>CM040244.1:253698606-253789471 GCA_022545495.1 Chrysanthemum lavandulifolium | reverse complement strand
CCTTCAACAATGATGTACAAAAGATAAATATCTTTTGACTTCACATAAGTTTCAAATCTATTTTTCAAATAAATAAAACCATTTGTTTCAAGTAGTGGAGGTCGTTGCATAGATTGCCCTTCTTTATAATTTTCAAAACTCATTGTGAAAAGTTTTAAAATACAATTTACTTTAAAACTTTTGTAAACCTTGCTCTTTATGCCAATTGTGGAAAACTAGAAGGGGGGTTGAATAGTTTTGCTGATTTTAAGTTAAGTTTCAAAAACTTTAGATTCGATCTTTATGTGAATTCGTATGGATGGATAGAAAGTATAAAGCAATAAGTAAAGTAAATAATTAAAGCAAGTAAAGTAACGGATGGATAATATTGACACAAGTGATTTATAGTGGTTCGGCTACAAGGACACCTTCTTTACCCTACTCCACCCCCGAGTTCCCCACCGAGAGTTCAAGCACTATGTCAACAAGCTCCTTCAACACGGCGGAGAAGCCTCACAACGTCCCTACACTTTATCCGTACAAAGCTAAATACCGAGTCCTTAACACGCGGACCAAACCAACACAACTATTACACAACAACTATGTGAAAATATGAAATACAAGATCTTGTCGCATAAATCTAGTGGAGGAACAAATCAATCAAGGACCCCTTGTTTGGATGACTTGTAGTATCATGTGATCTCGCCTTTGAGAAGGACCTATATGAGAATCACAACAAAAGAAAGAAGAACTACTAGATAGATCAAGAGATTTGAGATTAGAAGAGAGATAATATATGAGAGAGTTTGTTAGAAGAGGTTGAGTAACAATGAAGAAATGGCTCACTATTTATAGGAAAAAATCTCATCAGAGTTCGGTTCCCATGGATCCTCACTGGGGATCCGTCCGAGGTAATCTAAGGGATCCTAAAACTGGTTGTACCATCCGATTTTGGGTTGCAAACCGGGTCATGGGACATGGTATGAGCCTTGGTACCCAAAAGATACAATGTATCTAGACATTGGGTCATGGGTCTTGGGTTATGGGTTATGGATTAGCTCCATGAGTATTGGTCATGGGTCTTGGATAATGTCCATCCTATTAAACTAATACAACAAATGAATTATTACAACATTTTATGTATATGACCAAATGTATATACTTTACAAAAATAACTTGTATTCTTATAATTTTACTTATGATAACTTTATATTTGTTATCAACAAAACACAAAGAGATCGCTAAATATGAATAAACGTTTTTACGGTTTATTTGTATTAACAGAGATAAATATGGATAGTCTATGGTATTTAGACAATGGAGCAAGAAACCATATAACTAGAGTGAGAGAACACTTCAAGGAGTTAGATGAGAAGGTCAGTGGAAAAGTAAGATTCGGAGATGGTTCACACATAGAAATCAAAGGAAAAGGTTCAATTTTAATAGAATGTGATGACGAGAAGCAAAGAGTTATATCACACGTATATTACATTCCTAGCTTGAAAAGAAACTTATTGAGCCTTGGACAATTTACTGAAATTGGTTGTAAGGTAGTAATTGAAGATGACGAATTACGACTTTATGACATGGATAACAAAATCTTCATGAAAGTTACGCGACAAAGAAACCAACTATATAAAGCAAGTCTAAGGATAGGCACACTTGTCTGTCTACTAGCAAATTTAAAGGATAATACATGGTTATGGCACGCAAGACTAGGACATCTCAATTTCGAGTCACTAAAATCAATGGCTCAAAGGGATTTAGTTTATGGAATACCGCCTTAAACATACAACACAAATCGTGATGTGTGTTTGATTGGTAAACATAGTAGAGCGCCATTTCCCAAAAAGCAAAAGCTAGATCAACATCACCTTTAGATTTAGTATATGGAGATTTATGCGGACCAATCACACCAACGACACCTTCTAGAAAGAAATACATATTCTTGTTAGTAGATGACTACTCAAGATATATGTGGGTGTATTACCTAAATATGAAAGATCATGCATTTGATAATTTCAAGGAATACAAGAAGAGGATAGAAAATGAGTTAAGGACAACATTAAAGATGTTAAGAACTAATCGTGGAGGAGAATTCATATCAAATGAATTCACACAATATTGCAAAGAAAATGGCATAACACGACAATTTACGCACCTTACTACCGCAACAAAATGGAGTAGTTGAAAGAAGAAATAGAACAATTATGTCTACAACAAGTTGTATGATAAAAGCAACGAACATGCTACAAAATTTTTATGTCAAGTCATTAGACGCCATATACATCTTAAATAGTGTTCCTACAAAATCATTAGAAGACATTACTCCATATGAAGCAATTGTTAAGAAAGCCAAACTTAGAGAATCTAAGATTTTCGGTCGCAAAGGTACCATCACAACATTTGACGGGTTAGATGATAGAAGTAGTAGAATGGTATACTTAGGAACGAACAAGGATCAAAAGCTCACCGACTATTTAATCCAACAACACAAAAGATATGTGTTAGTAGAGACGTGAAGTTTAAGGAGAATAAAACATGGATTTGAAGGATTACATGAGTGAGCACATTAACGACGAACTCGAATGGTGACTTCAAAATAGAAAATCTTGAAGTTACAAATGAACATCATGATCAAGGAACTCAACCAGATGACAATGAATTCCCTAACAATGATGATGATATATATACATAGGGGTGGAAACGAGCTGAGCCGCTCGTGAAAAGCTCGGAATCGGATTGGTAAAAAGCTTGAACGAGCCGAGCTCGAGCCTAATTTTGGGCTCATTTAATAATCGAGCTCGAGCCCGAGCTCTGTACAAGAAGCCCGAGTAGGCTAACGAGCCCTAGAAATATATACGTATATATATTGTCTATATGTATAAACGAGCTTAAAGTAGTAAACGAGCTCGAGCCTTATGTAATTAACGAGCCGGCTTTCCATTTGATCTAGGTTTTCTTTAACACATCATAAATTAGTCGAGCCGAGCCGAGCTCGAGCTCAAAATATAAGGCTCGAAATGAGCTCGAGCTCGAGTCATATATATAACGAGCCAAGCTCGAGCTCTGTGAGCTCGAGCTCGGCTCGACTTGTTTCCACCCCTAGATATACAACATCAACTACAAGCTCACCTCACATTCTCAAACACTTTACACACCATCGACAAGTTTGTTAATACAAATAAGCCATAAAACATTTATATATATATTACGATCTTCTAATGTTTTGTCGATAACAAACGTAAAATCATTTTAACAAAACAAATAAAATACGTAAAAGGTTTGAGCCAATAGTTTACTAACACACTTACATTTTCATATAAACACTAAACAAGTAATATTATTTACATCTTATAGAAATGCATATGTATAACAACTAGTGTTTACATAATATGGAAATGTACATATATACCTGTATATATTGTAATAGGTAATGTAATGGGTAAAACCAAAGTCCATGACCCATGACCCATGATCCATTTACTAGGTACAATGAATCTTGTTGGGTAAAACCCAAAGTCCATAACCCATACCCATGGAGCATGATCCATAACCCATACCCATGGAGCATGATCCATAACCCATGACCCATTGCATGACATCATACATGAAGTCATGTTGGGTATTATCCATGATCCATGACCCAAGATCCATGACCAAATGTCTAGATACATTGCATCTTGTTCGGTATCTAAAAATAATTACCCATAACCCATGGTTCATAACCCATAACCCGTTTGCAACCCGAACTGGACTTAAGTCGACCCAGTAGGATCCTCTCGGGAGGGATCCGTGGGAACCGCAGAGTGAGACATGTTTGTCTATAAATAGTGAGCCATTTCTCTCTTAGTATTGTAACATCTCTAACCTCTGATCCAAAACATCATTCTATGTAGTTTTATGTTTGTGTGATTCTCTAGGTTCCTTTTAAAGGCGAGATCACCCCCTCTTGAAGACGTACAAGCTCAAGGTCATGAGTTGCTAAGCTTCGTCATCATCAAGACCATTGAAGTGTCTCTTGTTGATAGTTCTTTCTCCTCCATAGAAGTGTTGTGTTGAAGGCATTAGTGAAAGGTGCCAAGGGTCGTGGTCAAGGCATTAGTGAAAGGTGTCAAGGGTTGTATCGAAGGCATTAGTGAAAGGTGCCGAAGGGTCGTGTCAAAGGCATTAGTGAAAGGTGCCAAAGGGTTGTGTCGAAGGCATTAGTGAAAGGTGCCGAAAGGTCGCGTCAAAGGCATTAGTGAAAGGTGCCAAGGGTGTACATTCGATATGGTGCATCGATGTACAAGATACTTAGTTCGGGTTAAAATGATATTGATATCCTTATGATGTTGTAATAAGAAGTGTGTCTCCTTTGGGGTAGTCGTGTAGTGGTGTAGTGTTGGGTAGTAGTTCCTCCTTTGTAATGGAACTCGGTATCTAGCCTTGTACCGGATAAAGTGTAGGCGACGTTATGATAGGTGTGGTTCTACCTCGTGGAAGAACTCGGTGTCTAGCCTAGTACCGGATAAAGAGTAGCGACGTTGTGAAGGCTTCTCCCACATTAAGGAGCTTGTGTTGTGTAGTGCTTATGAACTCTCTACTGGGAGTGGAGTAGGGCAAGGAAGGTGTCCTTGTAGCCGAACCACTATAAATACTCGTGTCGTGGTTTTGTGTTCCTTTACTCTTTATGTTTGCATTACTTATTTATATGTTTATCTATCATCATCCAACATACACATTAAATAGATTGACATAAGTCGATATAAATAGTTTAAACGAAGTTTTAATCGGTAAAACTATTCAACCCCTTCTAGTTTTCCACAAAGTTCATCACAAGTAAATTCTCACCCAATACCTCAACACCATCAATCTATCAAAGTGATAGTGGTTCAAACACAACCACAAATTCACATTCGCATTTTGATCATACACCGTTGAGAGGTTATAGAACATTAAATGACTTATATTAGAGCACCGAGGAATTACTATTGGTGAAGATGAACCCAACAACTACAAGAAAGCATCAGCGATCAAAATGAATCAAGCAATGAAGGTCGAGTTAGATTCCATCAATAGGAAAACACATGGGAATTAACCACACTACCCAAAGGACACAAAGCAATTGGTTTAAGTATGTATTCAAGACCAAGAAAGATGCTAATGAAATTATAGTCAAGCACAAAGCAAGATTAGTACAAGAGCATGGCATAGACTTTGAAGAAGTATTCGCACCTGTAGCAAGGATGGAAACTATACGATTACTACTCGCCATAGCCGCTAACAATAAATGGGAAGTACATCACCTCGACCTAGAATCTGCATTTCTACATGGAGAACTAAAAGAAGAAGTGTACGTTACACAACCCGAAGGATTTATAATATAAAAGCTCTATACGGACTAAGACAAGCACCACGTGCATGGAACATAAAGTTAGACAACACCTTGAAGTCATTATAGGTCTTCCAACGGCAAGAACTATTGGTATAAGCAAATGCGGATCATGGAACAGAAAACGTGTGATCTAAAAGATATTGAAATGAAAAATCATTGTGATGGAAAATGGGAAAGCCTTAAAATTCTTGGAGAAGTTTCCATCTCTTTTGAATGCATGGGAGAAGTTTTATAAATGACGAGGGCAACGACTACAATTCAGATGAGTTCAAACTGAATTGGTTCTCTTGAGAGAACGTGCTCTGCTCATCATCTTGGTTCAATTTATTGATTTCATGTTCAAGTTTTTTTGGCATATTACCCGAGCTAATGTGATTTTTATACCTCAATTATGAATTATAGTATTTAAGGCAAACCGGGTTGATTTGATACTTTTTATGTGACATCCTATCAAAAGCTATTTTGTGAGATGTTTACTTACTGAATATATAGTTTTGTGATGAATAACTCATTTGATATAGCATTTTCTGAAATAGTCTAACATTCGATGTACATGTGTATAAGGACATGAATCCTGGTTGTCTATCAGTTTTTACCACGACACCATATCTTTCCATGATGCAGACCCGCACCTCTATCACGCTCACATTTTCTTAACCTTGTCATCTTGTGACAAATCCTTCAAAAGCTTTGTATGTTTTGGATCCTCTTAAGTTCCAATGAATATCATTACATCACATAAATGTTTGACTAACCCTTCACCATTACCATAAAATGTGCAGAATGTGAAAATTATATATTCTTTCAATTTCCACAAATTTTCGATGCAATTTCAACCTCATATAAAGAAAAAACTTACCAAGAAGTGTCAGAAAAGTCCCTGTCTGGACCATTTCGGATTACACCATTCTCTCTACAAGTTCCAGACTTTCTACAAAACGTACACCTTTGCCTTCAAGAAACACATGGTATGAATCGATATTAAGATTTATATTCTTTCTAAATACTTTAATAGTATACTTCTTGCAGTCTAACAGTGATAAGTTGCCGTCAATAATACTATAATATCGAGTTGTCAGTAAATCAAACTTTTAAAGGAAACGGGTCAAACGGGTCAAAGGTCACCAAGCCTCCTGAATTGCTTTTTCATATATGATTTAATTCTAATAGTACAGATATCATATTTAACACATTAACTATGCCCAACAGATATAGTTTTCTAAATCATACCGATGTAAGAAATAAGCCAACAACATCTCCGTCTCCTCAATGTTTTGTGTGGTACTCCGTCTTCCTGAACTCCTCATGCTCTTATGTCTACTTCTTGCAAAGCTAAAAGATTTTTAAAGCTTTGAAAATCTGGAAGAGAAGAAACTGGAAATGCTGGAGTTGATACAGATTGTGGACCATCGGATAGCCTGTATCCGTCATAGATTGATCTCCACTGTAGGATAGTGAGTACATCCTCATTTTATTCTTGGAGATTAGAAAACAGAAAATGGTGATTAAACATGCTGAAATGGGGTATTTTGAGAGGTTTTTGTGATGTTAAATGCATTGGAGTAGTTAGCAAAAAAAAAAAAAAACAGATAAACCTTGAGATGCACTACTCCATGGTACATGTTTATTGTTTGACTTCCAAAGTCAAACCTTTGACTTTATAAATTTCATAATTTATACGAAAGATGGTTAAGGAAGCTAACGATTAAGAGCCGAACAACAAAAGGTCCTATACTTGGAAGAGTAAAAGTGACATTAATCTTCTGATTTGATTGATGTGGCCGGAAATTCGGATTAAAATTAATGTTTGGTATAAGTGCTTATAACAGTGAGAATGTCAATTGTTGTAACAAAGCAACTTACGGAGTAATATTTATGTCATATTGTATCTTTTATGGGTCATCATCTGTTCCGGTTATTATAAGCTTCAACAGCCAAATGAATGGTGTTGAGTTTAATGAAATAATGGTTCACTTAGATGCATCCCACATAGCCATAGAGTAGGTTACATGCAAGGTGGCAAAGACTATAAAAACAGACTCCTAGAAGTTTATTAAGCATACCTTTCTCGGCCTTTTGGCTAAGATCAAGTGTAGTATCTGTTCTTATCAGTTTAATATCTGATATGTGAGCCATTGGCTCACTCGATATTAATCTTATTTTTTTATGGGGAAAGACCCACCACAGTAGCTTGCTATTGGGGTCTTTATGAGTTGCTTTGGTGTTGCACTACAGCCTTAGCCTGGCTCACCCTCCAATCTCAGTTTAAACATAAGATCAAATTTATATTCAGCCCTATACTACTACCTTCGTCACTTTAGAGTTAACCTTTTACTGTCAATCATAATTTACTCTAATTAGTAGTTTAGCACACTAAATCGATCAGTCAACTTCACCTACTGAGTATTGCAGTGTTTTTTACTACACATCTCCAAACCAGGCCACCAGGGTGCTTTAAAACTTAAATGACTCAATATAATAAACATTTCATTATATACAATAGACTGAAATGACTTGTTATAGAACAGTTTGTTCAGTAGATGGCGGTGGCCGGTGGCTTTGAATGACTCAGCCAGCATGTTTCGTTGTTTACTGATACTTATTCAAAATTTCACTTAAAGTTAAAACATTTCTACTAGCTACTACGTTTGTCCTAGGACAACTCGCCCAAATAAACTTATTGATGAATGTCTGAAATATGGCTCGTTACCTACTAATTTGGTTAGAGCATCATCGGGAAAAACAAGAACGGTAACTGGTTTATGCAAATTGATCTCTGTGGCGAGATTAGTAACAGAAAGATAGTGATTAAACATGCTGAAATGGGGTATTATGATGTGATGTTAATCACATTGGAATAGTTAGCGAGAAACTGATAAACCTTGAGTTGGCAGAGTTGCACTACTACATGGTACATGTTTACTGTTTGACCTCCAAAGTCAAACCTTTGACTTTCGAAATCCATAATTATATAAAACTTGGTTAAGGAAGCTAACGATTAAGAGCCGAACAACAAAAGGTCCTATATATGGAAGAAAAAAAATGGCATTAATCTTCTGTTTTGATTAAATTAATGTTTGTATGGTACTTGGGATATAAGTGCTTATAAGAGTATAATTGTCAGTTGTTTTAACAAAGCAACTTAATATTCATGTCATGTTGCATCTTTTATGGCTCAACATCTGTTCCAGTTACTTTAAGCTTCAACAACCAAATCAATGTGCTTTTAATCTCAATTCGTAAAAGGGTATGCATATGATTTCTAAACTCGGTTTTTCGGTTGGATATGAAGTACAGCAAAAAAGTTTGAGACAATGTACATCCCAGTTATTACATCATCTATGACATTTCATTACAAACAATTCATTAACACTATTTGATATTAAGATTAAACTTCTGCAAATTTGTTAGAGACAAAAAGATTATAACAAATGCAAGACGACAGTATAGTATCAATGAACAGTTTTATCAAATTTCAATGAGAATACTGAGTACAAGAATCGATTTAAACCAACAACTCTAAATATCATATGCGCCTTAAATAATGATCTCTATCTCTAATTACACGCTACTTAGTACCTCACCATCAATATTTGCTCGTTAAACTCATTTGGAAAGGCCTAATCTTACTGGAATTCTGACTTCGTTTAATCTAGCATCTCCGGCCCTATCTGGCCAAGGAGAGAAAGCATAACTCGATCTATCAGAAGATATCCGCAACTCATCATCATCACTGGCTTCATCGTCACTACCTTCATCATCACTACCTTCATAACCACTACCATCATCATCAGAGAACGATGAATAAGAGGTAATGGCATTTATGTCCAAAATGCCTTGTGATTCCTCGACATCATCATCAACTAACCCCTTTAGAAACGGATGATCTAACAACTTATCAGCAGATAATCTACGCACAACCTTCTTACACAAACAACCCTTCAAGAAGCTCTTACCTTCATTCGATATACTACTAGAGCTAATAACCGACTCAATTTCATTCTCATAACCAACACGTATCAAAACCTCATTCTTACCCAAATCTTTATATGCAAGCCAAAGTTTTTTTCCGGTCAACATCTCAAACACAATACATCCAAATGCCCAAATATCAGCTGGCGGTTTTTGAACACCACGAATCACAGCTTCTGGTGAGAAATACAAAGGGTTACCCCTCCAATAACGACCCGGATCCTTCTTCTTAACCTGATTCACCCTCTTAGCCAGTCCCAAATCACCAACTTTAACAATAAAATCATCATTATTCTTATTAGCCACAAGCAATATATTCTCAGGTTTTAAATCACAATGAACATACCCTCGTTTATGAACGTGACTTAACCCTTTTAGAATCGATCTAGCATAACGCTTAACATCAACTTCCAACAACCCTTTACCATGAGACATCTTAATAACATCAGCTAGGGTTCCACCCGAAGCAAGCTCAAATAACAAATTATAAACAATCTGATTATTCTCAAGAGTAATCTCCTCCCCAAAACACTTGATCACATTCGAGACCCTCGAATATTATCCATAACCTCTTTTCCTTCTGAATAGAACCCGATACAGACGCTTCTGCAGATTTAACAGCCATAATGGACGGATACAAACTATATCTAGATCGCGCATTCATATTAGCAATGAAAACAGAACCATAACTACCTTTACCAACAACTGAACGTCTAATCCAAGGAGCATCATCACCACAATCTTCCTGTTTTCTTCTTTTGATTCGTCAAGCGTATTGCTTACCAGTAAGACTTCGTTTCTTCATATTATATTCGCCGACTTCAACATCATTGCAGATTTACTGATTAAAACTTAAGGGTTTTGGTGACTTGGGGTTGAAGGAATGAAAACTGAAGAGATGAAAAAAAGGTTTAGGGTTTGAAAGATGGTAATATTTGATGAATGATGGGAGTTTATATAGAAAAAGGGGTGTAGGGTTTGTTTTCTTGTATTGCACGTTTTGTTCTAATACTTGTCATAAGGACAGAATGTAGACATAATGTGATGATAAGTAATAATGAGAAAATACATAATTTTTTTGTTGCTTCAAATGCATGTCTATTTTTCGATTTTGTTTAGGTCAAATAAGTGCCTACTTCCACGTTACGTTCATTTTTATTAGTGATCGAACAGCGTAAGTTACACTTTTTATGATCATATTGTGTATATTATGCAAGTAAACATGTATTTGATGCGAGGGAAGTAACTGTTAAAACACACGTCGGTTTAGAACTTTGTGCATTTTGTAAGTAAACGTAATTTTTTCTCTAGATAAACCACTTGCATTTCTATCTATTGTAACACTATTCGATTTCTTATGGTGGCAAATGAAAATAAACCACTAAATGCATTTCTAAATCCGTGGTAAATGGCACTAAAACCGTACTAAATGTCTTATGGTGGCCTTTTGCAAATCTCTCTTACCCAATATGCTAATTAATATCTCTGATACGGCAGAGAAAAACGGAAAGAAACTCGCTCGATCACCTCTGTCTAGCTAGAGATCGAGCAAGCATAAGTAAGGTATTAACATAGTAAACCATTTGTACAAGGCTTAAAAATTAGTATCTTGCAAGCCAACCAACTCAGTCGAGATATATCAACAAAGGTCACAAGTCTTTTATAGAGCGTTATTATTTTCAATTCAATTACACGTTAAGATTACTTAACGATTAAAAGCCACAAACTTGCAGACAAGATAGATATAACAACATGTCTTACGACATATTAAACCAGTTAATGGTGTAATCCTTGGCAGCATGAGCGGGAACACCTTCAATCACCTTTTCTTGTCCCTTGGGGTAATAGATTCCAGTACGACTGTCAGGGATCCAAACATCGGTCTCCTGAGGAGCTTTAGTGTGCAGATTTTTGTTCGTAGCTTCGTCATGGTTCAACCTTGTAGTAGTGTCTGAGCCTCCACTCTTTTTGTGATATGCCTTTCTCAATGCTGGTCTGAAAGGTTATATACAATCATATGATACTCAATTTAATTAACTTCATAAGTGTATTATGAGCAACATTCAGTATCATATCAATTAACATCTGTAATCGGGTCTGCTGCATTAACTACCTTCTTAACTCATAGGATATAACAGTAAAAGAAAATGTACTCATCTGGAAATAGCTCTTCCATAGATTATAAGATTTGATATTCGACGCTTTGTTGTGTAGCATGTATAGGGAAAATGTAATACTCAAAAGACAAGAAATGTGTTTCAGCATTCTATGAATAGAACGTGTTTAACAGGATACCATACACTAGGAACATGTTTAGAGAATATGTCTGAATCTACTTATACTTTTTCATGATGAAATGTAAAAAAATACATGTAAATGAAATAGAGTTAACTTTACTTGATATATGTATGCATGTTCTGAGCTCCTCTTCCAATTGGTGAAGACATTTTGCAAGGATCTACTGATATGATTCAGCTTCACCATTCCACCCTCTTTTATACCCACCATTTGTT
This sequence comes from Chrysanthemum lavandulifolium, assembly GCA_022545495.1. NCBI lineage: Eukaryota > Viridiplantae > Streptophyta > Magnoliopsida > Asterales > Asteraceae > Chrysanthemum > Chrysanthemum lavandulifolium. The sequence continues at coordinate 253,777,630 of CM040244.1, read as the reverse complement.
TTATTTATATATTGTCTTTATTTTTAAAAAATATTTTTATATACATTTTAAAAAAAATAAGTAAAGGTAGTAGTTGATCATGAGCCACAATAGACAATTTGGTTTCCCAAGACATGGCTTGGCCTCATACATCATCATATCTTTACTTCCCATTCCTACAAGTCATCTACACTTCATCTATCTCAACTTTTATAAATTTACTAAAAATCGACAAAAAAACTTAGCTGAAAATAACTGGTAAACAGCGTCTAAGGCTCAACTTCGTATGCCGATTGTTAGCCTGTTCAGCTGAATTGATCTGAATTAATACTTTACGTTATTTCTGAATGTAAGAATTATAGGATTTTAAATTTTTAATATGAAAATAGATGTACATATTTGGAAAATAATGTTATAGATGGGTACCACATGCCATATCCCATTGTATGGGCTTGGAAGATGATGCCTGATCTAGTCCTCATCTTCCCACAAAAGTCTAATTTGGATAAAGCAATGACTCATGCCCTTGCTATTTGCATCCAATATCATGCCATATCCAATCACAAACTCACCCATTTATTTGAAAGGGTCAAAAGTTATGGATCATATAAGCTCACAGATTATTAAAGTATATCCATATCATAGAATCAAGATTTTGTGAACACAAATGTGTAATGTATCAAGATAATGATACCAAGTTCTGTAAGTTACTGGTTCGGTTAATACTGAAACAAGATGGCATGTGGTCATATGGATAGAACTTATAAAAGTTTGGTTCATGACGATAAGGAAAGGCCGTTGTTTGGTAGATGTTCATAGATTCAAACCATGCTGTTATATATAGGTATGATCATTCAAGTCTTTGAATCTGAAGCATTAAAAGAATTGCGGCTAGTTTACAAGTATGCCATTCATGTGTAAAACTTATGTTTCGTCTCAAGAAAATTTAAGAATACAAACTACTTTCTTTCCGTAAAGCAGACAGAATCTGGAATTTGATAGATAAATATAAGTACTGTATCTTTTTCCTCTACAAGTGATTCTGCTGAGATAACATTCTCCAATATAGTACAACAATAAAATAAGTTGGGGCAGATAACATGTTGAACATGAGCAGAAATTCAAGAAATAAGAATCATTACACAATGCTAACTCTTACAAAGGAGTGAAAATGTAAATACAACACTTTAATGTAAACGTCACATGAAATAGAGCTGGTTGCATCTTCAGCATCTTATGCGTTTTCTGAAATGATAAATCATTCAAAAACTAGAGTCCTCTGTTGTTGGTCGCCTCAGAAAGTATCTTAAACTATTAGCCAAAACCTGCAAAATGTTTCATCAAGTTATGTAACACGGAATATGAAGAACTTCAAGACACGCAAATACAAATCTCAGATGTAATGTTATAAGTGTTCTGTTCACCTGTTGAAGTGGCTCAATAAGTGATTTACCCTTGTAATTGACATGAAACTTTGCCTTAGCCAACAATCCCTACACATCACAGCAACATAAACCTGTGAGTGCTACAATTTTCTTTCAAGATTCTGATCATAGAAATGGCAAGGGGGCGGGACGGGGGTTGTAATGGGTCAAAACAGGTTTGGGTTGAAATAGACCAAGTCGGGTTGGGTTAAGCACAAATACTTTCTGTCCATTTTCAAGAAAAGAAGAAAATTTACTGCACTAGGAGTTAACTACGGTTCCAAAAACAATATTGTTACAACGATAATCTAATTATCTGAATAAAACAATTTGAAGAGGTTGGAGGACTTTCAACCTGTTCAACCCATTTGACCTGTTACCATTTTAGCTAATTACTTTGATTTGGCCCGTTTTGGATAAAACACAATCCAAACCGACCCATTCATAAGTAACTGCAATAAACTTGTTACCTCAGCCAGTTTGCAAGTGTTTATAGAGCAATTATAACTAGTCTATTACCTCTGTGTCAAACTCTCCTGATTCAACTGCAACATTAACATCATTGAAAATCTTTACAAGATCTAATAGTAATCCAGGGCGATCTGCTGTCTCCACTGAGAGCAGGCTGCATATTTAGACAGTCGATATTAATATTCCTTTTTCATATTGCAACCTACTTTGATGGAAACTAATAAAGTAATAGACATCAAACAGATAGATCATGATGTACCTTCGGTTAGGGCCATCATCATATACATGTATGCGGGTTGCAATGTCCACATCAAGCTGGATTATGTCACCAATTATTAGGAAAATATATCATAATGTCAAAATATAAGCAAAACTTATGATAAAACATGAACAATTTTCGTCATATTTATGTTCATTGTTATCGTTGTTTACAGAAGAAATTGTTCATGGCCTAAATGAAACTACTTTGTATATCTTGGATAAATATCAACTTCATGTACGAATTCAGATTTGCCATGAGAATCCGAATACCCCTTTAATCCCATCGTTTGAGCCTGTTTCTCATTTTGTAAATTTTAGACTCCAAATTTACAGTAATGTTACCATATTTTTGGCTCAAAGTGTTTCTTTTTACAGACTAATGTAAGCCTAAGTCTTTGGATAAAACCTTCCTATAGAAATATAAGTTAAAAAGCAGTTCAGCTGTTGAAACCCAAAACTAGAGAGGGAATTTTTTTGGTCTTCGGGTTACATGTTAAAGGGGTGCCAGTTAGTACCTTGTGTTTAGGTGCCTCGATTCCAAAGGCTTCTCCCATTGCTAAATGAGCACTTGATTCCTGGATCGTTAATTATATAAATCTCAGGTGTTACAAATAAAGACAGGGAAGCTGTTAAGCACAAACACTGAATTGGTATATTACCGGATGATATTCAAGAAGATTGCTAATAATTGTTAATCGTATCGCCTCAAGCAGCTCTGGTTCATCAACTTTGCGACCAGTTGAGCTACAAAAAAACCAGCATATGAATGGGTCAGAATTATAAAACCAAGATTGCATTATTAACATAGTTTGATTCCAGTTATAACATGAAAACGAATTTAATGTTACGATCTAAATGGATCAAGATTCAATTTTATGAGTGTGTAAACAAGCATGAATTGGTCTAAAAATTATTGCTGGTGTATACAACTCACGCTTTAGTAATCGCAAACTTGGTGTGCTTTCCTGAAGAATCCAGATGAACCTTTGCTTTGACAACGTTCAGTCCAAGATTTGTAAGAGCTCCCATCTGTATTTACATAAATTTCTCCTCAACAACATGAAGATGTAAATTTAAGTTTCTAAGGAACAAAATTAAGGATGATCAAACAAAACGCTTCATACAGTGTCAAGAAGAGCTCCAAGACGATCCCCGAAAGTAACTTCCACCACAGTTGCATCGAGATCCGAGTCCTGGTCTATGATCACTTTCGGTACTGGAACCTCATCAGTTTCACATAAACCTCAGCATCCTAATAAAAACCGACAAAATCAAATCAATTTACTAGTCACAAAACTAAAGCTTAAGAACAAATTTTCTTGCTTGATACCTCTAAAGCTGTAGCAGAAGCTTTTGGAATCACAGTTGCATATGACCATCTGGGTAAAACCCAAAATCAGGAAATATAACAACAATAATCCCAAAACTCGGAATCTTCATTCGAACTATCAAATATACTACTTATCACATATAGATCACTTTAAGTTGCTCAACTGATACTATATTAAGACAACAGCAATTAAATAGTGGTTGGCCAAGGACGGTCGGAAACGGCCTAGTGGCAAGACACTTGATCTCCTCACAAGAGGTCAACGGTTCAAAACTCACTAGGTACATTAGTACATATTTGGTGGTGGCCAGGAAAGGATCAGAAACGGTCACAGGGATACCCCGGTTAGGCCGCATACATCTAAGTCAAAGACTCGCCTCCCTAGGTAACCTGAATAGGAAATACCTCATCCGTTTACATTAAGTGTCAAAATAAGCCACAAAAAGTGAGCTTATGAAACATAAGCCAAAACCAAATAAGCCATAAGCCGGCTATATAAGCCGAAGCAAACACCCCCTAAATAATGCACTTTGGAGACCAATGCAGGTAAGTAGGTAACTAACTGAAAATAAACATAAACTTGGAACATATAATATGTTTTTTAAGAAGCATACCTTGATTTGTGAGAACCAGTCATACAAAGGTTGTTCACATGATTTGAACCAACTGAATAGCCAAAAACTGCAGATTTACAAGTAGGTTGGCTTGCAAATGCAGTTAGATCCCTGTGAACCTTAACAGTAAACCCACAAGAAGCCATAGATGCAGCCATGTTAAGATCTTCTTTTTGGTTTTGTTTTTATAAAATGGGGAAAACAATGGGCATGGTGATGAAAACAAAGAGGTGGGCAGGAAAGATGAATGTAATCGAGTCTAAAAATAACATCCGTCGACATCAACTTGTTGAAACATAAACTACATTATTAAGTACAGTTGTACTTTTGCCTTTCATGGTAGGAGTACTACTCTCTTGCACCATCGAATATTCCTATAATTTACTATTGTGGTTATTCCCCGCCACATCAGCGTCGCATCAGTTTTTTCTCTCCAAACTACACTCAATCACGGTTCTTAATAAGGTGTGCAACCACAACCAAAACTTACTTCAAAAAACAAATAAAAAAACCACACACACAAACCAATTGAAACTTGCGGTTGGCAAGTCAACCATAACTTTGAAAAGGTTGGGAGGTGAACGGTCTTTGTCTGGTTGAGCTAATGGGAATAATGCGGTCATGTACTCAGTTGGTTGGGAAACAACCTTACCATAAGCATTGACCTAAAAAGAAGATATTTTTTCACCAACTACAAAATTATTTCTCCCTCTTAATTCACATTATTTTTTCAAGGTGTTCCAAATTAATTAATTTGAGATTAGACGTATATCCGTGTAAAGCGACGGTGTATAACAGTAAATTATTATAATAATTTTGTTTCTAATACAAAAATTGAATTTTTTTAAATTAATATAGTGTTTGTTTTTAAAAAAAATGTCAAATTTATAATTGATTAGGAAAAGACATAATATAAATGTCAAATTTATAAGTGTGTGTTTTAAAAAAAATGTCAAATTTACGTTATGCGGCCTCAATCACTGTACGACCAGGTACAAAATCAACCATACCAGTTTGCGTCAAGGGCAATGAACCTGTCAGATCGACACATACATCAAGCCATATGTCCCACGAGTAGAGCAACATATTAGCTGGGCGTAAGGGTTTGTCATTTTCTCCACTAAACCTGATATCAACTTCTTTACGAGCTGAAATACCCGACCGAGAACGAATGTCACCAAGGGTATCGCGCACTACGTTATGACGATGTTATTATTATTATTATTATTATTGTTGTTGTTGCTGCTGTTGTTGTTGTTGTACGCACACATAATACACAAACATAAGAGCATGGGGTATGGTAACGGAAACAACTCGCCACTCCAACGTGGCATGCTCGCCACTCCATTTTGCTCCTCGCCGCCACACCAAGCTTGTTCGCCGTTGGTGTTTTCGCCACTGGAACGACGAGGAAGAAGACAAAGACTTTTCAGAATATAACCGTTGTTATAAACGGTTCGATTTAAAAAAAAAAAAAAAAAAAAAAAAAAAAACTTTTTATTTTTAAAATTAAAACTTGACCCACCCTCTTATAAATAAACCCCATTTTTATAAAATCATTCACACTCTTTTCTTTCAAATCATTCACACACTACTCTTTCAAATCTTTACATCTTAAGCAAAAAAAACATGAGTGGTTCAAATTCGGATTCCGATATTGATGATTTATGATTCTGAAAGTTGCAGGTTATGGGCAATCGTTGCCAGAACAGGAAGCTGAAAGTTCAAGCACCCGTAATTACATCTACCGTGACCGTGAAGTTGCTGAAGAACGTCTGATATCCGACTATTTTTCTTATTGTCCAAAATATTCGGACTACTATTTTAGGCGTCGATTTCGTATGAGCCGTAAACTATTCTTAGAAATAGTACAAGGTATTGAAAATCATATTCAAAATGTTGATCCTCTTCCACCGCATTTTGATTTCTTTAGAGTCCGACCCGATGCTACGGGTGTAATGAGTATGAGTGTTATTATGAAATGCACATCCGCCATACGCCAATTGGCCTACGGCACCACACCTGATGCATTTGATGAATATTTGAAAATGGGGTCACACACGGCACGCGATTGTCTAGATTTTTTTACTATGTGTGTAATTGAATTGTTTATGCCCGAGTTTTTAAGAAAGCCTAATTTGAATGACATTCAAAATTTATATAACGCACATAACACGGTCCATGGGTTTCCGGGAATGCTTGGGAGCATTAATTGTATGCACTGGGAATGGAAAAACTGTCCCGTTGAGTGGCAAGGGCAATTTCATAGAGGTGATAAAAAAATATCCAACTATTATGCTTGAAGCCGTTGCGTCATACGATTTATGGATTTGGCATGCATTTTTTGGGGTAGCGGGTGCGAATAATGATTTAACTGTTTTGAATAATTCACCGTTATTCGACGACCTTCTTGATGACATCGCCCCCAAGGTTCCGTTTCAAGTAAACGGTGCAACATTTGAACACGGGTATTACCTAGCTGACGAGATTTACCCAGCTTGGTCATCATTTGTCAAATCATTCTCGACTGCATATTCGGAGAAAAATGCCTTGTTTAAACAAAAACAAGAAAGTGCTCGCAAAGATGTTGAAAGAGCTTTCGGGGTCCTCCAAGGACGTTGGCATATTATAAGCCAACCGGCGCGTGCTTGGACTATCAACAAGCTACGAAGAGTCATGTACACGTGCATCATATTGCATAACATGATTTTGAAAGATCAAAAGTTTGCGATATCCGAAATGAACGATATTTATGTTTGTCCGCGAGCAAATATACAACGGACATGGGTTGAGCGATGCGATATACAACGTGTGGAAAACTAGAAGGGGGGTTGAATAGTTTTACCAATTTAAAACTTCCTTTTAAATATTTAGATCGACTTATGTCAATCTATTTGATTGTTTATGTTGGACGTTGATAGATAGATATATAAACGTATAATGAAAGATAAAGAGTAAGAAGCACATCACCACGACACAAGTATTTATAGTGGTTCGGCTACAAGGTCACCTTCCTTGCCCTACTCCACTCCCCGAGTCACCTACTCGAGAGTTCGTAAACACTACACCAACTCCTTATGGCGGAGAAGCCTTCACAACGTCGCTTAACCTTTTTCCGGTACAAAGCTAACTACCAAGTTCTTTCACACCAAGGCGAACCACACCTAACACAACGTCGCCTACCCTTTATACGGTGCTAGGCTAACCACCGAGTTCTTTCACACCTTAGAAGAACTAATCCTTCACAACGTCGCCTACCCTTTATTAGGTACTAGGCTAAGTACCTAGTTCTTTCACACCTTAGGTGAACTACACCTTCACGACACAACACTTAGTCTCAAGGAGATCTACTCCTTGTTACAACACCATCAAGGATATCACCATCCTTGTATATAAACAAATACATATATGTATAACGATGCACCTCATCGATTATACGACCTAGGCATTCTTCCCAAATGCTACTTGATTTGATTCTTTGGCATCCTTCACTAATGCCTTTGACACAACGCTTGGCACCCTTCACTAATGCCTTCATCTTGACACCTTTAGCATCCTTCACTAATGCTTTGACACGGATGATGAGCATCTTTCACTAATGCTTTCATCTTGACACTTTCGGCATTCTTCACTAATGCCTTCAACCTAACATCTATGGAGAAAGGAAGAACTATCAATAAGATAACCTTAGTAGTCTTGATGATGACGAAGCATGGCAACTCATGGACTTTGAGCTTGCACGTCTTCAAGAGGTGGTGATCTTTCCTTTAGGAGGAACCTAGTAGATCACACAAAAACAAAAGACAAACTACATAGATCACTTAGATCTGAGGTTAGAGGGTTAGAATACTTTGGGGAAGTTTATATGAAAAGCACACATAGAGAGGAAGAAATGGCTCTCTATTTATAGAAGAAATTCTCTTCTGTTTACCCGGATCCCACAGATCCCTACCACAAGGGATCCGGCTAGCACAAAGCTAGGGATCCGTGGTCCGCTCCTCTTTGCCCATGGGTATTTTTGGTTATGGGTCATGGGTTATGGGTTGATCCATGGTTTTCTTTCTAGATACAATGTACTTGGTTAAGTGGTATATATAAAACCATGGGTTATGAGTCAAAACCATTTGCTAGTATTTACCCTTTTAGTATATACTTGTTTTTACCCAATTTAGCATACACTTAGTTTTTACCCATTTTAGTATACTTAGTTTAAGTATATGTTTAACTCAATATGTAAACACTAGTTTTTGTACATATGTATCTAAATCATAAAATCACTTATACTTGTTTTAGTGTTTTATGTGAAAGCGTAAGTGTGTATAGAAAACTATTAACTCAAACTATTTACGTACTTTATTTGTTTAGTTAAAATGATTTTATATTTGTTATCGACAAAACATTAGAAGATCGTAAAATATAAATAAACGTTTTCACGGCTTATTTGTATTAACAATCTCCCCCTTTTTGTTGATGACAAAACATAAAATTATTTTAGGGAAAAATCTAAAATTCGTAAAAGTTTGAATTTGTAGTTTTTACTTTCTTCTCCCCCTTTTTGTCGAAACAAAAAGTGTTAAAAGAAACTAACACAATTTTTATAAGAGAAAAAAAATGTAAAGAGAGCAAGTGACGGGAATGGTACTCGTCTTAACTCCCCCTTGACGAGTCCATCCCTTTGAAAGGGCGTCAAGGACATAACGTAAAATAAACCAATTGTGTTTGCAATTAAGTTTGCAAATGGTTCGTCTAAGTGACGAGAACGTGCTCCCCCTTAAATATTGCAATGTTGCAATGGGGTGTCATGAAGTGTAACCCAAAATAGGATTAAGTTTGCAATTAATTTTGCAATTTCATTTGACACAAAGCTCCCCCTAGCTTTATGGTGTCAATATCTTCATGTATATTTTGAATAACTACAAAGCAAAGGTTAGAGAAACAAGAGTATAGTGCATAATTTCTGCAAAAGAGACTCAAGCTAGTAGAAATTTGTGCTCTGCACCACGGATCCCACGGTTCCCTTGAGGAGGATCCGTCTAGTTATCTGGAAGGGATCCGCTATCTCATTACAGTTTCTTCAGTAGTGAAGAGATGTCAAGGAGTGCTATTTGAGGGAATGAGATAAATGTACAATATAACAAGCACAACACACATAATAATCATGGCATATAAGTATTCATTCAATAAAACAAGAGATACACAACCAAATCTCTAAAAACTAAGAGAATGAACTAGCTAAATAAGTGCCATTAATGCTAATAAGTTAACCCAAACTTAAGATTCGACTAAAAGCTTAATGATGATCAAGGATGAGAAAGGTTTCCTAAATATTCTAAGTTTGACCTTTTGAATATGATGCATATTGTAGTTTAGGCTTGTTAACCTCTTCGAAACGTTCGAGGAGGTGATAAAACATGAAACGTTGCTCTTCACGTAGTTCATGTATCAACTTTTTAACATGTTTACAATGATAGCAATCCTTGTCATGGTTTTGGGTTTCTTGAGGTGAAAGTTTAAGTGAAGTGTATTGAGGATTTTCAAATGAAGGAGGATTTGGTGGAGGCTCATTAAGTGGTGACTCTACAATGTTGGAGGGTAGAGGTAAAGAGGCATCAACTTCCATTTGATCGGGTGGTTGTCTTTGATGTCTTCTCATAATCCAAAATGGACTATTGGGAGGAATAATAGAGTTTGCTTTTGGATCAAGTGTTGATTCAACACTTTGATTTTGTTGCTCAATCTTTTCAAGTGAATTAGTTGGTAATGGTGAAAGATGAGATGGCCAAGAAGGTAAAGCTTCTACATTGTGAGAGTGTAGAGATGATTGGGAGATGGCTCTAGGTATTAATGAACTAGGTTGAGTTGTGGAGGGTATGTTTGGTATAATAGAATTTGGTGATGAAATCTTAGTGAGAACACTTTTCTTGGGAATGAGTTTGATTGGTTTCCTTGGTGTAGGAGAAATCCTAGCATAGGTGGACTTAACCAGAGATGATTCGGTTGAGGAAACTTCGTGTATGATTCTAGCAAGTTTCTTAGGTGGTTTTTGAGTGGATGAGTAAGCACTAGGAGCTTTTCCCATGATGAAATGACTAAGGTGGATGGTTGTAATTGCTGATAATTATGTTTGTGTTTGATAACTAAAGTGTTCTTGGTAATGTGGGTTATAAAGGGAAGAACTTTGCAATTGCATTTAAGACTTAATCCACTAATGTTCTTGTAAATGTGATGATTGACATGCACAAGGCTGAGATTCAGAGTTTCACTGATCTAGGAACTCATTTAAGATGAGATGAAGTGTTTGAATTAGAAAGATAAGTTGAAATGATTGTTTTAGCTATGTTTGACATAAACTGTCACCCGGATCCCACGGTTCCCTCTTTGAAGGGATCCGGCTTGGCTAATCCTAGGGATCCGGCTCTCAGCAGTTATGACAGGTTTGTAATGAGGTTTCTGGGAGCTAAAGCTTATCTTATTTTGAATGTTTCAGTTCTTTAAGGGTTTAGGATGAAGGAGTACTTGAATGATTAGAGGTAATAAGTGTTATAGCAAATGATTGCTTTTTATGGAAGAGGGATGGGACAAGAAGACTACCAATGGATGTCCAAGGATAACACTAAAAGTTATGAGGGTGTCAAGTCATAATAGATGATCCTAGTGATAAGGTTTTAGCTTGAGGTGATATTAAGAGAAATTCTTAAAAATTTCAAGAATTGAAAAACTAATTTTTGTCTTACCTTGAGATATAAAAGACTAGAAGCAATTTCCTAAAATTGTTTAGCTTGCATTCTTAAAGTGTTTTGGGAGGTGAGAGATAGATAGTGAGTAGTTGAAGCGGAAATATGGTGAGTTTTGGATGTGTTGATAAAATCAGACTAAGATCTTAAGTAAGCCTTTAGTGAATCTAAGCCTTTCTCATCCTTGAAGTGGACTTAGTTGGGTTCTAAAAACATATGCCAAGCTAATGTGATGTTATCTAGAAAGCGCTTTGATGTGTCGAATGTCGCATTGTTGGTCCGATGTCACGGATCCCACGGTTCCTTCAAGGAAGGATCCGCTAGGCTAATCCTAGGGATCCGGCATCTGCAGATCGTAACCAACACGTAACCTACACGAAAATGATGTGCGATTTTGTACACTATTAAATCTATAAAACAAGCAAATAGAAACAAGCAAGTAATCATAAAACATCACTAACAAGGTAAAGTAATTCTATCCAAAATACCATAAACTAAAAATACTAAAGAGAGGTCATTCGGACATACAATAAATGAAACTAAGCGCATTCCTATTGTCTCTTTCACAATTCTTCCTTTTCCTTTTGTGACTTAGTGTGGTTGTAGGCGAGGTTTTGAATCATGCCTCTTATTTGTTTAAATTCGCGGTCTCGTTTGGAATGGTTGGAAGTTGTTCGTGGTATTCAAGGATTTCCAATTTGATGTTGGATACGGGTCGATGTCTTCCTCATCTTCTTGTTCTTCTTATCCGGCCGAGGAGTCCGAGAGAGCTTCGTGTTTCTCTATTGACCATGAACCGTTTAGAGGGTTGTTTGGTAAGAGGTACCATGACGTGATCGAGAGGTAATGATCATCGTTGATAGGGATGGTTGCAATGCACTAACATACTTACAAAGTCGTGTTAGAGCATACCGTATGGAAGTACCATGTTGGAAGCTTTGAATACCCCACCATTCTCCTTACCACGTAGTAGGCAAGATTAAATGGCCTTTGGTGAGTAAGACAATAGATCATTTGCACAAGACATGCGTTTGGATGATCTTTGTTTCCAACTAGGCTAATGATGTTTTCCTAAGGATTTCTTCCCATTTTCTAAACATGGAATGCATTTGAAAAGTTCCATTTTAAAAGGATCACGGTGAATGAGCTTTTGTTACGATCGTAACGGGATTGGTCGGTCCTAATTTTAAAGATAGTATCACGAATGGTTTCGGGATCGTCGAGAGGAGTGTGATAGAGAGGCTTGGGATCAAGTGCACGGTTTTGAGAGTTAATTGCCCAATCTTGAGAGTACATACAAATTCCTCACAAGGAATGCGAAGAATTTGAGCAAAAGTGTTGAGAGGAAGAGTAAAGTTTTGTGTGTTGATGATAAAGGCGATTGAGATGCTATTATCGGTGTTCCTAATGATCCTAAAGCTTTTGTAAAACTCAAAAATAAAAACTGGACAAATTTGTTCATCAATGTCAAGAAAGGCAATCAAAGTTGATTGTCGAGAAAACTTGACGAATGTCGGTATCTTCAAGGAAACATTCTTTGACTACACGAACTTCGTGAATAAGTCGTTTTGTGAGACTTTTGAAAATTTTACGGTTAGTTTTGGTAAGACCCCTTTTACGATAGTAATGAGTAAGGTAATGGACGGTGTCATGATGATCTTGTTGAGTGGCTTTGGGCATGGTTAGTCCTAAAAATACAAGTTTTTCAGTTAGGTTAAATTGGTTGATATGGGTTTATGGTTTTGATTTGTATTAACAATGTTGTGAACACAGTGTGATTAAAAAAACCTTTTATGATTAATTTGAAAAACCCTAATTAATTTATTAGAAATTAAGAAACCATAAACCCTTGAATTAAGATGATGAAAATTAGAACAAGTTAATGTAATTACTTACAATGGTGTTCTAGGAAGGAATACTTGAAATTATGGAAGCCAATGAGGATTAATTCAAGAGCTTGGTCGCGTTTTGTTTTGTGTGAATAGAGGAAAGTAATCGGTGGTGAAATTTTGAAAGCGTATAGTGAGTTACATTCCACTGTTCCCGGATCCTTTGTATTTGGGATCCGGCTAGTACAACTAGAGGATCCGCCTCGTGAGCAGAAAAAGGGTTGTTTGGCATTATTTATGTAGTAGGCTTATAAATTATCTTTCAAAACTAGTTTGGAAGTACTTAGATGAAGATTGTTTTTGGATGACGGCTTTTGATGAATCACATATCGAGGGTTCATATGTGACGGCGTTAGTTTGATTGAATCAAAAGGAATACTATTCCGATGATGAAAAAGACGGAAAAGTGACGAAAGAGACTTCTAACGATGCTAGTGATTATTAAACTATGAAATAAGTTGAACTCATGTAACCTATCTAATGAAAGGTAAAACATACCTCTATGCTTCTTGGTTTGGCTTAATACCAAAAATACTTCATGAGCTCTTAAAGTAATCCTTTGTACTTGGTGTACATAAGTTGTGATTACTTTATAGATCTTTCCTTGAATGTTGTCTTCATTATTCTTTGAATGAAGATTATGGAGAGATTCTAGCATGAAGATTTCTTGAAAACAAGAGTTGTTAGAATGATCTATCAATGTCCAACAAAATGATTTAAAAGAAAATATGACCTTAAAAAAAATCCTTCTTTGTAGTTTTCAAACATACACGGATCGTATCAAGTCTTTAAAGTACAACATACTTTAAGAACCTTGGTAACGAAGCTATGATACCAATTATGGAAAACTAGAAGGGGGGGTTGAATAGTTTTACCAATTTAAAACTTCCTTTTAAATATTTAGATCGACTTATGTCAATCTATTTGATTGTTTATGTTGGACGTTGATAGATAGATATATAAACGTATAATGAAAGATAAAGAGTAAGAAGCATATCACCACGACACAAGTATTTATAGTGGTTCGGCTACAAGGACACCTTCCTTGCCCTACTCCACTCCTCGAGTCACCTACTCGAGAGTTCGTAAACACTACACCAACTCCTTATGGCGGAGAAGCCTTCACAACGTCGCTTAACCTTTTTCCGGTACAAAGCTAAATACCGAGTTCTTTCACACCAAGGCGAACCACACCTAACACAACGTCGCCTACCCTTTATACGGTGCTAGGCTAACCACCGAGTTCTTTCACACCTTAGAAGAACTAATCCTTCACAACGTCGCCTACCCTTTATTAGGTACTAGGCTAAGTACCTAGTTCTTTCACACCTTAGGTGAACTACACCTTCACGACACAACACTTAGTCTCAAGGAGATCTACTCCTTGTTACAACACCATCAAGGATATCACCATCCTTGTATATAAACAAATACATATATGTATAACGATGCACCTCATCGATTATACGACCTAGGCATTCTTCCCAAATGCTACTTGATTTGATTCTTTGGCATCCTTCACTAATGCCTTTGACACAACGCTTGGCACCCTTCACTAATGCCTTCGTCTTGACACCTTTAGCATCCTTCACTCATCGCTTTGACACGGATGATGAGCATCTTTCACTAATGCTTTCATCTTGACACTTTCGGCATTCTTCACTAATGCCTTCAACCCAACATCTATGGAGAAAGGAAGAACTATCAACAAGATAACCTTAGTAGTCTTGATGATGGTGATGAGTGTGTAAATACTCATCATTTTAATCAATCTGAATCGCAAAACGCCTAAAATGCTCGAAATGCATCAAAATATCGAAAATATTCCAAAATTGCATTTTATATGTTTCGGATGCAAAATGTTTAAAATCGGATGAAAAATGAGCAAAGTTTGCATAATTGGCGTTTCAGTCCCCAAGTTTCTAAAATTGTCAAAAATAGTCCACGAGTCAAAATTTCAAAGAAAAATCACCAAAGGTCCTTTTAAATCATAACTTGTCAAATTTAGTCCTTTGGTGAAAAATATCAAAAGTTTGAGAAAATTACAAGTTTGGTCCTCCAACTTTGAAAATTGGCAAAAATGGCCCTTGGAAAATTGAAATTGTCAAGTTTGGTCCTTGTACTTTTTGAGATTGTCATTTTCAGCCCTTGGATCAACTTTATGAATTTGGCAGATTAGGTCCTTGTAATTTCAGAAAATTGCAATTAGGTCCTTTTTATTATTAAGCCCTTTCAACCACTTTTGGACTGCCATTATACTTGTGACCCCTGTCATTTTGAATTTTGAACCCCTATTATTATCCTATCCAACAAACACTTGGTCAAATAGCCCCTACCCGCCTTTTTGTTTTCTTCAACCTCTAGCTCGCAACTTTCCTGCAACACAAAATCCCACTCATGATCCACCCAAATTTTATCACTCCAAACACATCCATCCAGGAAACAATAATTTCACCCTCCCCCACACTCAATCTCAACCAAACTGTTAAACCCCACTTTCCCGCCAAAATTCACAAAATGGCCATTTTGCACTCGAGTGATCCAGTGGACATGATACTAAGTGGGATCCACTCAGAAGACATGTGGGGAGCTAGTTGGGTATAAAAGAGAGGAAGTGAAGCAAGAAAGGGGAGTAGCTAGTTTTATAAAATTTTCTTATGTCGTTTTTTTTAATTAATGTCTTAGATTAATCAAAATGTTGTAATCTCAGTTTCTTTGTATCACTTTTAAGTTAAATTCTCATTTTAATGTGTTGTTAAGTATCAATCCAAGTCTTTATTCAAAATTCAAGTTTGTTGTTCACTGTGCACTTTTTCAGTTTCTATTTCATATGTACAAGCTTTCAGCAGCTCATTTTTAAGCTCGCATAGGTTTATTCAAGCTTATTATAGCTTTGAGTAAGGCCATAGTTCAGTTTTAAGCAATCTTGTAAAATGGTCAACAAAAGTCAACGAAAGGCAATGATGAATAAAGGATACTGGATTGGGTTAAATTGCAGAACTGGTTCAGGATTGGGTTGTATCTGAGCATAATGTAGATGGGAGAATGGGTATTGGTCAGTGTGAATTGTTCTCAGTTAATTCTAGCTTAGCTTGGATTCTTGTAAGTTTTTCATTTTAATCCCAATTTTAGTCTAGTAGTATGGATTAGTTGCTAGCTGTTATTTTGTGTTGATGAAATTCTATTATGTTGATTATGTAAGTAGTAAGCAGTTGCATAGCTTATTTTGATTAACAGTTGTTCAAATCTGTTGAATCTGTCATCATTTAGAAATTGTTGTTTGAGGCTGTGTAGATCTGTCCTTGAGCTTTAGTTAGGTTTATTGCAGTCACTTAAATCTGTATTGAAGTTAGTTGCAACTTGTTAGTGTGATTTGGTTGTTTAAAGCTACATTGCAGTCACATTAAGGAGTGTTTGGTTTATTTTGTAAAACTGAGTTAGAGGATAAATCTGAGTAGAGATGTGTTTGTTCTAGCTCTCTTTGGCCATAAGTAACTCATTTCAAGTTTAGCTTTGCATCTCTAACTCTCTTAGTCAAATCTTTTAAAAGCGCTTATTAACCGCTTACTTTGCTCACATAAGTTGGAGAAATTTAGCATATAGGATTAGAAATAGATAAATGAGCTTGCATTAGTCTCATCTCATTACAATTCATCATTTACAAGCTTAAATCGTTTTGAATCTCATTTTAGTCAACATTTTAGTTTTACCATGAAAGTCAAAAGTTGCTAAATGGATTTTCACCCAACTTCAGAGATTTTTCACAGTTTCAATCTTGAATCAAAATCATTGAAATCATGGGGATCACAAGTTCAGTAGGTCTAGTTTGGTAATATGAATTTTGCTAAATTTTCTCAAGTCCTTTCAAGTTCCATGTAAGCTGTTATATAAGCTCCATTTGCCCTGTGACAGGGGATTATCACCAAAACAGTTTTTTCCAGCTTTTTGCAGAGCTTACTCAAGGTTCATAACTGCTTATCAGGGTCTCCTTTTTGGTTTACTAGGTCTCAGCCAGGACCTCTCTAGGTCCCTTCTTCTGTTTTTCAGTTTCCAGCTTATTCTTGTGCTTATTCTTTAGCTCAAAGTAGTAGCCTCTCAACTGTTTTTAGCTCAAAAGCCAAAACATCAAATCTGTTGAGTTTGTGATTTAGAGGTGTAAGCTTGTTGTTTTCTGTTGCAATTAGGTTCTTTTAGCTTATCCTAGTTCCTGTTTTCAGTTGGTGCTTGTTGTGCTCCTTTAGCTTATCCAAGTGCTTATTTCATAAGCACTTGGCTCATCAGTTTCTAATTTCTCCAAACAAGCCCCTGTTTTTCTATTTTTCCCAGATTCCTAATATAATTTTAGAGTTTTCCTGAAATTTTCAGATTTTTCTAAGTTGATTTGCTATTTTCTTAATTTAAATTAGTTTTAAGTCTTTTTAATTAGCTTTAAATACAAAAAATTAAGAAAAGGTTCAAAAAAATAAGTTTTCATTTTTCTTAAGTTAAGATAAATATAAAAAGCCAAAAAAGTATTTTTCTAGATTTTTCTTAGTTAAAATTGTATTTTTAGATAATTTAATTAGTTTTTAATAGTTTTTAATTCCTAGAAAATTCATAAATAATCAGAAAAATACAAAAATAGTTTTGAAAATTATATTTTGATATTTTAGATTTTTCTAAGTCTTAATTTTATTTTTCTAGCTTTATTTCACATTTTCTTGTATTTTAGGTAATTATTAAATAGTTAAAATTAGTTAATAATTAATAATAATTAATTTATTAGTTATAAAAATAATTTTCTTTTTCTCAATATTTTCTTTTATCATTAGGTTTGTAAAAATATCATTTTCATATTTTTATGGTTAATATTGCTTTAGTTTCACGTTTTTATTTGTACGTCGCGTAGTTTTTAATTTCAGTTTTATAAAAATATAAAAACAAAAACATCATTTTAAAAATAGTGATAGCGTTTATTTAATATTTTTTATCCTTTTAACTTTCTTTAATTTGAATTTAAGCCCTTGTAGTTTATGTACTCTTACGTAGTTATAATCATTCCAAATCCTTTTCCGATTCAAATCTCGCGATCACTATATCGTTTGATAATCCATTTCATAGCTCATTTGGGACATAACGACCGGGAAACACTATACTCCTCGATCTTCATTGCATTCGTGCTTAGGCGGTTTAAGCTTATTACGGTCACCATTCACAAGTGGCGGCTTGAGTGATTTAGCTTGATTTGTTTGGCACGCATCAAATTCCCAAGCGCCACGGAGTGTCTTGATTATCTTACGTTTAGCGATTAGTAATTTGGATATTCACTCTTTATTCATACCATCCATCCGTATGTGTTTATATTCTCTTTTAAAAATCAAAACCCAAAAGATTTTCATTCTTTGTTTTACATCATGTTTTCAAAATACCAAAAATATCCATCTTTACCCTCTCACATCTTTGATTCTTCATCCCTACCCTTTGAAAACCTTTGATTCTTTCTATGTCTTATCCTCACCCTCTTGGTTGTCAATGGTGTGGTGGTCCTTATAATGGTGGCAATTGCCCCGGTTGTGGCATGGTGGAGTCGGAAGCGGGTGCATCTATAACCAAGATCCTGTTCTTACCATAACACAACTTATTTATTCCATCGGCTACCACATCGTGAGACTCAGCAGTTTCTTGTTGTAGTCTTGTGGTGGTTCACACTCCAGTTCGATTGTCAATCGGAAACACGCTTGTCATGAGCGGGTTCACGATAACAATTATGACTACAACACATGTGACTCACACCACATCGGTTTCTTGTTGTGAGTATTGTGGAGGTCCTCACTTTAGCTCGATTGTCAAACAAGGAATCCATTTCCTTGTAACAATTACGACTCTTCGTATCATGACCAACCTCTACAAGACCAAATGAATCGAGGCACCACCTCACTGATCCACTTCCTCAAAATCTTCTCCTTGATCTTTTGGATTTAGTGAAGATTTGAAGGAATGTAAACATTCCCAAGATAATCCAAATCAAAACCCATGGAAGAATTGTTAGTCAAGAGCGAGTTGCTAAAATAAATTCCCAAATTGCGTTTGAAAAATCTATTAAGGAATCAATTGCAAAAGAAAAGCACCGGATCTAGCTCTCAATTTCGTTTCATTCTCGATGACGATGATGATGAGGATACACTTGATATCCTTCAATTCTATAAATATTCATCAAGTTCATCAAATGATATCCCGCAGTTGAGATTCATTCTCAAACAAGCGCTATCACACCAAGCTCCCACTCACTCTCTCGAACATGGGGACGAGCATCTTGACACTGTTCCTGAAAAGGAATCGGACGAATTCATAAAGTCTAGTGTTGAGGACCTTGTCCCAATCCCGAAAGAGTCACAGGGAACTTTTGACCACATGTGTGATTCTCTTTCCCCTCTTGAGTGTTCAAATGATCATTTGGAAACTTTCTCCGATTTTAGCGACGATTGTGCTTCTTATGGAAACATCGAGTACGTTGAGGCATCACTTCCACAATCTGATGCTGATCATCTTCTTGAGGATTTCTCCGGTGAACTCACTCACATCAATCCACTCTTTGATTTCGAAGCCGATCTGGGAGAGACCGAAAGTCTCATTGATAATGATCGCTCACTCACTTCTTATCCCAACAATTCAATAGAGAATGTTGATCACTTTGTTCCGAAACATTCAAAGCTACTTTCACCAATCCTCTATTTGAATTCGACATCGAATTCACTTTAATTTCGAGAATCCACTCTTTGATACTCGATTGAGGATAGTGATGAGCCCACAATGGAACAAGAGTTCACAAATTCACTTCATGTGAATGATTCTTTTCATGAAGAGTTCTCCGGTGAACTCTCTCATGACATATCTCCTCCGGAACAGGATCATTTCTATTTTGATCTTGAGGATGATATTGGCTCGGAGGAAGGTGTACTCTATCGTATGAGTTTGCTTATAAATGATACTACCTTCACCCTTCCTCCCGATACGTCTGCATTTGAGGATGAGGAATGGATCTTGATTGTTATCAAGACCTTTCTTCCTTTCCTCAAATATCTTGTGATTTCCCTTCATCTTCACTCCTTCGGGAATGAAGACACTATCTTTGACCCCGGCATTTTCATTTATCATCTTTGAGCCGGTTCTATGTATATCTCATCGGTGTGGAACTTTCACGTGCTTCAAATGTTTGTCTAAACATCTTGAATGAAAGTCCGATGGAGATTGTTTCTTCCACTTTGCTTCCCCATGAACCAATGAATTGGGGTCGAGTCAAGCTAGCGACTCGGTAATAAAAAACAATAGCTAAATATGGGTTTTCACCCATGTGTTCCACCCTAGTGTGGGGAGTTGCCCACATGTTATATATATATATATATATATATATATATATATATATATATATATAAAAAAAAAAAAAAAAAAAAATTCCTTTCTAAATAATGGCCGTAGTATTTCCCTTTCACGTTCTTTGTTTCGGCATAACCGCGGTACTTTGAATATTGAGGGCAATATTCATTTCTAAGTGTGGGGAATTCTCACGAATTTTATCATATAATTATACCAATTCCCCGTTTTGGCCATTTTTTTTCTTTTTTTGGAGTAAGTGTTCTACACTTACTCAATTGGTTATCGATCCGCCTTGTCTAATAAACAAAAGGATTGGCTAATCCAGAGCAAACGGCTCTTGGTAAAGATATTTCAAATCCGTTTACGACTTGCAATTTGCCCAAAATTGTATGGTATTATTCACCATATCCTAAAAAGTGAAGAGTTGGCTAGCCCGCAAGGTTATGGCTTGTGGTAAAGGCGATGGAAAAACCATAATTGGTAATCACTCACCAAAGATAATATTGATAATTTATCTAAGAGTTGGCTAGTCCGAAGCAAACGGCACGGTAAAGACAAATCAAATCCGTTGAAAGCTTATGATTTGCTCAAAATCATTTGGTTATCATTGTACCAAGGTTCTTACTTGAACCGAAATATTTGGCTACTCCGTAAGTAATGGCTTTTGGTAAAGAGGTTGAAATCCATTAGTTTTTCTCAAAAGATTGCTAGGGACTAGCAATAGTTTAGTGTGGGGATTGATGAGTGTGTAAATACTCATCATTTTAATCAATCTGAGCGCAAAACGCCTAAAATGCTCGAAATGCATCAAAATATCGAAAATATTCCAAAATTGCATTTTATATGTTTCGGATGCAAAATGTTTAAAATCGGATGAAAAATGAGCAAAGTTTGCATAATTGGCGGTTTAGGTCCCCAAGTTTCTAAAATTGTCAAAAATAGTCCCCGAGTCAAAATTTCAAAGAAAAATCACCAAAGGTCCTTTTTAAATCATAACTTGTCAAATTTAGTCCTTTGGTGAAAAATATCAAAAGTTTGAGAAAATTACAAGTTTGGTCCTCCAACTTTGAAAATTGGCAAAAATGGCCCTTGGAAAATTGAAATTGTCAAGTTTGGTCCTTGTACTTTTTGAGATTGTCATTTTCAGCCCTTGGATCAACTTTGTGAATTTGGCAGATTAGGTCCTTGTAATTTCAGAAAATTGCAATTAGGTCCTTTTTATTATTAAGCCCTTTCAACCACTTTTGGACCTGCCATTATACTTGTGACCCCCTGTCATTTTGAATTTTGAACCCCCCTATTATTATCCTATCCAGCCAAACACTGGTCAAATAGCCCCCTACCCGCCTTTTTGTTTTCTTCAACCTCTAGCCTGCAACTTTCCCTGCAACACACAATCCCAGCTCATGATCCACCCAGCCTTATCACTCCAAACACATCCATCCAAGAAACAATAATTTCACCCTCCCCCACACTCAATCTCAACCAAACTGTTAAACCCCACTTTCCCGCCAAAATTCACAAAATGGCCATTTTGCACTCAAGTGATCCAGTGGACATGATACTAAGTGGGATCCACTCAGAAGACATGTGGGGAGCTAGTTGGGTATAAAAGAGAGGAAGTGAAGCAAGAAAGGGGAGTAGCTAGTTTTATAAAATTTTCTTTATGTCGTTTTTTTTAATTAATGTCTTAGATTAATCAAAATGTTGTAATCTCAGTTTCTTTGTATCACTTTTAAGTTAAATTCTCATTTTAATGTGTTGTTAAGTATCAATCCAAGTCTTTATTCAAAATTCAAGTTTGTTGTTCACTGTGCACTTTTTCAGTTTCTATTTCATATGTACAAGCTTTCAGCAACTCATTTTTAAGCTCACATAGGTTTATTCAAGCTTATTATAGCTTTGAGTAAGGCCATAGTTCACTTTTAAGCAATCTTGTAAAATGGTCAACAAAAGTCAACGAAAGGCAATGATGAATAAAGGATACTGGATTGGGTTAAATTGCAGAACTGGTTCAGGATTGGGTTGTATCTGAGCATAATGTAGATGGGAGAATGGGTATTGGTCAGTGTGAATTGTTCTCAGTTAATTCTAGCTTAGCTTGGATTCTTGTAAGTTTTTCATTTTAATCCCAATTTTAGTCTAGTAGTATGGATTAGTTGCTATTTGTTATTTTGTGTTGATGAAATTCTATTATGTTGATTATGTAAGTAGTAGCGGTTGCATAGCTTATTTTGATTAATGATTGTTCAAATCAGTTGAATCATCATCATTTAGAAATTGTTGTTTGAGGCTGTGTAGATCTGTCCTTGAGCTTTAGTTAGGTTTATTGCAGTCACTTAAATATGTATTGAAGTTAGTTGCAACTTGTTAGTGTGATTTGGTTGTTTAAAGCTACATTGCAGTCACATTAAGGAGTGTTTGGTTTATTTTGTAAAACTGAGTTAGAGGATAAATCTGAGTAGAGATGTGTTTGTTCTAGCTCTCTTTGGCCATAAGTAACTCATTTCAAGTTTAGCTTTGCATCTCTAACCTCTCTTAGTCAAATCTTTTTAAAAACTGCTTATTAACTGCTTACTTTGCTCACATAAGTTGGAGAAATTTAGCATATAGGATTAGAAATAGATAAATGAGCTTGCATTAGTCTCATCTCATTACAATTCATCATTTACAGTACTTAAATCAGTTTTGAATCTCATTTTAGTCAACATTTTAGTTTTACCATGAAAGTCAAAAGTTGCTAAATGGATTTTCACCCAACTTCAGAGATTTTTCACAGTTTCAATCTTGAATCAAAATCATTGAAATCATGGGGATCACAAGTTCAGTAGGTCTAGTTTGGTAATATGAATTTTGCTAAATTTTCTCAAGTCCTTTCAAGTTCCATGTAAGCTGTTATATAAGCTCCATTTGCCCTGTGACAGGGGATTATCACCAAAACAGCTTTTTTCGACTTTTGCGAGCTTACTCAAGGTTCATAACCGCTATCGTGGTCTCCTTTTGGTTTACTAGGTCTCACCAGACCTCTCTAGGTCCCTTCTTCTATTTTTCAGTTTCCAGCTTATTCTTGTGCTTATTCTTTAGCTCAAAGTAGTAGCCTCTCAACTGTTTTTAGCTCAAAAGCCAAAACATCAAATCTGTTGAGTTTGTGATTTAGAGGTGTAAGCTTGTTGTTTTCTGTTGCAATTAGGTTCTTTTAGCTTATCCTAGTTCCTGTTTTCAGTTGGTGCTTGTTGTGCTCCTTTAGCTTATCCAAGTGCTTATTTCATAAGCACTTGGCTCATCAGTTTCTAATTTCTCCAAACAAGCCCCTGTTTTTCTATTTTTCCCAGATTCCTAATATAATTTTAGAGTTTTCCTGAAATTTTCAGATTTTTCTAAGTTGATTTGCTATTTTTCTTAATTTAAATTAGTTTTAAGTCTTTTAATTAGCTTTAAATACAAAAATTAAGAAAAGGTTCAAAAAATAAGTTTTCATTTTCTTAAGTTAAGATAAATATAAAAGCCAAAAAGTATTTTCTAGATTTTCTTAGTTAAAACGTATTTTTAGATAATTTAATTAGTTTTAATAGTTTTTAATTCCTAGAAAATTCATAAATAATCAGAAAAATACAAAAATAGTTTTGAAAATTCTATTTTGATATTTTAGATTTTTCTAAGTCTTAATTTTATTTTTCTAGCTTTATTTCATATTTTCTTGTATTTTAGGTAATTATTAAATAGTTAAAATTAGTTAATAATTAATAATAATTAATTTATTAGTTATAAAAATAATTTTCTTTTTCTCAATATTTTATTTTATCATTAGGTTTGTAAAAATATCATTTTCATATTTTTAGGGTTAATATTGCTTTAGTTTCACGTTTTTATTTGTACGTCGCGTAGTTTTTAATTTCAGTTTTCTAAAAATATAAAAACAAAAACATCATTTTAAAAATAGTGATAGCGTTTATTTAATATTTTTTATCCTTTTAACATTCTTTAATTTGCATTTAAGCCCTTGTAGTTTATGTACTCCTTCTGTAGTTATAATCATTCCAAATCCTTTTCCCGTTCAAATCTCGCGATCATTATACGTTTGATAATCCATTGCATAGCTCGCTGGGACATAACGACCCGGGGAAACACTATACTCCTCAGATCTTCATTGCATTCGTGCTTAGGCAGTTTTAAGCTTATTACGGTCTGCCATTCACAAGTGGCCGGCTTGAGTGATTTAGCTTGACTGTTTGGCACGCATCAATGACGAAGCATGGCAACTCATGGACTTTGAGCTTGCACGTCTTCAAGAGGTGGTGATCTTTCCTTTAGGAGGAACCTAGTAGATCACACAAAAACAAAAGACAAACTACATAGATCACTTAGATCTGAGGTTAGAGGGTTAGAATACTTTGGGGAAGTTTATATGAAAAGCACACATAGAGAGGAAGAAATGGCTCTCTATTTATAGAAGAAATTTTCTTACATTTACCGGATCCCACGGATCCTACCACAAGGGATCCGGCTAGCACAAAGCTAGGGATCCGTGGTCCGCCTCTTTGCCCATGGGTATTTTTGGTTATGGGTCATGGGTTATGGGTTGATCCATGGTTTTCTTTCTAGATACAATGTACTTGGTTAAGTGGTATATATAAAACCATGGGTTATGGGTCAAAACCATTTGCTAGTATTTACCCTTTTAGTATATACTTGTTTTTACCCAATTTAGCATACACTTAGTTTTTACCCATTTTAGTATACTTAGTTTAAGTATATGTTTAACCCAATATGTAAACACTAGTTTTTGTACATATGTATCTAAATCATAAAATCACTTATACTTGTTTTAGTGTTTTATGTGAAAGCATAAGTGTGTATAGAAAACTATTAACTTAAACTATTTACGTACTTTATTTGTTTCGTTAAAATGATTTTATATTTGTTATCGACAAAACATTAGAAGATCGTAAAATATAAATAAACGTTTTCACGGCTTATTTGTATTAACACAACGGAAGAATGCCAAAGAACTGCTTGATAAAGCAACGCACGCAAGACTTCAACGAAATATCATTGAGCATGTTTGGCAACTACATCAGCAACAACAAGATTAGTTTAAATTTCGTACGTTTTTTTATTTCGCAGTGTATTTTAAATTTCGTATGTTTTTTTTTACTATTGTATGTTGTATTTTTATTTTAAATGAATGAAATGAATTTAATTGTGTTTGGAAAATATCGAAAATAAATAAAATGAGGGTGGGTGGGGCCCAAATGAAGAGGAGTGAGTTAGTTGTGATTGTGGGTATTTTTAAGTGAGTGTGTTGGAGTGATGTGAAGGTGATGTGACACAAGTGGGGCCCAAATGAAGAGGAAAAACTCTTCATGATACCCCATGCTCTAAGATCTGCACCCAAATGGTTTAACGCATTATAGTCAAACCAATAAAAAAAAAAATCAAAACCATATCCAAACACCACCAAACAAGATAAATCAAAACAAAGAGAAAAAACCCTCTTTTAATTTCATTTTCACAACCTAACACCATCTACAGATATACGGTACAATCTGGAAACTAGAGGTGGCAAAATAGGTTTTGGATTGAGTGGGTTATGGATTTGTGTGGATTTTGAAAAAAAAATGTAAGATTTTTTTTTTTGTTGAAGATGATGATTGGTTTTTAATTATCTGGTGTTAGATATTTGAAATTTTAGGGTTGAGAAAGACAATGGTAGTTTATTGTTTTTGGTATTTGTCATTTTTGGATTATAGAATGAAGATGAAGGTTAGTGTTTGACTGTGGTGGTGGTGGTGGAGGCGTTCGGTTGTAATGGTGGCGGTTGGTTGTGGTGGCCAATTTTGAGTTTTCATAGAAGACAAAAAGAAGGAGATGAGAGGTGTTTGGTTGGTTATCTTAGCGCATGGATCAAAACGATGATTATGCCCTCGTATGTGACAAGCAAAAAGATCAAAAGACCCCTCATGTTAGACCCTCGTTAGCAGATAATGAGGAAACGTCAGTGTCATTTATCCTTAAAGATGTATATTGTCTAACGTTTTCTAACGAAGAAATGTAGATGACCCAGTTTATCTAACAATGCTGTATGATATGAAATTTGGCAAAAACAAAATTGTATTTTGCAAGTTACTTATAAGCAATAAACAGTATTTAATAAAATTAAAAAGATAAAGTAAGAAATAAACTTTTACTAATAATATAAGGGTTAAGTTTATATAATAGTAAGATACTTTTAAAATTTGACAAATATCATACGTGAACTCTAAAAAAATTACCAATATTGTGCACGTACTTTCGAAATTCGTTATGTTATCATCATAAACTTATTTTTAATACATCAAAGTGTTGGAAAATGTATATATTTACAAGTACGTAAATGTCCGGATTCGAACTCGTGACCACGGGATTGCACACTTTACGTATGAGACTCGATGTTTAAATAATTAATATAAAATATTATGTTTAATTATTAAATTCACAATAAACGACTAAACGAGCGATAAGCACTTATCGAAAGTGACTATTGGTCGTTAAATGTCAACGGGATATGAAGAAAAGTAAACAAGCCAAGAGACGGTTTTAGGAACCTTCTTTTGGGCTTGTGTTTGGCCGAAACTATGGAATCCCACATCGGAAACCATAGTAAACATGACATCTACCATAAGGCTATAAATACATCCCATGTATTCATCCTTTGGTACACTTGATTTCATTAGAAGGCCAAACTTCTTCTTGTCTTCCTCTTATTCTTGGTCGACAGTGAATCCCATTGTAAGGATTTATGGTGACCTTGAGCATAACAAGGTGTTTGGTTATTCTATTGTGATCAAGAACTAGCATTCGCATCGAATCGCTAATAGTGCGTGTGTACAAGAACGTGGTTGTAAGACATTATTCTTACACCAATAGTACTTCTTTGGTTTGCTTTGCTCGAGGGTTGTTTTGCTTTGCTTGAGGGATTTGATATTCGCAAGAGTGCGTTACGCATACTTTCGTTAATTAATTTATTTGTTATGATCTTAAGTCTTCATTGTGTACTCTTGATGTCTTTATGTTTTATTGTATTTTATATATCATAAACTCAACAGTGGCATCACGAGCCTTGTATAACAAGTAATTAATTACTGAAACACATAATTAAAATAAACATGAATGTGTTATTATTTGTATGCTTAGATCTAGGGTTTGCAAAACCTAAACCCTAATTTTGAGGGGGGCGTTTTATTTGGTGCCCTAATTAGGGTTTTGTAAACTATTGTTTTAATTGGATTAGAAACCCTAAGATGCATGCAACTTTATGTGTATATGCGTAACTCTGTTTAATTGCATTAATTGTTAAGTGTAATTGATATCCATGATAATTATCTGCATGTTTTACCATGGATCATTTTTATTGTATGTCTTTCATGTTTTAAGTGATATACATTAAATTATGATAGATCTTAAATTGGGAAGACCTCAATAATTATTAATTTAATCTATTATGTGCTATGTGGTATATATTTAGTTTTGACTTACGCAATCGATGAATCGATGCATGTGGTTCACCTTGTACATAGATGAAAACGGTGGAAGTCTTAATTAAATATATGCATATTGACAGATCTAGAATTGGTTATTAATAAGATTTATCAAAACCGTTTGCATGTGGCTATTTGATATGCATGACTTTTATTTGTTATGCTTTCATTGTTTATTTGTTTATTTTTCAAATACTTGCTTGTTTGTTATGTGTAACAAGGGTATTTTACAAGAAAAATAAACCGACCTAAACAATGGTGAAACATGTATTTTAAGAATAGTAATCATAATCGTTTAATTGATGATGACTTTGGTACAAATGAGTGAACAGCTCACCCATGAGAATGAACTAATAAAAGGGGTTTAAAGAAGTGCGCACAATCACACCGAAAGGATGTCTAAGGTTGTGCTTTAGCGTGCACAGTCCTCGCCCTCTGTAAGTTCGAATGGAGCTACTTAGTAAGCCATTAAATGTGCAAGCTCATCTTAAGGCGAATTAGTTTTAATTCCATGCGCCACTCGGTGGTAATTATCCGAAACACTAAGTGTTTACACTTATGCAAAAGTACGGTATAATGGATGATAATTAACACTAAATTCCTTGATTGGTGAAACCAATACCTCAATTAAAGTTTGATGATGAAAACTTAAACATTAAAACAAGATATAAATGTTTTAATAAAACCTATGTTACGAAGATGAATGCATGACATCTTTGTACATATTTGATTTTACATCAAAACTATTACCCTTTAATTTAAGTTATATGCCATCCAACGAAACGGAAACACCTAAGATTATTTTTATTTGCGTGAGACCGTGACTTAGATCGTAATCAAAGGGTAAAATGTCCACGTGTCGTGAGAACGGGCATGGACGATTTTGCGTTTCTTAAGTTGGACAACTTAATTGAGTTTTGTAGTGAGCGGCAACTCAAGGCATAAGATGGGATAAAACATGTTTACATGGCAATTGAAATTGGCTATATGTAAATCCCATAAATCTAGGAATTGCAATTGAAATTGGCAATTGAGCACAAGCTCTACCACTTTGTATAAGGTTCATTACTAGCGGATCAACCGGCGTGATGAGATTATGACAATTTGGATCCTAGTTTTCGATGAAAATTAAATGGTTATATGTTTATGAACCATGGGTGTTTAATTTTCTTGAAAAGGTTAATTATCGAAAATACTAAAATTAAATTTTGTAATTCTTTTGAATGTATAATTGCAACATTTAACCGTAAGCGAAGTTTAGTCTTTGATCAATAAATTGTTCCATTTCGCTTTCAAACAAATGTTTGATCGAGAATAATTTCTTGAAAAGACAAAGCGAAGTCTCTTTTCCATGGGAGAAGCATGAGACTCAATCCTATTCCTTTTCATGAATGAGAAAGGTATAATAGGAACATTTGAATTGTCTAAATTCTAAATGTAACTCATAGCAATGAATTGCACATCTTATTTTCCATAAAGATTTCATTACCTTCATTTGGTGAATGAATTCTTTTGTAACAACATGAATGTTGGTTAACTGGAAAATATGTATGTGAGTTACTAAATTAGAAGCTAGACTAATTACCGCGAAAATTGGTAAAAGGCAAACTAGCATATTTTATCTAGTTGTTTTGCTTTAACCTTTAAAGGTGCTACATACCATTATGGGCATGGTAGGCTCATTAAGGAAGAAATTGCATACCCAATTTTTCAAGTTAATAACTTTGATGGATAACCCATCATTCATAGAGTAGAATACACCTTTTAGTACCTTAGTAATGATTACGTATGGTTCTTTAAAGGTGTAGGAAAGTAAAAAGCAAGCAAGTTGTTTTAACTGGTTATGCAACACTTACAATGTTGTCAGATTCAGTGGGAGCATTTGTGTTGCATTACTGAATAAGAAGTTGTTTTAATGATTTCTAATTCGATGGGAGCTACAAGCCTTATTTCGTGTAGTAACCCAGATTATCTTCAAAGATAATTACTTTCCAATTGTAGACACTTATGTTTTAAGGATAGTCGGTACGTTTCCTTACTAAACAATATAGTTCTACATCTACTTGTTATATCTATGACACAAATCATATTAATCAAATAAACGAACGTGCATCGTGTTGTTTATCTGCTACATGATGTTGTTCCATGCACAAGTGGGAGAAATCTTTATTGTGTGCAAGATACAACACATATAAATATGATTTAAATGGATTCTCTTGATCACAAGGTAAGAGAGTTACGTTCTAATAGGAATTATATATTTTATATGTATGATTGCCTTATTAAGACAATGTGTCAAGATGATAACAAAGACTACTTTATTTTCAAAATTTATGTCATTCAATATTTAAGAAACACTTGTAGTTACAATTTATGTTACGTGAGCGTGAACTAGATTATAGCCCAAGGTAAAATATTCACGTGTCGTGAGCGAGCATGGATGATTTTGCGGTTTCTTACGTTGAATTTTCATGGAATGACATAATTAAATGAAGTAATCTAATACTACTTTGAATTTAAGTATTAGTTGAATGACTTAAATATATGTAGTAAGTATTAACTTGAAATATTAATTGAAACACGAGGTGGTGTTCATAATTACTTTAATTAAAAATGTTTATGATTTTGTAAAGTCACAAACATAAAGTCTTTTAATACAAGACTTACAATATAAAGTAAGGCGTTAACTTGCTATGTTTTAAGACATATGCATGAAGTCAATGAGGTGATCAATGACTTATAACGTATAGTGGGATTATAAGCGATATGTCTTTTGACTTGGTCAAAATACTTGTGTTATAATACATGCAATTGACTTGGTAATTCTATTGTACCATTAAGTTTTACTTTGTTGGTAAATAGATGAGCCAAAGAGTAGATGGTTATCTTAAATATTGTTAGATTATATTACAATATTAATTCTAATGAAATACCATAGTTTTATGGTATGTTCAGTTAGAAGAATCAAAATCTATTGGCATGTTTGATTCAAGATAACTATAGTTTCTTCCAAAAGTTATCAAGGTTAGAATATTGAGTATAGATTGAATATACTCAATAAGACTCCAACCTAGAAGATTAATAAGACACCATTTGTTTATGGAATGTGATGAATCACATTAAGTCTTATAATGAAGTTCTGAATTTGTTAAACTGCTTGTATAGTGAGTTGTAACAAAATAATGTTAGGAAGCATCAATGTTTTTGTAATATCCCAAAAGAGAACAATGTATTGTTGCTCTACTTGCTAAACTATTTAAAGGTAATCTTTAAATTGTTAAAGGCAAGTGGGAGTTTTGTTTAAGATCTTGAAAGATTGAATTACAAAATACATAATCTTCTAAAATACACTAGCAAATATCATGATGAGGTTAAACATGTAAATGATAGATCTCAATATGATTGAATTGTCGTTCATAGATCCGAAAGGATATCTCGGATATTTAATATCTTTGAGAAATATGAGTTCTGAGGATCATGGTAAGCTCGATAATCATAATGATGAATTTACCAAATGATGAATTGTGGTAAATCAATCATACTATGAATGTTGAGATCTTTGTCCATAAAGATAATCAACTTTAGATACTTGGTTTATCTTAATAATGAATATGAGTTTCTTCAAAGGATGGAAACCTTAGTGGTTTAAATCTTTATGTAGAAATCATATGGACAATATTGTACACATATTTAATGCATGTCTAGTGATAATAATATTAATCATATTTAAGCAATTAACTATGATTGAATATTCTTTTCTAGATACATTAAATAGAAGTATAAAGATTATAATTGTATTACTTAGTTTCATTGATATGAAATTTTGACAATGAATATCAAAACTCTTTGTTGTGAATTACTTTTGCGAGGACGATAAGTAATACAAAGTAGTTTATGAATTCAAATAATCTTTGAATTTGTACAGACTGCAAGAATCCATGAATGGATATATGCATGCATCTAGGAGATGATTCTTATTTTAATATTAAATCCATGTTTGATTTAATAATTAAAATAAAATTGCTCATAAGTATTCACGAAAGCTAGTGGGAGTATTATTTATTTTGTCTTAAATCTTATATGTTGTATGGGCAACTACATTCCACTTAAATTAAGTTTTAGTTGGGAATGAAACTTCGTTTGTAAGATTTGGAAATAATATATACAACCTTGGAATATATGTTTATAGACATATGCGGTAAAATCAATGAGTCTAATAAAACATGATAAATACATATCTTTGACAAGATATAATATGAATGAGATCTTAAAGTTTAACTTGAAGATTCATTATGTACATCATGTTGTGTATAAGATTGTTGTGTCATGCTTGGTTACAAGATGATTTGACAACATTGAAAGTTGTTAGTGTAATAAATATTTTAAAAGGAATATGTTTGGATTTAGAATCTCATTCCACGATCGGATATGCTCCTAGAT
Organism: Chrysanthemum lavandulifolium; assembly: GCA_022545495.1. Classification (NCBI taxonomy): domain Eukaryota; kingdom Viridiplantae; phylum Streptophyta; class Magnoliopsida; order Asterales; family Asteraceae; genus Chrysanthemum; species Chrysanthemum lavandulifolium. Next base: position 253,745,618 of record CM040244.1, on the reverse strand, counting down.
TCTATGGACGAAAATATGGCAATTATTTCATAATTGTCATTGCCAACAAACTTGAGTTTGGTAGGCACCAACATTACACTATAAACTGTTCGAAGTTTACGGATGTTTTAAGAGCATATTGTTGTACACAATGATCTTTGGTATAATTGAGATGACACTCAATTCTAGTCATGGTATCGTTGGTGATGACCATGTTGACTAGTTATGCTCAATTAAGAGCATAGTTGCATTATACATTAAAGAATAAAGAATACTTTAAACTTTAAGTGTTGAAGGATGATTGTCATAAAAGGGTGGTTCGGTTATCACGCACCTTATGGAATGATATGACAATATCAAGATATGTGTAAACACATACAAGAAATTCAATTATTGAATTTTGAAATAAGTATTCTCAAAATTCTTGTAGATCAAAGTTAGTTGAAATTATGCCTTGTCAACAAGTATGAGTTGCATGACTTGTGGCAAAATTCATTAACCGAGAATTATCATGCATTGATCTATTTAGTATTTGGATAAAGGATGTTAAACAATTATTATTTATAATGAATTAAAGTACGGTATCGTTTAATTTCATTTATAATATTGTGTCCTGTATTTGCATGTTTAAATCCTTGAATAACTAAAGTTATTCTAAATAGTCCGTTGTCAATCAATAACATGGGAATGATATTGAATTAAGACAAATCGAGTATTAGTTAGAATATACTTGAAAGTATATTGATGCGTAGCATGACTAATTCGAGATGATATTCAATGTATTGAGTATAGGACTTATCCCACCCGCATGATAATACTTTATGGATCTTTGTCATTAAGTATATCATGGATATTTATCCTCGACTTGAGATACAAGAGATATGTCATGGATGTAGTGCATTTTGTGAAGCAATCTAACGCTATACGTGGCGGTAGTTATAAGGGTTGTTTTCGAAGTGTTGCGAAATTTATGAATCACGCTTGTAGTCAAAATAGGATTTGTTTCCTTCAAATTTATTTTGAAGTATAATACTCTTGGGCCCTCGTAGGATTGTTAAGATGTTTGTATGGCCATACCCAAGGTCTTCTGGAATATGTTCAGAAGAATTGGTAATCTTAATCAATCACATAAAGCGAGAAACAGAATAGTTAATTAAGAAATGAGTGAGATCCATATTCTTATTAACATGGTATTAGAAACAAAAGGATGAATATGATGATGAATCATCAAACTTGGTTTTTCTCCAGAAAACCATACACGAGTTGTACCGGGGGCATTGACGTGTTGCTAGACGCTAACCAATGTCATTTCACGTTTTGTAAACATATCCAAGTGGGAGCTGTTGGAAAATGTATATATTTACAAGTACGTAAATGTCCGGATTCGAACTCGTGACCACGGGATTGCACACTTTACGTATGAGACTCGATGTTTAAATAATTAATATAAAATATTATGTTTAATTATTAAATTCACAATAAACGACTAAACGAGCGATAAGCACTTATCGAAAGTGACTATTGGTCGTTAAATGTCAACGGGATATGAAGAAAAGTAAACAAGCCAAGAGACGGTTTTAGGAACCTTCTTTTGGGCTTGTGTTTGGCCGAAACTATGGAATCCCACATCGGAAACCATAGTAAACATGACATCTACCATAAGGCTATAAATACATCCCATGTATTCATCCTTTGGTACACTTGATTTCATTAGAAGGCCAAACTTCTTCTTGTCTTCCCTCTTATTCTTGGTCGACGAGTGAATCCCCATTGTAAGGGATTTATGAGTGACCTTGAGCATAACAAGGTGTTTGGTTATTCTATTGTGATCAAGAACTAGCATTCGCATCGAATCGCTAATAGTACGTGTGTACAAGAACGTGGTTGTAAGACATTATTCTTACACCAATAGTACTTCTTTGGTTTGCTTTGCTCGAGGTTGTTTTGCTTTGCTCGAGGGATTTGATATTCGCAAGAGTGCGTTACGCATACTTTCGATTAATTAATTTATTTGTTATGATCTTAAGTCTTCCGCTGTGTACTCTTGATGTCTTTATGTTTTATTGTATTTTATATATCATAAACTCAACACAAAGTTCATATTATATGTACATTATACGCCATTAGATGTCACTCATTCACTGCCATGTTGAATTTTGTGTAGTGTATATAAGTCACATTTTTTAAATCGCTTCATCATCTACTTATGCTACTCAGAGTGCATTTATTTTATGTACCAAAATTGTGTTTTCTATAATATAGTGGAACTTGGTTTTACTAGAAAGTAATAATTATTAAACAAATGAATAACTTTAGACATTTTTTCCTGTCAGTGAACTTATTCAAATGAATGATAAACAACTTGATATTCATTAAGCAAAAATATCAATTGTTTTCTCCTTCAAATTTTTAACTGCATCGATTTATGATTATTAGAATTCATACTTGTGTATATAAAGTGTTTGTAACGATATATACGAAAATATAAGTAAGATATAATAAACATTTAGAGCAATCTTTAGATCAACAATAAAATCATTAACAATGTCACGTAATTAATTTAACCAAATTAAAGTACGATATCGAGACGAAATTTGCAAGTATATATACGATATCGATATTTTTCAAAGTTCACGCATGATATTTAAACATTTTGAAAAATATTTTGCTATTATATAGATTTAACCCATAACTTGTTGCAATAATCATATCTTCTTCTAATGGATAAATGCTAATGCATGTGACCTACTTACAAGAGTTTAAACCACATTAGATATACATTTGAGATGGTTATGAAAGATTAAAAAATGGTCATGGGATACATGTCGTATACATTTAAGTTGATGACTCACTTTCACACTCTAAACATGGTAGTTAAAAAAAAAAAAAAAAAAAAAAAAAAAACCATCATTCATTTACATGTATACCGTTATCGTATTTATCACGGTTTTCTTAAACTTAAGAGTTTTTAACAAAATTGACAAGTTAAGGTAAAAGTGGAGGCTCATTTCTAACATGATTTTTCTAAAACTTATCTGCTATATTTTTTTAATTCGGTGATCCCATGTGAAAGATATACCACTAGTGCAGTGGATTAGGATCATTCTATATTTCAATGAAAAGGATCGTATATTTCAATGGCAATTAGCAAAACGTACGTGAGGTCGAATATTGGTCAATGCGACAATGTGTATGCTTTCCAATCATACAATGCCTAGCATGTGGGTTATTGTTGCATTAAGGATGAAAGTATGAAACATATTGGTTGTTAGTTGTATTGGTTTGCTATACGAGTAATAATAAGAGGGAAATTTGCATTTCTATGATTCAAAATGACAATAAGTCGGAGGATTTTTTTTTAATAAACTCTTTATGACGGTAGAATGGTAGATTACCAAAATGAACCACACACATTTATCTATATCTATACTACATAAAATACAAAAATGGTCAACAAGTCAAGAATTGAAAAAGTGGAATGTGAAAAGTGGAAATGGTAACTTTGGAAAGTAGTCATTGTTTGCAAAAAAACTGTCGTACCATATACTCTCATACCATTCGTGAATGTCAAACCATGTTAAGAATTTTTTGTAAAACTGAATTATTGGATGTTACAACCGTTTGCAATTACATTTTGATCTTTTCACGTTCTATTTTTTATCCTGAGTTTTCTACCGTTAGGAACCGCTGCCACCAGACGCGGGTACTCGCCTATTTATCAAAATAGACATTCGGGCAATCCTCCGTTAAATGTATTACCGCTGGCTCATTCACAATTTTGTAACCGTTTACGTGTCAAATAAGTGTGCATAATTAACTAGGCACGCTTCCTTTATTTAGATTTCTTTCTCATGTGCACTCGATAGCCCATGCGTGCTCCAAGACCCATGTGCGCTGCGAATAAGCCAAAACTAAGTAGTAGATAAAATTTCATTTAAAAACAAACTCTGGTGAGCATAAAGGCTAGTTGTGTTGCCACACCATTTTATTAAGAATGGCACACCATCGTGTCTTTTTGTATATTTGTTAGTGTGACTTCTTTGCTTTTTACATTCACTAAATTAAATTACTATCAATAAACACAAAAAATTAAAAAAGAAAAACTCTAGTACTGTTTTTATCCAAATTATTATTTTTTCAAACCTCTCTCTTCAATCAATGCAACCAATGTGGATCTGGGAAACAAATTTAACACTTCACATAATAATCTTGACCCACATATACACACGTGGATCTGTGTAAAAAGAAGAAGTGTTAGTGGTAGTTCGATCCGGAAAAAAAAGAAGGATAAGTGTTGGTGGTGGTGACGACGGGTTTATGGGTATAGTTATTTTGAGTTATAAACCGAGAAAAGAATTGTTTGAGTGGGTATGGTTTTTCGTGGTGGGTTTGTGGTGTTTAGTAGTTGTGGCGGTGTGAGCGACGCAATGGTGGTGTGCAATGTGGAAGTGGTGTCGATGGCGGTGGTTGCGGAGTTGGTGGTGATCGATCTGTTTAGTTTATTGACGAGATATGGATACCTTAAAAAGCTCGTTAGTTTATATATGTGTCTCCACATCGATACGAGTTACGACCAATTGATATTTTCTTGAGGTATTTTGATCTCCTTTCAATCTTATCTTGTATATATATGGCGAGTAATGTATGTTTTTGGAGAATGAACAAAATAGAAAATGAGAAGGAAGGGTGGTGGAAATGAGTATTGATAGTTGGTCAGTGGGCCCATTTACCTTTTACGAAGTAGTAAGAAGAAAGTGATGTGTGGTAGAGAGTAGTATTTTTATAAAAATGTTATCAGTGGTGTGTTATCCATAATGACTCGCGCATACTAGCTCATGAGCGCCTAGAATGACCCAGCCCACATAAAAAGACAAACTGTAGCGCATCATTGTGCATAAAAGTCCCATGGGCGCCTAGAATGTTAGTGATAGAAATGTAGTACATGGATGTTTAATTAAAAAAAAAAATTAGATAAAAGTTTAAAAACATGAGCTCTTAAAATATGAAATAATAATTTATTATTCAGACTCCTATAAACCTTTTAACTCATTATCTATTAGTAGGGCTGAGCAACGAGTCAAACTTAACCTGAACCGACTAACTTGATCCGACTGGAAACTGAATAAGGATAAAACGTGAACCGAGAACCGAATCAAGTAAAAGCTATCGAAACCAAAATAAAACCGAATAAGGTCAGTTCGGGTCGGATCGGTTTAGCTATTTTTAGTCGAATAAGTGTGTTTTAACCCAAACTGAATCGAGTAAAACCGAAATAATTATACAAAACCAAAAATCAAACCGAGTATGGTCGGTTCAGCCCGATTTCGGTCGATTTGTCAGTTCAGGTCTATTTTCAAGTGATTTTGCTCAGTCCTAATTAGTAGAAACAAGCAAATAAAGAAATGTCACTTCTAACCTTTACTTTTCCCCTTTCAATCTATAAATTTGGTTTAGCCACGTGCAGAGTGTTTTCTTAGGTGTGCGAAGCGTATGGAAGTTATGGTGCGGCAAGGTCTTTTTTCGTTAACCTCTGAATATTGGCATGATTTAGTAAAGTGGGTTATGTATTTTTCTTATGGAAAAATATTTAGTGAGAAGAAAATTTGAAATGAGAACAATAAGAAAAAATTTCTGCCACACAATTTGAATAAAAGAGATAAATTTAAAAAGATCTCTTAGTCTTATTTTCATCTCACCCTTCTCATTTTAATATTATTTATCATTCGATCCTAAATCATAGTCTTATTTGGTAATTGTTTTAAGTTTAGTCACTTGTGTCACATATTGTCAAATCTATGATATTTTTTATCTTTTAAATACCAAGTTACCCTTTTGACATTTTCTACCACCACGTGACACCCATATGCAAAAAATTTATTTTCAAATCTTATTCTTCTATTTATGTTTGCAAAACATCCTACATATGTCCAACTATTCTAAAAATGGTAAAACATCTCACAAATATGATAATTTTTTTTTATCTTTTTCATTTTATGTTGCATCTATATTTTCCATCAATTTTATACCTTTTAACATTCACATGATATTGGTGGCAAGGTTGGTAACATATGTGCGATACCACGTATATACTATATTTAATTCATCTCGATTAAATATATATTTATGTGAATTCGGTTTTTGGTTCGGTTTGGTTTTCATCTTGTCAAAAATCATATCCAAACCGAAATTTAAATATCTAATTTAATTCGGTTCGATTTTAGCAAATTCGGTTCAGTTAAAAGCTCGGTTCAATTTTCGGTTCTGCATGTGGGTATTACATGATTTATGGACACCCCTACTCTAAATAAGCCGTTAGCTGTAAGTAACTAAGGATCTGTTTGGCAACGGGGCTTATGGGGGTTTGAGCTTTTAAAATAAGCCGACTTATAAAATAAGTCTTGTTTGTCACACACACCATTTTTTTTTGTGTCTCTAGAGAGCTGTAGTACATAAATAGTTAGTGCACATAAACAAAAAAAATGCGAATACAAACATTTATCTTTTTATATCGGGCTAATAACCTTTTAAAGATTATCTTGTCGAGAATGGCGATTCTGCGAATGAACTAAAAATAACTCTTTTAGACATTAAAGTTGACATTTTGTCTTTCTTTAAGTATTATGACCATTTTACCCTTGAAAAATATTTCAAAAAAGAAATTCGAAAAAAATTCGAAATTTCAAAAAAATTTGAAAAAAATTTCGAAAAAAAAAGTATTTCGAAAAAAATTTAGAAAGAGTAAAATGGTCATAATACTTAAAGAAAGACAAAAATGTCAACTTTAATGTCTAAAAGAGTTATTTTTTTAGTTCGCTACGCAGAACTACCATTCTTGACAAATATAGTGCTTTTAAAGGTTATTAACTCTTTTATATTGTATAATTTCAGAGATTAGCATTCATGTGAATATGGTATGTTGGAGTCAATTTTGCATTTTAAGAAGAGAATGCGTTAAGCTCTCCGAGATTAGCAATAGTTTCTTTTAAACACCATGGTTGAATACATCTTTTAAAGTTTCCACTTAAACGCCTATGCATGGTTGAACAGGGGTTTTAAAGTTTCCATTTAGACGAATAGCCATTTAAACGCCATAGTTTCCTTTCTCACCACAATAGTTGACCAAATTCAGTTTTAAAGTGTTGACCGAAATTCAGTTTTCCACTTTCAAGGAAAACCATTTTTTCTTTATAATTAGTAGAGAAGAGAAGAGATATAACAGAGCCTAAATAGTCTACTGCAAAGTTGACTAAAATTCAAGTAATTTGAATTTTGAATTCTTGTTCTAGCATGATAGTTTTGGGTTCTCACATTTTTCGATGTATGGTGTTTTTCATATCATCACAACCAAGAAAACCACTTTGAAACATCAACCAAAAATCAATAAACAGAACAACCTAAAACAAAACCATGAACTTAACTGATTCTACAGTATATCCTGTTAAAATTCCGGCATATCTACCGCAACGAAACCACCAAATACTTATAAAACAACAATATAACAAACTCAAAATGCCTAAGTTTACATACACTTACAAACTACCAACAAACTTACAAATTACTAACAAACTTACAACTACACACAAGAATTTACTAACTACTTTAAAAAGAAACTACACATTTACTGGCAACAAAAGCAAGTTCGATTGCGGCGGCGACACACATTCAGGCAGCAGTGACGAAAATGGTGGACTCTGGCGGCAATAACAAATCTATAAAAAAAAATTATATAAACTCAAAGCTGAAAAATAATACATATATAGATAAATCTAAAAGTAACCACAAAACTTGATATAAATCTATCAAATACTAAAAACAATTGAATAACACCATTAAGATAATCAACTGTATACAAATATTAATAACAATTAAAATAAGGCATACTATAAAGTGCGACAACAGCTTTTTCCGGCAACACAAGCCATGCAGCCGCGACAATAGATTTTTCTGGCGAGACAGCGGTGAGCGGCCGTTCTATTTCCGGCAAAGCGGTGGTGGCGGAACCAATTTTTGGCGAGTCCACGATGGCGGCTGTAAAAAATTTATAAAAAACTTATATCTACAAATAAAATCTATAGATCTGTAAAAAAAAAATTATAAAAAAACTTGATCTATTAATAAAACTCAAAAAAACTACCTCAAAACATGATGGTCGTGAGTCATGGTGGTTATGGGTTTCGGTGGTGGTTTGGTTTAGTTGGTGGAGTCGTCTGGTGGAGGTGACGTCCGGTGGTGGGAGTTGTGGTGGTGGGTATAGTAGTGTTATTTTGTGCGTGTATTTTTAGTATGAGATGAAATTATGTGTGTGTGAGAGAGAGATAAATTTTTTAAAATTACCAAAAATAATTTAACCTTTAACTTTCAACTTTCAAGTTCAAAATCTTTTTTATAATAAAAGTATTACATCATTTTGGAGTGTTTTTGGAAAACCCTTCTCATTGAAAAAAAAATTGGGCCAATAGGAGAGCTCGATTTCGCCACGTAAGCAAAATCATGTGATGTGATTGGTTAATAAAAGTCAAAATTAAATTGATTTTGGTCAAACTTTAATAAATTTGGTGGAGAAATTTGGTTGATAAAAAAACACATAAAAATATAGGTGTAAAATTTGTGAAAACAAAAAACTTAAAAAAAGAGGAGTTAATTAATAAAACTTTAGTGGTTGATTTTTTAAAAATTATATAAAGTTAAGTGTAATATTATAAACCTCCATATTTTTTAATAACTTTGGATTATAAACAAATACCCCCTTATACTTTATACATTTAAACTTTATATCTTAAAACATACAATGTATATGTTGTTTTAAATAACAACATATAAATTTACATAAGATTATAAGTATCAATTTTTTTACGTTCAATAAGGACTCATTTATTTCATTTTTAAAATAACCTACGTGGACACGAGTTTACATTTAAATATGGCTAAATTACTGAAAACGTGAATATAACTATCAAATTGTAAACACGGTTTACTTTAATATAAAAATAAATATATGCGATTGTACTTATAACAATGATTCATGTAATTCTTATTTATTTATATAAGGCTATCTAGAATTTTTTTTTAATAAAACATCAACATAATATCAACGCTCATTATACTTTAACTTTATCAACGCTCATTATGTGCTATTAAACTTGCATCATGTGTACAACATAATACCAGTAGTGAAATTTAAATAACAACATCAACATCTTTGTCAGCTAAATAAAATTAAATCTTAAGTCACCTAACAGAAATTTTTACAAATATTTTAACAAAATTTAATGGATATTAATGCATAATGAAAAGCTCATGCATAAGTATTAGTTGTACTTATATCACAATTTTCATGGGCAAATTCTTATATGTATATACTAGCCTATAAACCCGTGATAAATCACGGGTGGCTAATAATAAGTTGCACATAAACACAAACATTCTAATTAATGACAAGTAGTTTATTTGAGGTTTACTTGAATTTGGAAAGAAGCTCTCATATTTTAGTTTCTTCATGAAATTCTCTTTGAGCCAATTAAAAGATCATTTCTCAAGTTTCACTTAGAACGGCAAACCATCAGACCAATTACAAAACGAAGCTTTTCAAAAAGTATTGCATTTATATGATCAATCCCGATGAATAGAAAGCTAGTACTAAGTTACAACTTCATTTTGGGTGAAACTCATGTAGCAATTTAACCTTACATATGCCCCGTCCACATCATGATTCATAAATATTTCCCCTATTGAGTTATAAATACAGAAACAAATCCATTGTGATTCGAGAACACAATTATCTTGCTTCTAACAAAAAAACAAAAGCAAATATGTTTGGAATAATACATGCAGATCAAGTAAGAAGGTAAAAAGTGATATAAGAACCACAAAACAATGTAAACAAAGCTAACAGCCTAACACTAATTAATGTTTATTGCGTACATTTGGTTAGAGGATGGTTCTACAATCGAACCTCATTAATGACACACTAAAACCTTGGGTCTAATAGCAGGACTAAAAATGAATTGATCAAGCCTTTCACCTTGGGTTTGAAGTGGCAAACCAAAAGAAAGTTACCTGCACAAGCAAATATGATTACAATATGATGAATCGAGGTAGAAAATTTACTTGATGTTATTCTATTTACAAAGTATTTAAACATCAAGTAATCAATTAAAAGTCCAAGTAATAACCTATAGAATCAAAGATGCATGAATATAAGTGATTATTCATATATGTTAGCCAAAACTCTTTTATCAAACACTTTTCATACACTTCTTAAATTACTTCACTTACATCCCATAGAATAATTCCGATTATCATCGTCAATATCAAATTCATTACAAATAAAACATATGAATCTAGACCTTAAAAACAATGAAGAAATTGTTTCACCTGAAAGTTACTCAATGAAGCACACTAAACCTGTTAAGACAAAGTTGACATCTAAAAATCCAATCTTCAATTGAATATATCTTGAAACACATCTAAATCAATTAGTCAAAAATTAAGGATATTAATAACAAAAGGAAAAGAAAAAAAAAAATCCCTTTGACGTTAAAAATGCTTAGACTAAAGAATTCGAATTAATAAATTTATCACGTAAAACCATAAAAGTGGAATTCGGAGTTTGACATGAGAAACTTGAGTGAGAATTAAGGAAAATAGATATTTGTGTTCCATATATCAAGCTTGGTAAATAAGAAAAGTCAAAACCTCACTAAACAACATTGGCTGTCAAATTTGAAGATGTACATACGTGGCATTAATGACGTGGATTAAGTGATGTGGAGGAAGTGCCAAGGTGGATTAAATGACGTGGCAAGTTTTTAAAAAAACCTTTGTTTATTATATATATAGATACTGAACTAAAATGTTAAAATAAATTTGATTTATGTGTAAACTTCGTGCGTGCACGAAACTTATAACTATATATATTATATGTAATTACGTTTAAAAACACAATATTCAGTATTAATACAAAATAAAATTTTTGTCAAAACCCTGTGCGTGCACAAATATTATAAGTAGTGTAGTTAATATAATTTAACCTTGAATTCTTATTCCATTTAAATATCATTGCTTGTAAGTGATCAATAGATTCGATGTTTATGGAGATATACTAATTTTTTTATCCTGTGGAGAAATACGAATTGTTATATGCTATCAAATCAAAGCATATAAATAACTTATTCATATAAACCCTACAAATATATATTCCTGCCTCCTTTTCTGCAGTATATACCACACAAAACATCTCCAACACCCATTCACCTACATACATATCATTATGACTGGTGATACGATCCCACCAAAATCACCCGTCAAACTAAATTTGGACAAATTATTTAATATAACTATAGAGCGGGCAACAGTGACTCCCAAACACTGTCAAGATTAATCGCCAATCGCATGAGTTGGCGAAAATAATCCTGAGGTTTAGGTGTCGTTCTGAAAGTAAGTCAAGTTGGCAAAAATGTCCCTAAGGTTTAAGTGTCGCTGCAAAGTAAGTCCTTTATAGCAATTTGGCAAACAAAAGCAATCCCGCTGCATCGCGCGGGTTTCCACACTCGTTACTAAACTATAGCTCATGGAATGAGTTGTTTAAAAGTCATTAGACTTTAGTAAAAAAGTTCGTCCTATAGAGGTCAGTTTTTTTTAAATAATAATTGTGGGAAACATTATTGCAAATTTAAAAAGCAACAAATGGCATACACTGCTATTACATGGAAGATTTATTAGACAAACTAGCAAGAGACTACAAGCAATAAGAGGATCACTAAGCCAATTTAACCTATTCGGATTAGCCTTATTAATTATTCCTAATGAGAATCCACGAATGCGCGATAGAAATTTGATATCTCCAATTAACCCGAAAGGTTGTATGAACCACAATGTCAAAACTCAACTTAGAGATGATATTAATACGGACTGAGTCACTCCATAAAAGCAAACCAGGGAGATTTTTATAATCTCCACCACTTCATAATCATCATCCAAAGGCCACACGCAATTGCTCAATAAATAAAAAGGTGTATGGAGTCTTCGATGTCGCCATCACAAACAAGGACACCTACAGGAGTTTAGATCAATGCCTTTAGGATCAAGGTTAAGGCGTGTAGGAATATATTTGATGTTGTTTGTGTTGCAAATATACTATACAGGCCACTTTTAAAGAGAATGATAGGTTTCTAACCAAAACAAAGAAAAAAAGATACAGTTGGCATCCGGCGAATAGAAAATTGCTTTATAATCCAACATTAATTAAAAGAAAAGTTCATGAAACAAAACAGGAAAGACCCCAAATATGAAGACCTTCCGATTCCTGCAAATCACTGATTATAGCTTAAATGAGTGAGAACTTAACAGTAATAAAGGCTTATACCCCATGAAAATGTCAAAAATTTCAGAATTGATTTATAGGTTGAGAGCCATTGCAAGACCCCACTTTGGAGAAACTTCAGTTCTCATAACGTTGTACTTTGCTGAAACAGTTACGAATGACTTTGGTCGCCATTCATGCTGACACGATATTGACACTTTTCCATTGCTCGAAAACTTGGTCTTCACTGTATTGTAACGGTCAATTACATGAGCAGTTCTCAATGAAACCTTGGTTTCTGAAGATGGGAACCGATGTGTCAGTTCAGCGGTTATTTTATTTTTGTCCGAGCCATATATAGAGGGTACATCATATGTCGCTATCAATTTTTTCCCTTTGTCCATCCTGCCATTTGTCATATCATGGTTAGGTAATTAGTTATTCGCTCATTTGAAAAAGGGTTTTAGCCATAGAATAGCTTTGAACTTATGTTCATGTCACACATGAGTAAATCAGCTCAAAAATGTCCTCTTACCCAGTTCATATTTAAACTATTTTTACCTGATACGTTGCTGTAAATAATTTCTGGGAATATGTAGCCTACAAAGTAGTTGACAGTAAATATGTACACTACTGTTCAGCAACTCACGTGAGACATGAACGTAAGTATATGGCAATTTCATGGCATAAACCCAATGAAAAAAAAAAAAAAAAGAAGCAAAGTTTAGGTGGTTATACATACAGATAAAGAGTAGCACATGACTTGAATTGTATGGCAGCTGCGTATCTGGTGAAAGATTTAGAGGCTGTAGCGAATCCAACGCTACCACAAAGCAGTACATCCTTGTAGGTAAGTGTTGCTGTAAAGTCTAAATGAGGGGATCGTTTCAGGCCTATACTCGCATCAATAAATGTTTGGACTTTGTGATAGCCGCGATAATGAACACCAAGCTGAGGGTAAATAAAAATAACTCACGTTAGTATTTTTCTATGATCAATCACTAGATATTCCATAGTTATCAATGACAGACAACACAAGCAGTATAAAATCAACACAAAAACATCATCTATATTCAAAATTCTGGAAAATATAGCATGCAATCTTCTGGATAAATGGATGAGGTATTCTCTGTTTAAGTTACCCGGGGAGGGTGATAATATTATGGATCTATTTTGGTAAATATAAACAAACCTTTTGACAATCTCTAAATAGCATAGGGAAGAGTTTTATAATCCTTTAGAAGCGTTTTGCTTAGTTAATCACACATCTAAACTATGAGTCTGTTTATCTTATTTTGCAATCATTTAGAAACCTTAGGACAGCGATTTGAGATGTAAGTCAGTACCTGCAGCACAAATAGAATCATATTAAAATTATTCTTAGAAAAATCACTAACCTTTCCGGATCTGGGATCAGGAACTTTAAAGCTTACTACTGCTTTTGTGTGTGGCATTATTTCATCAAAAGTTAATCTTGTCGACATCTGCAAATGCCTTTCCGGATCTGCGAGCAAATGCCTTAAAATTATTACCTTGGAACTTGCCAAACCAGTAATCAAATCCTGTAAAAAAGAAAGTAGAAGTAACTGACACAAAACATGTTGTATTATTTGAAGTAAAGATGATTTCAGATACATGCTCATAAGTCATAAGTCATACCATCGGAATTGATCCCTTAACTGATAAAGAAATGTCCTTGTTACATCGGTCATAACCTTTAGTCAATAGATCTGCATTAAGAGGAGAATTAGTAATCCAAAAATCACATTTTGTCAATGGCGGCCCTAATAAACATCTTAAACTGTAAGATTCCAATTACACACGCAACTTATAAAGTTCACAAACTTTTATGCTGAACCTGTACGTGTTTCACATATTGTACAACGACAAAACATTTCCTTAAATAGGACCACACAAGTTTGTGATTATTTATGCTTAACCCGAAAGAGGGTTTTGTGAATTCTAAAATCCTGACACGTAAGAAGTTTGAACCATGACAGATTATGTTGCTATTACTCTAACTCTATTGCTTTATTACGTAAACTTTGTTGTTTGCTTTGAATCTTTTAATACTGGGACATCAACCTACTTACACACATGTGCACTAAACTTGCAAGTTCTTACCTCATGGATAATACTATGATATCATGGTAGAGAACAAGAATGTAAAATATCTTGGCGCTCAATGTTTTTCTAAAGAGAGATGATAAAGTTCAAATTAACCGATATAAGTGTATGCATGTTTGCATTGCCTGCACGGTACATCTGCCTAGGAATACATAAGGCACCCAATCAAGGACAACAATGAATTGGGCAAGCATAAACTTTTAAGTTACATACCGATGGATGTTACTAATAATATAATAGACAAAAGTTAAAGAACAAGCGAAACAAACTATTGGAACAGAAAAAAAAGGTTTCGTTAATATAACTAATGTTACAAAAAGGAGCACATGGTAGAATTCACCTTTTGCTGCAAGATTCATCAAAATTCAAAGTTGTTGACAATAAGTAAGGTAAATATCATGTGTGAAGTTACTCTGGCATATATCATCATCTGTAAGGAATATAAAATAACAGAAGATTTACGTTTTACTCTTTTGCCGATCTCTGAAAAAGGTGCTTGACCATAACCCATTGTAAATTAGAATTCTGTTTACTGCTCTCAACTTCAAATGTCGTACCCAGTTGTCCAGATTGATCTGTCAGGTATATGATCGATGTCCTGTTAAATTGTCAGTTATACATGTTGCCATTAATTTCATATCAGATATTATAATCTTGTTCTTTTTGCTTGTAGTGCATGTGTTGCAACTAAAGATTACATCAAAGACAGTTTAGATACTCTAACTATTTTCTCCATCTAAGATATAATGTCATTGTAGATGGCGAACAAACATGTGTATAGATACATCTGTGCGTTGCATCCAGTGTTTGTCAAAACGCTGCCCATATTTAACTAATGACTAGAGTGTTTTCTTGCTTCTTATGGATTCTAGTGGCACAAACGAGTAAACATAAAAGTGCATGAAGAATAAAAGGTTACACAAATTAATAAGCTTCAAATAGTCACAAATTAACAGTAAAAGAACACATAAATGGTGAAGATTCATATACCTTTGTTATTATTAATGTTGTTGTTGTAGAAGATGTTTTTGTCAGCTAAAGTTATACAAATATCAAAGACTTACTTGTAAGAGGGTTTTAGTGTGTGATTACGTGATAAAAAATTCATTCTTAAAATGATACGTTTACGTAGTTCTCAAAGATATTTCAATATTTGTAAGTGTGTGAAAGTCTCTATATGATTAACCAAAAATAGAGTACAATAAATACAAATACATAGATGATTCTAGATACGGGCCATGAGCCCAATACACATATGAAACTTATATTACGGGCTAACACTCCTTCGCTGTTTGAGCGGGAGGACGCTCAAACTGGTACGAAACTCCTCAAGCAAAGCAGAAGGCAATCTTTTTGTGAAAATGTCCGCATACAGATAATGAGAAGGAACATGAAGAGCTTGAACCTGACCGGCAATAACCAAGTCTCAAATAAAATGAATATCAATCTCAATGTGTTTGGTACGCTGATGCTAAACCGGATTGTGTACGCTGATGCTGAATCGGATTGCAAGATAAATAAACAACACTAACATTATCACAATAGAAAAGCGTAGCGGAAGACAAAGGGGTATGCACCTCACTTAGTAAATTCCGTAATCGACAAGTCTCAGCAACATCATTGTCAACACCACGATACTCTGCCGCTGCACTAGAACGAGAAAGCGTCGGTTGACGCTTAAGGACCAAGAGAGCATGTTGTTGCTAAGAAATACACAATACCCTGAAGTGGATCTCCTAGTGGTAGGACAACCAGCCCAATCAGCATCTGAATAAGCAACCAACGATGTATTAGATGAAGCAAACAGCTATAGCCCATAGTCTAAATAACTCGAATATATCTTAAAATCCGCTTGAGAGCCTAGAAATGAGGTTCCATATGAGCATGCATATGGAGACAAACCTGCTGAACCACATAAGAAATATTTGGGCGAGTAAAAGTGAGGTACTGAAGAGATTCGACAAGACTCCGATATAGAGTCAGGTCAGAAACAGGATCACCATCATCTCCCAGTTTAGACTCGGTATCAATCTGTGTCCGACTAGGATTACAATTAAGCATGTGGGCACTCTCAAGAATCTCAACAACATATTTGTGTTGAGATAAAAACAACCCTGTAAAATCATGTATGACAGAAATGCCCATCAAGTAATTAAGAGAACCAAGATCTGTCATAGAAACTCCTGATGTAAAGAACTAGTAATTTGCAGTAACAAA
Organism: Chrysanthemum lavandulifolium; assembly: GCA_022545495.1. Taxonomy (NCBI): domain Eukaryota; kingdom Viridiplantae; phylum Streptophyta; class Magnoliopsida; order Asterales; family Asteraceae; genus Chrysanthemum; species Chrysanthemum lavandulifolium. The sequence continues at coordinate 253,728,994 of CM040244.1, read as the reverse complement.
GTCTCAAAAGAAGCAGTAAGCACAAAATCATCCACATATAATAATAAATAAGTAGTATCCAACCCATGTATGTAAATAAATAAAGATGAGTCACATCAACTATGATGAAACCCAACACAAGTAATGTAAGATGCAAACCGCTAAAACCAAGCCATAGGAGCCTATTTGAGCCCATAAAGAGACCGTTGTAATAAACATACATAATTAAGATGCTCAGAATCCCAAAACCCTGGTGGTTGATGCATATAAATCGTCTCAGATAAGTCACCATGCGAGAAGGCATTCTTGACATCAAGCTGATGAATTGGCCAATGTCTTGAATTAGCCAAACTAAGAACAGTCCGAATAGTGTTCGGCTTAACAACCGGACTAAAAGTTTCATCAACATCGAATCTCTCTAATTTCGTACTACCATTCGCCACAAGATGAGCATTATAGCAACTAAGTGTGCCATCTACCAAGTACTTATGACGAAAAAGCCACATACAACGAATAACATTGGCGTTCGTGGGCCATGGAACTAGAGTCCAAGTTCCGTTTTGAATAAGTGCATTATATTCATCAGACATAGCATTTTGCCAATTTAGATCATTAAGCTCACAATACGATTTTGGTAGGGGTGAAATCGATGACACATGTAGAGTGAAGCACTGAGTAGTACGATTAGTCCTGACACGAAAGCGTGTGCCCATGGGATGAACCAATACGAGGTTCGAGTTAGTTGGTTGAGGAGGATAGAATATTACATTTTGTGGAGTCGTAGGTTGAGATTGTATCGGTGATTGGTGTGGGGTTGGGGTTTCACTTTGGGCTGAGGCGTGTTGATGGCCACAAGTGGAGAGTAGATCGGTGTTTGGAGTTGGGCGGCTTCAGATTGGGCCGCAGGTTGGTATTGGGTTGAGAGGGGGGGACTGTTAGGTTCCACATCAATTGGTGTGTTAGTAGCTGTTGTGTTGGGTGCGGTTGTATGTTAGGGAATACGTGGTTGAATGGTTTGAAGAATTATATCAGGCGAATCATCCAAAAATGTGTAGTTAGGAGTCGATGTGGGTTTACCAAAGACATATGGAAAAACAGTTTCATCAAATGTGACATGGCGGGAGATAATTATTTTATTTGTGTTTAATTCAAGACATCAATACTCACGATGATTGGAAGAGTGTCCTAAAAATATTGCGGGTGCGGCACGTGGTTCAAGTTTGTGATTAGGATATAAGTGAGGGTAGCATAAAAACCCAAATGTATGTAAGAGGCTATAGTCAGGCTTTTTGCCAAACAAATGGGTATAAGGAGTGTCATTGTTAATAGCTGTTGAAGGCAAAATATTTAGTAAATGAATGGCCATATTAAGAGCTTTAACCTAGAATGTGGGTGGTAGGTTTCCTTGAAAAAGTAAGGTTCAAATAAGATTATTGATTGTACGAACTATTCGTTCAGACTTACTATTTTGTTGTGAGTTTTTTGGACATGAAAACCGAAACTGAATACCGTTTTAAGTAAAAAGTTTATGTAACTTACGGTTGTTGAATTCACCATCATGATCACACTGAAATGACTTTATTTAACATTTGAACTGAGTATGAACATAGTTACGAAACAACACAAACTTAGACAAAACATCAGATTTATTAATCAATGGATAAACCCAAACAAATTGCGAATAATGATCCAAGAATAAGACATAGTATTTAAAACCAGAAAGACTTGGAATGGGTGAATTCCAAACATCCGAGTGAATAATGTCAGAACAAGAAGTAACCACAATATCAGAACTAACAAACGAAAGCGTCACGTGTTTTCCAAGTTGACAAGCATGACAAAGAACGAGAGGTTTCTCTTTATTACAAGAAATAAAATTATTAGAAACAAGACGACGTAACACTTCACTTCCTGGATGACCAAGTCGTTGGTGCCACACATGGTGACTGACAAGTAAGGCATGAGGAATCGGAGATTGAGCCATGAATGGGTAAAGATCCCCCGTGCTATCACATCAGAGCAGCACCCGACGCATCATGCAATCCTTAACAGAAAAACCAAAAATAACGCATCAAATTCAACAGTACAATTATTATCACGAACAAACTGACGAACAGAAATTAAAAATTTGACAATATGAGGACTAATAATGACGTTATTTAGGTGAAGAGGTCGAAAGGGAGTTGGCAAAATACTATGGCCCGTATTGGTGACATGAATAGAATGCCCGTCACCAACCGAGACAGACGGATAAATACATGTATTAAAAACATCATTAAGACTATTAATTGAATCATTAAAGTGAGAACTCGCACGCGTGTCCACGTTCCAAGCACCAAAAGCGGGATCATGAAGTGTCCTGGCAGTAAAAGCATGAGGCGGTGTGGTTTCCTGTCCTGGCAAAACCGTAGGTCCCAACGACCCGATATTAGATGATGTCATCCCTGGTTGGGCCTGTTGGGCTCATTGAGCAATTGGATAACCAAAAGAAGCATACGGTTGAGGACGGTGAATTGGCCCTGCTGGTTGGGTCGATACGTGGGTAGGGTAGTAAGTTAGGTCGGCCGTTTGGGCTGGTGGATAGCCAAAACCAGAGGGCTGAGGTAGGTTATTGGGCCAACATATTGGGCTGTAGTGGGGTAGTACATTAGGCTAGGGGATGTATAATATGTTACTGGGCTCACAGTTTGTTGCTTAGTTTCCTTGGCATTTTTATTGGTCGAAGATTCAATATTACCAAACAAACCCAAATGACTTAAAAGCTAAGTTAACAAGGCATCAATTTTATTGTATTCTGTATCCCCCTCCCCCTACCCCCCATTGTTCTAACTAGATCTAGCATTCCTATCATGAACAAATTTACAACCATCACCAATGCACCTTTAGCAAAATTATAACACGGCCTCCAATACTTGACTTGATGATTAGAGGGGTGACGGGAAACATCTGATTTAGCTAGAAGCATCATGGGAGAAGAAGATGAGGAATCCCTGGGTAGAGATTGAGACTTGGATTTGAGGCGTGTTTCTTCAGTAGTTGTGACAACTGGCAATTTAGGGAGTCTATTTTAGGTAACCGCATTACGTTAAACTAAACCGAGCTTTTGCCTTTATCACTATTTTTATCGACCATGACTTGATTTTATATCGTCTATTGGTTTTTATGATTTATTTCATTATTGGATGAGTTATCGAGTGAGTTTTAACTCTTTTGATAGGCACTATTCGATTCGGCACTATAAAAGCCTAAAACGAGAAATAACGTAACTTTTAGACCGTAACTCGAAAATTGACAAATAAATAGTCAAAACTCGTGGAAAAACACAAATAACGATAATAGAAAGTCGAATGAATGTCGTGGGACACTCGGGGGACAATATATGAGCTCGGGAATGGGTAAACAAGATAGTTTACGAAAAATGACGGCCCCGGCCCCTCCTTTTTCCCTCTAGCCCCCCCCTCTTTATTTATTTAGTCCCTAGCCAAAAATATATAAACCCCCTCCCTAATTCATTTATCCCATTTGTTTCTCTCACTAAAAACACACATATCATCACTTTCTCTCTCTAACTCTCTCTCTCTCTCTCTTCCACCAATAAAAACCCTAACCCTAAACCACCACCATTGCCGCCACTTTCCGGCCACATTTCGGCGAGTGACATTGCACCTCCACCACCATTAGATAGATCTTTCTTTCCTCTTTCCATCCATATATAAAACACTCATAAAAGCCTACATTAACACCTTCAAATCTTGAAATTAAGATTCATAATTTTAGGGTTTTCATCTAAACTTGTAGATCGGGCTTGGAAAAGGTAAATGGAACATGGGTCATGCTTATTTTGGCCATGGAAAGCCACGTATGGCATTTATATGGCTCGACCATGGTATAATTTATAGGGGTTTTGGTTCAAACATGGGATTAAATCTAATTAACACTTAAATAAACATGTAGCTAGTGATTTGGTATCATGTGGTGTATCATATTGTTGGGTTTTTGCATTTTAGGTCAAGTTTTATGTTTTTGATTAGGAGTAGATGATGGGTTTGATGTTTGGTTAATGATTGGAGGTTGATTGATTGTGTTTGGTTGTATTGAAAGTGATTTGGGGAGTGTTTGGAGTGTGTTTGGGGCGTACGACCACCAAGACCCACGATGGGGTCGTGGGTGATGGTGTACATGACCACATGGACCAAGGGTCCGGGTCGAGTTGTCGTGGTAGCTTGTGGGTTGATGTTGTTGGTGTTTGGATGAGACGCGTGGAGCCGAAAGCTTCTAGAGCTTGTTTGGTTCACGTGGTCTTAACCGTGACCGTGTCATGACCATTAGGGTCATAACATTGGTTTCGGGTATATTTGGTTGGTTGGCGAGATTGATTTGAGTTGATTTGGGATTGAATTGCGCTATTATGACTTTTATTTGGACTTGATATATATATTGTCAACTTTGAGCAACGTCGGTGTTACTTTGACTTTTTAGTCAATAGTTGACCCCGACAACGCCGTAACATGGACTTTAGTATAGTTTGGACTATTGATTGATTAAAAGCCGAGAAGTCAGGACTCGTGCTTGTGGACTCGAAACGAATAACGATATGAAACTAATATTGGAATTTGACGAAAAGTATATATGAAAATGATAATAAACTATGAAACGTTAATAATAAAAAGGCTTTTATACCAAAAATATCGATAACAAGATTTATCTTGTTATTTACTATTTTAAATAGAAACTAACGACTAAAAATGGAAAGGTTTTCTAATAAATAAGTAATTAATGTTTCGAGTACACGTTTATCGAAATATGCCAAATATGGGCATTTAATACTATTTTCAATTATTTATTCACTTACGTTGTGTGCGTGGGTTATGGATAACCTAACATTAATAGTGTTGATCCACGTGGGTAGCGGACTTATTAGGTTGACGAATCTAATGAGAGACCGCTAGGTACGTAGAATAACGTTATTAATGGGTGAATTATCCTTATGACACGTTAGGATGCGACCGATTTATGGGATAATAAGCGACACGAGTAAATAATTGAGTTTATCGAGTTGACGAATTCGATAAGGTCTACTATTTATTCCGAAACTTATTGGGCTATGGAGCTTATCGCTTAGATGTCTCATTGTGTTGCATTGAATCACATATTAGTTGTTTGAGTGCATTCATGGCATCATATTGAGTCGATACACCCACATGAGGAAACCAAACACTAGGACTAAACGGTGAAACGAGACATTTTTGAAAATAATGAAATGGAATACATTGGGGTAGATAACGTTGATTTTTGGAAATATATATTAAAATTGGTTTACATTAATGTTGTGCCTAGTCGATAGTTGATGTGCCGTGATTAGCTGTTATCTTCTGCTAGTGTTTATTTGTGCGTTGCTTGCTTGAGGTGAGTTTCATAGCCCCCCTTTTATCTACGCTTTTAACTAAATTGGGTTGAGAATCATGCTACTGTTTTTGGACCTTTAAAACTATTTGGATTTGCTTATGTGCTTGACTGTTTAGATAGATGTGCGGTAGTTGTTGCCTTAGACTAGGGTAGCAATCTTAATTGCTATAACTTGTTGCCTAGCTAAGAGTAGACTTCTACCTCGACCTAGTCCGGGGTTAGCAATTGTTCTAGACTTTGCTGCGACAGTGCTGGACTAGAGTCGCTGGGGCCCGTTGTGATCTTGGATGTGATATGGATTTTTTTTTTCTTTTTTTTTTTGAACGGCAAGTTAGTAGTTAGTGATCCGAGCCCACATTGACATCCAATTGGGCAGTATGCAAGCCTCGAACCTTTCTCCTTAGGGGATAAACCCCACTCCTGCTTCTATTTATTTCGGGCCCCTGAAATGTGATATGGATTGTGATATTGGATATGATATGGTTTGTGATCGATGTATATCTATCTTAAGTCTCGCATAGCAAATCAACTCCTACAGGTCCACTATGTTTTATTGAATTTAAACCTATGAACTCACCAGCGTAAGCTGATCTTTTAGCATGTTTTCTCAGGTATTTAAGTGATGTTTGGAGTACGTGTTCGGTGGAAGCTTGGCAAGGAGGCATGGTTCAAGGATCATATTTGACTCTGATAATTTATGGGGACCTATTTTATTAAATCATGTTTGGGCCTAATATTTACATTTTGGGATTAATGTTTTGAATATTTAAATTTGGGATTGGTTTTGAATGTTAAATGACTATCTTGTTTGCTATACTTTTGTGAGATACCAATCCAACAGAGCATACGAAAACTTGATTAAGTCTTCCAATGTACCGAGATTTGGGGTGTTACAAGAGTGAGCATTGAACAAGCGGTCTTTAGATCGGAAAGGTATCCCGATGATGTATGATGCTACATACATTATCATACTTCTCGTAAGCCTTAAAGGGCAAATGTAACAACATCTTCACTATTAACGGAGAAGCAAGACTTGTGAGAATGGTAGCAAGTCGATAACGCTCATTTTATACATATTTATATCGCGTTATACGTGCTTTTATACTTATATTTTGGTATATTTGATGAAATTTCGATACTTAATAGACTATATATGCTATTGTAGGTTCATGCGATGTGGCATGGAAGGATACGAAGGAAAACACGAAGATACATAACATAAACTAAGATAAACTCAAGTTCAAAGCTTCCCGACACCTGCTAACTGATTTGGCCATATTTGGAGCATACAAACTCTATTTTACTCCATTTTCGTGGCCACAGAAAGAGAAAAGAGTCCTATACAACTTTGATCTTGTGTCAACATTATAAACACCCTAAAACCGGCGTACTTTATGAAAAGAACGGCATACTTCAGGCCTAGTTCATCAATTATGCATATTTATGACTCTCATTATTACCTATCCAATCATACCCCTTCCCTTGGTCCCCAAGGGTGTTCCTAAGCCTATGAATACCCCAAAAAACGCAGCTCTCATAATCTCTCAATTATCTATCCATTACAACAACTTAGAGGAAGAAGAACTAAGTGAGGATCTTCGGATCCAATGATCCAAACACTCCTCTACCTCAACACCATCACCACCACGAACCATCACTAATCCACCACCATTCTCAGGCCCTAAACCTTATAATCTTAGACCCTAAACATATCATACACTGAAGGTTAGACGATTCACACCAAATCGCTCTAATTCCTTTACCATAAACCTTGTTACCAAACACACCATTTGGCGACGCGTTGAATTTCCAGGGAACATGATGCAGGATTTTCGACCAGGATTTAAATTTCTAAAGTCTCGTCTACCTAAGGTCTACCTACTATCCTGAATCCGTGCAATGGTAGCTTGATCCAACTCCTCAAAGCCGTACTATCCAGGTTGAGCTCCTCAAGGACCAAATCCTACTCCAGCACCACCTCCTCCAGGAAGAAGCAAAAGGTTCCTTCTACCATTTAAGGTAAACGTTACATTTTTGTTTGTTTTCTTGAAGGAGAGGCGATAAAAAAAGAGGAAATTTCTTAAACGAACACTTTCTGCGTTAGATTTCGAAAATGAACCTCGCCTATATATTTTTCGAAAATGAACTTTTCAATGTTATACGTTAGATTTTTACCGGAATATGTTTTAAACCGTACACGTGTATAACCAATTTCGTGGGCGTGAGTTTGGGTGTGATACAAACCAGTAAGAAGTGAGGGCGTGTTCTGGGCGTGCCCTGGGTGAGAGGTTGAGTTGGGCGTGGCCAGGGCGTGGAGCCTGGGCGTGGCCTGGGCGTGCAAATATGGTGAATCTGTTTCATATCATTGGGCAAGCTTTTAGGCGAGGGCTGAGCAAGTGGGCAATGCTTCATAAAATTTTCAACACTCAAGCACACATGCTGCAACTGCAAAAGATACAAAAAAAGATGTGTTGGGGAAGATGTGTTGTGGAAGAGCGTCGATGGTAGGAGTTAAAGAGTGTTGGCCATTGTTGTTATGGTTGAGCTAAGATTGGAAGTTGGAGAAGATGAATAAATATCTATGGGGAAAGTGAAAAGTAAATATGGGTGGTTGGTTAGGCTTTTCATTCAATGCTTATCACAAGTCTCGCAAAAAACAAAATATAAATAAGTGTTAGTGGTCCCAGGCCATTTTGGTAAATTGAAAATAAATAGTTCATATCTTGTAAATGAGGAGAGATATAAGTCTCTTTTGGTAATTCACTTATAAAAAAATGTATAGGGTTAGGGTTGGTCGCTTGTATCACTTGTACCAGCCTTGGGCTTGGGCCTTTGAGTTTGGGTTTTTGTTCTTTAGTCCAATAAGTGATAGGTCTTCATGGGTTCGGTTTTTTTGACTAAGGTGGTGTTTGTTTTTTTAAGAATGTCTTATGACCTCTTAACGCCTCTTCACGAGCCAAACCTCTTAATCGGTCAGACGTTTTGGCCGTTCAAACCATTTTTTTTTCCCGTTCAGACGCGGTCAGAGGCAGTTACATCTTAATGCCTCTTGTTGACACAAAATAACAAAAAAAAATAGTACGAGCAAACAAATGACACAACATCTTACTTTAACAAGATTTTCGATTCAGATTCAGACATTTACGCCTCAGATTCATATTCAGATGTACGGTCCAGATTCAAAACCTCTGAATAAACAAACGGCACCTAAGCTTAGCATATACAGTAAATGAGCATATATATAGCTTATATGTATATGGTAAATAAGCCCATATTATTAAGTATTTAAGACTCAGCTTATTAACTTATATAAATGGGTTTTGGTAAACCAAAGTCTTAGGTATAGTGATATGTGAGTTGTCCACCAACTTAGAGGTTGTGGTTCAAATCTCACTGAAAGTATTATGAGATAAGTGGTATAAGATGATTTGAAAAATTGCCATTAGGAAAGAAAAAAGGTTTCAGGTAAGGCCCAGTAGTTGTTTATCACTATTCACTAGGATAGATTATGCCGACCAAAATTACCCGAACCAACAAACCAAGACCATCGAATTACATTTAGAAATAACATCTCATGTCAAACAAATACATTATCAAAAGTTCAGTCGAAGACCATCGAATTACATTTAGAAATATGTATAATCAGTACATCATCAGCTATATACTTTATATAAACCTGAATGAGAGATCTCTCAGTTAAACAACACTGAAAAAGAATATAAATTACGATCTCTAAACCTATAATCACCTTCCTCTAATATATACACTTACTTATATACCATCAATATGAATCACTTTGTACATTATACACCTCGGAAACAATAATCAGGTTTTCAACCAATATATGTACCTATGACAATGTTGATGTGTCGGACAAGTAGACATTCCTGCGAGACTTATTAGCAACCACGGGGTTTCCTGACTCATCAAGATCAACTACAGCAGTGTCACCACGTTCAAACTCTCCACTAAGAAGTGACTCACTCAAAGGATCTTCGATTATGAGAGTCAGTGCCCTCCGAAGAGGTCTTGCACCGTAACTTCTATCAAAGCCTTGTTCACAGATAAGTTCCATAACGGGTGTAGACACCTCTAACTTGATTCCAAATGAGACAAGCCTCTTCTTCACCTCTTCCAACATCATATTCAATATCTCGAGCATCTGCAAGAAGACGTGTGGCTTAACACAAGTACGTTGGAAAACATGGTTTTATTGCAAGAAGACGTGTGGCTTAACACAAGGACGTTGGAAAACATGGTTTTATTATGCTAGGGGTGGCAAAATAACAGGTCTGGGCCAGTTTGGTCACTGGTCAAAACGGGTAATTATTGGGTTGGGTTGGGTCGACCCCCAAATCACATTATGAATTAGATTTAATTACTAAGTCGTCAGGATGCCTTAACACTTTTGACACTTTAGAGATTAAACATAACCTGAACGGACCCATTGTACACATATGGGTCTAAACCCGCCACAAACACTTTATGCCCTTTTAAAACCTATAACACATTTATAAGCAAAAAAAAAAAAAAAAAAAACCTATCTAACTTTTGAATGACTTTCGACTGGTTTGACCCATTTACAACTTTTGACGCTTTAGAGATTGAACATAACCCAAGTCCCGAACAGACCCATTGTATGCATATGGGTCTAAACTGCCACATTTACTTGATGGTGTATAACAGGGAGGCTGGGTTGACCCATAAACACTTTATGCCCTTTCAAAAAGCTAACTATAACACGTTTATAACCACACAAAAAAAAGGTAACAATAATAATTACTGTAAAAAAAGAATCATATTATAAATAGTTGGCAAAAGCGAATTAGGAGGTTGTATGCACTAGAAAAAAGATTTTGAACGCGTTTTAAATGGTCCGTCCCATTAAACATATCCCCCTTTAAGCTGACATCTCATTTGACCCGTTTCAGATACAACAAGACCCTAATAGACCCATACACAAGTATATCGGTCGACATTTATATGTACGCTAGAATAATTGACAAATTTTGGATAGAAAGTAACTTGAGCTATTAATGGGACAAACCTGAGTCTTTTCAAGTGAACGGAACACTACAACTTCATCAATCCTGTTGAGTAACTCAGGCCGGAAATAAGCCTTGAGTTCTTCCATTACGAGTGATTTCAGTCCAGCATAAGAAGCTGTAGACTCGTCATCAGCAAGCATGAAACCAATAGAGTTGTGTCTACCCTTCGCGATAGCAGTGGAGCCCACATTAGAAGTCATCACCACTAACGCATTCTTAAATGATACTTTACGACCCTGCATAATAAAAAAACCTAATTATTAAAGAAATATTTATTTTAAGTGTTTCCTTTAATATTTTCAGAATTCCCATGTGCACAAACCTGAGAATCTGTGAGGTGGCCATCTTCAAAGATTTGGAGAAGAATGTTGAAGATATCAGGATGAGCCTTCTCTATTTCATCAAGAAGTACCACAGTGAAAGGGCGTTTACGAATGGCTTCAGTGAGGGTCCCACCTTCCCCATACCCAACATAACCTGGTGGGGACCCTATTAGCTTGCTGACAGTATGCCGCTCCATGTATTCACTCATGTCTAATCTTAGCATGTTAGCTTCCTGCGACAACACAACCAGATTCCAACTATGTTACTGGTTTAATAATTCAGGGGATAAATGTAATATTAAATGAAGTTTAAAAAGCATGTATTTTTACCGAGCCAAAGTAGGAATCTGCTAGAGCTTTTGTGAGTTCGGTTTTACCAACTCCAGTGGGGCCACAGAAGAGCATGGCGGCAATCGGTCTGTCAGGATCTTTTAAACCTACACGTGATCTCTTAACAGCACGACAGATGGCATCCACAGCTTCATCTTGACCACAAACTCGTTCCTTTAATCGTTCCTCAAGTCCCACCAGTAGCATTCTTTCATCAGCAGTTAGCTGTTGAACTGGAATCCCGGACCAAAGTGAAGCAACTGCTGCTATTTCACCAGCTCCCACTATTGTTGGCCTGAAGATAGTCCATAGCAATAATTCAAGTTAAATGCGCAAAAGAACTACTAATAGAAGCTAACAACGGGGATTAAGTAGATGTGGCAATTTCGACCCATATACTTAATGAATGGGTTGAATCCAGTTATAATTGGTCAAACTTAAGTGACTTTATAAGGCACAAAAATTAGTTTTAAAACGGACAAAAAGTGTTCCTGGTCAACCAGACCAGTACAAATCCAGCTCGCCCGACCCGCCCAGTTTGCCTCCTGAGAGAATAAGAATAAGCATACTCTTGGTCATCGGATGTGGAAGCCAAAGCAGTCTCATCATTTGTCTCTTGTGGGTCAACAAGATTGCTGCGTTTGCTAGCCAAAACCTGGTTTTGAATTAACATCGATGTTATAATTGTCACAAACTGAAAGGGTCAAAACTATTAGCAAGTAAAAAAGATGACAATTAATGGTTTTACCACATCATGCATGGCCTGGACAGCTTTAATCTCTTGCCAATAGTCATTAGGTGATTTTGTTAGAATGTCAACTTGCCCTTCTTTTTTCTTTTTAAAACCTTCCATTCTCGCTCTACTGCCAGCTTCATCAATCAAATCAATTGCCTTGTCGGGAAGATATCTGTCGGGGATGTATCTTGTTGACAGGTACACTGCAGCATTTAAGGCATCCAATGTGTATTTACATTTGTGATGGGCCTCGTATTTTTCCTGTAGCCCCATTAATATCTTGACTGCATCCTCCTGTTTTTTTATATATAATATCAACATTTTAGATGCATACGCACACATGAATATGTACAGATATATGTATCACGTCGATCTAATCAGCTTACCTGATTCGGTTCTTCAATTAAGACAGGTTGGAATCTACGTGCCAATGCTTGATCCTTGTCAAAATGCATTCTGTACTCATCCATAGTTGTAGATGCAACACACTGCAATTACAATGTTCTTGCTTAAAAACCATGTGTACTTTGTGAGTAATTAAGTGATGCTAGAAAACTAGATTATCAACTGTTTTGAGTTTAAGTTTTGAGTTTAATTAGTCTAACTCTAATCATTTGATGAATTTATAGATAAACGTCTAAAAATGACATTTTTGTAGGAAAGTGAGAGCAGTCTTGTAGAACGAGGGTAAATAATCTCAAAGTTCGAATAACAACAAACCTGTAATTCACCCCTCCCAAGAGACGGTTTCAATAGGTTACCAATGTCAAGACCAGATCCCTTATTACCTCTTCCAACAGTACCAGACCCAATGAGTGTATGTACTTCATCAATGAAAAGAATCACATCTCCTGCAATGCCATAACATTAAGTTGAGTCACGATGCTAAGAAACTAGCAACGAATGTGAAATAAGGATGTGTGCTTACCCGACTCCTTAACTTCCCTAATTAGGGAAGTTACACGTCCCTCTAATTCACCCCTTTCTTTCGCACCAGAAATTAACAAACCAATATCCAATGACATAACTCGCTTCGTCTATAGTGAAACAAATGCAGAAGTTAGCAAAAACCAAAACTCAAGAAACCTAATATAGAAAATATAATAATAATAATAAAAAATATAAAAAAAATAAAAAAAATAAAAAAAGAATCACAAAGAGCTACCCACCAAGAGATAAACAGGAACATTTGAATCTGAAATACGAGTTGCCAATCCTTCTGCAATAGCTGTTTTCCCAACACCAGCTTGACCGAGAAGAATTGGATTATTTTTTGTTCTTCTGCAAAGTATTTGAACTATTCTTTCAACTTCATTTTCCCGGCCAATCACAGGATCAATAAGCCCGTTACTAGCATTAGCTGTAAGATCCACACAGAATTGATCTAATGCACTCTTCCCTGCAGAATTCCCCATTACACATCCTTAACATTCAAATAATATAATGACATATATAGAGAAAGATTAGAGACACGCAGAAAAATAAAAGCTACCTTTCTCTTTATTTGTAGATGCTTTACCAAAAGATGACTTTTTTAACATTTGCCTAGATGCAGGTGGTTCTCTCCCATCTTTCGCAAGCTCTCCTTGTAGTCTAGACACCGCAACGTCTGCTAGCTGATTTAAATTTGCTCCTAATCTGGGAAAACATAACTGAATCATTAGTACATCATAGATCACATTTTGTCTATAAAATATAATTTATAGGGTCGGGGCCGTCTCGTGGATTTCAGTGGCCCCGTGCCATTACCACAAAGAGGCCCTCAAACAAACACATAATATACATATGTATAAGTAGTGCATGAATTAATTAAGCTCGAGTCTTATATTGTGTTCATATATATAATAGTAGTGCATGAAATTTGGTGGCCTTCGTTAAGCGGTGGCCCTGTGCAATCGCACCTCTTGCACTCCCCTAAAGCCGGCCATGTATAGGGTGTTCGGCATTGCATTCTAAAGGACTTTATGTGATAAAACACATTCAAAATAGATAATCAGCTGTAAGAAAATGGTTAGCAGGATGTAGTGTTCAGAGGGGTTTAAAGTTGTGACAATCAGATAAACACCGGTTTGAGTATTTGGCAATCTATCTATACTATAACAATTTAAATCTTCGTTCTAAGACCTCTTAAAATTACGAACTTTAATGTACGTCGTCCAATACTATTGTGATCATATCCGTTTAATCAAAAATGCCCTATGCTATTTTGATCATGATCCGATTATATGGAAGGGGTGCGAAATGCTTACCGATTATAATTAGGTAGATGAAGTAATAGCTATTAATCTAATACCAAATTGTGGGCTTGGGATCCAATTCAAACTGATTAAGTGAGGGGAATATGTAAAAGTGGCATAGCGCGACTAATAATCCAACCCCTAAATAAACAACTAACCCGTCAAAACGCAATGCTAAACATTATATTCATTTACATACAAGCATAAAATTTACTAATAACGCAACAACACGATAACAAACAAACTCACTTTTGAAGAACTTGACCCGCGCTACCATCATCAACAGTCAACAAACCAATAGCAATATGTTCAGGAGCAATAAACTTATACCCCATACTTCTCGAATACTCAACCGCAGCTTCAAACACCCTCTTCGTACTACTCGAAAACGACAAATCAGTCGCAGAACCCCTTCCCCACACCTTCCCTTCATAGCTCCATAAACTCCTAACAACATCCCTAGCATCATCAATCTTGATACCACTTTCCAAAACCCATTCTGAGACTTATCTTCAGCAATCAAACCCAACAAAAGATGCTGAGTAAAGACCATATCTTGACCCATATTTTCGCTTCTTTCTGCGAAAACATGACAGCTTTAATAGCTCTCTCAGTAAACCTTTCAAAAACCCCACAAACTATTATACAAGACTTGCCTTTTTTAGCATGATTAGGGTTTATCTTGATGGGTTTGAGAGAAAATGAAGAACCCTTGAAGGGTAATGAAGATGAAGTGATTCTGGAGATGGGTTTTGAAAATCTTGAAATGGGTCGGGTTGAGATTGGCGGGGCAGAGTGGATGCGGTGGAAGGAAAGTGGTGATGAGCAGCATGATGAGGAAGAAGATGAGACTTCCATTAATGGTTCTTTTTTTTATAAAATTGGTTTTATGTACAGATTTTTATAAAAATTTGGAGTGGAGATGATGAAGAAGAAAATGAGGGAAGGAAGAAAATGATGAAGAAGATGAAGGATACACGTTAAAGAAAGGTTTGGTTTGGTTGGAGTATTTATTTAGTTATTACTGTTGCGTATTCTGCTTTTCTTGCCGCTAAAATTTATTGGAGGTGTGAGTTAAATTTAGGCGTATCACAAAAAATACTTTCAAATAGTCAGAAATGGGCTAATCTAAACTATTTAAAATATAAGCTTTGTTTGATAAGATAATTTATAAAAAATATTTAAATTAATAAATTTTTATAAATTTTAAAATTAAATGTTATTTCATGTAATTTTAAAAAAATAATCCTCATTTATAACTACCCTTCATCTACATCTGCAGGTGACAGGTGTATTTGTTAAAAGTAGTTGTGAGCAGTAGTCACAGCTTATCGTTCACCGCTTCTTAAAAAACATTGAAAAAATAAGTTTTTTTAAAAAAATAGCAAAGCTCACCGCTCTTTTACCAAACGAACAACAAAAACCAAAAAACTTATTATTCAACGCTCATCGTCACAAAAAACTCCACGACAAACATAGCCTGCAGCTAAATCTCTAGTTTCAGACTTTCAGCGATAATTAATTTGCCAAACGTACTATAAATATAAAATTGAAAAAAGCTATTTACATTTTAAAAAAAATTTCTTGCACATGTTTTATAAATCACTTGCATTATTTATTTTCTTTATAATTATTTAACCATCTTTTTAGACATAAAAGCTCTTTTCTTTTTTTATAATAATTAAAGTAAATAACTAAGAATTTATTTTACAACTAAACACATTTTTAGCTTTGCTATTTTTGTACCATAGCATTTTAAGCTCTGAGCTACTTTTAGTTATTTCCTACAAATCAAGAAACGTTGATTAAATCTACTACGTAGTATCACTTTAACAAAAAATCTTTTTCTCAAACACACAAGAACACACGTTAAAAGAATAAGCGCCGAAGGTTGACCCTAAAGTGAACTGATCTTAAGTATCTGATTAGAAATTTTAAGTGTTAAGTTTATTAAAAGGTATCTATTTAATAATACTCATATTATGTGTAAAGGTTATGATCACATAAATATGAATTCAAGTATTGCACACGACATCTTAAATTGATTTTTGATATATATACTATGAGATACTTAGTTGACTTTGAAAAAGGAGACCTTAAACATCCATCCAATTTGTTTTAGTTGGCATAGGTTTCATTTAGACGGAAGAATTTATAGCATTTTCTAAATAATAAAAACTTCTAAATCAATATTACTTCAAGTAACTTCTTAACTAAGTTTTAACTCTACTAAAGTCAATTTTCGGCTTCCATATAAATGAGTAATGAGTTAAACGTTAACTTAATTATGTCAAAACGTGATTGGTGGTCAAAGAGTCGGTTCCTTCAAATTTGTTTCACACGAAGATGCCAAAATATGAGAAAGGTTGCTTGCTTTGAATTTAGATTGAGAGAAGAATTATGAGGTTTTAATGGTCGACAAGGCACGCAATGCCCACGATGCCATTATTTTGTTCATATCTTGATACCTTAATCTTACATAAATGCACAATTAGTACACTTAATTCATGATTCTAAACTTTTCAACTTTAATTTGTCTTTATTTTGGAAATGTAAAGTTATAGTCATAATATTTGGATATCAAATAAGCTTCTTTTTACTAGTGACAAATCTTTGACAAGATTTACCCGACCAGGTCTTCACAATAAGCGTAGAGAGGTGAATCGTGTAATATCGTGATTGAAAGACATTCACCATTAGACTTGAATAAATTTTATTCATAATATAATTATGAAACTTTGATACACAATGAAAATATTTATCTTAGGCATAAAAGTGCCTAACAACTTATATGAGAACCATGAATTCTTTCGATATCCAACGAGTTTTTCATATCAAGTATTCTCTTATTTCTTGTATTCAGGACGGATCATTTAGATAGTAATTTCGATTTCTTGAATTTGTTTATGTCTCCATCTTCATGGTATCTAACTTCTTTTGTATTGGGATCCTTATTTTTGTATGTTCTTGATATCATTCACTAATTCACTCTTGACATGTCAATCAAGTTGAAGCCCTCCATATGTGTTTTAGTCGATTTTCGATTTAAACGTGATACTTACTCATGTTTTCTTAGTGGCATTGGGTAAAATACTTATTACTAGGTTGTTTAACTAAGCTTTGGTTTAGTTATCCATTAATTGGTTTTCTAACTGCTCGAATGTAGACATCTAAAAGTTTAACCTATTTAACTTAGATTCTTTCCTGAAAAGTATACAATGTTTTTTTCATATAAAATATGCATTTGTATATTGATATGTTGGTCAAATAGCTTTTTTATATATAAAGTACTCATCAGATTAGTTGTGACACTTTTATATTGACATGTTGGTTAGTTTTTTAATGTAAGTTTCTTTTAACAATAAAATATTTTGCTTGAGAATTCACAAACTATTAGTGGGCTAGGTATCTTGCGTCAAGAGTGGTGTTTTCCTTCAAATGTAATACGACATCGCCAACCTCATACTAGATCTCGCATGTTGAGGTCAAAGGATCTCGTTTTTCACTTTTGTGTTATATGTGAGGTCAGGGAGTGCATGGCGACACCAATGTTATAGGAAGAAGGAGTGGTTTTGGTGTTGTAAATTGGGTTTCTTTATTATGTCTTCAAGACACATAATAAGAAATGGAAAAAAGTACATAAAAGTACATGAGATCCACAAAAAAGGACATGAGTACATATAAAAAAATATATTTTTTGTTGATCCCGATGTACTTTAATGTACTTTTTTCACTTCTTATCATGTGTCTTAGGTTGGTGGCATTATTCATCGGTTTGGTTCGGCATGGCTTCAAACCGCACGGGCACACCATTGCCACCAATTCGGTTTCGTTCGATGTTCATGGCATTTGGCATCCCATGCCGAATTGGTATGGAAGTAGCATGTGTTTGTGTTTAGGATATTTGATGTATGAAATTAAGTGAGGTACGGAATTATGGTTGCCACTAGAAAACTATGGTGAGGTATGAGTGAAATATGAGATTAGGTGGAATGATATTATTGATGGGTGGTGAGGTATGATGAGGCATGAATGCCACCACCCTTAAGGCACATAATAGAAAAACCTTTGTAAATTTTAGTGTTATAAGAAAACGTGTTAATTTGACAATTTTTCTTTACAGTACCAACAAAACGGCTCCAAGACACCTAATGCTCTTATTGCATTGCTTGACATGTTGATTAGCTTTTTAATATAAGTTGGTAAAGCAGTTGTTATAAAAGACAAGGTGGATAAAATTTAAAGAAACGAGATTATTTTCTTTAAAGTTGTTGAATACTTGAATGCATTCTTTAGCTTTGTATTCAAAATAACTTTCTTTCGAACGTGATCGTTTCATTCGCTCATAAACAAAGATAAAATAAACTTAGTCGTGCAGAAAATGTAAATTCATATGAGTGTTTAGTTGTGGGCAAAAAAACTGAAACCTAAACCAAAAAAAAAAAAAAAACGTAATCGGTGAAAACTGTTTTTGACCAAAACCGGTTTCGCATTTTGACCGTTAGAACTGGTTCGATTCGGTTTCTCACAAACTGTTTCCAAACCTGTTTTTTGAAAAATTAGAAAAAACCCGGTTTCAAACCGTTACCACATGTTTGGGTTTTTATACTCAAAAGCCAAACCGAGAAACTGGTTTGACCCAAACCGGTTTTAGTTAGGTCAAAACCGGTCGACGTACACTTCTATGAGTGTTTGGTAGCAAAATTTTGTACTACGTATAAGATAAATTAGTAGCCCCGGTGGCAGGGAGCAAGAAAATTCGAAACAGAAAAGGTTAACAAGGACATGTTGAAAGTAGGAATTTTCTATTTGAACACATTTACACAATGAGTATTCACACTTTTCTAGAAATAAAATGCACCTATCACTCTCCTTACTTTTTCCATTTGAGTTTGCAAAGCAAAACTTAGTTGACTTTTTTATATTCATAAATTTTATTTTTCTTACTTAAAGTGCCCAATATTTGTCAATTCTGTTAATAACTCAACTTTTTTTTCTTATACCAACAGCTTTTTTTGTCACATTATAATTGAATGGTTGGTGTCTTGGTGAAGTTGAATTATTTGTAACCAATAAAAATAAGAATGTACTCGTGCCGTATATGCTTAACAATTTCCACCATATTTTTTTAGCTCTATTCAAATATAGCAAGATGTACAATGACTTGCGAATCAAAAATATTTACGTGTTTTCATCCCCACTGCGAAGCGCGGGTTAAACCTCCTCGTTGGTAACGTTGGCTAGTTATAAAAACTAAGCGAGTATCCATATGTAACGACAAAAATTTAAAGTGGTATGTGATTGCGGTTGTGAGACCGTGGTTAAGTGTTTCGTATATGAAATAGATTAATAATGTTTACTGAGTTCAGTTTTTAACTTATAAGTAATCATGAAAAGAAAAAAAATACATTAATGTAATTAGAATAAATAGGAAATATGAGTTGGTTGGTAATTTTACATTTATCACTTTGATAGTTTTTTATACGCGAATGTAATTTCCTTTTATATATAGTAGAGATAGAGATAAAATATTATTCTTCATATCTCGCTCTGGCGGGTTGAATTGCTTTTGTTGTTTTTGTATAGAGATAAAATGGTATACGTTCTTATGAATTAATGAATGTAAAATATAATATTGAAAGAAATATGAAGTACGAGTTGGTTTGTAATTTCACATTTATCAGAAATCCGATGTATAGCATATTATATTGTAGAGACTAGTCGGGTAGTTGTGCGTTACGACGGCAAATATCCTGTAAGTAAATATATTTCGAGAAATGTTATACGAACATGTTTACAAAATTTGCTTCAAAAATGTTGTACCTAATGCTAATATGTTGTAATCAACATAATTCCATAATAAATATGTATGTTGGCTGAAAATTTTTGAAGACTTCTTTTCTAACAAGTTTCAAATGTCTTATAATGTAAGTATAGATAGAGATAGTATACTTTCTTATTAATTAACGAATGTTAGTTATTTAACGTATTTGCTTGAGTTTGTATCATATCACATACCTAAAGAACAAAAAGGAAACAATACAATATATATATAATTATTATAGAAAGGGGAATGTAAAGGGCACGTGACACGTGTAGCTACGAATGGAACGTGGTTTGGTGTATGAAATGAACGTACTATCACATTTTTCCTGAAAGATATTATACGTGGAGATAGATAGATATATGCTTTGGGGCATTTGGGCGAATGGAACGTGGTTTGGTGTATGAAAGTATCAAATATCCTGGAAGTGTGATATATGCTTTGGGGCATTTCAGTGTGTTTTTCTTTACTAGTTCATATATTCGTGTCATGTTTAATTTCAAACGTTATGTCGATACCAAACTTATAATTTCGGTAGCTAGTTTCTTTCATATATTATCCCTCGGTATTAGCTTTGGGTTGCTCATTAGAATGATTTATAAAGAGGGGCTGTATGTGGCTTATCTATACGACTATATTTATATATTATATCTATAATTTTTTTGATGCTTTATATAAAAAGAAGAGGGTGTTTGGTTTCTATTCGGGAATCACTATGAGTATATGTATGGGAATGGGCTTATAAACCCATCACCAATGGAAGGTTTGGAAAATGCCTACTTATTTTCATACTATTCCCGATAAGGCCATCCCGAGTGGTAATGTCAAGTGGATGGTGACCACCAAAACATAAGTGAGAAGTCACGCTCAAATTGCATAAGTTTAGTGATCGGCTGGTGACAAAAACGAGTAAAAGGTGAGAGGGAGTGAGAAGAAGAAAGAAAAAGAGAAAGTTAATATGACGCTGATGTGGATGATAAGTCAGTCACCATCACTCCCTTTAGTCTAACAAAACCCATAAACCAAACCACTTTATTAAGAATGAAATTCATTCCCTGATTTATATTGGTCAAGTCTATGACTAATTATCGTTATCAATTTAATGACGGTCTTACTAATATAAAAACATAAATACTCTTACTAAAACTATTGAACACCACCGATTTGTTGTCAACCAAAAACGAGCATGTGAATACATTACTATCCCTTGAATTTGTACTATTTATCCTCATTCGTAATGTTATTGCTAAAAAAAGGTATAACCAAATAACATTTGCTTGCCAGAAAATTTAGTTCTGAGTCTGTCGTCGCAACACTTGCAGACTTGCTAAGAACTATGATTGAACCTTTCAAGTTCCCATGAGATCAAATTTTACAGCCAACAAAAACAATCTTGACTGAAGACATCAATGATAGCTGAAGCAAATTCTGAAATTCATGAAATTTAAGAATTTTTGAAGTATATCATTTGTACAAAAGCATATACGTGCCAATATATCAATGATTACATACACACAAATGACACATCAAAAACACCAACAAAACCAAAAACAAAGGTCCAGATTATAATGTCTTCCATCATTCTAACCTTATATCCCACAAACCACTTCCAATCAACATCCCCAACTTCCATAACCAAGACGCCTAAAGCTCGTCTTTTAAATTTCCATTCTCGTCAGCACGAACATCTTCCACCCTATTAAGCGACGCCAATTTCGCCAACGCCACCCTCACCATCTCAGACTCGGTGCCCCAAACATAGCATTTGATATATCAACCACGCCCGGTTTTGTGCATTAAAGAATGAGTAAATAAGTGCTTCATCAAAACCAGAATTCAAGCAATAATGCAACAACCCTTTCGGGTAAACAAACACGCCCCTTCCTTAAAACACTCTGAAAAAGTTTGCTATTCGTGTCAATAAATCCAGCAATCACAACACCTTTTGCCACGAAGATCATTTCGGTTGATCTTGGGTGAGTGTGAGGCATCACTAGCCCATCAACTTCTAAATCAGTTCTAGCATTTGCCAGTCCGAAGGTGTTAAGGCCCGGGAATTCAGCAGCAGTGACTATAGTGACAGAAGAGCGTAAGAAGGCGTCGGTTTCACCTTTTTGGCTTAGTAATAAGGTCTTGAAGTCAGAGGTCGAGATATTTGATGGGTTTTTGCAAGGGAAGCCATTAATGAACATGGATTGATCAGGGGAAGTGTACGTTGGACAGATGTCCTGAAGGCTATCGCCATTTGCAGGTAAACTATGGAAGAAAACGAACGATACAATGGTAATGACAAAGATAATATTTGGGCTTGACATTGTTTGTGTCAGTGGAGTTTGGCATATTCTACTTTTAGCGCATGAGATGAAGTACTTATATATGTATAATGTTGCATCTAAGGGAAGAAACACTTTAGACTTGGAGTTTGCTTCACTGCTAGTCTTCAGGTTTGATTAAGTTACAAGAATATGTGTTTAGCTATCAAGAAAGTTATGATGTTTTTAACCTAATTAATGGGCTCCATGCACTAAGATCTTTACAGCAAATTATGTCCGAGTAAGAAGGTGTTTGGATTAATGTTTTTAAACTAATAATTCCGTAAAAATTAGTCACTAAAGTTTAGATAAACTGATTACTTTGGAACAACTAGTTTCATGCTCGTTGCGCAAAAAAAAGCTACCAAATAGTAACATTTTCTAACCTACTTGAACTCTCATCTAACAATACTTATTTCCATTTTAGAATAATTCCAACTTTAAACATCAAACATACCGCCTAAAAGATTGGCTATAGTACTATATTAGGTAAACATCACAGAATCACTTCAAAACACATATCAAAAATCCCTTGGTTGATATTTATTTAGGAAAGCTAAAAAATACATAAAAATGTATAAGTGGGTCATACTGCTCTCAGCATGGGGCACCTTACAATTTTCTAGAGGTTGCGGGCATAATTCCTCTTAACCCACTAGGCGGGCCGCTGTATATAGATAAATAGATAAAAGCTATTAACAGCATGATGTTGCTTGTATTATAAGCTTTTGCTCAACTTTCAAGCAAAGGATGACTAAAAATAGCTAGTGACATATTAAATATATCAGCAAAACTGTAATCCAGTAAAGGCTAATTTTTTTTTTGAAGAAAAAGTACCTTGACTTAACAATTTATGAAGAAGAAGAATCAACAATGATGAAACATAGTTTTAAAGTTCAATGTGACCATTTGTAGCAGCATGATCCGTCGTCTCTGTAAGTATGTCAGAAATGAACTTTATCAAGGAGCAAAGCCCGCCCAAAAAGTTGTGATCAATAACACCTTTACCTTCTGTAACATGTGCGAAATCGATAAGCTTTACTTCAGCATTTGAACTAGCACCATTTAACACCAACCGCTTTTCAAAGGTGAAAAGAACCGAACAAGCATTAAAGTGGTAAATAGTTTGATCTTCAAACCACGCCTTCAGTTCCAACAATTGAGCTAAAATCCCATTAGTCCCACCATAAACATAAGATGCTAAAGAACAATCTGGAACTGTGTCCAACTTTTCAGATGGATTAGAAGAAACAAACTTCCTTAAAATCACTCTAACATCATCAGGACCAATTTTACGTATAAAATCTCTGTTAGGCTTATAAAACCCTGATTCATCATTGATAAACACTTGCAGACCTGATAACCTAAATCCCAACGGAACACTTGTGCTTCCTCTGTCTTTTTCAAGCATTTTGCAATGTATTCTTCGAAGCTTCGGACCCCACGTTCTGGAACCGATTTTGATGTCCATTATGGATGGATTCACGCGGGTTGATGCAAGATCTTGCAACACAATGTGTGGGTGTTCTACGCCAGTGGATGCCTTCATGACTTTTGTGCCATAGTAAGTAGGAAAGTATTTACGAATGTGTTCTGGAACTTTAGTATTGGAAGAGAATGATTCATAAAAGGCGGCTTCTTCAGCCCCTCGTTTACCGCTCTGTAAAGGCTTGTAAAACCGACCTGAATCATCAACAAGCGGGCCAAGCTTATCGGCACTACCTTCATGTCCGGCAACTTGATGATTTGGGATCTTAAGCATGTCTTACTCACGAGAACTGAAGATAGAAAATAACCTTATTTATAAGCATACATCGACATGAAGTTATATGCCAAATTGCATTTCAGAATATTGGAACAGATTGCAAGTTGCAATACCACTAGGGACCGTCTACAGTCTACAGTCTACACACACAGAATGGGAAGGGGAGCATATGCTTTTTTTAATTTAGACGGAACGTAAGCATATAAGTACTCCTCTTAGTTGTTGCACCTAGTTATGCTTGATGTTGGTTGAATATCAAAATTTAGTTCACATTAATTGCTCTTCTAACGTATTAAACTTTATTACCTTTAGATGTTAGTAAGATACTTTGAAACGTAGCATATGAGACTAACATACAAAAAAAAGCTACATGCATCTAGAAGCTTGCTAATCACTTGTACCCAAATTGTAGTTTTTAACTCAAGTCATCGCACAGTAATATCCCTTGGAGATACAAAACAATACCCTAAATGACTTCCTCCACACAGATTCTTAACTGATGGGTTTGCAAAAAAGAATTCCAACAGGTAAATCATTATAGCATAAATAAGGAAAAAGCGTCAAAGAGGTCTATCAATGAACATTGACAAGTGATTTGCAGCAGTCATATCTATTCCTCTAGATCTTATTAACAACCTCTACAAGCTAAACCATACAGCGTATATGAATCATATTCCACCACCACCGAAATACACTGTCAAGATGCAATTTACATACCTCAGTGAGGTCAATTTACATACACCAACTTATGCACATCAGACCCAACGTTTCGGCAGGCGTACAATTACTCCAAGATCAGTTATACCTATTTTGCAAGTTTTAGTATGAACAGTAGAGATACAGCAAATTAAGGAGGCGGGATCTTTGATATGCTCATATACACGTGTGTAAAGGTCTAAAATCAAACCAATAAACATACACATTGTATAGAGGTAGTTTCAAATTTGTACATTGAAGTATGAACATAGGCAATATTCGATGATCTCAGATATCATAGAATCTTATGCCTTTATCTCCTTATCTTTAACTTGGTCTACCCATAATATTCTTAAGCAAAGTACAAAAATTCTCGCATTTTCCCTTACATCATATCTATGTTCCGTAAAACGGATGAGGTTTTTCCTACCCGAGGAGGACGAGTCTTTTGACCAATGTTTTAAAACCCGGGTTGACCCTGCCCGGTTTTGGGTAAAATACTGGTTGAATCAAGAACCCGAAACTCAGCCGGGTCAATTAAGAAAACCGGACTTTAAAACATAGTTTTTGACTCGTGTGTACGCGGCCTAACACAACAACCCATATGCATTTTCATATACTCCATATATATATACTTTCACATACTTATACCTAACATGACAACCCATTACAATCCTATATAAGGAGTGTTTGTTTCAGCTTATATAGCCGGCTTATGGCTTATTTGGTTTCGGGCTTATGTTTCTTAAGCTCATTTTTTTTGCTTATTTTGAAACTTTTCGGCTTTTTCGGCTTATATAAGTTCATTATGTCATAATGAACTTATATAAGCCGAAAAGTTTCAAAATAAGCCACAAAAATAGCATATGAAACATAAGGCCAAAACCAAATAAGCCATAAGCCAGCTATATAAGCCAAAACAAACACCCCCTAACACTACAACCCATTACAATCCTCTAAATAACAAAATCAACAGGCACAAGAACGTAAACACATTCAGTCAGACATATAATCAAACACATAGTATGCATAACAAAAACACAACACTTAAACATAGGTTAATTACCTGAAAAACTATAGAGTATAAATTTTATGGGAGGATTGTCAACTAACAACATTAGCGTGTTGTTTAACATAGGTGGATCCGTTTTTCAAGGGGTTTAAATACATGCAACACCCTCATGTTTATTTATTATTGGTCTCATGCCCTGTATTTTCATATGTTTTATACTTTTTAATTTTTATATTGTTTTTCTTTAAAAGGCAAGACCGAGGGTTGGTCATAGCTCTTTAAAAAATTTAATACAAAATTTCAGCATAGTGTATATCTTTTTATAAAATAGATATTTTTAAATTAGTTTTTTATCATCAACATACGTTCATTTCCTTGCAACGTCGCGTTCCCAGTTAGACTATTTTAGAGCACGGTAAATTAGTAGTGCATCATGATTCTTTTATTATATGACTAGACCATATAGCGTTAGATAGGCACTTAGAACATTCGGTACCTCAAGTTATAGAGCGCGTTATATCCTCATATCGTGATTGTATGGTGTGATACCCACCTCACATCGTGTTACAAGGCATGTTGCCACAAAATTACCTACCAAGTTAATGAACATTTTCTTGTAAGTTTTAGTTGGGTTAAGTGATAGGGTTTCTCGAGTGCGTGTCATTTATAAATTGAGTGATGGAAGGAGGTATTACGTCTTAAGTTAAATTATTGGTTACGAGTTAAAAAAAAAAAAAAAAAAAAAAAAAAAGTTTTTTTTTTTTTTTTTTTTTTTTTTTTGCAAAGTTAAACGGCATTTTTGTGTTTTATTTATGTTAAGTGTGGAGCTCGGTGGTTCTATAATGAGTGATGAAGGAGGGTGTTTTGGGTTAACTTAAGTTCATGTAAAAAAAAATTAATGTGACAACACATTTGACTATAAAACATGCCCCGACTCATGAACACCTAATGCTCTTAACAAGTTCATGTTACTTTTTAGTACTACTTTAAACCCTCAGAAAATTTTATTTTTTTTTTTTTTTTTTTTTTTGAGGAATATATTTGTTAATCTGATGAGTAGAAAATTACCTTAGGTAAGCTATGTAATACATGCGATTTTCTAAAGAAGACTTAACGTATGTTCATCGTCATTGCTTATTCTTTATGGTGGATATAGCGTTGTTCAATTCTCAATCTGAAATCGACAATTTTATAACATTTATTTGTACTCTTTTTTAGCTTAAACATAGAGGACGTAAAATTAGTAGTTGGTTTGATATCGTTACTTGTTGGTAATATCTAGCTACTTAACTAAGCTTTTAAATATTATATAAAAAAGAAAGATATAAATAAATTTGTAAATCAATGCGATTGTCACAAGTTTCTAGTTTTAGCTTTTGATATCGTTATGGTTGGTAGATATAAAAGCATCTTAAAAAATCAAATTTTTGAATATATGGCAAACGGATATTAAGATCTTCAAACGTTTAACGTTAGGCCGCCATCGTTCTAAAACTTATAAAGTTAATACTTTGTATCTTTTTCTTCCTTAGAACTACAAAACTACCTTATTGATTTTATAAAGTACATGCATCTCTGAAAATATATACCTTCTGTATAATTGTGGTTGCTTAAATTTTCCAATTCTTAAATTCAATCTTTTAAGTCTTTCTATATAAACGAGGCACATTTTTGTACTTTGAACATTGCAAGCAAAAGAAGAAAAATATAAGTTTAATGGTTAATATATGCTCTTATATTAAAGTATAGGGATCTTTATGTGGTAAATTTGTCGACGGACCCACGGTTGTGCAAAAACAATTTGGTGTCACGGTCACACTTCCCTTGCGTAGTCGACATATTTTAATGGTTTACTAGAAAAGAGAAATAAGAATATTAAAACGATTATTGGTAGGAGTAGCCAAACAACATAGATTTTAGAGTTCATTATACTTTTAGGTTTTATAAAATCACTATTATCATACTAAAATTGTTTCTTTTTATTTTAATAAGTGCGAATGAGGAGATGGTGGTGGGGACATATAATATGTTTTTTTTATATTAAATGAATTGCATATGAGGAGAGGAATCAATTGTCTTCATAAAATTTAAAACTTATTAATGAAAGAAACATGGCTTAATCTAGAAATAAAGCGAAACAACTGCTATAATCGAAAACTCATCACCTGATAATCTTCACGTTAGTTTTATATTATCATTCAACAAACTTTTCAATTCATTGTCAAACATATATTATAGTCATCACTAAATCAAAATATTAAAATAACTCACTTTATCTGAAATATTACAAATATAAAACAAAAACAACGTTGAAATATGTTTGGTGGTGCAGAATAGCCAAGCAAGTCGTCTAATAAATGCACCTTGACGTGCGTTTGGAGGTGGTCGCTATAGTTTTGGCGCCAAGAGCAAAAGGATGTATGTTAGTGTGTGTGGTGGCGGTGGTAGTGATGGGGGTAGGGTCGGTGTGCTCTACGAGAGTTTAATAATCTTAGACATCTAGCGTAAACAAAAAACTATTACAGGTAAAAAAAAATACATAGCTTTTGCCCTCAACAAAATCAAGCCCAACATGATTGCTTTGTAAAGGCCTTTTAATTATAAAAAATAGAGTTAATTACATAAATCGTCGCATGGTTTGGTGAAATTACGGATCTTGTCACTATACTTTTTTAGTGCGTTTCGTCCCTCGTGGTTTCTAATCTTACGGATTTGTCCATGATCCGACGAGTCCGTTAAATGTTTCTTGTTGCTAGTCCTTCGTTAGTGCGGTCAGTTAAGTTTTTTTGTCATTAGTCCTTCGTTAATAAATTTTGCCGTTAGTCCTTATTTTTAAAATATAGTTTACGATTAGTCCTCAATTTAATAATAGTTATAGCCCGATTTTACGTTTTGTCGTTTTTATCGGTTTCGTTTGTTTTATCCGTTTTCCTCGTTTTTTTTCGTTTTTACGTCCCTTTACGTTTTTATCCCTTTTCGTCATTTTTTATATCTTTTCATACATTTTTCGCTTTTGTCGTTTATCCGTTTTTATCCGTTTTCGACCGTTTTTCACATTTTATTCGTTTTCGCCAATTCTTTTAAGTTTTATCCGTTTTTTTGGTTGTTTCGTTTTATGCTTTTCTTACATTTGAAAAAAAAATCAAAATTTAAAAAATTGAATAAAAATTTCAAAAAAAATTGAGCAAAATATTTTTTTCAAATACTTTTTTTTAAAGCGGATATATTGAAAAAATTCGAAAAATATTTTTTCAAATATATATTTTAAAAATCTTAAAAATTTTGAAAAATATTGAAAAAAATGGACATATTTTTTAAAATATATATATTTGAAATTTTTTCTTTATTCCAATTTTTTTTGAAATTTTTATTCAAATTTTTTTTCGAAGCGGACAAAAGCGTAAGAAAAACCGATAAAAGCGTCTGAAAAGCGGACAAAGCGTAGAACAACGGACAAAATGAAAGAAAAGCACAAAACATAAGAAAAACGGACAAAATTTTAAAAAAGCGGATGAAAACCGATAAAAGCGAAGAAAAGCGAATGACGTGAAAAATGAATAGCTATAAAAAAGAAAAGCGACGTAACGGCGTAAAAGCGGAAACGGATAAAAATGAGCAGCGATAAAAGCCGGCAAAAGCGGATTGTGAAAACTATTATTGACGGAAATGACTAATTGGAAAACTATATTTTAAAAATAATGACTAAGCGGTGCAAAATTTATTAACGAAGGACTATGATACGCAAAACACTTAGCAATTGCACTAGCGAAGGACTAACAACGCCAAAACATAACGGATTGGGTCGGATCGGGACAAAATTGTAAGATTTTTAAACCACGAGACGACAGCTGTTTGAAAAAAAAGTATCTGAGACGAAACCGTAATTTTACCAAACCAAGGACAATTTATGTAATTAACTCGAAAAATATATTCGACTATTAAGTTCTTATTTCTCGAACAATCTTATCAATGCTCTCCTTAGAATATGGCAAGTTTTTTTTTTTTTTTTTTTGAACAGCTAATTAGAATATGACAAGTAATAGTCCTAATTCCAATTTAATTTCTTAAATAATGTTTTTGCCCGAAATATACTTTTTATGTTTCTGAATAAATGTTCACTTCAACTTTTTGTAGTATTTTTTGTTTAATTTTAACCTTAAATATTTTTGTTTATATTATATAATCTTGATGAAAGTTATATTAATGAAAATACATACAAAACTTAATTTATTCATATATTTTCGTCAGTATTATATAACACAAAAATGTTTAAGGTAGTGACAAGCGATGATTTAACGGGTTGGAGAAACTCGGATTATTTCTTTTTGATCATTTACGAGCTCATTTAACTTAAAGCAGGAAGTTATCACACTTTATTGTTAAAAACGACCACAGAATGCGTCTGGGAACTAAACTAATCATGGCTCACATTAAATTAGTACATTATAGCATTTATAAACTTATTTTATAATTCATATGATTAAATTAATGATTTTTGCATAAAAGCGCGTGCATTTTTATTTTAACTTCGCGTCTTAAGAAAGCCCAACCGACCGTCACCTTTGCATTAAACATCACTACATACACCCAATACTCAAAATTTAGAAAACTAAAAACTCCTCCCCTCCTTGTCCATATTCGGCCAAAGCACCACACCCCCACCCCCACCACCATGGGTTTTGATCTTTTGTATAACCAATTTTGCACCCTCCACTAAAAC
>CM040244.1:253661507-253698506 GCA_022545495.1 Chrysanthemum lavandulifolium | reverse complement strand
AAGTGATCTTTTAGCATGTTTTCTCGGTATTTAAGTGATGTTTGAGTACGTGTTCGGTGGAAGCTTGGCAAGGAGGCATGGTTCAAGGATCATATTGACTGATAATTTATGGGGACCTATTTTATTAAATCATGTTTGGGCCTAATATTTACATTTTGGGATTAATGTTTTGAATATTTAAATTTGGGATTGGTTTTGAATGTTAAATGACTATCTTGTTTGCTATACTTTTGTGAGATACCAATCCAGTCGTAACGCCCTGAAAACTTGATTAAGTCTTCCAATGTACCGAGATTTGGGGGTGTTACAGTAGTGAGCATTGAACAAGCGGTCTTTAGATCGGGAAAGGTATCCCGATGATGTATGATGCTACATACATTATCATACTTCTCTGGTAAGCCTTAAAGGGCAAATGTAACAACATCTTCACTATTAACGGGAGAAGCAAGACTTGTGAGAATGGTAGCAAGCTGATAACGCTCATTTTATACATATTTATATGCGCGTTATCTGTGCTTTTATACTTATATTTTGGTATATTTGATGAAATTTCGATACTTAATAGACTATATATGCTATTGTAGGTTCATGCGATGTGGCATGGAAGGATACGAAGGAAAACACGAAGATACATAACATAAACTAAGATAAACTCAAGTTCAAAGCTTCCCGACACCTGCTAACTGATTTGGCCATATTTGGAGCATACAAACTCTATTTTACTCCATTTTCGTGGCCACGAAAGAGAAAGAGTCCTATACAACTTTGATCTTGTGTCAACATTATAAACACCCTAAAACCGGCGTACTTTATGAAAAGAACGGCATACTTCAAGCCTAGTTCATCAATTATGCATATTTATGACTCTCATTATTACCTATCCAATCATACCCCTTCCCTTGGTCCCCAAGGGTGTTCCTAAGCCTATGAATACCCCAAAAAACGCAGCTCTCATAATCTCTCAATTATCTATCCATTACAACAACTTAGAGGAAGAAGAACTAAGTGAGGATCTTCGGATCCAATGATCCAAACACTCCTCTACCTCAACACCATCACCACCACGAACCATCACTAATCCACCACCATTCTCGTGCCCTAAACCTTATAATCTTAGACCCTAAACATATCATACATCAAGGTTAGACGATTCACACCAAATCGCTCTAATTCCTTTACCATAAACCTTGTTACCAAACACACCATTTGGCGACGTTGAATTTCGTGGAACATGATGCGGATTTTCGACCGAGATTTAAATTTCTAAAGTCTCGTCTACCTAAGGTCTACCTACTATCCTGAATCCGTGCAATGGTAGCTTGATCCAACTCCTCAAAGCCGTACTATCCAGGTTGAGCTCCTCAAGGACCAAATCCTACTCCAGCACCACCTCCTCCAGGAAGAAGCAAAAGGTTCCTTCTACCATTTAAGGTAAACGTTACATTTTTGTTTGTTTTCTTGAAGGAGAGGCGATAAAAAAAGAGGAAATTTCTTAAACGAACACTTTCTGCGTTAGATTTCGAAAATGAACCTCGCCTATATATTTTTCGAAAATGAACTTTTCAATGTTATACGTTAGATTTTTACCGGAATATGTTTTAAACCGTACACGTGTATAACCAATTTCGTGGGCGTGAGTTTGGGTGTGATACAAACCAGTAAGAAGTGAGGGCGTGTTCTGGGCGTGCCCTGGGTGAGAGGTTGAGTTAGGCGTGGCTGAGGCGTGGAGCACAGGCGTGGCTGCGCGCAAATATGGTGAATCTGTTTCATATCATTGGGCAAGCTTTTAGGCGAGGGCTGAGCAAGTGGGCAATGCTTCATAAAATTTTCAACACTCAAGCACACATGCTGCAACTGCAAAAGATACAAAAAAAGATGTGTTGGGGAAGATGTGTTGTGGAAGAGCGTCGATGGTAGGAGTTAAAGAGTGTTGGCCATTGTTGTTATGGTTGAGCTAAGATTGGAAGTTGGAGAAGATGAATAAATATCTATGGGGAAAGTGAAAAGTAAATATGGGTGGTTGGTTAGGCTTTTCATTCAACGCTTATCACAAGCCTCGCAAAAACAAAATATAAATAAGTGTTAGTGGTCCCGAGCCATTTTGGTAAATTGAAAATAAATAGTTCATATCTTGTAAATGAGGAGAGATATAAGTCTTTTGGTAATTCACTTATAAAAAAATGTATAGGGTTAGGGTTGGTCGCTTGTATCACTTGTACCAGCCTTGGGCTTGGGCCTTTGAGTTTGGGTTTTTGTTCTTTAGTCCAATAAGTGATAGGTCTTCATGGGTTCGGTTTTTTTGACTAAGGTGGTGTTTGTTTTTTTAAGAATGTCTTAACAGCCTCTTAATGCCTCTTCACGAGCCAAACCTCTTAATCGGTCAGACGTTTTGGCCGTTCAAACCATTTTTTTTTCCCGTTCAGACGCGGTCAGAGGCAGTTACATCTTAATGCCTCTTGTTGACACAAAATAACAAAAAAAAATAGTACGAGCAAACAAATGACACAACATCTTACTTTAACAAGATTTTCGATTCAGATTCAGACATTTACGCGCCGATTCATATTCGGATGTACGGTCAGGATTCAAACCTCGAATAAACAAACGGCACCTAAGCTTAGCATATACAGTAAATGAGCATATATATAGCTTATATGTATATGGTAAATAAGCCCATATTATTAAGTATTTAAGACTCAGCTTATTAACTTATATAAATGGGTTTTGGTAAACCAAAGTCTTAGGTATAGTGATATGTGAGTTGTCCACCAACTTAGAGGTTGTGGTTCAAATCTCACTGAAAGTATTATGAGATAAGTGGTATAAGATGATTTGAAAAATTGCCATTAGGAAAGAAAAAAGGTTTCAGGTAAGGCCCAGTAGTTGTTTATCACTATTCACTAGGATAGATTATGCCGACCAAAATTACCCGAACCAACAAACCAAGACCATCGAATTACATTTAGAAATAACATCTCATGTCAAACAAATACATTATCAAAAGTTCAGTCGAAGACCATCGAATTACATTTAGAAATATGTATAATCAGTACATCATCAGCTATATACTTTATATAAACCTGAATGAGAGATCTCTCAGTTAAACAACACTGAAAAAGAATATAAATTACGATCTCTAAACCTATAATCACCTTCCTCTAATATATACACTTACTTATATACCATCAATATGAATCACTTTGTACATTATACACCTCGGAAACAATAATCAGGTTTTCAACCAATATATGTACCTATGACAATGTTGATGTGTCGGACAAGTAGACATTCCTGCGAGACTTATTAGCAACCACGGGGTTTCCTGACTCATCAAGATCAACTACAGCAGTGTCACCACGTTCAAACTCTCCACTAAGAAGTGACTCACTCAAAGGATCTTCGATTATGAGAGTCAGTGCCCTCCGAAGAGGTCTTGCACCGTAACTTCTATCAAAGCCTTGTTCACAGATAAGTTCCATAACGGGTGTAGACACCTCTAACTTGATTCCAAATGAGACAAGCCTCTTCTTCACCTCTTCCAACATCATATTCAATATCTCGAGCATCTGCAAGAAGACGTGTGGCTTAACACAAGTCGTTGGAAAACATGGTTTTATTGCAAGAAGACGTGTGGCTTAACACAAGGACGTTGGAAAACATGGTTTTATTATGCTAGGGGTGGCAAAATAACAGGTCTGGGCCAGTTTGGTCACTGGTCAAAACGGGTAATTATTGGGTTGGGTTGGGTCGACCCCCAAATCACATTATGAATTAGATTTAATTACTAAGTCGTCAGGATGCCTTAACACTTTTGACACTTTAGAGATTAAACATAACCTGAACGGACCCATTGTACACATATGGGTCTAAACCCGCCACAAACACTTTATGCCCTTTTAAAAACCTATAACACATTTATAAGCAAAAAAAAAAAAAAAAAAAAAAACCTATCTAACTTTTGAATGACTTTCGACTGGTTTGACCCATTTACAACTTTTGACGCTTTAGAGATTGAACATAACCCGAAGTCCCGAACAGACCCATTGTATGCATATGGGTCTAAACTGCCACATTTACTTGATGGTGTATAACAGGGAGGCTGGGTTGACCCATAAACACTTTATGCCCTTTCAAAAAGCTAACTATAACACGTTTATAACCACACAAAAAAAAGGTAACAATAATAATTACTGTAAAAAAAGAATCATATTATAAATAGTTGGCAAAAGCGAATTAGGAGGTTGTATGCACTAGAAAAAGATTTTGAACGCGTTTTAAATGGTCCGTCCCATTAAACATATCCCCTTTAGCTGACATCTCATTTGACCCGTTTCAGATACAACAAGACCCTAATAGACCCATACACAAGTATATCGGTCGACATTTATATGTACGCTAGAATAATTGACAAATTTTGGATAGAAAGTAACTTGAGCTATTAATGGGACAAACCTGAGTCTTTTCAAGTGAACGGAACACTACAACTTCATCAATCCTGTTGAGTAACTCAGGCCGGAAATAAGCCTTGAGTTCTTCCATTACGAGTGATTTCAGTCCAGCATAAGAAGCTGTAGACTCGTCATCAGCAAGCATGAAACCAATAGAGTTGTGTCTACCCTTCGCGATAGCAGTGGAGCCCACATTAGAAGTCATCACCACTAACGCATTCTTAAATGATACTTTACGACCCTGCATAATAAAAAAACCTAATTATTAAAGAAATATTTATTTTAAGTGTTTCCTTTAATATTTTCAGAATTCCCATGTGCACAAACCTGAGAATCTGTGAGGTGGCCATCTTCAAAGATTTGGAGAAGAATGTTGAAGATATCAGGATGAGCCTTCTCTATTTCATCAAGAAGTACCACAGTGAAAGGCGTTCGAATGGCTTCAGTGAGGGTCCCACCTTCCCATACCCAACATAACCTGGTGGGGACCCTATTAGCTTGCTGACAGTATGCCGCTCCATGTATTCACTCATGTCTAATCTTAGCATGTTAGCTTCCTGCGACAACACAACCAGATTCCAACTATGTTACTGGTTTAATAATTCAGGGGATAAATGTAATATTAAATGAAGTTTAAAAAGCATGTATTTTTACCGAGCCAAAGTAGGAATCTGCTAGAGCTTTTGTGAGTTCGGTTTTACCAACTCCAGTGGGGCCACAGAAGAGCATGGCGGCAATCGGTCTGTCAGGATCTTTTAAACCTACACGTGATCTCTTAACAGCACGACAGATGGCATCCACAGCTTCATCTTGACCACAAACTCGTTCCTTTAATCGTTCCTCAAGTCCCACCAGTAGCATTCTTTCATCAGCAGTTAGCTGTTGAACTGGAATCCCGGACCAAAGTGAAGCAACTGCTGCTATTTCACCAGCTCCCACTATTGTTGGCCTGAAGATAGTCCATAGCAATAATTCAAGTTAAATGCGCAAAAGAACTACTAATAGAAGCTAACAACGGGATTAAGTAGATGTGGCAATTTCGACCCATATACTTAATGAATGGGTTGAATCCAGTTATAATTGGTCAAACTTAAGTGACTTTATAAGGCACAAAATTAGTTTTAAACGGACAAAGTGTTCCTGGTCAACCAGACCAGTACAAATCCAGCTCGCCCGACCCGCCCAGTTTGCCTCCTGAGAGAATAAGAATAAGCATACTCTTGGTCATCGGATGTGGAAGCCAAAGCAGTCTCATCATTTGTCTCTTGTGGGTCAACAAGATTGCTGCGTTTGCTAGCCAAAACCTGGTTTTGAATTAACATCGATGTTATAATTGTCACAAACTGAAAGGGTCAAAACTATTAGCAAGTAAAAAAGATGACAATTAATGGTTTTACCACATCATGCATGGCCTGGACAGCTTTAATCTCTTGCCAATAGTCATTAGGTGATTTTGTTAGAATGTCAACTTGCCCTTCTTTTTCTTTTAAAACCTTCCATTCTCGCCTACTGCCAGCTTCATCAATCAAATCAATTGCCTTGTCGGGAAGATATCTGTCGGGATGTATCTTGTTGACAGGTACACTGCAGCATTTAAGGCATCCAATGTGTATTTACATTTGTGATGGGCCTCGTATTTTTCCTGTAGCCCCATTAATATCTTGACTGCATCCTCCTGTTTTTTTATATATAATATCAACATTTTAGATGCATACGCACACATGAATATGTACAGATATATGTATCACGTCGATCTAATCAGCTTACCTGATTCGGTTCTTCAATTAAGACAGGTTGGAATCTACGTGCCAATGCTTGATCCTTGTCAAAATGCATTCTGTACTCATCCATAGTTGTAGATGCAACACACTGCAATTACAATGTTCTTGCTTAAAAACCATGTGTACTTTGTGAGTAATTAAGTGATGCTAGAAAACTAGATTATCAACTGTTTTGAGTTTAAGTTTTGAGTTTAATTAGTCTAACTCTAATCATTTGATGAATTTATAGATAAACGTCTAAAAATGACATTTTTGTAGGAAAGTGAGAGCAGTCTTGTAGAACGAGGGTAAATAATCTCAAAGTTCGAATAACAACAAACCTGTAATTCACCCCTCCCAAGAGACGGTTTCAATAGGTTACCAATGTCAAGACCAGATCCCTTATTACCTCTTCCAACAGTACCAGACCCAATGAGTGTATGTACTTCATCAATGAAAAGAATCACATCTCCTGCAATGCCATAACATTAAGTTGAGTCACGATGCTAAGAAACTAGCAACGAATGTGAAATAAGGATGTGTGCTTACCCGACTCCTTAACTTCCTAATTAGGAAGTTACACGTCCTCTAATTCACCCCTTTCTTTCGCACCAGAAATTAACAAACCAATATCCAATGACATAACTCGCTTGTCTATAGTGAAACAAATGCAGAAGTTAGCAAAACCAAAACTCAAGAAACCTAATATAGAAAATATAATAATAATAATAAAAATATAAAAAAATAAAAAAATAAAAAAGAATCACAAAGAGCTACCCACCAAGAGATAAACAGGAACATTTGAATCTGAAATACGAGTTGCCAATCCTTCTGCAATAGCTGTTTTCCCAACACCAGCTTGACCGAGAAGAATTGGATTATTTTTGTTCTTCTGCAAAGTATTTGAACTATTCTTTCAACTTCATTTTCCGGCCAATCACAGGATCAATAAGCCCGTTACTAGCATTAGCTGTAAGATCCACACAGAATTGATCTAATGCACTCTTCCTGCAGAATTCCCATTACACATCCTTAACATTCAAATAATATAATGACATATATAGAGAAAGATTAGAGACACGAGAAAAATAAAAGCTACCTTTCTCTTTATTTGTAGATGCTTTACCAAAAGATGACTTTTTAACATTTGCCTAGATGCAGGTGGTTCTCTCCCATCTTCGCAAGCTCTCCTTGTAGTCTAGACACCGCAACGTCTGCTAGCTGATTTAAATTTGCTCCTAATCTGGGAAAACATAACTGAATCATTAGTACATCATAGATCACATTTTGTCTATAAAATATAATTTATAGGGTCGGGGCCGTCTCGTGGATTTCAGTGGCCCGTGCCATTACCACAAAGAGCCCTCAAACAAACACATAATATACATATGTATAAGTAGTGCATGAATTAATTAAGCTCGAGTCTTATATTGTGTTCATATATATAATAGTAGTGCATGAAATTTGGTGGCCTTCGTTAAGCGGTGGCCCTGTGCAATCGCACCTCTTGCACTCCCCTAAAGCCGGCCATGTATAGGGTGTTCGGCATTGCATTCTAAAGGACTTTATGTGATAAAACACATTCAAAATAGATAATCAGCTGTAAGAAAATGGTTAGCAGGATGTAGTGTTCAGAGGGGTTTAAAGTTGTGACAATCAGATAAACACCGGTTTGAGTATTTGGCAATCTATCTATACTATAACAATTTAAATCTTCGTTCTAAGACCTCTTAAAATTACGAACTTTAATGTACGTCGTCCAATACTATTGTGATCATATCCGTTTAATCAAAAATGCCCTATGCTATTTTGATCATGATCCGATTATATGGAAGGGGTGCGAAATGCTTACCGATTATAATTAGGTAGATGAAGTAATAGCTATTAATCTAATACCAAATTGTGGGCTTGGGATCCAATTCAAACTGATTAAGTGAGGGGAATATGTAAAAGTGGCATAGCGCGACTAATAATCCAACCCCTAAATAAACAACTAACCCGTCAAAACGCAATGCTAAACATTATATTCATTTACATACAAGCATAAAATTTACTAATAACGCAACAACACGATAACAAACAAACTCACTTTTGAAGAACTTGACCCGCGCTACCATCATCAACAGTCAACAAACCAATAGCAATATGTTCAGGAGCAATAAACTTATACCCCATACTTCTCGAATACTCAACCGCAGCTTCAAACACCCTCTTCGTACTACTCGAAAACGACAAATCAGTCGCAGAACCCCCTTCCCCCACACCTTCCCCTTCATAGCTCCATAAACTCCTAACAACATCCCTAGCATCATCAATCTTGATACCACTTTCCAAAAACCCATTCTGAGACTTATCTTCAGCAATCAAACCCAACAAAAGATGCTGAGTAAAGACCATATCTTGACCCATATTTTTCGCTTCTTTCTGCGAAAACATGACAGCTTTAATAGCTCTCTCAGTAAACCTTTCAAAAACCCCACAAACTATTATACAAGACTTGCCTTTTTTAGCATGATTAGGGTTTATCTTGATGGGTTTGAGAGAAAATGAAGAACCCTTGAAGGGTAATGAAGATGAAGTGATTCTGGAGATGGGTTTTGAAAATCTTGAAATGGGTCGGGTTGAGATTGGCGGGGCGGAGTGGATGCGGTGGAAGGAAAGTGGTGAGGAGCAGCATGATGAAGATGATGATGAGACTTCCATTAATGGGTTCTTTTTTTTTATAAAATTGGTTTTATATACAGAATTGAAGTTTAATTATATGTACAGATTTTTATAAAATTTTGGAGTGGAAATGATGATGAAGAAGAAAATGAAGGAAGGAAGAAGATGAAGGATACACGTTAAAGAAAGGTTTGGTTTGGTTGGAGTATTTATTTAGTTATTACTGTTGCGTATTCTGCTTTTCTTGCCGCTAAAATTTATTGGAGGTGTGAGTTAAATTTAGGCGTATCACAAAAAATACTTTCAAATAGTCAGAAATGGGCTAATCTAAACTATTTAAAATATAAGCTTTGTTTGATAAGATAATTTATAAAAATATTTAAATTAATAAATTTTATAAATTTTAAAATTAAATGTTATTTCATGTAATTTTAAAAATAATCCTCATTTATAACTACCCTTCATCTACATCCGCAGTGTGCAGTATTTGTTAAAAGTAGTTGTGAAATAATCACAAATTATCGCTCACCGCTTAAAAACATTGAAAAAATAAGTTTTTTTAAAAAAATAGCAAAGCTCACCGCTCTTTTACCAAACGAACAACAAAAACCAAAAAACTTATTATTCAACGCTCATCGTCACAAAAAACTCCACGACAAACATAGCCTGCAGCTAAATCTCTAGTTTCAGACTTTCAGCGATAATTAATTTGCCAAACGTACTATAAATATAAAATTGAAAAAAGCTATTTACATTTTAAAAAAAATTTCTTGCACATGTTTTATAAATCACTTGCATTATTTATTTTCTTTATAATTATTTAACCATCTTTTTAGACATAAAAGCTCTTTTCTTTTTTTATAATAATTAAAGTAAATAACTAAGAATTTATTTTACAACTAAACACATTTTTAGCTTTGCTATTTTTGTACCATAGCATTTTAAGCTCTGAGCTACTTTTAGTTATTTCCTACAAATCAAGAAACGTTGATTAAATCTACTACGTAGTATCACTTTAACAAAAAATCTTTTTCTCAAACACACAAGAACACACGTTAAAAGAATAAGCGCCGAAGGTTGACCCTAAAGTGAACTGATCTTAAGTATCTGATTAGAAATTTTAAGTGTTAAGTTTATTAAAAGGTATCTATTTAATAATACTCATATTATGTGTAAAGGTTATGATCACATAAATATGAATTCAAGTATTGCACACGACATCTTAAATTGATTTTTGATATATATACTATGAGATACTTAGTTGACTTTGAAAAGGAGACCTTAAACATCCATCCAATTTGTTTTAGTTGGCATAGGTTTCATTTAGACGGAAGAATTTATAGCATTTTCTAAATAATAAAACTTCTAAATCAATATTACTTCAAGTAACTTCTTAACTAAGTTTTAACTCTACTAAAGTCAATTTTCGGCTTCCATATAAATGAGTAATGAGTTAAACGTTAACTTAATTATGTCAAAACGTGATTGGTGGTCAAAGAGTCGGTTCCTTCAAATTTGTTTCACAGGAAGATGCCAAAATATGAGAAAGGTTGCTTGCTTTGAATTTAGATTGAGAGAAGAATTATGAGGTTTTAATGGTCGACAAGGCACGCAATGCCCACGATGCCATTATTTTGTTCATATCTTGATACCTTAATCTTACATAAATGCACAATTAGTACACTTAATTCATGATTCTAAACTTTTCAACTTTAATTTGTCTTTATTTTGGAAATGTAAAGTTATAGTCATAATATTTGGATATCAAATAAGCTTCTTTTTTACTAGTGACAAATCTTTTGACAGTATTTACCGACCAGTCTTACAGCCAACATGAGAGAGGTGAATCGTGTAATATCATGATTGAAAGACATTCACCATTAGACTTGAATAAATTTTTATTCATAATATAATTATGAAACTTTGATACACAATGAAAATATTTATCTTAGGCATAAAAGTGCCTAACAACTTATATGAGAACCATGAATTCTTTCGATATCCAACGAGTTTTTCATATCAAGTATTCTCTTATTTCTTGTATTCAGGACGGATCATTTAGATAGTAATTTCGATTTCTTGAATTTGTTTATGTCTCCATCTTCATGGTATCTAACTTCTTTTGTATTGGGATCCTTATTTTGTATGTTCTTGATATCATTCACTAATTCACTCTTGACATGTCAATCAAGTTGAAGCCCTCCATATGTGTTTTAGTCGATTTTCGATTTAAACGTGATACTTACTCATGTTTTCTTAGTGGCATTGGGTAAAATACTTATTACTAGGTTGTTTAACTAAGCTTTGGTTTAGTTATCCATTAATTGGTTTTCTAACTGCTCGAATGTAGACATCTAAAAGTTTAACCTATTTAACTTAGATTCTTTCCTGAAAAGTATACAATGTTTTTTTCATATAAAATATGCATTTGTATATTGATATGTTGGTCAAATAGCTTTTTTATATATAAAGTACTCATCAGATTAGTTGTGACACTTTTATATTGACATGTTGGTTAGTTTTTTAATGTAAGTTTCTTTTAACAATAAAATATTTTGCTTGAGAATTCACAAACTATTAGTGGGCTATGTATCTTGCGTCAAGAGTGGTGTTTTCCTTCAAATGTAATACGACATCGCCAACCTCATACTAGATCTCGCATGTTGAGGTCAAAGGATCTCGTTTTTCACTTTTGTGTTATATGTGAGGTCCAGAGTGCGTGGCGACACCAATGTTATAGGAAGAAGGAGTGGTTTGGTGTTGTAAATTGGGTTTCTTTATTATGTCTTCAAAGACACATAATAAGAAATGGAAAAAGGTACATAAAAGTACATGAGATCCACAAAAAAGGACATGAGTACATATAAAAAAATATATTTTTTGTTGATCCCGATGTACTTTAATGTCCTTTTTTCACTTCTTATCATGTGTCTTAGGTTGGTGGCATTATTCATCGGTTTGGTTCGGCATGGCTTCAAACCGCACGGGCACACCATTGCCACCAATTCGGTTTCGTTCGATGTTCATGGCATTTGGCATCCCATGCCGAATTGGTATGGAAGTAGCATGTGTTTGTGTTTAGGATATTTGATGTATGAAATTAAGTGAGGTACGGAATTATGGTTGCCACTAGAAAACTATGGTGGTATGAGTGAAATATGAGATTAGGTGGAATGATATTATTGATGGGTGGTGAGGTGATGATGCGCGTGAACGCCACCACCCTTAAGGCACATAATAGAAAAACTTTGTAAATTTTAGTGTTATAAGAAAACGTGTTAATTTGACAATTTTTCTTTACAAGACCAACAAACTACTCCAAGACACCTAATGCTCTTATTGCATTGCTTGACATGTTGATTAGCTTTTAATATAAGTTGGTAAAGCAGTTGTTATAAAAGACAAGGTGGATAAAATTTAAAGAAACGAGATTATTTTCTTTAAAGTTGTTGAATACTTGAATGCATTCTTTAGCTTTGTATTCAAAATAACTTTCTTTCGAACGTGATCGTTTCATTCGCTCATAAACAAAGATAAAATAAACTTAGTCGTGCAGAAAATGTAAATTCATATGAGTGTTTAGTTGTGGGCAAAAAAACTGAAACCTAAACCAAAAAAAAAAAAAAAAGGTAATCGGTGAAAACTGTTTTGACCAAAACCGGTTTCGCATTTTGACCGTTAGAACGGTTCGATTCGGTTTCACAAACTGTTTCCAAACCTGTTTTTTGAAAAATTAGAAAAAACCCGGTTTCAAACCGTTACCACATGTTTGGTTTTTTATACTCAAAAGCCAAACCGAAAAACTGGTTTGATTCCAAACCGGTTTTAGTTAGGTCAAAACCGGTCGACGTACACTTCTATGAGTGTTTGGTAGCAAAATTTTGTACTACGTATAAGATAAATTAGTAGCCCCGGTGGCAGGGAGCAAGAAAATTCGAAACAGAAAAGGTTAACAAGGACATGTTGAAAGTAGGAATTTTCTATTTGAACACATTTACACAATGAGTATTCACACTTTTCTAGAAATAAAATGCACCTATCACTCTCCTTACTTTTTCCATTTGAGTTTGCAAAGCAAAACTTAGTTGACTTTTTTATATTCATAAATTTTATTTTTCTTACTTAAAGTGCCCAATGTTTGTCAATTCTGTTAATAACTCAACTTTTTTTTCTTATACCAACAGCTTTTTTTGTCACATTATAATTGAATGGTTGGTGTCTTGGTGAAGTTGAATTATTTGTAACCAATAAAAATAAGAATGTACTCGTGCCGTATATGCTTAACAATTTCCACCATATTTTTTAGCTCTATTCAAATATAGCAAGATGTACAATGACTTGCGAATCAAAAATATTTACGTGTTTTCATCCCCACTGCGGCCTTGGTTAAACCTCCTCGTTGGTAACGTTGGCTAGTTATAAAACTAAGCGAGTATCCATATGTAACGACAA
Source organism: Chrysanthemum lavandulifolium (assembly GCA_022545495.1). Classification (NCBI taxonomy): domain Eukaryota; kingdom Viridiplantae; phylum Streptophyta; class Magnoliopsida; order Asterales; family Asteraceae; genus Chrysanthemum; species Chrysanthemum lavandulifolium. The sequence goes on along the minus strand of CM040244.1, from coordinate 253,685,182 downwards.
AAATTTAAAGTGGTATGTGATTGCGGTTGTGAGACCGTGGTTAAGTGTTCGTATATGAAATAGATTAATAATGTTTATGAGTTCGCTTTTAACTTATAAGTAATCATGAAAGAAAAAAAAACATTAATGTAATTAGAATAAATAGGAAATATGAGTTGGTTGGTAATTTTACATTTATCACTTTGATAGTTTTTTATACGCGAATGTAATTTCCTTTTATATATAGTAGAGATAGAGATAAAATATTATTCTTCATATCTCGCTCTGGCGGGTTGAATTGCTTTTGTTGTTTTTGTATAGAGATAAAATGGTATACGTTCTTATGAATTAATGAATGTAAAATATAATATTGAAAGAAATATGAAGTACGAGTTGGTTTGTAATTTCACATTTATCAGAAATCCGATGTATAGCATATTATATTGTAGAGACTAGTCGGTGGTTGTGCGTTCTGACGGCAAATATCCTGTAAGTAAATATATTTCGAGAAATGTTATACGAACATGTTTACAAAATTTGCTTCAAAAATGTTGTACCTAATGCTAATATGTTGTAATCAACATAATTCCATAATAAATATGTATGTTGGCTGAAAATTTTTGAAGACTTTTTTCTAACAAGTTTCAAATGTCTTATAATGTAAGTATAGATAGAGATAGTATACTTTCTTATTAATTAACGAATGTTAGTTATTTAACGTATTTGCTTGAGTTTGTATCATATCACATACCTAAAGAACAAAAAGGAAACAATACAATATATATATAATTATTATAGAAAGGGGAATGTAAAGGGCACGTGACACGTGTAGCTACGAATGGAACGTGGTTTGGTGTATGAAATGAACGTACTATCTATCACATTTTTTCCCGAAAGATATTATACGTGGAGATAGATCATAGATATATAACACAAACAAAATATTTAAGGTCAAAGTTAATGAAGAAAAAAATCAAACAAGACAATATATGACGGTAGTAATTATTATAGAAAGGGAATGTAAAGGCACGTGACACGTGTAGCTACGAATGGAACGTGGTTTGGTGTATGAAAGTATCAAATATCCTGGAAGATATACGTGGAGATAGATAGATATATGCTTTGGGGCATTTGGGCAGTGTGTCTTTTTCTTTACTAGTTCATATATTCGTGTCATGTTTAATTTCAAACGTTATGTCGATACCAAACTTATAATTTCGGTAGCTAGTTTCTTTCATATATTATCCCTCGGTATTAGCTTTGGGTTGCTCATTAGAATGATTTATAAAGAGGGGCTGTATGTGGCTTATCTATACGACTATATTTATATATTATATCTATAATTTTTTTGATGCTTTATATAAAAAGAAGAGGGTGTTTGGTTTATATTCGGGAATCACTATGAGTATATGTATGGGAATGGGCTTATAAACCCATCACCAATGGAAGGTTTGGAAAATGCCTACTTATTTTCATACTATTCCGATAAAGGCCATCCCGTGGTAATGTCAAGTGGATGGTGACCACCAAAACATAAGTGAAAGTCACGCCAAATCAATGCATAAGTTTGGTGATCACGGTGGTGACAAAACGAGTAAAGGTGAGAGGGTGAGTGAGAAGAAGAAAAGAGAGAAAGTTAATATGACGATGTGGATGATAAGTCAGTCACCATCACTCCCTTTAGTCTAACAAAACCCATAAACCAAACCACTTTATTAAGAATGAAATTCATTCCCTGATTTATATTGGTCAAGTCTATGACTAATTATCGTTATCAATTTAATGACGGTCTTACTAATATAAAAACATAAATACTCTTACTAAAACTATTGAACACCACCGATTTGTTGTCAACCAAAACGAGCATGTGAATACATTACTATCCCTTGAATTTGTACTATTTATCCTCATTCGTAATGTTATTGCTAAAAAAGGTATAACAAATAACATTTCTTTGTAAAATTTAGTTCTGAGTGCTGCATCGTCGCAACACACGGGTACCTTGCTAGTAACCATGATTGAACCTTTCAAGTTCCCATGAGATCAAATTTTACAGCCAACAAAAACAATCTTGACTGAAGACATCAATGATAGCTGAAGCAAATTCTGAAATTCATGAAATTTAAGAATTTTTGAAGTATATCATTTGTACAAAAGCATATACGTGCCAATATATCAATGATTACATACACACAAATGACACATCAAAAACACCAACAAAACCAAAAACAAAGGTCCAGATTATAATGTCTTCCATCATTCTAACCTTATATCCCACAAACCACTTCCAATCAACATCCCCAACTTCCATAACCAAGACGCCTAAAGCTCGTCTTTTAAATTTCCATTCTCGTCAGCACGAACATCTTCCACCCTATTAAGCGACGCCAATTTCGCCAACGCCACCCTCACCATCTCAGACTCGGTGCCCCCAAACATAGCATTTGATATATCAACCACGCCCGGGTTTTGTGCATTAAAGAATGAGTAAATAAGTGCTTCATCAAAACCAGAATTCAAGCAATAATGCAACAACCCTTTCGGGTAAACAAACACGTCCCCTTCCCTTAAAACACTCTGAAAAAGTTTGCTATTCGTGTCAATAAATCCAGCAATCACAACACCTTTTGCCACGAAGATCATTTCGGTTGATCTTGGGTGAGTGTGAGGCATCACTAGCCCATCAACTTCTAAATCAGTTCTAGCATTTGCCAGTCCGAAGGTGTTAAGGCCCGGGAATTCAGCAGCAGTGACTATAGTGACAGAAGAGCGTAAGAAGGCGTCGGTTTCACCTTTTTGGCTTAGTAATAAGGTCTTGAAGTCAGAGGTCGAGATATTTGATGGGTTTTTGCAAGGGAAGCCATTAATGAACATGGATTGATCAGGGGAAGTGTACGTTGGACAGATGTCCTGAAGGCTATCGCCATTTGCAGGTAAACTATGGAAGAAAACGAACGATACAATGGTAATGACAAAGATAATATTTGGGCTTGACATTGTTTGTGTCAGTGGAGTTTGGCATATTCTACTTTTAGCGCATGAGATGAAGTACTTATATATGTATAATGTTGCATCTAAGGGAAGAAACACTTTAGACTTGGAGTTTGCTTCACTGCTAGTCTTCAGGTTTGATTAAGTTACAAGAATATGTGTTTAGCTATCAAGAAAGTTATGATGTTTTTAACCTAATTAATGGGCTCCATGCACTAAGATCTTTACAGCAAATTATGTCCGAGTAAGAAGGTGTTTGGATTAATGTTTTTAAACTAATAATTCCGTAAAAATTAGTCACTAAAGTTTAGATAAACTGATTACTTTGGAACAACTAGTTTCATGCTCGTTGCGCAAAAAAAAGCTACCAAATAGTAACATTTTCTAACCTACTTGAACTCTCATCTAACAATACTTATTTCCATTTTAGAATAATTCCAACTTTAAACATCAAACATACCGCCTAAAAGATTGGCTATAGTACTATATTAGGTAAACATCACAGAATCACTTCAAAACACATATCAAAAATCCCTTGGTTGATATTTATTTAGGAAAGCTAAAAATACATAAAAATGTATAAGTGGGTCATACTGCTCTCAGCATGGGGCACCTTACAATTTTCTAGAGGTTGCGGGCATAATTCCTCTTAACCCACTAGGCGGGCCGCTGTATATAGATAAATAGATAAAAGCTATTAACAGCATGATGTTGCTTGTATTATAAGCTTTTGCTCAACTTTCAAGCAAAGGATGACTAAAAATAGCTAGTGACATATTAAATATATCAGCAAAACTGTAATCCAGTAAAGGCTAATTTTTTTTTTGAAGAAAAAGTACCTTGACTTAACAATTTATGAAGAAGAAGAATCAACAATGATGAAACATAGTTTTAAAGTTCAATGTGACCATTTGTAGCAGCATGATCCGTCGTCTCTGTAAGTATGTCAGAAATGAACTTTATCAAGGAGCAAAGCCCGCCCAAAAAGTTGTGATCAATAACACCTTTACCTTCTGTAACATGTGCGAAATCGATAAGCTTTACTTCAGCATTTGAACTAGCACCATTTAACACCAACCGCTTTTCAAAGGTGAAAAGAACCGAACAAGCATTAAAGTGGTAAATAGTTTGATCTTCAAACCACGCCTTCAGTTCCAACAATTGAGCTAAAATCCCATTAGTCCCACCATAAACATAAGATGCTAAAGAACAATCTGGAACTGTGTCCAACTTTTCAGATGGATTAGAAGAAACAAACTTCCTTAAAATCACTCTAACATCATCAGGACCAATTTTACGTATAAAATCTCTGTTAGGCTTATAAAACCCTGATTCATCATTGATAAACACTTGCAGACCTGATAACCTAAATCCCAACGGAACACTTGTGCTTCCTCTGTCTTTTTCAAGCATTTTGCAATGTATTCTTCGAAGCTTCGGACCCCACGTTCTGGAACCGATTTTGATGTCCATTATGGATGGATTCACGCGGGTTGATGCAAGATCTTGCAACACAATGTGTGGGTGTTCTCGCCAGTGGATGCCTTCATGACTTTTGTGCCATAGTAAGTAGGAAAGTATTTACTGAATGTGTTCTGGAACTTTAGTATTGGAAGAGAATGATTCATAAAGGCGGCTTCTTCAGCCCCTCGTTTACCGCTCTGTAAAGGCTTGTAAAACCGACCTGAATCATCAACAAGCGGGCCAAGCTTATCGGCACTACCTTCATGTCCGGCAACTTGATGATTTGGGATCTTAAGCATGTCTTACTCACGAGAACTGAAGATAGAAAATAACCTTATTTATAAGCATACATCGACATGAAGTTATATGCCAAATTGCATTTCAGAATATTGGAACAGATTGCAAGTTGCAATACCACTAGGGACCGTCTACAGTCTACAGTCTACACACACAGAATGGGAAGGGGAGCATATGCTTTTTTTAATTTAGACGGAACGTAAGCATATAAGTACTCCTCTTAGTTGTTGCACCTAGTTATGCTTGATGTTGGTTGAATATCAAAATTTAGTTCACATTAATTGCTCTTCTAACGTATTAAACTTTATTACCTTTAGATGTTAGTAAGATACTTTGAAACGTAGCATATGAGACTAACATACAAAAAAGCTACATGCATCTAGAAGCTTGCTAATCACTTGTACCCAAATTGTAGTTTTAACTCAAGTCATCGCACAGTAATATCCCTTGGAGATACAAAACAATACCCTAAATGACTTCCTCCACACAGATTCTTAACTGATGGGTTTGCAAAAAAGAATTCCAACAGGTAAATCATTATAGCATAAATAAGGAAAAAGCGTCAAAGAGGTCTATCAATGAACATTGACAAGTGATTTGCAGCAGTCATATCTATTCCTCTAGATCTTATTAACAACCTCTAAAAGCTAAACCATACAGCGTATATGAATCATATTCCACCACCACGAAATACACTGTCAAGATGCAATTTACATACCTCAGTGAGGTCAATTTACATACACCAACTTATGCACATCAGACCCAACGTTTCGGCAGGCGTACAATTACTCCAAGATCAGTTATACCTATTTTGCAAGTTTTAGTATGAACAGTAGAGATACAACAAATTAAGGAGGCGGGATCTTTGATATGCTCATATACACGTGTGTAAAGGTCTAAAATCAAACCAATAAACATACACATTGTATAGAGGTAGTTTCAAATTTGTACATTGAAGTATGAACATAGGCAATATTCGATGATCTCAATATCATAGAATCTTATGCCTTTATCTCCTTATCTTTAACTTGGTCTACCCATAATATTCTTAACCAAAGGACAAAAATTCTCACATTTTCCCTTACATCATATCTATGTTCCGTAAAACGGATGAGGTTACCTACCCGAGGAGGACGAGTCTTTTGACCAATGTTTTAAAACCCGGTTGACCCTACCCGTTTTTTGGGTAAAATACCGGTTGAACCGAGAACCTGAGCCGGGTCAATTAAGAAAACCGGACTTTAAAAAATTGTTTTTGACTCGTGTGCACGCGGCCTAACACAACAACCCATATGCATTTTCACATATTCCATATATATACATTCACTTACAATCCTATGGGAGTGTTTGTTTTGACTTATATAGCCGGCTTATTGCGTATTTGGTTTGGGGCTTATGTTTCTTAAGCTCATTTTTTTGGCTTATTTTGAAACTTTTCGGCTTATATAAGTTCATTATGTCATAAGTTATGTCATAATGAACTTATATATGCCGAAAAGTTTCAAAATAAGCCCCAAAAAATGAGCTTATGAAACATAAGCCCAAAACCAAATAAGCCATAAGGCAGCTATATAAGCCGAAACAAACACCCCCTAACACTACAACCCATTGCAATCCTATATAACAAAATCAAGAGGCACAATAACATAAACACATTCAGTCAGACATATAATCAAACACATGGTATGCATAACAAAAAACATGCACTTAAACTAACAACATGCCTACAAATTACCTGAAAACTATAGAGTATTTAAAATTTTATGGGGAGGATGGTCAACTGACAACATTAGCGTGTTGTTTAACATAGGTGGATCCGTTTATTAAGGGGTTTAAATACATGCAACACCCTCATGTTATTATTTAGTATTGGTCTCATGCCCTTGTATTTTCACATGTTTTATACTTTTTTGTTTTTATATTATTTTTTCTTTTAAAGGTATAGAAACCTAGTAAACTTTCAATTTCACATTGCCCCGCCCCCTACATGGACGGAACTTAGAAGTAGGTATAGCAATTTTCTAACTCGACATGAAACATGATCTGAAATTAACACGAAAATTAATAGATACGGATTGAGTCTAAATAGTTTTCGGGTCGGTTTTGGGTCGACCCATCTAACCCTTTTATTAAACAGGTCAAGTTTGAGTTGGAATTAAGCGGGTCAACCCGTCAACTCGTGTTAAGATTTTTTTCTTAAATTAAAAGTACTTATGTTTTTTATACGGGTTAAATGGGTTAAACAGGTTGACCCGCAAACCCGTTTAACCTGTTTAAATCATGTAATGTGCCAACTTTTGTATCTAAAACGGGTTATATGAGTCAACTCGAAACCATTTAACCTATTCAACCCATGTAACTTATTTAACCCGCCAACCCAAGTATATATACGGGTTAAATGAGTTAGGTTTGAGTTATGTTTAAACAAGTTAGGGTTGACATAGTTGATCCGATGATTTAAATAGGTCAGGTTCGGGTTGGTGTTTTCTGACTCGCCAACCTGTCAACCCGAACCCGCTAACCAGAATCCGACCCGAATTGCCACCCCTACTTAGAAGAGATTGGGGAGGGTTGGGGGTGTGGCCCCTTCAAATTTTTTGACCCTACGTACAGTTTATACCTTTTTATATACGATTTTAGTAAATTTTTAATACAAGAATTTCAGTATAATGTATATCGGCCCTCAAAACAAATATTTTTCTAGTTGGCCATTTCACCAACAACGTTCAAGTTCGGTCCCTACCCTGCTATACTTATAAAGCCTGGTAAATTAGTAGTGCATCAAGATTCTTTGATTATATGACCAGACCATATAGCGTTAGATAGACGCACTTAGAGCACTCGGTACCCCAAGTTATAGAGCGCCTTATAGCACTATATCGTGATTCTATGGTGTGACACCACACCTCACATCACGTTACAAGACATGGCGTCAAAATTACCAGCCAAGTTAAACAACATTTTCTTGTATGTTTTATTGGGTTAAGTGTCAGGCTCGAGGGTGTCTTATAAATTGAGTGATGGAAGGAGGGTATTTTTTAAGTTAAATTATTGGTTACGAGTTAAAATAAAAATTAAAAAAAAAAAAAAAAAAAAAAAATGACAACACTTTTGCTATAAAACATGTTATATTTCTCATGGACACCTAATGCTCTTAACAAGTTCATGTTACCTTTATTACTACTTTTAAACCCTCACCATTAGACTCACTCACTCACATTACTTTAAAATTTAAAAAGTTTTTTTTTTTTTTTTTTTTTTTTTTGGAATATATTTCTTATCTGACGAGTAGAAAATTACCTTAGATAAGCTATGTAATACATGCGATTTTCTAAAGAAGACTTAACGTATGTTCATCGTCATTGCTTATTCTTTATGGTGGATATAGCGTTGCCGGAATACTATCACGTTCAATTCTCAATCTACGAGGAAATGCGACAATTTTTATAACATTTATTTGTACTCTTTTTTTAGCTTAAACATAGAGGACGTAAAATTAGTAGTTGGTTTGATTGGCTTAAACTCCTTTGTAATATCTAGCTACTTGCTAGCTTTTATATATTTATATAATCTTTTGCCGTTAAACAAATTAAAAAAATACATGCGATTGTCACAAGTTTCTAGTTTTTAGCTTTTGATATCGTTACTCGTTGGTAGATATAAAAAGCTTGTTAAATTAATAACGCTGCAAGATTTTTGAATATATGGCTAGAACAGATGGCTAGGATCTTCAAGTTAACGTTAGGCCGCCATCGTTCTAAAACTTATGAAGCTAACACTTTGTATATCTTTTCTTCCTTAGAACTACAAAACTACCTTATTGAACTTATAAAGTACATGCATCCCTGAAAATATATACCTTTCGTATAATTGTGGTTGCTTAAATGTTCCAGTTCCTAAATTCAATCTTTTAAGTCTTTCTATATAAACGAGGCACATTTTTGTACTTTGAACATTGCAAGCAAAAGAAGAAAAATATAAGTTTAATGGTTAATATATGCTCTTATATTAAAGTATAGGGATCTTTATGTGGTAAATTTGTCGACGGACCCACGGTTGTGCAAAACCAATTTTGGTGTCGCGGTCACACTTCGCTTGGGTAGTCGACATATTTTAATGGTTTACTAGAAAAGAGAAATAACAATATTTAAACGAATATTGGTGGGAGTAGCCAACAATATACTTTGAGTTCATTATACTTTTTAGGTTTTATAAAAATCACTATTATCATACTAAAATTGTTTCTTTTTTATTTTAATAAGTCTGAATGAGGAGATGGTGGTGGGGTCACACATATAATATGTTTCTTTTTATGTTAAATGAATGCATATGAGGAGAGGAATCAAGTTGTCTTCCATAAAGATTTAAAATGTAAAAGAAACATGGCCCACTTAATCTAGAAATAAAACGAAACAAGCCTGCTATAATCGAAAAACTCATCACCTGATAATCTTCACGTTAGTTTTATATTATCATTCAACAAACTTTTCAATTCATTGTCAAACATATATTATGGTCATCACTAAATCAAAAATATTAAAATAACTCACTTTATACAAAATATTCTAAATATAAAACAAAAAACAACATTGAAATATGTTTGGTGGTGCAGACCACCAAACAAGTGCGTGCAATAAATGCACCTTCGACGTGCGTTTGGAGGTGGTCGCTATAGTTTTGGCGCCAAGAGCAAAAGGATGTATGTTAGTGTGTGTGGTGGCGGTGGTAGTGATGGGGGGTAGGGTCGGTGTGCTCTCACGAGAGTTTAATAATCTTGGGCATCTAGCGTAACAAAAAAACTATTACAGGTAAAAAAAATACATAGCTTTGCCCTCAACAAAATCAAGCCCAACATGATTGCTTTGTAAAGGCCTTTTAATTATAAAAATAGAGTTAATTACATAAATCGTCGCATGGTTTGGTGAAATTACGGATCTTGTCACTATACTTTTTTAGTGCGTTTCGTCCCTTGTGGTTTACAATCTTACGGATTTTGTCCATGATCCGACCAGTCAATTAAATGTTTTGCTGCTAGTCCTTCGTTAGTGCGGTCCGTTAAGTTTTTTGCGTATTAGTCCTTCGTTAATAAATTTTGCCGTTAGTCCTTATTTTTAAAATATAGTTTCCACGATTAGTCCCTCCATTAATAATAGTTATAGCCCAATTTTTACGTTTTGTCGCTTTTATCGGTTTCGTTTGTTTTATCCGTTTCCCTCGTTTTTTTTCGTTTTTACGTCCCTTTACGTTTTTATCCCTTTCGTCTGCTTTTTATATCTTTAAATACATTTTCGCTTTTGTCCGTTTATCCGTTTTTATCCGTTTTCGACCGTTTTCACATTTTATTCGTTTTCGCCAATTCTTTTAAGTTTTATCCGTTTTTTTGGTTGTTTCGTTTTTATGCTTTTCTTACATTTGAAAAAAAAATCAAAATTTAAAAAATTGAATAAAAATTTCAAAAAAAATTGAGCAAAAATATTTTTTTCAAATACTTTTTTTTAAAGCGGATATATTGAAAAAATTCGAAAATATTTTTTCAAATATATATTTTTAAAATCTTAAAAATTTTGAAAAATATTGAAAAAAATGGACATATTTTTTAAAAATATATATATTTGAAATTTTTTCTTTATTCAATTTTTTTTTGAAATTTTTATTCAAATTTTTTTTCGAAACGGACAAAAGCGTAAGAAAAACCGATAAAACGCATCTGAAAACGGACAAAGCGTAAGAACAACGGACAAAATGAAAGAAAATGCAGACAAAACATAAGAAAACGGACAAAATTTTAAAAAAGCGGATGAAAACCGATAAAAGCGTAAAAAACGACAAAACGTGAAAAATGAAAAACTATAAAACGAAAAAAAGCGACGACGGCGTAAAAGCGGAAACGGATAAAATGAACAGCCGATAAAACCGGCAAAAGCGGGTGAAAACTATTATTGACGGAATGACTAATGGAAAACTATATTTTAAAAATAATGACTAAGCGGTGCAAAATTTATTAACGAAGGACTAACAACAAAAACACTTAACAATTGCACTAGCGAAGGACTAACGACAAAAAACATAACAATTGGGTCGGATCGGGACAAAATTGTAAGATTTTTAAACCACGAGACGAAACACACCGAAAAAAAAAAGTATCTGACACGAACCGTAATTTTACCAAACCACAGGACAATTTATGTAATTAACTCGAAAATATATTCGACTATTAAGTTCTTATTTCTCGAACAATCTTATCAATGCTCTCCTTAGAATATGGCAAGTTTTTTTTTTTTTTTTTTTGAACAGCTAATTAGAATATGACAAGTAATAGTCCTAATTCCAATTTAATTTCTTAAATAATGTTTTTGCCGAAATATACTTTTTATGTTTACGAATAAATGTTCACTTCAACTTTTTGTAGTATTTTTGTTTAATTTTAACCTTAAATATTTTTGTTTATATTATATAATACTTGATGAAAGTTATATTAATGAAAATACATACAAAACTTAATTTATTCATATATTTTGCATCAAGTATTATATAACACAAACAAAAATGTTTAAGGTAGTGACAAACGATGATTTAACGGGTTGGAGAAACTCGGATTATTTCTTTTTGATCATTTACGAGCTCATTTAACTTAAAACCGGGAAGTTATCCTGCCTATTGTGAAAAACGACCCTGAATGCGTACCGGAACTAAACTAATCATGGCTCACATTAAATTAGTACATTATAGCATTTATAAACTTATTTTATAATTCATATGATTAAATTAATGATTTTTGCATAAAAACGCGTGCATTTTTATTTTAACTCGCGTGCGCTTGAAAACGCCCAACCGACCCGTCACCTTTGCATTAAACATCACTACATACACCCAATACTCAAAATTTAGAAAACTAAAAACTCCCTCCCCCTCCTTGTCCATATTCGGCCAAAACACCCCCACCCCCCACCCCCACCACCACATGGGTTTTGATCTTTTGTATAACCAATTTTGCACCCTCCACCTAAAACTTAGCAAACATATCTCATATACGTTGCTTTTATACTTTTTTTATCTGCTTTCATACATTTTATCAATTTTTATACGGTTTTGTCCGTTTTCTTAAATTCTCATATGTTGTTGTTTTTTTATGTTTTCATCCGTTTTATACGTTGATCTTACGTTTTTATCCGTTTTCTTATGTTTTTATACGTTTTCGGAATTTTTTAATGTTTTTTATTAGTTTTCGTCCGTTTACGTTTCTTTCGTTTTTATCGTTTTTATACTTTTTCATACTTTTTTATATGTTTTTATACGTTTTCGCCCGTTTTCTTGCATTCTCATACGTTCTAGTCATTTTTTTACGTTTTTATCCGTTTGATACGTTTTTATTCGTTTTCTTATGTTTTATCCATTTTTATACGTTTTCGTCTTTTTTTTTATGTTTTCTTACGCTATATCCGTTTCATCCGTTTTTATAGGTTTTCGTATGTTTTAATACGTTTTCATATATTTTTATACGTTTCCGTCCATTTTTATTACGTTTTATACGTTTCCATACGTTTTTATCCGTTTTTATATGTTTTCGCCCCTTTCTTAAGTCTTCATACGTTTTTATCCATTTACGTTTTCGTCCATTTTTATACGTATTCTTACGTTTTTATCCGTTTTCATTTGTTTGTATCCGCTTGTATACGTTTTTATCTCTTTTTCTATGTTTTAGTCCATTTTTAAACGTTTTCATCCGTTTTTATTATAGTTTTTATTCCGTTTTTATACGTTTCCATAAATTTTTAAACTTTTCCATATGTATAAAAACGGATAAATACATATAAAAACGTATAAAATGGACGAAAACGTATAAAATCGTATGAAAATGTAAGAAAACTAGCGAAAACGTATTACTGGTAAAAAAAATACATAGCTTTTGCCATCAACAAAATCCAAGCCCAACATGATTGCTTTGTAAAGTATTTTTAATTGTAAAAAATATATTCGACTATTAAGTTCTTGTTAATACAAATAAACCGTAAAAATGTTTATTAATATTTAGCGATCTCTTTGTGTTTTGTTGATAACAAATATAATGTTATCATAAGTAAAACTATAAGGATACATGTTATTTTTGCAAAGTATCTACATATAGTCATTTAATACAAAATGTTGTAATAATTCATTTGTTGTAATAGTTTATTAGGATGGGTAAAACCACAACCCATGACCCATACCCATGGAGCATATCCATAACCCATGGAGTTAACCCATACCGTTTGACTAGATCATTGCATCTATTAGATACATTGATCTCTTGAATACCCATGGTTCAACCCATAACCCATGACTCGTGACCCATAACCCAAAACCCGTAGGCAAAGAGGCGTCTCGCGGATCAGGTGGAGTTATACTAGACGGATCCCTCAAGCGAGGATCCGTGAGATCCGTGCAGCGTTGTCAAAATTTGCCTATAAATGAGTCATTTCTTCATTTTTACTCACCCATCTTCTTACAAACTCTCGTATATTCTTACACTCTTCAACAAAATATCACTGATATAGAGAGTTGTTCTTCTTTATTGTGATTCTCATATAGTCCTTCTAAGGCGAGATCACGAGCATTCTACAAGTCATCCAAGAAAGGGTCCTCGATTGATTTGTTCCTCCACAAGATTTCTGTGCAAAGATCTTATATTTCATATTTCACATATTTGTTGTGTTATAGTAGTGTTGGTTTGGTCCTTCGTGTTACGGACTCGGTATTTAGCTTTGTCTGGGAAAAGGTGTAAGCAACGTTGTGAAGGCTTCTCCATGAACTTGAAGGAGTTTGTTGACATAGTGCTTGAACTCTCGAGTAGGTGACTCGGGGGTAGAGTAGAGCGAGGAAGGTGTCATTGGCAGAACCACTACTCGTCGGTTGTGTCATTTCTATCTGTTACTTTACTTACTTTACTTGCATTACTCATAGATCTATACTATCTCCTCATTCATACGATTTCACATAACATCGAATCTAAAAGTTTTGAAACTAACTTAAAATCGGCAAAACTATTCAACCACCCCTTCTAGTTTTCCACAATTGGCATCAAGAGCTAAGTTTATAATTTTTTTAAAGTAAACCGTATTTTAAAACTTTTCGATCACTATGGGTTACGAAAATTACAAGGAAGGGCAATCCATGCAACGACCTTAACCTTGAAACTAATGGTTTATATATTGGAAAAATAGATTCGAAGCGTATGTGAAGTCTAAAGATATTGATCTTTGGTACATCATTTTTGAAGGCAATTTTGAAGCCACTACAAAAGATGAAAATGGAAATTTAGTTAACATATCTCATGATAAACTCACCGATTATATTAAGAAAAAGCTTTCCAAAAATAGTGAAGCTAAAATGGTTTTATATAATGCCTTACCCAAAAGGAATTGAAAGAATTTCCATGCTTAAAACCTCTAAAGAAATTTGGAATTCTTTAGTTGTAACTCATCAAAGTAATCAACAAGTTAAAACAATAAAATTGATTTATTTGTTCAACAATATGAACAATTTTCAATATCGGATGAGGATACTACGGATCATTCTTTGCTAACTTTAATACTATAATTACATCTTTACAAGCACTTGATGAATCTTTCTCTAACCGTAATCATGTTAGGAGATATCTAAGGGCACTTCCATCCAGTGGAGATCTAAGGTGTGACAATTGAAGAATCAAAAGACTTGTCAATCATCACCTGATGAACTCATAGGCAATTTAAAAGTCTATGAGCTTGTCCTCGCTAAAGATTCTGAAGCTTCAAAGGTGAAAGAGAAGCACAAATCTCTTGCCCTTAAAGCCAAGAAGGTTTCAAGTGATGAAGAGAACTCCTCTTCGGATAGTAATGACGAGGAGTATGCCATGTCGGTAAGGGACTTCAAAAAGTTCTTTAGAAGAAAGGAAAGATACGTCAAGTATAACACCCTGAAACCGGGCCTAAGTATCTTATTACAAGAATGCCATTTGAATGGTTGACTATGACTATCATAAGATTTAAGGACTTACGGGATTGGTTAGTCAACCCGATAGTCAATTTAATAGTCAAAGTTTATGTAAATGGTTATAGAAAATATGACGTGTCTCAATTATAAGAAAGATGGACTAAAGTACTAATATTGTCAAATAGTAAATAAGTTATAAAATTATTGTGGCCAAAATAGAAGCAAAGGGACTTGAAGGACCATAAGTGTTAATTGGCCAAACTAATAACTAGTTATTACTAAATTTCCTAGATAATTCTACAGACTTCTCATTCTTTCAAGAGAGTTTGTACAAGACGATTCATAGCAAAAAGGAGGGAAACAATTGTTATTGGATGATCAATTGATGAAGAGATTAGAGTTCTATGGCAAGAGTTTAGTCCTTAATAATGCTTCTCTTCAAGTAAGTAACTTAATTATTGAATCAATTGAGAATTAAGAGTTAGGGTTCATGTAACCAAGTAAAGGGGTTTTGGGTAATTATGTTTCTAAAGTAAGAATTAAAGTGTTTATGATGTTTGGTTAAGGTTAATTAATGAATTAAAGATTAATTAGTGATTTTGAAATATGATCATGATATGATCATATAAAAGAAAGGGATGGATTTTGGTTATGGTTATGGATAGAATAAGAGACCTTATATTGTTATAAATTATAAGTGTTAAATATGTATTGGTGATTCTTGGCTAGGAATCAAGTGTTATTCATGGTGAGATTCTTGAAAAAGGATTATGACTTACATGTAATCCTAGATTGGATGTGAGGTAAGTAACTTGTACCAAAACATGTGTTATATGTGTGTTTATCATATATGTATTATGATTGTGTAAGAGTATAATACTTGGATTTGGTTGAAGGCTAGGAAATGATAGCTAGTTATTGGACTAGGAGTATGTTAGCTTATTGGCTTTGCACTAGTTAAGGTATGTATTTGATAATTCTTAATGAGACTTATTGTTAGCTTATATGACGAAGGTTTGAGTGGTATGGATTGAATGTTATGGTTTGGGAGCAATTAAAGTGATGATGATGCTTATGTGATAAAATGTGTATGATATGTGTTTTATGTCGGGTTACTTACTAAGCGAAAGCTTATGGTTTAGTTGTCTAACCATTTTGTAGGTTTGTATGCTTTTATGGATGGCTTGGATAAGGAATAAGGATGGATTTTGCGGAAGGCTAAAAGGTAGTATGCATTTATGAGCTTAGTATAGAATACCGAGCTCTATAATGGTATCGTACCCCCGTGAGTCAATTAATGTTTTGTAATGAGTAAACAAGTGTCAAAACGTGTGTCAAGAATTGCATAATGAATTGGTAGTCATTTGGTACGCTAAAGTGCGTTATAAGTGTTTATGGTGAAAGTTAAAGGAGTGTTTGGAATAAGTGTATTTATACGCATTTTGGGTTACAAACGGGTCAAATGATTATGGAATTAGTTTATTACGTTATGTTAATGATTTCTGGAAGATTTGGCGTTATGTCGAGTCATGGAAGTCATTTTCCGGAAATTAGAATAAGTTGCTAAAAGTTGAGTTTTTGGTAAAATCTGAGAATGGGAGCATAAGGCCTTCCACTTATGGGCATAAGGCCTTCTGCAGTTAAAAGTGGTTTTATGTGTTTCTGAGTTCAGGTCATACGCCCTCATCATAAGCCCTCATGGGATGGGCATAAGGCCTTCTGCCTAAAATTGCATAATCACATGTTCTGAGTAACAGACCATACGCCCTTCTGGGCCTTGGGCATAAGGGCGTATGGTACACAGGTTGTCTTAACAGATTTTTGTCAATGTTTGAAAAATCATATCTTTTAAACCGTAAGTCGTCATGAGTCGTGCCACCCGCCGTTTCAAAGAGTATTAAGTCTAGTTTCATTTAAAAATAGTATTGAGGTCTAAATGTTTATGGATTTTTATTATTGGTCAAAAGAATAACTAAATGTCTGTTAAAGTGAAGTCGTTTCCGCGTAAAAGTGTAAATTTCAATGATTTTAAATCGTGTCGTTCACGGGGTGTAACATCAAGCAACCATATGACGACAATAAAGGATTCCGGAAAAGCAAATAGGACGAGAAGGCAAGGGAAGATCGCGCTTGCTTTAAATGTGGGGACCCAAACCACTTTATTAGTAAGTGTCCCAAACGTGATGATCAAAAAGCATTCGTGAGCGGTTTGTGGGGAATGAGCGAGGAGGAGAACGAAGAAATTTGTCTCATGGCAAATGACGAGGTATGTCACGAATACTATAGTAGCTTATCATTAGATGATGACTCTTTGCATAATGAATATGATCAACTTTGCAAAATCGGTTTAAAGTAATCAACAAAACAAGTTTTGAAAACCAAAACCAACGTTTAGAAAAGGAAGTCATAGAGTTAAAGGCAAAACTAAAACGTCTAGAAAAGGGAAGATAGCAAGTGGCGAATGTGAACTGCGTTCAACTTCAAACACTAGTTGATCATCTAGACTACAAGATTGCTATAATGAACACTAATACCTTAGATATGATATTGGATAGCTTTAAAACAGGAGACAACCAAAAAGATTTAGGCTTTCAGGAACTTGATGCATCAACTAGTGAAAACAAATAAACACAATTCGTAAAAGCAATAGAAAAATAAACCACTGTAGTCACAGATCCCACAAAAAGGGAACCGACTAGTGTATAGCCAGGGATCCATGGGTCTGCTGAAGCAAACAGTGGTAATAATATAGCTTCCTCATCTAGATCCGATTTTGTTATTGTTAATAAGAAGAAATCAACCCATGTTACTATTAGACAACCACCTCCAAGACAAAATCAAAGTTTTACAAGAAACAAAGATCCATCATTTTCAAAACTAAACACATCTAGGAGACCTAATAATGTCTATCTAAGAAGTAACCATCAAATGGGATGGAATCCTAATATGCAAAACGGCTTTCCATTTCAAAACTTTGCACCATGGAACGCATACTCACCTTATCCATATATGTCTAACATGAATGGAATGTTTAATACTAATGGCCCCATGAACAAATGGGGACCAAACTTTTGAGTTAATTGTTTTCATAGGTGTGCTTAAAGGTCGACCTAGATCCGGATGAGTGGATCAAGGATAGCGGGTGCACGAGGCACATGACCGGCAATAAAGATCTATTTTCCACATATGAATCCTGCAATGGAGAAAATGTGGTATTTGGAAATAGCAAAAGAAAAATCATTGGTAAAGGTACGATTTCTAACAAATCTCTAACCATTAACGATGTGTGTCACGTAGAAAACCTAAAATTTATCCTCTTAAGTATAGGACAAATATGTGATAAAAAGTGCAACGTAATTTTTAACGAAAACCAGTAGTAAGATATTGAAAAATGGTATCACTACAGGTAGAGAAATTAAGAAACATGGAGTCTATGTCATTAAAATCGGTAATGAACCTAAAAGACAAACTTTGTCTTACTTTTATGGATGATACTTGACCTATGGCATGAAGATTGGGTCATGCCAATATCACGACTTCTTGAATCGCTAATATCCAAAGATCTAGTAAAGAGATCTACCAAAATTAAAATATGAACATCACTTTTGTGATGCTTGTAGCGTGGAAAATAAGTCCATACTAGTCATGAAGCTAAAAACATGGTGTCTACAACTAAGTGTCTAGAGTTACTACACATGGATTTATTTGGTTCATCCGACATCCAAAGTTATGGAGGCAACTACTACACTTTGGTTATAGTGGATGATTACTCTAGGTACACATGGACTAAATTTTAAAGAACAAAAGAACGTTCGATTACTTTGAAATATTAAGTAAGAAAATCCAAAGACAAGTAGGAAGTCCTATAGTGTCTATTAGAACGGATCATGGTATGGAATTCGATAATGAAGTGCAATTTGGAGCCTTTTGTGACTCTAATGGTATTACTCACAACTTCTCGGCTCCTCGCACTCCACAATCGAATGGGGTAGTTGAAAGAAAGAATAGAACCCTACAAGAAATGAGTCACGCAATGCTAAATGAGCAATCCATACCTCAAAAGTTTTGGTGTAATGCAATTAATACATCAACGTACATACTTAACCGAGTCTTAATTAGACCATTTTTAGGAAAAACTCCATATGAGTTACTTCGAGGCAAAAAGCATACGCTAAATCACTTTAGAGTCTTTGGTAGAAATGTTTTCTACTTAACACTAATGATTACCTTACAAAATTTGATCCTAAGTCAACCGAGGTATCTTTTTAGGTTACTTTCCTAATAGCAAAGCTTACGTCATATTAAATAAAGAAACAATGAAGGTTCAAGAGTCATTAAACGTAAAATTTGATGAGAGTCCACCCAAACCCACTCTACCTCTTATCGATGACGAGATTGTCGAGTGAAGCTATTGAAATAAAGAAAAAGACAAGCGAAGAAGAACCTTTAAATAATGAAATCATAAATATTAAAGAGTCTAAAGATCACCCGTAGATAAGGTCATAGGAAAACTAAGCGAAAGAACCTTAAGGTCTCAAGTCCAAAACCAAAGTAGCTTATTTTGTTTTGTCTCAACCATAGAACCTAAGAATACACAAGAAGACATAAAAGATGAAAGTTGGGTAATGGCTATGCAAGAAGAGTTAAATCAATTTGTTTAACGATGTTTGGACACTTGTCCCTCCACCTAGTAATCAAACCATAATAGGAACCAAATGGGTATATAAAAATAAGTTAGATGCAAATGGTGTAGTGTCTAGAAACAAAGCTAGACTCGTTGTCCAAGGGTATAATCAACAGAAGGAATAGACTTTGATGAGACCTATGCCCCATGGCTAGATTAAGTCTATAAGAATACTTATTGCTTATGCTTGTGCTATTGATCTTAAGCTTTATCAAATGGATGTCAAAAGTGCTTTTCTAAATGGTTTTATTAATGAAGAATTATATGTAGCTCAACATCCGGGATTCATCGATTTTGAAAAACCTAAACATGTGTATAAATTAAAGAAAGCTCTTTACGGTCTTAAACAAGCTCCAAAAGCTTGGTATGATAGACTCAAGTCATTCTTAATAAAAAACAACTACACCATGGGGTTAGTTGATAACACATTTTTTACTAAGAAAAGAGAGTCACATATAATCATTTTTCAAATATATGTAGATGATATTATATTCGGTTTACTTGGCAAGACATGTGTGATGATTTCTCTAAAATCATGCATGACGAGTTCGAGATGAGTATGATGGGAGAACTTAGTTTCTTTCTTGGTCTACAATCAAACAAGTAGAAGATGGTATCTTCTTTAATCAATCTAAATACATAAAGGAGATGTTAAATAAATTTGGTTTAGAAGAGTCAAACCCATAAGAACACCAATGTCATCCGACACTAAACTCACAAAAGATGAAGGCGGCAAATCCGTTGATAACACAAAATACCGTGATTGGTAGTCTTCTCCCTCACGACTAGTCGGCCGGATATCATGTTTAGTGTTTGTCTATATGCTAGGTTTCAAGAAGATCCTAAAACATCACACCTAGAAGCCGTCAAGCGAATATTTAGATACATTAAAGTGCGACTCAATTAGGATTGTGATATCCTAAGGGTAGGGTAGAAACAATTGTATATGCAAATTCGACCATGCATGTGATTATGTTGACCGGAAAAGTACAAGTGGGTATGTACTTTTATGGGGTCTTTTAACATCCCGGTTCTCAAAGAAGCAAGCGACATTGGCCACATCAACAACCGGCCGAACATGTCTCCGCCGTGAAAGCATGCCAACAAGCACTATGGATGAAACAAGCGTTAGTTGACTACGACATTCACCTAAGTGACATAGCCATTTATGTGACAACAAAGGTGCCATCGACTTAAGCAAGAATCCGGTATTACACTCTCGCACTAAGCATATAGAGATTATTCATCACTTCAAGAGAAAATGTTCAAAGGGAACATCTCTATTGAGAAGGTAGTGTCCGAAGACAACATAGCCGACGTCCTCACCAAACCGTTGAAGCGGAACAATTCAACCTACCCGTCTTGGTTTTGGTCTCATGGAACAATCGTCGTAATTAGCTTTTAAACTCTACCGGTATGTAAACACTAGCCTTCTTCTTTCTAAGTCTAGGATATCTATTTCACACCTGACTCACAAGCAATACGATAATTTTCAAAACCCAATATAGGTTATAACTCAAAATTTCATAGTTTTCTTTATTTTTCAAGGCAAGTACCTTTTGCAAACACGTAATTGTATACCTATTTTTTTTCTTCTCAAGGATAAATGTTTTATTCACACAAAGAAATCTCTTTTCAAAATGTTTTCTAAAAGGATACCTCTTCCCGTATCACTTTCATAAAAGCCATTTCTCACTTCTAGGACAAACCGCTTTTTCATTATTAATACAAAGTAAAAACCCGTTTTCATTGCATCTCATGCCTTTTGAATGCTAAAGAGGACACATAACTAATATGTGTTTTTAGGTATATTCATTTAAGCAACAATGAATTAGGAGCACTCGGGTTATCTCACATAATAGTGTGCTTTTTCACTTATAGTTTATTTTATTTTTCTTTTTAGAAGTTGAGATAACTGCAACTCCAAATGGTTTGCATAGAGGCACACACTAGGCATAAATGTTTCCAAAGGGAAAATTTTAAGTCGCTGAGTCACCAAGACCACGGATCCCGCCTTTAATGTTGGACGGTTCCTCAAAGGAAGGATTCGTGGGATCCGTGAGACGTAAGCTAAAATTATCTTCTATTTTCTCACTTTGGATAAAACTTCTATATTTTCATCATTTTTTTTATCATTTTGGGAGTATGTTACTTAATGCTTGTGTTCTCATGATCACATGCCTTAAATTCATATCTAATCATTAGATTTTAATCCACATTTGGGTCAAGCATTCATTACAATGCATTATTTTTCTATAAATAGGATTCCCAAATGCTTGCATATTCTCTCAACCTCACAAACAAACATCATCATGTCATCAAAAAGATCTTTCAACATAGATGAATCACCTAGTGCAAACAATCCCTTTTCGCATCTCACACATCAAACTAACCCGGAAAATTTCCGCACACATTACCCACATCACTTACACTGTGAACATTGCCAATCCACTAGGGATCTTGCAATAGAAATAAGGGAAGAAATGCAAGTCATACTTAACCTCATCCTTGATCGCATCAACATCATTACTCACCAAAATTTCCATCCATAAACTTATGCAAGCATGGAAGGAATCATTTTATTATTTTTGGTATTTTCTTTTAAGTCATTTTTAGAACAAGTCTTGTTCTTAGTTTTACATGCTTGTATGTGGCATAAATACCACTACACTTTATTTTTTATTACAAGGCTTTGTTTACATACCTTGGCTCCTAATCTTGATTCTCGTCAATCACAAGATTATTCATGCATGTTACTACTAACCTTTTCTTTGTAGGTAATTTTATTTTCTCAACGGACGTCCCATTCTGGGGGAGCTACGGTCGAGGGGAGTTAGAGATCGTGGACTATTTTCCACATTTTATTTCTTCATTAGGGCCACTTTTGTTTCAACAAAAAGGGAGAAGAGTAAAACTCATGCTTTTAAAACATACATCTAATCTTAAGTTTTACTAATCATAACATTATGTTTTGTCATCAACAAAAGGGAAGATTATTAATACAAATAAACCGTAAAGCGTTTATTAATATTTAGCGATCTCTTTCTGCTTTGTTGATAACAAATATAATGTTATCATAAATAAAACTTTAAGGATACATGTTATTTTGAAAAGCATCTACATATAGTCATTTAATACAAATTAATGTAATAATTGTTTGTTGTAATAGTTTATTAGGATGGGTAAAACCACAACCCATGTCCCATACCCATGGAGCATATCCATAACCCATGGATTTAACCCATACCCATTTGACTAGATGCATTGCATCTATTAGATACATTGTATCTACTTAGATACTCATGGTTCAACCAATAACCCATGACCCATAACCCAAAACCCATGGCCAAAGGGCGTCTCATGGATCCAGGAGTTATACTAGACGTATCCTCAAGGAATACATGGGATCCGTTGTGCAGCGATGGCAAGAATTTGCCTATAAATGAGAGTCATTTCTTCATTTTACTCACCCTCTTCTTGCAAACTCTCTCGTATATTCTTACACTTACAACAAAGATCACTGATCTGAGAGTTGTTCTTCTTCTTCTATTGATTCTCATATAGGTCCTTCTCTAAGGCGAGATCACGAGCATTCTATAAGTCATCCAATCGAGGGTCCTTGATTGATTTGTTCATCCACAAGATTTAGTAGCAAAGATCTTGTATTTCATATTTCACATATTTGTTGTGTTATAGTAGTGTTGGTTTGGTCCTCCGTATTACGAACTCGGTATTTAGCTTTCTGGGAAAAGGTGTAAGCAAAGCGTTGTGAAGGCTTCTCCGCCAAGTTTAATGAGTTTGTTGACATAGAGCTTGAACTCGAGTAGGTGACTCGGGGGTGGAGTAGGCAGGAAGGTGTCCTTGTAGCGAACCACTATCGTCGGTTGTGTCATTTCTATCCCTTTACTTACTTACTTTACTTGCATTACTCATAGATCTATACTATCTCCTCATTCATACGATTTCACATAACATCGAATCAAAAGTTTTTGAAACTAACTTAAAATCGGCAAAACTATTCAACACCCCTTATAGTTTTCCACAATTCTACTTCTCGAACAATCTTATCAATGCTCTCCTTAGAATATGGTAAGTAATAGTCCTAATTCCAATTTAATTTCTTAAATCATGTTTTTGCCCGAAATATACTTTTTCTCTTTTGAATAAATGTCACTTCAACTTTTGTAGTCTTTTTGTTCTATTTAACTTTATTTTTGTTTGTATTATATAATCTTGATGAAAGTTATACTAATGAAAATACATACAAAACTTAATTTATTAATATATTTTGCATCAATTATTATATAAC
>CM040244.1:253116026-253661407 GCA_022545495.1 Chrysanthemum lavandulifolium | reverse complement strand
ATTGAATTTTGAAAACATGATAAAGTATGGCTCGTTCTTTCTTTGAAAAGCGGTTATCACGAAATGACGAGAAGCCATTTTCTCTTTCTCTCAATTTTTTTTTTTTTTTTTTAAATTGAACAACATCTAAAGACCCGTGTCATTCTTTGAATGACAAAGACAAAGACCGTAGATATTATCGAACCGAGAAAAACATGATAAATTGACAATATTTTTTTTGAGGGTTTTCAATTTTTCAAATTTTATGGATTTTGAAAGTTTTATATTTTTCTATTTGATTTTGAGGGTTTTATAATTTTGTATTTTGATTTTTGAATAAATATATACAAGAGATAGATGAAGATAGACCTTTACTCCTCGCCTTCCTCCTCAAGACGTTTGAGTGTTCGGTCAAGGCTTTTCAAGCTAAGACGTGGAAGAATAAACTCAAACGTTCTCTTGGAAGAGCTTTGGTGAAGATGTCGCTAACCGATATTCGACCTCACAAAATAGAGTTCCACCACACCTTTTCCACTAGTTCCCGATGAAATGATGTCGAATGTCGATATGCTTTGCTCTTGAGTGTTGAACATTGTTACATGAGAGAGCAATAGCACTTTATTATCACGATGCAGAGGATTTTGTTGAATTCAAAGCCATAGTCGATAATTGAGATCACATCCATAAGATTTGAGCACAACAGATGACATGGCTATGTATTCGACCTCAGAGAGAAATAGAAGTACTCATTTGCTTCTTTGAAGACCACTCACAAGCTTATCACCCAAAACCGAGCACCTCGGATGTACTTCGACGAGTATCTTGACACCGCATGATCAAGATCTGCAGATAGGTCGTTAGTGACACGGGTGTCCTTCGGTACCAAAGACCCATATTGATGGTTCCTTGAGATACCGAAGACCCGTTTAATCGCTTCAAGGTGCTTTTAGTAGGCTTAGCACGGTATCTAGCACACATGCAAACAATGAACAAGATGTCCGGTCTACTAGCGGTGAGGTACATCGTGGATCCAATCATACTACGATATTTCGCTTGGTCAATCATGATCCCCGAGTGGTCCTCATCTAGTTTGGTTCGATCAATCATGGGGTGTCAGCGAGGTCACTTGAATCAAATCCAAATTTCTTTAAGATCTCTGTTGCATATTTAGATTGATTTATGAAAATGCCTCCGGACTTTGTGAAATTTGTAATCCCAAGAAAATGACATTTGTCCCATCATTGACATTTGAAATTTTGAACTCATTTCATTTGAAAAACGATCACATTCCATCGGGTCGGTCGAGGAAAAAATAATATCATCAACATAAATTTGAACATGAATTAAATGTTTGCACCGACTTCACGGTGAACAATGTAGGATCAATCGCTCCTTTGCTAAATCCGGTAGATAGAAGAAACTTTGTGAGGTATCATACCATGCCCTTGGAGCTTGCTTTAAACCGAAAGAGCCTTCTTCAAACGATAAGCGTGAGTAGGATGCTCTTGATTCACAAATCCTTCGGGTTGGTGACGTGACGACTTCTTTAAGATCTCCGTTCGTAAATGCCGTCTTCACATCCATCCGATAGACTACCATGTTCTTACTAGCAAGATTAGCCGAAAGATTCGATTGCCTCGATTCGAGCAACTGAGCAAAAGATTCTTCAAAGTCAATACCTCCTCTCGACGGTATCCTTTAGCAACTAATCGAGCCTTGTTCTTCAACACATCACCATGCTCATCAAGTTTCACTTTGAAGATCCATTTAAGAGCAATAATCATAGCATGCCGGAGCGGTACTAACTCCCATACATCAAGTCGATCAAACTCATGAATTTCATCTTGCATGGCATTGAACCGCTATCTTCATTCATGGCGTTTTAACATCTTTTGGTTCGATCTTAGATAGTACGGAGTTGAAGAAGCACCATAAGGCATCGGTTGCAAGTTGTTTCCGTATTGATACAGAGACGAGAGGATTTCCAATGATGTTGTCTAGTGGATGATCGTGAGTCCATTTTCTAAGGTGTTCATGTGGCGGTTGTTGAGGGACCAGGTAGCGAGTCGATGTCTCAAGAAGATGGTTCGATGATGATTCAGAGCAAATATGTTTTCAAATGGAGCATCTTCGTGGAGTAGCAAAGGGATTAACTTCATCATTGATGCCGTAAAGCTTGTTCCATGATGTACATTTGAAGAATGATGATTTGTTGATGAGACGGAAGGATCGCAGAGGCGCTTCTTGACTTAAAGATATTGAGGCGAGGATTGACTTCATTCACGTGAATATGAGACCTACATTGTAGGGATCAACACCTCATTAGTACTTGGATCATAAAGTTCATCAAACATAGGATCAAACAATTTCTTTAAATCATCTTGGATGGAGGTACATATGGAGTTTCTTAAGAGGAGTTTGGAACAAGGGATGAACCAATGGGATTGTTTTGAAGCGGGTCTGAATCTGGAGTGTCCAGAGCCATTTGACCGTCACTCATCAAACGTAACGTGAATTGTTTCCATGATATTTCGGTTCTTTTGATGTAGATTCGGTATCCCTTTTGTTTGGTGCATATCCTACAAATACTCCAATGTCCCTTTAGCTCTAAGTTTGCCTAAGTCTTGACCCTCATTAGTTGGATAACATAGTGCACCAAACACACGAAGGAAAGAGATTAGGTTTTCATGTGGACAAGTTCATATGGAGTTTTTCCATGAGCGGTGTGAATCAGGAACGATTTTTGTGTAGCATGCAGTGGCAATTGCTTGACCCGGAGAAACATTGGAACCTTTGAGTAAATCGGCATTGTTCTAGCGGCTTCAACAAGAGTTCGATTTCGTCTTTCAACTACACCGCTCGTTGAGGAGTTCGTGGAACACTTCTTTGATGGTCGATTCCAACGCTTTCATAGAATTCACTAAGTTGTTTGTTGACAAACTCGGCCCATTGTGCTGCTACGACAATTCGGCGGTTTGTTAAGTCAAACTCGCACTGTTGATGAGTTTGATGATGATATCGAGTTTCATCCTTTGTCCTTAAGAACTTGACCCGGTGAATCTAGAGTAATCATCAACCACAACTAACACATATTTCTTTCAAAGATATTTTGCACCTCATTGGTCCACATAAATCCATATGAATCATATGAAGAACTTCGTGATGAGTTAGTAGGTTTGGGTTTATGGGCATACTTCTTGATTTTTCCCAATTGACATGTTGAACAAAGATGATCCTTTCATACTTGAGTCTAGGTAAACCTACAACTAAGTCCTTTACGGTGAGATCATTGATGGTGCCAAGTTCGGGTGATTGAGACGACGATGCCATAACTATGACTTTCTTTTAGAAGCCTTTGACGACAAGCAAATTGAGAAGACCTCATCATATCTTCGATGGAGATGGTGTATAGATTTGAACCACGCGAACCTCTTAAAGTTCCTTCTTGATGAGTGTCTAAATACTCATCATTTTGTACAATATAAACTGCAAAATCATCTGAAACGCCGTAAACACATCAAAATGATCAAAATATCACAAATCAGTGTTTTATGTGTTTTAAATGCAAAGATATCAAAATCGGATGAAAACATATCAAATTTGCAAAATTGCGGTTTAGTCCCCAAGTTTCAAAAGTTGTCAAAAATAGTCCACGAGTCAAAATTTCAAAGAAAAATCACCAAAGGTCCTTTTAAAATCATAACTTGTCAAAATTAGTCCTTTGGTGAAAAATATCAAAAGTTTGAGAAAATTACAAGTTTGGTCCTCCAACTTTGAAAATTGGCAAAATGGCCCTGGAAAATTAGAAAAAAGCAAGTTTGGTCCTTGTACTTTTAAACTTTGTCACTTTTAGTCCTTGGAGCAAATTTGCTTAATTGGCGCCTTAGTCCTTGAATTTTCGAATTGACAATATTGGTCCTTGAATTTAATCCTCACAAATCCAATTTGGACCTCGCCACTTAAACCTTTGGACCCTTACCCTTTTGGACCCCTTTGTTACTAATACGGTCGGTCAATCCATGTGTCAAACAACACCCTTGGCGTAAATTGCTTTCTCCCACTAGTTCGCAACACCTGCAACACACAACCCCCCTCCTCCAACTATTTCTCCACCCAACTGCTCCTCCAAACACAACCATCCAAGATACATTGATTGCATCCACTTTACACTCAATCTCCTCAGCGGTTAAAACTCCATTTCCATAAATTGAGATAAAAGGCCAAGATGGCTTTGAGTGATCCAATGGCCACAAAAAGAGTGGGAATCACTTAGAGATGAGAGGAAACTTGGAGCTATAAAAGAGAAGAAAGATGCAACTTTGAAAGAGTAGTTAGTTTCTTAATTTCTCTTAATGTCGATTTTTAAATAAATGTTTTAATTTAAGTTCAAATGTTGTAATTCTAGTTTCTATGTATTACATTTAAGTGATAACACCTTTGTAGTGCTTTTAATTACCTATCAAAGTTTTTATATAAGTTCAAATTTTCCAGATTCTTTGTTGAGAATTCAGTTTATTTTCCTATGGACAAGCTTCCATTAGCTTCATTGTAAGTTTAAACAAGGTTACTTAAGCTTTATATAGCTTTTGATAAGCTTGTAGATCAATTTTCAAGTAATTTGGTCCATGGTCAATAATAGTCAACTGTACAAGCAAGATGGTATGGAAATGATGTTTGGGTGATGCGGACTTGGATTTTGGGTTGGTTTAGAATAGTTTAGCATAGTGTTAATTACGGTTTTGGCTCGCAATAGCTGGATCTGAGTGGTTAGTAAAGTTTCTCATTTCAAGTTTTAAGTCGCTTTTAGCATTTTATGGTTATAGGTTCATCTGTGATCTCCACTAGTTTTAATGATTTTATATAGTTGTATCATGATCATGTAATCTCGGTTTGATCAATGATATATGATAATCTAGTAGTTAGCTTCTTTATTTTGCAATCGGTGATTATAAGGGTGTTTGGATTTGTTGCTTGGTTTAGGTTTGAGGTCTGTTTTGGATTAGAAACCTGTTGGTCCATGTTTGTGTAGCCATTTGAGACTCAATTCAGTCACCACTTGTACCTCCATTAGCTCATAAGTCAAAATTTCACTTAATCCTGTCTTTAACCCTTCACTGTTAGGAATTTTAGAGATCAAGTTCTTGTTTCATGTTCAAAATCCATAAAGTTAGGTTACAGTAGCTTCATTTCATCAAGATAGAGCATTTTCAATCCAAAAATCAAGATCAAAGTTCATGATAGTCAACTTTCCAGTTTTGCCTTAAAAGTCAAATATTGTAAAATCACAGTTTGAGCCATTCTAAGAGGATTTTCATGGGTTCATTTATGGGTCAAATAAAATGAAACTGTTGCTTTAAAAACTTCCACCGCTCTAGTTTCTTTTGTCATTTTTCATAATTTTGTGAATTTTCTTAGCCTTCAAAAGAGCTTGTGATTATGGTGTCATATGCCCTGTTCAGTAATCGCTGTTGCATTGTGTTTATGCGACTTTTGCTTAGATTGCACAGAGCTCATTTGAGCTTGTGTAGGTCTGAACTTTGGCTCATGTGTAGTTACCCAGGTCTTCTTTATGAACCAGCTCTTGTTTTCTAGTTCTTAGCTTATTTTGTGGCTTATATTGTAGCTTAAAGAAGGCACCCTTTTACTGTTTTTAGCCATAAGCTCACAACATCAAATCATTGCAGCTTGCCATCCAGTGGTTAGAGCTTGTTGAAACTTGTTCCATTTTAGTTCTTTTAGCTTATTATAGCTTCCTTATCAGTTTGGTGGCTTTTGGACTCCATTTGCTTATTTAAGTGCTTATTTCAATAAGCACTTACTCATCAGTTTCATATTTCTCCACACAAGCCCTTGTTTTTCTAATTTTCCTAGCTTTCTAATATTGTTTAAGACTTTTCCTGAAATTTTCAGATTTTTCTAAGCTTGTTTGCTATTTTTCTTTATTTTAACTAGTTTTTAAGCATTTTTAATTAGCTTTAAATACAAATAATTAAGAAAAGCTTCAAAAATAATTTTCATTTTCTTAAGTTTAGATAAATATAAAAGCCAAAAAAGTATTTTTCCATATTTTCTTAGTTAAAATTGTATTTTAAATAATTTAAGTAGTTTTAATAGTTTAAAATTCCTAGAAAATAGAAAATAATCAGAAAAATACAAAATAGTTTTGAAAATTCTAGTTTGTTATTTTAGACTTTTCTAAGTCTTAATTTTATTTTTCAAGCTTTATTTCCTATTTTTTTCATTTTAGGTTATTATTAAATAGTTAAAATAGTTTTTAATTAATAATAATTAATTTAATAGTTATAAAAATAATTTTCTTTTTCTAAAACTTTTCTTTCATCATTAGGATTGTAGAAATATCATTTTCATATTTTTAGGGTTAATATTGTGTAAGTTTCACTTTTTAATTTGTACGTCGCGTAGATTTTAATTTCAGTTTTATAAAAACATAAAAACAAAAACATCATTTTAAATATAGTGATAGCGTTTATTTAATAGTTTTTATCTTTTTAATCTCCTTTAATTTGCATTTTAGCCCTTGTAGTTTATGTCCTTTTACGTAGTTATAATAATTCCAAATCTCCTTTTCCGCTCAAATCTCCGATCACTATTCGTTTGGTAATCCATTGCATAGCTCATTTGGGACATAACGACCCGGGAAACACTATACTCCCGGATCTTCATTGAGTTCGTGCTCAAACTGTTTTAAGGTTCTTACGGTCGCCATTCAAGAGTGGCGAGGCTTGTGTGAAAACCTTGACGGTTTACAAGATCAAATTTTTACGCCACGGGAGTGTCTTGATTATTCTACGTTTAGCAGATTAGTAATTTGGATATTCACTCTTTGTTCATACCATCCATCTGTATATGTTTATATTTTCTTATCCAAAATACCCCAAAAATACTCTTCTCATTCCTCTTATTCGTTGATTCTATTTCTCTTACCTCTTTTGCCGTTTAATTCTATTCTTCGTATCCTCTCAACCATTTGATTCTCTTCTTAATCATCTATATGTTTAATTCTTATGTCGACATTCGTCAACTTCATCGTCGAGAAATGTGTGTGAGCGGTGTGGAGGGCCTAGTTCAGCTTAATTTTGCAATTCGTGCGAATTATCCATCAAAAATTCTTTTCAAAGTTATTTCGACCACCCGCCACAACCCGAAATACATTCTAATCTTGACAAACCAGTTCAAACGCGTTGAGCTTCCCAAGCACCCACCGAGGGTTACGAGGATACTTTCTTTGAAGATAGAGCCCGTAATCTAATCGAACAAATTCAAGCCGATGAAAAAGGTCGAGAATTAGAATTGATTACGATGAACCCATTCAAACACCGGTGACTAGCAAGAATGATTTGTCTAATCTTCACATTTCTCAAGAACCGAACGGAGACCATAACGGAAGTGGTGGAAATTGCTAGCTCTCGAGCACACCACTTGTCCCACCTCCCGATTTTTCAAAATGTTCTTGAGTCTTGATAGTCATTCGATCACCATGTTGGTTTTGTTGATCCTTTGAATAAACCGATTCCTCTTCATAACTTTCAAATGCAATCGTTTATTCCTTGTGTCGGTTGTGGTGAGCCTCTTTATGGTTCACCTGTCATTGGTGTACTTGTGTACAATGTGGTAATGATATTCATAACGGGAGTTGTTTGTTATGTGGTTCGAGGAATTCATTTGATTATGATCCTAATCCGAACTCATTTAACGACCCTCAAATTTCTCCAATTACCCACCCAGCCCGACTTATCTTCATATAACCAGCAGTTTCTTGTTGTGAATTTTGTGGAGGTCCTCACCAAGGATTTGAGTGTCAATCCGGAAACACGTTTGTCTATGAACGGTTTTCCAATGATGCTCGAACTTTGGTTATAACCAAAATCCATATGATTCACTGTCCGGACTCAGCAGTTTCTTGTTGTGAAGTCTGTGGAGGTCCCCATTTCACTCGATTGTCAAATAGGAACCCGGTTCCTTGTAACAATCATGACTCTTACTTGTTTGACAATTTCCAACCTCCACAAAGATTATACGGTTCAAGCTTCACCGAGCCGTTATCTCAAGAAATCTCCCAAGATTTTGAAACCACAATGAAAACACTTGATGATATGATTCAAAACTTTAAGAATCAAGTGAGTGGTGAAAAGACCATAGGAGAATTCTTGGCGAAGAACGAGAAGAACGAGAGGCTCGCAAATCTAGGGAAGAATTATTAATCCTAGAGCATGCGGCTCTAAGACGTTCCCAATTTCTTAAGGCGCTCTTTATGGCGATGACGAGGAGAGTTTTATCCTTTTAAAGATAATACTTCTCAACTCCCTCGGTCGGTTGATATCCTCGCAGCTTGAGATTCCATCTCAAACAACTGCTATCACACCCGAGATTCACACTCACTCTCTTATTATGGGGACGAGCATCTCGACACTGTTCTCGAAAAGGAATCGGACAATTCATAAAGTCTAGTGTTGAGGACCTTGTCCCAATCCCGAGAGTCACAGTGGAATTCTTGATCATGTGTGTGATATCCTCCTCCTCTTGTCTTCCAAACAGATCTTGTTGAGATGCTCTCCGATTCGATGATGATGATTCGTTATCTTGTGGAGACATCATTTATGTAGAAGATTCACCTTCCGAGCTTGTTAGCTTAGAAGAAGAGAATGATGAAGTTCGACACTTGAAATCAAAGATGAAGCTCTTGAGCAACATTATTGAATGTCGGTCTTCTCATTTCTAAAATCGAGGCTTTCAAAGAGAAACCTATTTCATCCCCTATCCCCATAAAGGATAGTGACATTCTTCCGATGATTCTATTCCGGAAATGAAAGCCTCTGTTTTGATAATATGGGAGAGAAGATTAGTGGCGTACCACTTCTCATTCTCATAATTCTCTCCTCGATCATGAATCATTTACTTTTGAGGAGTTCGCCGGTGAACCCACTCATATCAGTTCGAATATGATTCATTCACCTTCATGGAGTTCTCGATGAACTCACTCATATCATATCTCCGCCGAGTATGATAACTACTACTTTGATCTAGACACACCGAGATATGTCTAGACCAATTGAGCTTAACCGATGAGATTCATGAGACTATGAATTCTCCTATCGAGGATGAAGAGTTAGTCATGATTTCTATCATGATTTTCTTTCTTTTCTTCATATATTCGTCACTTCTCCTGTTCTTCACTCCTTCGGAATGAAGACATTATCTTTGATCCGGCATTTTCATGTACCATTTTGAGCGGTTCTATGTATATCTCGTCGGTGTGGAACTTTCACGTACTTCAATGTTTGTCCAAACATCTTGAATGAAAGTCCGATGGAGATTGTTTCTTCCACTTTGCTTCCCATGAACCAATTAATTGGGTCGAGTCAAGCTAGCGACTCGGTAATCAAAAAAATAGCTAAACATGGGTTTTCACCGTGTGTCCCACCCTAGTGTGGGGAGTTGCGCCACATGTTATAAATATATAAGTTTCTAAAAAAAAAAAAAAAAAAAAAAAAAAACTCTTTCAAAATAATGGCCGTAGTATTTCCCTTTTCGTTCTTTGTTTCGCATAACCGCGGTACTTTGAATATTGAGGGCAATATTCATTTCTAAGTGTGGGGAATTTCACGAATTTTATCATATAATTATACCAATTCCCGTTTTTGGCAAAATTTTTTTTGGAGTAAGTGTTTACACTTTCTCGTTTCGTTATCGATCCGCCTTGTCTAAATAACAAAAGGATTGGCTAATCCAGAGCAAACGGCTCTTGGTAAATATTTCTCAAACCGTTTATATGGCTTGCAATTTGCCCAAAATTGTATGGTATTCACTCACCATATCCTAAAAGTGAAGAGTTGGCTAGCCCGCAAGTTTATGGCTTGTGGTAAAGGCGATGGAAAAACCATAATTGGTATTCACTCACCAAAGATAATTCGATAATTTATCTAAGAGTTGGCTAATCCAGAGCAAACGGCTCTTGGTAAAGATTTCTCAAATCCGTTTATATGGCTTGCAATTTGCCCAAAATTGTATGGTATTCATTTCACCATATCCTAAAAAGTGAAGAGTTGGCTAGCCCGCAAGTTTATGGCTTGTGGTAAAGGCGATGGAAAAACCATAATTGGTATTCACTCACCAAAGATAATTCGATAATTTATCTAAGAGTTGGCTAGTCCGAGCAAACGGCTTCGTAAAGACAAAATCAAATCCGTTGAAAGTCTGGTGGTTTGCTCAAAATCACATGGTTATCGATGTACCATGGTTTTTACTTGAACTAAAACATTTGGCTACTCCGAAGTAATGGCTTTTGGTAAAGAGATTAAAATCCATTATGTTTTCTCAAATCATTGCTAGGGACTAGCAATATCTCGATATGGGGATTGATGAGTGTCTAAATACTCATCATTTTGTACAATATAAAGCGCAAAATCATCGAAACGCCGTAAACACATCAAAATGATCAAAATATCACAAATCGTGTTTTATGTGTTTTAAATGCAAAGATATCAAAATCGGATGAAAACATATCAAATTTGCAAAATTGCGCTTTAGTCCCCAAGTTTCAAAAGTTGTCAAAAATAGTCCCCGAGTCAAAATTTCAAAGAAAAATCACCAAAGGTCCTTTTAAAATCATAACTTGTCAAAATTAGTCCTTTGGTGAAAAATATCAAAAGTTTGAGAAAATTACAAGTTTGGTCCTCCAACTTTGAAAATTGGCAAAATGGCCCCTGAAAATTAGAAAAAGGCAAGTTTGGTCCTTGTACTTTTAAACTTTGTCACTTTTAGTCCTTGGAGCAAATTTGCTTAATTGGCGTTTAGTCCTTGAATTTTCGAATTGACAATATTGGTCCTGAATTTAATCCTTGTCAAATCCAATTTGGACCCTTGCCACTTAAACCTTTGGACCCTTACCCTTTTGGACCCCTTTGTTACTAATACCAGTCGGTCAATCCACAGGTCAAACAACACCCTTGGCGCCAAATTGCTTTCTCCCACTAGTTACGCAATACCTGCAACACACAACCTCCCTCCTCCAAATTTCATTTCTCCACCCAACTGTTCCTCCAAACACAACCATCCAAGATACATTGATTGCATCCACTTCTTTACACTCAATCTCCTCAACAAAGTTAAAACTCCATTTCCGCTAAATTGAGATAAAAGGCCAAGATGGCTTTGAGTGATCCAATGGCCACAAAAAGGTGGGAATCACTTAGAGATGAGAGGAAACTTGGAGCTATAAAAGAGAAGAAAGATGCAACTTTGAAAGAGTAGTTAGTTTCTTAATTTCTCTTAATGTCGATTTTTAAATAAATGTTTTAATTTAAGTTCAAATGTTGTAATTCTAGTTTCTATGTATTACATTTAAGTGATAACACCTTTGTAGTGTGCTTTTAATTACCTATCAAAGTTTTTATATAAGTTCAAATTTTCCAGTTTACTGTTGAGAATTCCAGTTTTATTTTCCTATGGACAAGCTTCCATTAGCTTCATTGTAAGTTTAAACAAGGTTACTTAAGCTTTATATAGCTTTTGATAAGCTTGTAGATCAATTTTCAAGTAATTTGGTCCATGGTCAATAATAGTCAACTGTACAAGCAAGATGGTATGGAAATGATGTTTGGGTGATGCAGCTTGGATTTTGGGTTGGTTTAGAATAGTTTAGCATAGTGTTAATTCGGTTTTGGCTGCAATATTGGATACAATGGTTAGTAAAGTTTCTCATTTTCAAGTTTTAAGTCGCTTTTAGCATTTTATGGTTATAGGTTCATCTGTGATCTCCACTAGTTTTAATGTGTTTATATAGTTGTATCATGATCATGTAATCTCAGTTTGATCAATGATATATGATAATCTAGTAGTTAGCTTCTTTATTTTTGCAAATCAGTGATTATAAGGGTGTTTGGATTTGTTGCTTGGTTTAGGTTTGAGGTCTGTTTTGGATTAGAAACATGTTGGTCCATGTTTGTGTAGCCATTTGAGACTCAATTCAGTCACCACTTGTACCTCCATTAGCTCATAAGTCAAAATTTCACTTAACTCTGTCTTTAACCCTTCACCGTTAGGAATTTTAGAGATCAAGTTCTTGTTTCATGTTCAAAATCCATAAAGTTAGGTTCTGATGAGCTTCATTTCATCAAGATAGAGCATTTTCAATCCAAAAATCAAGATCAAAGTTCATGATAGTCAACTTTCCAGTTTTGCCTTAAAAGTCAAATATTGTAAAATCACAGTTTGAGCCATTCTAAGAGGATTTTTCATGGGTTCATTTATGGGTCAAATAAAATGAAACCTGTTGCTTTAAAAACTTCCACTGCTCTAGTTTCTTTTTGTCATTTTTTCATAATTTTGTGAATTTTTCTTAGCCTTCAAAAGAGCTTGTGATTATGGTGTCATATGCCTGCTCAGAGTAATGCTTGTTCGCTATGTGTTTATGCACTTTTGCTTAGATTGCACTGAGCTCATTTGAGCTTGTGTAGGTCTGAAATTTGGCTCATGTGTAGTTACCAGGTCTTCTTTATGAACCACTCTTGTTTTCTAGTTCTTAGCTTATTTTGTGGCTTATATTGTAGCTTAAAGAAGGCGCCCTTTCTGCTTTTTAGCCATAAGCTCACAACATCAAATCATTGCGACTTGCCATCCAGTGGTTAGAGCTTGTTGAAACTTGTTCCATTTTAGTTCTTTTAGCTTATTATAGCTTCCTTATCAGTTTGGTGGCTTTTGGACTCCATTTGCTTATTTAAGTGCTTATTTCAATAAGCACTTACTCATCGATTCATATTTCTCCACACAAGCCCTTGTTTTCTAATTTTCCTAGCTTCCTAATATTGTTTAAGACTTTTCCTGAAATTTTCAGATTTTCTAAGCTTGTTTGCTATTTTTCTTTATTTTAACTAGTTTTAAGCATTTTTATTAGCTTTAAATACAAATAATTAAGAAAAGCTTCAAAAAATAATTTTTCATTTTTCTTAAGTTTAGATAAATATAAAAGCCAAAAAGTATTTTCCATATTTTCTTAGTTAAAATTGTATTTTAAATAATTTAAGTAGTTTTAATAGTTTAAAATTCCTAGAAAATAGAAAATAATCAGAAAAATACAAAATAGTTTTGAAAATTCTAGTTTGTTATTTTAGACTTTTCTAAGTCTTAATTTTATTTTTCAAGCTTTATTTCCTATTTTTTCATTTTAGGTTATTATTAAATAGTTAAAATAGTTTTAATTAATAATAATTAATTTAATAGTTATAAAATAATTTTCTTTTCTAAAACTTTTCTTTCATCATTAGGATTGTAGAAATATCATTTCATATTTTTAGGGTTAATATTGTGTAAGTTTCACTTTTTAATTAGACGTCACGTAGATTTTAATTTCAGCTTTATAAAACATAAAACAAAAACATCATTTTAAATATAGTGATAGCGTTTATTTAATAGTTTTATCTTTTAATCTCCTTTAATTTTCATTTTAGCCCTTGTAGTTTATGTCCTTTTTCTGTAGTTATAATAATTCCAAATCTCCTTTTCCGCTCAAATCTCCGATCACTATTCGTTTGGTAATCCATTGCATAGCTCATTGGGACATAACGACTGGGAAACACTATACTCCCGGATCTTCATTGAGTTCGTGCTCAAACTGTTTTAAGGTTCTTACGGTCCGCCATTCACAAGTGGTAAGCACATGGAAACCTTGACGGTTTCTTGGCGCATCACTTACCATCAAGTTCTAATGAAGCGGTATGTTTTCTCAAGGCTACTTCTAGATCCGAATCGCAGAATTGACCAACAGAGAACAAGTTGTGACCAAGACCTTCTATATAGTAAACTCGGAGATAACACTTTTGCCAACAACATAGTCTCCATAACCCATAATAGCACCGAAATGATCATTCCGAATCTAACAGGTCCGATGAATTTGCTCACGAAGTTCATGAGCCGTGACCGGTCGCCAAATATATGCTTGGAACAACTGAGTCCGGTACCACGTAACGATTTGAACGATCTGCGGTTGAACACGAGATAAGAATGGATAATCGATAATTGGGATCCCATGCAAGAATGGGTTCCATTTGGTTAGTAACAATGGTTGGAACACCCACATCGTAAATAGAGGCATTCATATCGGAAAATGAGGCAATGGACTCATTCATATCGATATTAGTGTCTCAGATAGCCTGCTCACGGTGTGCTCACTTCTTAAGGAATAGTTCTACCAAGAGGCATCCATTTTCTAGTGGGCATTATCTCGATTAGTCTTATGACCAACAGTATCAAATAATAGCCTATTTTCTTGAATGTTCTTCCCGTGGGTTTCAGTGTTTTCTAACTTTCCTTCGCTTTTGCCTTTTAGCCTTCTTAGCATGAATTTTAGCATTAACAATATTAGCTGGACAATTAACATCATTAGCGTAACATTAACACCACATTCATGATTAGAAAGCGTAATTCAAGCGAGACATCAATACAAGGTTTGCAAATAGTATCGAATTGAATTAATTACAAGACGCCTATGGCTAATACTAGAATCAACACGATTCGCTTTATTCGGTTCAAACTTAAAGTTCCTAGATTGTTCTTCTACTTTTCCGGGTACATTCTTAGCTTGCGAGGTCCTATCATTCCTTGTATTGTCTTGAGACTTTGACCGCTCCCTTTAATGTCATTGATTACTCTGTAGAGGAATGGGAACATTAGTTGGTTTTACTACTCTTTGCATCACTGTTTAGATGTCTTGGGATCTCGAACTACATGCAGCACACTAAGGTTCACTTTCTTAAAACTAGAAGTCTTGAGATTTGTACTCCTAGAAGGCACACTGAGTTCTCTTTCTTAGCATTGATGATCTGAAATCGAACTACTTAAAGGCACACTACGGTTCACATTCAAAACATTGGGAATCGAATGAATATCATACTTGGCATTAGGCATCGAGCATGGAATCAAAGGATTAACTCTCTCACCTAATGACTTTGGGCATATTTTGATCAAGCATTCTAAGATTTCTTGAGATTGTTTGGCATATAAGCATGCATGTCCAATTGCATTATCATGAGGTTTCTCTAACTTATCCTCTTCAACAATCTCACGCAGACATTCTAGGCAATCCTTAAGGGATGAGAAGTATGTTTGAACAACAAGTTTGTTGTTCTGAGATGAGGAGGACATATTTCACGAGACAAAGCATATTTATTACAAGAGTGAACCTTTGATACACCATTCTCCCCATTGGTCATAGGCATTTTCCCTTTTACCGACTCTTGATTCTCAATTTCCTTTTGCAATGAAGCTATTTGTTCGTTATTTTTGTTACGAGTGACCTTTATTGATTCAAATAACTCATTGAAATGACGTTTAACCTTTTCATTTTCTTCTAGAAAACTTTCATTTTCTTTTGTAATGCATTTACTAGGTTTTGAAGATGAAACGTTTGAGTCGAGAGTCTAAAGGAGGAGGCATTTGGGAGCTGTCATATTGTTCGTTTGACCCTTTAATTGAGAGATTTGGGCTTTTAACTTTTCGATCGTGTTGCAATGAGCTTGAATCATTCATCACGTTTGTTAATTTGAAAAGCGCATCAAACTCGGAGCATCCGAGGATGTCTTGATATTTGAAGTTTTGACATTTTCTTTAAGATGTTGATATTTTAGTTGTAAATTAAAATGCTCAACTTCTAGTTTAGAAAAATGTTTAACCAAATTGTCGTGATCATCCGGTTCAATTTTCTCGTTTAGTTTAGAATTAGTTTTTCAAGCTCAATGACACGATCATGGGAGACTTTCGAGACAGCAGATAGTTCATGAAATTGGGAAGCATTAATAGAGCAATTTGAAGCGTTGAAAACATATCTTGAGCAACACATTCGATAATAAGAGTCTCATTTAATGTATGCAAGTTCTTCCTCTCAATCTCATTATATTTTAGTGCGCTCACGTCACTAACTTCAACTATCATTGCATCAAATTCCTTTTCCATTCCTTAATATCGGTTTCTATCCCCTTTTAAGACTCTCAAAGTGATCTTTTAGAAGTTTAAAGAAAGGCATGACCTCGTTAAATAACATTCTTTCATTTGCTCAAAACCCTTTCTCCTTGAGTTATACCGGTGGGTGTGATCCTTTTCTTGCAAGTTTTCTCAAAATCAACAAATAGTTAAAATATAACATATTGGCTAATTAAGGTCTTGCTTTTAGTGGCAATTATTCTCGGAACAAGATGCATTGGTGTATTAGAGGATACACAGTCGCTCTAGGCATTTTCCAAAGGGAGGTTTGTTTCAACAATATTTTCGACTTCGCTTTTCTAAATCCATTTTCGAGAAAACTTGTTCGGGAGTCAACAATGTCCGAGGCTTAAACTTGTTCAAGGAACCAGTTTTCCTTCTTGTAGTCATGGGGAGTGATAATTACTTTTTCTCTTTGCATTTAGGATCATTTAGTTTCTTATTCATCTTCTCCTAGTGATTTCATCTAATTTCTTATCATCCTCGCACTCAACGCAACTAGGTTTTTGTCTAGGTTTAAGAATCTCATTGCCATCATAGATCACACTTGAGTCGCTTTGCTATCTTTCCGCACTCGTGGTTGGGTTTATCTATAATGGGAACACTATGCTTATCGCTTAGAACTCTATGCTTAGTGCTCATGTGAGCGATCAATGGTGTTTCCTTGTATGTACAACTTGTTTTCAAGTTTGTTTTCAAAGTTTCAGATTAGAAAAATATCTCAAGAGTTTTGATTCCTTTGCATTAAATTCTTGCTTAAGCATTTTCATATTTTCTTGAAGTTCTTGTTTTTGCTTAGCGCTTTAGAAAGCTTTTCTTGCAAGGAATTTAATTCTTGTTTTAATACTTCTCTAAAATTACTTTTTCTAATGATTATGCGACTTGGTCATCCATTTCCGCTCATGAGTGGTCAACTCAAATTTTTCACGTTGTTCATAAATAGCAACACATTCTTTATAGGCATTTAGTTCGAAATTACGAGAATCATCGAGGCACATGCGGTGTATTCATCAAAAACATAGTCATTGTTGATCGCAGAAGATGCATCACTTGGTACAACTTCACTTTCACTTTGTTCTCATATTGATCATATGGGACAATATTGATATTACCTATATTTTCAACATTTGATTCAAAAGTTTGATTGATTGTACTTTGTCATGCATCATTGCACATCGGCGTCATCGTATAGTTTTAATACCTCCGAGATGAGTTTGTCTTTGGATGAGCCACTTGTGGTGAAGAAGAGACATTGGGAGAAACCATTGGAGAAATGCTAGCCATAAAAATTGTGTGTGCAGATGGGTCCATCATCCACATCGAGTCATATGCATCACAATCAAGAACTTGAAAGGCATTCGATGATTGTGACCTATCTCTGAATAGGCTGCTCATCCACATCTCGCATCATAGGTCTTGGCATTGCCTCGCCTAGAAACAACAATTCCTCTTCATCCAAAGCAAAGACCATTATCCCGAGCTTGTACAAGCGACATCTTGTCTCGAAGTAATCGGCGATTCGTGGACGCTTTGGAGATGTGCGATTCCTTGCAATGTGTCCTC
The DNA here is from genome assembly GCA_022545495.1 of Chrysanthemum lavandulifolium. NCBI lineage: Eukaryota > Viridiplantae > Streptophyta > Magnoliopsida > Asterales > Asteraceae > Chrysanthemum > Chrysanthemum lavandulifolium. The sequence continues at coordinate 253,643,872 of CM040244.1, read as the reverse complement.
ACCACCACGCTTATAACATTTGACCGGCTTAGCTTGACCTTGATTACCATTCCTTCCTCGATTCGATTACCAACATAACCTCTACCAACTCCACCTCTTCCCGATCATACTTGTCTTTCCCGAATCGGTTGCACCACGATCCTCCCATCTTTAACAAGTAGCTTGATTGTGTGGGTTAGATGTTGTTCGAGGTTGTTGTTGGTCCGTGGAGAGAATTTATGTTTTGACTAATCGGAAGAGCTAGTTGGTTAATGATGTTACCACGTGTGCATCAACATCGACTTGTTTGAACATAGGATCGGGAATGAGTTTGTGATTACCATTACCCATGGGTATGACTTGTGAGGCTTTGGTTGTGATTCCGATGTTTGAGTAGAAGGCGGTTGAGTCATTAGATGAGCTAGTCTCTCCTGGTTGGTTTTGAACCGATTAAGAATCATCTTTTCAAACATGGCATGTCTCTCATTCCAAGAAGGAAGGCATAGAGTTGCTCATAATTCGTATTCTTCAATCCTTTAGTGAGCTTCATGTATAACAAACTTGTGCCATTCGGGATTCATGTTGTTCACAAATTTTGAGTTCATGAATGTTAGGCATAGTCATTCGATGTTCCTCATATCATTCACCGACTTATGAAATCTCACATAGTACTCATAGACACTCTCATCGGTTTCATCTTGAAGTGTTCAAATTGGTCATAGAGTTGTGATTCTCTGTCTTCCATAGTTAATTCAGAACACGAGAAGCATCTTGACATTATCCCATAACGCTTTGCTTCGGTGTTGTGATTGATCATCTTGTAGATGTCTTTAGGATGACCTTGAAGAACAATGTTAAGCCCCGATATCGCATCGAATCTCTTTTCTCCTTATCATCAAGCTCATCATACATTTTTGGTCCATCCATTCCGTAAATAGGAGTTCCATCTTCATTAGTATCAAGTATATCTCTAGTAGTTTCAACTAGGTAGGGTCCTTCATCGATTGATTTGAGAATGTTAACCCATTTTCTTTACCAAGACAAGACAACTGATTCGTTGAGCCCAAGAATCGTAGTCGATTCTGTCAAGCATGGGTGGACGAGTATCCGAACCATTGCTTGAACATCCTCGCAACAATGGAGATGATAGTGGAAACGTTGGTAGACATGTTAACAGATTATACGGATTTTATAACTCAATGATTAAACCGGAAATAGATTCTTTCACGGATTTTACTAAATCAAGAGAAAACCGTGAAAAATCACCCAAGTTGCTAGAAGATAATGCACCAAGTCGCTAACACCTAATTCGCTATACAACCAAGTCGCTAAAGTCTCAAGTCGCTAAACAAATGCAAGTCGCTAAGTAGTAACTCGCTAAGCCTCAAGTCACTAGCAAAATTTTGGCAAGAATTAGCTAGACAAGTCGCTAAAGATTCAAGTCGCTAAAGAGCAACTCGCTCATCAAGTCGCTAACACTAAGTCGCCACCCGTGGTGGAGAGTCCACTACTTGTATCGTTAGTCGCTAGGCCTAAGTCGCTAGCTCCAAAGCGTAACTCGCTACAAAATTGCAAAGCAAGTCGCTACTAAGAAACAACTCAGAGGGTCAAGTCGCTAGCATGAAAACAACATAAACATCACTTTTCAATCCAAAACAACCCAACCAAGATGATTCAAGCTTACCAAATTAAAACCTAAACACTTGTGATGATTCTAAACATAAAAGTACTAACAAAATCCAAGCTTTAACACAAGAAATCAACCAAATGATGCACAAACCACTAAACTTTTTTCAAACTCAAAACCACCTAAAACTACTAGAAATCCAAAGATGTGCAAGATATGATCTAACCATGGCTCTTGATACCAATTGTAGTATATTAGTTTTCACATACACATCAAACCATAACACAAAGTGGCGTATGAATGGAATTCTAGAGAGAAAGTTAGAGGTTTGGGAACTTAGTAAGAGAAAGTGAAAGATATTATTATGAGCTCCAACTCTACCTTGGGAGGTAGAGAGTATTTATAGTCTTACATAAACGCCACACAACGGGTGTGGATCGGGCATACAGGTGGGTAAAGACCCGTCCGTCCTCCACGGTGTTACTTAACTAAATACTACTTGACTTAAAAGAACTACGACTACGAGCTTTCTAACGATTACATATACTTGGGGTGACCGACTCTTTAATACCGGAATTTCTAATTCCTAACAAAAGACAATATAATTAAGATTCAAAAAAGATAAACTTCATATAATCATATTTGTAGTAGATGAATTTTGGGATACATGTAAATTAACTCTTATCGTTATTAAATCCTTTAAAGTTCTAAAGAGGTAGATGATCCCTTACAAGAGTCACGGTTCTTGTGACCATGAGCTTTTTTCTTACAAAATTTGACAACCAAAGTAACACCAACCTTCATATTCTTGTATAACAACTATAGTTCTAACAACAATAAGGAAAGCAACCTAAAATAGGTATGATTTAAAACACGGTGTCTTTTTGGACATCCGTAATAAACAAAGGAATATGAGAACAAAACAATTCGGATATTAACAATAAATAATTTGTAAATGACGACTAAATTACATTGTAACCAAATAGTTAAATGGGAATTAGCATCCGTAAAAACAATAAAGCAAAATCAAAAGAGATATAAGAGCGACATCCTTTATTTATGAGAAAATCATTTATTTACTAATTTACATCGACTCTTTATTCCTTCTAATATTATGTTTATTCATGTATTTTCTTCAATAACACGGAATTAGTTAGGATGTGATATTAATTCACAAGAGTAACCAAAAACATGAAATATCGTTTGATGCATAATGACAATAGAATCAATGTCTTAAAAGAAACTTTAAGTAGCGAGATAATACGGTTTGCGCGGTTAAACCATGTCAACTTACTCGAACAAAACTTAACGACACAAAAGTAATCCAAAAGGGAAATTCAAGCATAGAGTAAGAAACATGACGATAACTTGAGTGGTTCAATCCTTTTCAACCTTTAAGTCAAGCAACTTCTTCTTGATGTTAGATTCTTAATTCATTCATCACAACCTATATGCCACCATGTTTCCTAGCTAAACATATATAGAGTGGATGGTTGAAGTACATTTTATATGTTTTGAGGCGCTCGTTGTCATTAGTAACACTCACGAAGCCAAAGACAACAAAAGACAATATAATTAAGATTCAAAAAGATAAACTTCATATAATCATATTTGTAGTAGATGAATTTTGGGATACATGTAAATAAACTCTTATCGTTATTAAATCCTTTAAAGTTCTAGCAAGAGGTAGATGATCCCCTTATAGTAGTCGCGGTTCCGGTGACCATGAGCTTTTTTTCTTACAAAATTTGACAACCAAAGTAACACCAACCTTCGTATTCTTGTATAACAACTATAGTTCTAACAACAATAAGGAAAGCAACCTAAAATAGGTATGATTTAAAACACGGTGTCTTTTTGGACATCCGTAATAAACAAATGAATATGAGAACAAAACAAATCGGATATTAACAATAAATAATTTGTAAATGACGACTAAATTACATTGTAACCAAATAGTTCGTCTGGGAATTAGCATCCGTAAAAACAATAAAGCAAAATCAAAAGAGATATAAGAGCGACATCCTTTCTTTATGAGAAAATCATTTATTTACTAATTTACATTGACTCTTTATTCCTTCTAATATTATGTTTATTCGTGTATTTTTCTTCAATAACACGGAATTAGTTAGGATGTGATATTAATTCACAAGAGTAACCAAGAAACATGAAATATCGTTTGATGCATAATGATAATAGAATCAATGTCTTAAAAGAAACTTTAAGTAGCAGATAATACAGTTGCAACGCGGTTAAACCATGTCAACTTACTCGAACAAAACTTAACGACACAAAAGTAATCCAAAAAGGGAAATTCAAGCATAGAGTAAGAAACATAGACGATAACTTGAGTGGTACAATCCTTTTCAACCTTTAAGTCAAGCAACTTCTTCTTGGTGTTAGATTCTTAATTCATTCATCACAACCTATATGCCACCATGTTTCCTAGCTAAACATATATAGAGTGGACTGGTTGAAGTACATTTTATATGTTTTGAGGCGTTCTGTTGTCATTAGTAACACTCACGAAGCCAAAGACAACAAAAGACAATATAATTAAGATTCAAAAAGATAAACTTCATATAATCATATTTGTAGTAGATGAATTTTGGGATACATGTAAATTAACTCTTATCGTTATTAAATCCTTTAAAGTTCTAGCAAGAGGTAGATGATCCCCTTATAGTAGTCGCGGTTCCGGTGACCATTAGCTTTTTCTTACAAAATTTGACAACCAAAGTAACACCAACCTTCATATTCTTGTATAACAACTATAGTTCTAACAACAATAAGGAAAGCAACCTAAAATAGGTATGATTTAAAAACGGTGTCTTTTGGACATCCGTAATAAACAAATGAATATGAGAACAAAACAAATCGGATATTAACAATAAATAATTTGTAAATGACGACTAAATTACATTGTAACCAAATAGTTCGTCTGGGAATTAGCATCCAGTAAAAACAATAAAGCAAAATCAAAAGAGATATAAGAGCGACATCCTTTATTTATGGGAAAATCATTTATTTACTAATTTACATTGACTCTTTATTCCTTCTAATATTATGTTTATTTATGTATTTTTCTTCAATAACACGGAATTAGTTAGGATGTGATAATAATTCACAAGAGTAACCAAGAAACATGAAATATCGTTTGATGCATAATGATAATAGAATCAATGTCTTAAAAGAAACTTTAAGTAGCGATAATATCTGAGCGGTTAAACCATGTCAACTTACTCAAACAAAACTTAACGACACAAAAGTAATCCAAAAGGGAAATTCAAGCATAGAGTAAGAAACATAGACGATAACTTGAGTGGTTCAATCCTTTTCAACCTTTAAGTCAAGCAACTTCTTCTTGGTGTTAGATTCTTAATTCATTCATCACAACCTATATGCCACCATGTTTCCTAGCTAAACATATATAGAGTGGACTGGTTGAAGTACATTTATATGTTTTGGAGCGCTGTTGTCATTAGTAACACTCACCAAGCCAAAGACAACAAAAAGACAATATAATTAAGATTCAAAAGATAAACTTCATATAATCATATTTCTAGTAGATGAATTTTGGGATACATGTAAATTAACTCTTATCGTTATTAAATCCTTTAAAGTTCTAGCAAGAGGTAGATGATCCCCTTATAGTAGTCGCGGTTCCGGTGACCATGATCTTTGCGAAACTAAGATCATAGATGACACCGTTTTCAAACTTGGGATAGGAAAACCCACTCGTAGATATTGATGTGTTTGTAAACAATTTGGGATGTGATAGATGTAGCTTACGGATGTGTGATGACATTATATAGATGAACATAAAAGAGGGAAGAGATCAAGTATTTGCAGAAATGATATGTACATGTCATTATTTGCATGAAAGAGTGTATTTTGAGAATGGACGTTTCATTTTTTCAATCATGCGTTTTGTTAAATGAAATCTCAATTTTATTAATTAACTTACATCTCACAAGGTATTTTAACTTTTTAGTAACGATTTGAAGTATTAACAACTTAACAACTAAACGTGAAATATTATAACATTTGCCATATTTACACTAATCACAGATGTACTAACAATTTTAAACTATCAATTAAGGTACAAAGGAAATGATTTAAGAAAACAATTATGCAGAGTTGCAGACTAATTCGTAGCAAGGAGTTAATAACTATTAAGGAAATGATTTATGCTAATTTAATTATGCAACCTAATTCAAAAGTGGTTGGTCAATAGTAAATATCTATTTTAAAGACTTACGTAAAATGTATATAAGGTAACAACATAGTTGGTCAAAAGTAATTTTCGTTTCAAGAGTGTACACGTGGCAAGCTATCGTAAATTGTTATTTTAGGAAAAATTAATTACAGCTGATCCTAAACACTTTATTATATAGGTTGTGATATATTATATTAGATATGATTATAGCTGATCCTTCTTGTACACGATTATAAAGTGATAAAAGACTTCTAAAACTGAATGATTTTCTAGAACATTAGTCTCAACATCTGTAATATAGTTCAAAATCTGGACAATAATTTCCCACCTTTACTACTAGAGAAATGATTTCTCAAAACAGCTCTTTGCGGTGGTTCCATGTTGAACAATACAATAGGCTCTCACGTCCCACAAGTTATCTCATACTAACGCACGGTTACCATTGAAAATACTTTTTACCTGCATCATATTAGAACCTAAAGAGATGATAGAAAAGGAAATTAAAAGAATAGGAGATGTCGTTAAGAGGATTTGAGAACTACCCAGCCCAATTACACGAAGCTTTTCTATATATGTTGAACATCCACTTAAAGGAAATGAGTTTACATCATTAAAAATGTAGCCCTTTGTTTTTAAATTAAGACCCAACACAAACTAGTTCATAAGTCTCCAAAGGATGCGCATTTTAATGTATCACAACGTCGAAAAGGGAAGCCATGGTCTTTGACACGTTCCGTGGTCTGCAAGCGTGATTATATCTAGGAGACTCTAAAAATGGAAAATTTGAAGGTTCTTGTGGCCATTTAGTAACGTTGACACATGTTTCTTTTGCTAACAAGCAATAGAGAGAAAGCTGAGTTAGTGATTCGATGCCTAATTGATCCGACCGAAACTGCCTTAGTAACCGGCACAATCCATCATTTGATCAAATAAATGTAAAGATAAATATATTATTCATCAGGATCAAATTATAAGTTACGTGCAAAAACGGTATGCTTGAAGAACCGCCACAATCCCGCTTTAACAAATTAATGGATGTGTTTATATTTTCAAAAGAATTGAATTTCATGTATTTACAAAATATTGTATTTATACTCAAATGAAGAAGGGTCAAACTAAACTAGACTCCCAATTTTGCTCTTCTATAAATAATACTGGCAACCTTTCCTACTACCATACCACCTTTCTCACTTAAACCACATCTCATACACAGAGACACATTTAACTAAATGGGTTCAATAGCCAAAGTGGAGAAGCCACATGCCATATGTATCCCCTACCCAGCACAAGGCCACATCAACCCCATGATGAAACTTGCTAAGCTTCTTCATGTTAAGGGCTTCCACATATCCTTTGTCAACAACCACTACAACCATAACCGCTTGCTTCGATCTAGGGTGCTTCCTCTCTCGATGGTCTGCCCGATTTTCGTTTCTACTCGATCCCAGATGGCCTTCCACCGTCTGATGTCGAGCTACCCAGTCAATACCTGCACTCTGTGAGTCAGTTCCTAAGCATAGCTTGGAACCTTTCTGTGAGTTGATCACTAGTCTTAATGGTTCTGATGAGTCCGAGGTGCCCCGTGAGCTGTATAATTTCTGATGGGTGCATGAGCTTTACGCTTGAAGCTGCCGAAAGGTTCAGGTTGCCTGAAATTCTCTTCTGGACGCCTAGTGCTTGTGGGGTTTTGGCTTATACTCATTATCATGATCTTGTTCAAAGGGTTATACTCCTTCAAAGGTAAAAGCCATCTTTACTTCTGTTCTTAGTTTTAAATCTGGAAGAAAAAAAGTTTGTTTTATGTTCAAGTCACGTCTTAGACATCTATGTGAAATTTGCCATCATAAGGACGTTTTAGTACTTCCTTGTGTCAAAATGTAAGTTTGTTTTACTTTTGAATCAAACTTTGATCGAAAATATTTTGTTCATATTACATAATACTTCATGAAAATAAACACAATCCATTCATATATTTAACATATAAATATTATATAATAAAAAAAAATATTTAGAGTTGAAGTTAGATTCAAAAGTTTAAATAAACTTAAATTTTGGAGCGGTATGGTGAAAAAACTTTGTATATACTAGTATATCGGTAGATCCGTTCGCCAATGCTTTTCATTCCTATAACTAATTTCATTCAACTCGACATTTTACTCTTGCCCGGTTGGTTTCCAGTCAACCATATATTTATGTTTTACGACATGAAGTATTAGAACATCTAGGGAACTATCAATTGACTAATTAATAACGAAATGAACGTGCTATGTTGCATGTTATAAGTAATTTGACATTTACGAGTTGTGACGCACAGTACTTTTTATTTGCCATTTTAAATTAGCCAAAGATCACTGGAATATTTTGTAGGGATATGTAATAATAACGAACACAAGGATATGTTTAATCTCTGAAGGCGTGAAACTTTTTCGGTCAGAATCAATCGGTGGTTCTACCAAATTATCGATCAATCGGATACAATTCGAGAGAATGAGGGTTTCGTATGTGTATCTAGATTTTATGAACCGTTAGAAAATATATGACCAAATAAACCGTATATAACTATGATGCGGGATGATGCCAAAGGGCGAGTTCAAGTTTCAGTTGTCAATTATGTCCTCAATTTCAATTAATTCGAAGAGCATAACTTCGTGATCGTCAGCTTTGAGAGTCATAAACGATTCTTAACTTCAGCAGAATCCGTCACCACGAATTTCGTAGGTTTTTACATAATGCGACCCCGAGCTCGGTCACCCGTGGACCACCCTTCAGGGAAGCTGCCCGGACCCGTCCTTATAATGACTTAATTTTAAATCTTCCTTCATTTCCTTCGATTCCCCGGCCCTTCTGTTTCTTTATTGCTGTTAAGTGTTAACGTTTTCTTAGATTAATATATTACTAATAATTTATGATTCTGAAAACGAACTACGTGTTACATTTTCCAACCAAGATGTACATATATATTTTATAATATATGTTACGAGTTACAACACCGATATCTTTCTCCACCATTTATGTGTTTCAGTAGTGGTCACATTTGCCCATACTATAGAGATTGACATTTGGACCTTCTTGTATTTTCTAAGGTCAAAGATTGTATTTTATATTAATTTTTATGCGATCTACCATTTAGATATAAACGCGTTTTGGAAACGGCGATCGTGGTTAACTAAGGACATGTTTCGACGATTAAACCTCAAATTTCTTTTTTGCCATTGCGAAAGATTATTAATGTTAAGGACTTACTTTGCAGCACTTGAACCTCAGGTACATTTTCATAATTTGGAAATGTGTGCATTTAATGCACAATTGTGTGTGTGCATTTAATGCAAATAATTTGCTACAGTACTTGTGCAAAACTCTTGTACGAGTTTTAGTATATCAAGATAATTAACGACAGAAAATAATTAATGCCATGTATGGCGGCTTTCACTGATAAAGGATGAGAATACCATTTTATTTATTTATTATTATTATTTTTTATGATAAGCAATCCATACGTATCATGTCTTCCAGAGATGACATTGAAACTCTGAAATAAAAATATCAGTATAAGAATTGTTTTTATTTTTGTTTTCGTTTTATTCAACTTTCTACTAATTTACTGAATGGTTATGGTTAACAAAATATTACAGATATGAGTGACATGACAAATGGGTATCTAGACACAACCTTGGACTGGATCCCTGGAATGGATAATATAAGATTAAGGGACTTGCCAAGCTTCATTCGAACGACCGATATAAATGATGTTATGCTCAACTATCTTATACACGAGGCTGCTGCAATTCCTAAAGGCTCAGCTGTCATTATCAACACATTCGACGACTTGGAACAAGAAAGTGTTAAACCCATAATTGCCATGAACCCAAGAACATTCACAATAGGCCCACTACACATGATGCAACAATATGTTAACGATGACCGACTCAAACACATTGGGTCCAACCTTTGGAAGGAAGATGTGAGTTGCATCAACTGGCTTGATACAAAAGACCCTGGTTCTGTTGTTTATGTGAACTTTGGAAGTATAACAGTCATGACAAAAGAGCAACTCATCGAGTTTGGATGGGGACTTGCTAACAGCCAGAAGGATTTCTTGTGGATAACCAGGCCGGATATTGTCGGAGGTGATGAAGCCATGATGCCCCCAGAGTTCGTCCAGGAGACCAAAGGGAGAGGCATGGTGACCAGCTGGTGCCCTCAAGAAGAGGTAATTGTATACAATGTTTATCAATAATTCAAAAAATTATCAAACAAACTACAGACAAAACATTCATAATAAAAGTTACAAGCCAACAGCTATATGTCACTCCCATTTACATTTGTCTTGCTACTATTTTTAATTTTATATCAAAATTTTTACATATAAGTTGCTTTCTTTTAACAATTGCTTTTGACATTATTAATATTCTGAAAGGAAATGATGCAAGCACAATTAGATTTGTTGACCTATAGAAATTGATTAAGAAATTTGACTATTCCAACCATTTCATATCTATATTTTAATCGTCACACTTATGTAAATACATCTCTGCAACTAAAATGTTTTCCTATTGATATATGTATGAATTAAAGGTTATGAAGCACCCAGCAATCGGTGGGTTCTTGACACATTGTGGATGGAACTCGACTATTGAGAGTATTAACGGTGTTCCGATGACTTGTTGGCGTTTTTAGCGAGCAACAAACCAATTGTCGGTATCTTTGTATAGAATGGGGATTGGGATGGAAATCGATACAGATGTGAAGAGAGGAGGTGGAGGCTCAAGTGAGGGAGATGATGGATGGCGCTTGAGGGAGAAGATGAGAAGCAAGGCTTTAGAGTGGAAGAAGAAAGCGAAGAAGCTGTTGCTATTGGTGGATCATCGTATCTAAACTTTGAGAAATTAGTTAGTGATGTTCTCTTAAGAAAATGAAGTCGATGTTCTATTGATAGTTGATTGTATGTTTGCAAATAAGGCGTGAAAACGCTGATTTCGTTTCTTTAAATGTTTGTATTTCAACTAAAGTTTAAAACAAATGATGCAACTTTATATCACAGTGTTTGTTCAGGTTAATATCATTTATGTAACCCTTGGCAAATGAAAGGAAGTTAATATAAGAAAGGAATGTTTAACAAATCTTCAAATACGCGTTTGGTAGAGAATTTCGGAGAAATGAAATAAAGCGGAGAATAGAAATTCAGGATGAAAGTAAATGAGCTGAATTTTGTTCAATTAATGTTTAGTAACAAGCGAAATTTAGAAATGAAAAAAATAATAATAAATAAATAACAATTCTAAAAACTTCTTTTTAAAAAATTGTTTTTTTAAAAATTATTTATTTTAAATAACAATTCTAAAAAAATATTTTTTTTTAAACTGAGTTTTTCTAACAAAATTTATTATTATTATTATTTTAAATAACAATTCTAAAAAAAATTATTTTTAAAAAAGTTATTTTTTTAAAATTTATTTTTAAAAATTATTTATTTATTTATTTATTAAATAACAATTCTAAAATAAATTATTTTAAAACAAAATTGACTTTTTAAAAATTTGTTTTTTTATTTTTTATACAACAATTCTAAAAATGATTTAAAAAATATATATATTTTTATTTTTTCAAATAACAATTTTAAAATAAATTATTTTTTTAAATAAAATTTTGTTGATTTCTTGGTACAAAGAATTGGTTTTCATTAAAAAATGGATGAAATTTGGAGAATTCAAGTTATGCCTAAATGGAATTCTCAAAGAAAATGAATTCTCCTTCTTTTTTTTTTCTCTACACAACCAAACAAGAGAAATCATTTCATTTCCATTTCCTTTGGTTCATTTCTCCCAACCAAACATGCCCTAGAGCATTGGTTAAACATTCCCATATAAGAAAGAACAAAGTCAGCTAATCGCCTAGTTCGATGCTACATAGAACAATCTAATCAAGTGGATGTGGCCCGGTTCAATTTAGTTAATGTATGACATGACATGTCTGAGCTGTGTTATCTTTTGCTATAAAAGATTAATAAATTAAATGATTGACTAGAGGTAGTAAAATGGTAATTCGGTAGATTCACGGATACAGGTTAAGCAGGTTGTAAATTTAGCATGACATGTTATAAAATCGCTTTTAAAAGGCCAAAAACAACGAAATAAATTTCCGAGCGTGTAGCGCTATTTATATTTAAAAAATTAAATATAAGTTTTTCTTTAAAAACAATATAATGTTCGAGAAAAGCATGTCTATGCTTATCTTTCGTTTAACTTTTAAATGGGTAACACATCTTCATTTCAAAAAAGAAGTGTCCAAAAGTCTAAAATCTTTTAAAAGTTTACCCATTGCTTATTTTTGATTTTGACGCGAAATTAACACCTCTAACAGAAGATAATATAAATTGGGCAAGCCTACTACAAACCGTTTGGTTTTGGTTTTCGGTTTGGTTTTGGTTTTGACTTTGAATCGGTTCGGTTCGGTTTTTCTTACTTGAAAACAAGCAAGTTTTAATCTTATATAAGTTTACAATTCCAGTCTTCAAGCAAAAATATTTAAACAAATATCAATAATAGCATATTATCTAGCAATCCAAACGTTGAAAAACGCGTGCAAAACAACCACAGTATCTAAATCTAAAATAAAAATGCGTCTTTGCTTGTTTGCCTTTTCGTTCGCTTCACGAGAATTGTGGGGAAATTTTCGAGAACACTATTGTTAAAGAAAACAAAGATATAATATCTATAAATAAACAAATTTTAATGTATAGATAGTCAACAACACATTTTTTTAATAGATAAAGTTTTATACTTAAATCTTTAAAATTAAATAGCAAATCTTTTATATAGATAAAATTATATAAAAATTATAAAAAGGTGGGTCGGTTCGGTTTTCCGGTTCGGTTTTTCTTATGAAACCAAAAAACATCCAGCATGCAGTTTTATAAATTCAAAACCACCCGCATCGGTTTGTCAAATAGGCGGTTTTTTTCGGATTTTCGGTTTTGATTTGGTTTTCGGTTTTGTGCTCACCCTAATTTATTTTACGTTATGTTTTTTTTAATTTTGTATTTGTTTCCATTTAATTAAACAATAACAATAAAACATTAGACATTAAAACATGAAACAACTACAACAACAAATGTTTTTTTTATAAACTTTTTTTTATAAACTTTTTATAAACTTTTTTATAAACTTTTTTTATAAATTTTTTATAAACCTTTTTTATAAATTTTTTATAAATTTCTTATAAATTTTTTATAAACTTTTTTTATAAACTTTTTATAAACTTTTTTTTATAAACTTTTTTTATAAACTTTTTTTATAAATATAAAACTTTTTTATAAACTTATTTTATAAATTTTTTATAAATCTTTTTTATAAATTTTTTATAAATTTCTTATAAATTTTTTATAACTTTTTTTATAAATTTTTTATAAACCTTTTTTATAAATTTTTTTATAAACTTTTAAATAGAATATTTATGAAATTTATATTAAAAAAATGAAAAAATATTTATAAATTTATATTTGAAAAAAATACTTATAAATTTATATAAAAAAAATATTTATAAATTTTACAAAAAACTTAGATCTGGGTCCGTTCTTTATTAAAATAAAAGTCTACCACGACACCAAGTAAACAAAAGACAAAATTTACTCATTCATTATTAAAATAAAATGGTTAATGTATTAAATGGATATGATTTATATGAAAACAACAATAGTCACAACACTTCTTTTTATCACCACATAAGGCATTTAAATTTGTTATATTCTGAGGCGAATTGATTTAATGTGGGAGAGATAAGACCCACATGGGGCGAAATTTGTTGTGAATGAGACGAATTGATTTGATGTGGGAGAGATAACCCAAAACCCGCAATAACCTGTGCAGTGCTCAACATTATCCTTACGTGTCAATATGGTTGACCTTTTCGAAATTTTAAGTTCAACGGGCTGTTTGTTGCTTGCGAGAACAACATTGTTATGATATTTATTAAGAGGAGAGATCATTATATATACTTAAAGTTCTTGTGCATATTAAAGGATCAATTATAGCTATTTAAAATTTTAAATTAAATAATGTAGGTCTCTATTTACCATATCATTTCACACTAGGCAATCCGTTGTAGCCGTGCCACAATCACTACAAAATTAAAGTCATTTACTTACTAAATGTTTTGGTCACTGATAAAAGTAAATAATCGATAAAATCATCTTTGTAACTATCGGTGACTAAAACTTGCTAATATAAAAGTAGGCAAAAGATGAGTACTTAATTTTCTTTTTAAAAAAAGTCGGGTATATAATGTAAATTCAATGTGCAAAAGCAAAACACTCATTTTATCCCAAAACAGTAAAAACTTATTCTATCTCATTTAATTTCTCCCTCTCTCTTTCAACCACCTGCACCATCACCGATCACCGTCAACATCACCATCACCGGCAACCACTATCACCAGCCACTGTCACTGGCTACCATCACCGCCGTCAACGTCCGGATTTACATATAAGTGATGAAACCCTAGATTCGTAAAATCTATCGGATTTAATGGTTTGACTTTAAAACTTGAGGTAATTTTTGCTCATCTTGATTTTTGTGAAGTAGTTATCTTGGGTTCATCAATATTAGTCTCTTTGATATGATTCTAAACATTTAAAATTTGAAGCTTATGAGTTTGGAATATCTAATCAGGAAGTGTTTCTCTCTTTGTTTTTATTTTGTAATGTTATAATTTTATGTGTAGTTAAAGTGTTTGATAAAATGCATGAGTGAAGTTTATTAATTTAATTTGTTGCAAATTAGAGTTTAAAGAAAGGCATGACCTCGATTAAATAACATTCTTTCATTTGCTCAAAACCCTTTCTCCTTGATTATACCCGGTGGGTGTGATCCTTTTCTTGCAAGTTTTCTCAAAATCAACAAATAGTTAAATATAACATATTGGCTAATTAAGGTCTTGCTTTGGTAGTGGTTATTCTCGAACAAGATGCATTGGTGTATTAGGAGGATACGCATCGCTCTAGGCATTTTCAAAGGGAGGTTTGTTTCAACAATATTTTCGACTTCTGCTTTTCTAAATCCATTTTCGAGCTTGTTGAGTCAACAATGTAGAGCTTAAACTTGTTCAAAATCAGTTTTCCTTCTTGTAGTCATGGGGAGTGATAATTACTTTTCTCTTTGCATTTAGGATCATTTAGTTTCTTATTCATCTTCTCCTAGTGATTTCATCTAATTTCTTATCATCCTCGATCGCTCAGCGCAACTAGGTTTTGTCTAGGTTTAGAATCTCATTGCCATCATAGATCACACTTTTGTTTGCTGCTCTTTCCATACTCGGGGTTGGGTTTATCTATAATGGGAACACTATGCTTATCGCTTAGAACTCTATGCTTAGTGCTCATGTGCCGATCGAATGAATGTTTCCTTGTATGTACAACTTGTTTTCAAGTTTGTTTTCAAAGTTTCAGTTAGAAAAATATCTCAAGAGTTTTGATTCCTTTGCATTAAATTCTTGCTTAAGCATTTTCATATTTTCTTGAAGTTCTTGTTTTTGTAGCGGTTTAAGAGCTTTTCTTGCAGGAATTTAATTCTTGTTTTATTACTTCTCTAAAATTACTTTTCTAATGATTATGCGCGCGGTCATCCATTTCACTCATGAGTGGTCGACTCAAATTTTTCACGTTGTTCATAAATAGCAACACATTCTTTATAGGCATTTAGTTAAATTACGAGGATCATCGGGCGCATGCGGTGTATTCATCAAAAACATAGTCATTGTTGATTGAAAGATGCATCACTTGGTACAACACTTTCACTTTGTTTCTCATATTGATCATATGGGACAATATTGATATTACCTATATTTTCAACATTTGATTCAAAGTTTGATTGATTGTACT
Source organism: Chrysanthemum lavandulifolium (assembly GCA_022545495.1). Classification (NCBI taxonomy): domain Eukaryota; kingdom Viridiplantae; phylum Streptophyta; class Magnoliopsida; order Asterales; family Asteraceae; genus Chrysanthemum; species Chrysanthemum lavandulifolium. Next base: position 253,628,173 of record CM040244.1, on the reverse strand, counting down.
TTGTCATGCATCATTGCACATCGGCATCATCGTATAGTTTAATACCTCGAGATGAGTTTGTCTTTGGATGAGCCACTTGTGGTGAAGAAGAGACATTGGGAGAAACCATTGGAGATGCTAGCCATAAAAATTGTGTGCGATGGGTCCATCATCCGCATCGAGTCATATGCATCCTGATCGACAACTTGAAAGGCATTCGATGATTGTGACCTATCTCTGAATAAATTTGCTCATCCACATACGCATCATAGGTCTTGGCATTGCCTCGAAACAACAATTCCTCTTCATCAGCGACACCATTATCACGAGCTTGCTGGCGACATCTTGTCTCGAAGTAATCGCGGCATACGTGACGCTTTGGAGATGTGGAGTTCCTTGCAATGTGTCCCTCACCACCACGGTTATAACATTTGACCGGCTTAGCTTGACCTTGATTACCATTCCTTCCTCGATTCGATTACCAACATAACCTCTACCTACCTCTTTACGATCATCTTGTCTTTCTGGCGGTTGCACCGATCCTCCCATCTTTACTTGATAGCTTGATTGTGTGGGTTAGATGTTGAGGTTGTTGTTGGTGCGTGGAGAAATTTATGTTTTGACTAATCGAGAAGAGCTAGTTGGTTAATGATGTTACCAGCGTGTGCATCGACATCGACTTGTTTGAACATAGGATCGGGAATGAGTTTGTGATTACCATTACCCGTGGGTATGACTTGTGAGGCTTTGGTTGTGATTCCGATGTTTGAGTGAAAAGCGGTTGAGTCATTAGATGAGCTAGTCTCTCCCACAGTTGGTTTGAGCGATTAGAATCATCTTTTCAAACATGGCATGTCTCGATTAAAGAAGGAAGGCATAGAGTTGCTCATAATTCGTATTCTTCAATCCTTTAGTGAGCTTCACGAGTAACAAACTTGTGCCGGGATTCATGTTGTTCACAAATTTTGAGTTGGTGAATGTTAGGCATAGTCATTCGATGTTCCTATCATTCACGACTTATGAAATCTAGTACTCATAGACACTCTATTACGGTTTCATCTTGAAGTGTTCAAATTAAATCATAGAGTTGTGATTCTCTCTCTAAGTTAGTGGAACACGAGAGAAGCATCTTGACATTATCATCTTGCCTTTAGCCGGTGTTGTGATTGATCATCTTGTAGATGTCTTTAGGATGACCTTGAAGAACAATGTTAGAAGCCACGATATCTGCATCGAATCTCTTTCTCCTTATCATCAAGCTCATCATACATTTTGAGTGCATCCATTCCGTAAATAGGGTTCCATCTTCATTAGTATCAAGTATATCTCTAGTAGTTTCAACTAGGTAGGGTCCTTCATCGATTGATTTGAGAATGTTAACCCATTTTCTTTACCAAGTACCGATCGATTCGTTGAGCCCAAGAATCGTGGTCGATTCATCGAGCATGGGTGGGACAGTGTCCGAACGGTGCTTGAACATCCTCGACAGGTGGAGATGATAGTGGAAGCGTTGGTAGACATGTTAACAGTTATACGGGTTTATAACTCAATGATTCGGAAATAGATTCTTTCAGGGTTTTACTAAATCAAGAAAACCGTAAAAAAATCACAGTTGCTGAAGATAATGCACAAGTCGCTAACACTAATTAGCTATACAACCAGTGTAAGTCTCAAGTCGCTAAACAAATGCAAGTCGCTAAGTAGTAACTTCGCTAAGCCTCAAGTCGCTAGCAAAATTTTGGCGACATTTAAGCTGACAAGTAAGCTAAAGATTCAAGTCGCTTAAAGCAACTCGCTCTAGGACCAAGTCGCTAACACAGTCATTACCCGTGGTGGAGAGTCCACTACTTGTCTTGATGAGTCGCTGGGCTAAGTCGCTAGCTCCAAAGCGTAACTCGCTACAAAATTGCAAAGCAAGTCGCTACTGAAACAACTCGTGGGTCAGTCGCTAGCATGAAAAACAACATAAACATCACTTTTCAATCAAAAAACAACCCAACCAAGATGATTCAACTTACCAAATTAAAACCTAAACACTTGTGATGATTCTAAACATAAAAGTACTAACAAAATCAAGCTTTAACACAAGAAATCAACCAAATGATGCCTGAAACCACTAAACTTTCAAACTCAAAACCACTAAAACTACTAGAAATCAAGATGTGCAAGATATGATCTAACCATGGCTCTTGATACCAATTGTAGTATATTAGTTTTCACATACATCAAACCATAACACAAAGTGGCGTATGAATGGAATTCTAGAGAGAATTAGAGTTTGGGAACTTAGTGAAGAGTGAAAGATATTATTATGAGCTCGGACTCTACTTGGGAGGTGAGAGTATTTATCAGTCTTACATAAGCAGCCACACAGGTGGATCGGGCATACGGTGGGTAAAGACCCGTCCGTCCTCCCGGTTGCCAACTAAATACTACTTGACTTAAAGAACTACGACTACGAGCTTTCTAGATTACATATACTTGGTAATGACTCTTTAATACACGGAATTTCTAATTCCTAACAAAAGACAATATAATTAAGATTAAAAAAGATAAACTTCATATAATCATATTTGTAGTGAATTTTGGGATACATGTAAATTAACTCTTATCGTTATTAAATCCTTTAAAGTTCAAGGGTAGATGATCCCACACTGCGGTTCTTGTGACCATGAGCTTTCTTACAAAATTTGACAACCTTAACACTTTTCTTTGGTGTAACAACAATTCTAGGGATTTATATGATTTATCTTTTGGACAAAATAAACAAAAATTCAATATAATAATGGATATTAATATTGTAATTATATTAATAGTTAGATAGATGTCAAAATTTGATATTTTGGAATTTTATTCAATTTTGTTAAAATATTATTTAATCAATTAATAATTAACGTTGATATTTGATGGATATATTTAATTATATAATGGTTGCCTGTTTTGATTAATAACAGATAGTGGTTAAAGATAAACCGTCTATTGTGATGGTTTTAATATTATATGATTAAATCTTTGGTTTCATTATGATGGTTCAGATATGAACTTAATTGATATTCTTATTATGTAACATATGGTTCTACAACAATGATAAGGAAAGCAACCTAAAAATAGGTATGATTAAAACACGATTGTCTTTTTGGACATCCGTAATAAACAAATGAATATGAGAACAAAACAAATCGGGATTTAACACTACAAACTAATCAATCACAACTTGAAGCCAAAGTAGTTTGGGACAATGTCAAGATGCTTCTCTCACGGTTCTAAATTAACTAAAGAGACAGAGAATCTATCTTGTATGATGACTTTGAGCACTTTAAGATGAAACCGAGGAAAGTGTCACTTTGAATATTACGTGAGGTTCCACAAGCTTGTGAATGACATGAGGAATATTAAAATGACTATGCCAAATATTGACTAAATTCAAAGTTTGTGAACAACATGAATCTGAATGGCACAAATTTGTCATACATCGAGTTAACAAAGGTTTGAGGAACACCAACTATGAGCAATTGTATGAGTACTTGCGGAATGAGAGACATGCTATGTTTGAGCGAATGATCTTGGAAAATTCAATTCAAATTACGGTAATGCAAGTTCGTCAAATGATTCATGACCTTTTACACCAATGTAGGCATAACCACCAAAGCTTCATGAGTCATACCCTCTGGAAATGGTAACCACAAACTCATTCACGATCCAAGTTTTAAGCAACCCGATCTTTGAAGCAACCATGGAATATTTCATCAATCAATGGCTCTTATGGTTAAGCAAAATCAACCTCACTCCACACACTAACAATGATATCGAGCGCATCCAATCTACACAATCATGCTATTGTCGGATATGGTAAGATCATGGTGCAACCGGTGCAAGGAAGACATATGAACAAGGAAATGGTGGAGTAAGGTGGAGGTATGTGGTTAATCGTAACCGTGGAAGGAATGCAAATCAAGGACAAGGAAAGCCAATCAAGTGCTACAACGGTGGTGGTGATGGACACATTGCAAGGCGCACATCTCCAAACGCCTCAAAATGCAGTACTTGAGGACAAGATGTCTTTGGTGCAAGCTCGAGGACAATGGAGCGGTTTGGATAAAGAAGAGTTGTTGTTTCTTCTTGAGGAAATGCGAGAACCTATGATCTTTGATGTGGATGACGAAAGCAATTGTCAAATGGTCACAATCATCAAAATGCCTTTCAAGTTGTTGATCTGTGATGCATTTGACTCGATGTCGATGATGAACCTCGCCTGAGACAATCTTTATGGCTAGCATTTCACCAATGGTCTCTCCAAAGGTCGCATCACTCTGAGAAATGGTCCATCCAAAGATTCAATCATCTCGAGGTATTAAAACTATACAATGAAGTTGATGAGCAAGAGATGCATAACAAAGTACAATCACATGAAACTAATGAATCAAATATTGATAATGTGGGTAATAGTAATATTGTCCCATATGATCAATATGTGATAAAAGTGAAAGTGAGATCGTACCAAGTGATGCATCTTGCGCACCAATGATGACTATATTTTATGAATACACCGCATGTGCCCCGATGATTCTTATCTCGAAGGCGAATGCCTATAAAGAACAAGTTGCCATTTATGAGCAGCGTGCTAAGTTGAGTTAACTACCGTGGCGGGATATGGATGACCAAATGCATAATTATTAGAAAAGTAATTTTAGGGAAGAAATATTAAAACAAGAGCTAGATTCCTTAAAAGACAAACTAAACAAAGCATTAAGTAAAAGCAAGAACTTCAAGAAAATGTTAAAGTGCTTAACAGGGAATATAATGCTAAGGAATCAAAACTTTTAAACCGATTTTTCCAACCTAAAAACTTAGAAAAACAAGCTTGAAAACAAGTTTATGCGTAAGGAATACCATTCGATTGCTCACATGATCACTAGCACAAAGTCTTAAGCGATAAGCATAGTATTCCCAGTAGAGGAACCAAATCCAGTATTGTAAAAGGCTAAAGCTTTCCATACGATTGAATATGATTGTAATGAGATCCTCAAGCCTAGGCAAACACCATCATGTATTGGAAGCACGGAAGAGGATAGAAAATGTGAAGATGCCTCTAGGGAGAAAATGGATAAGAAGCTAAAAGACCATGAGTGTAAAAAGCAAAACATAACGTTCAAACCCCATGATTACACTAAAGAAAATTGGATTTCCCTGAACATGTTTAAGCCTCAAAATCTATTAACCCCAGAACAAGTTTTTTGGAAAAAGGACATAGATATGCAAAAAGCTAATGCACTTGTTAAAACAAACACTCCCCTTAGGAAAATGCCTCAGGTGGTGTGTATCCTCAAATACACCAATGCATTTAGTTCCTAGATATATTCCCACTAAGAGCAAGACCTTAATCATTTGTATGATGTTTATCAACTATTTGATCTGCAAAGCGTCAAGTTTCTCACTCTGCCGACCACTTGTGAATGGCCGACCGTAAGAAACTTCAAGCGGTTCAAGCACGAATGCAATGAAGATCGGGGAGTATAGATTATATCCCGGTCGTTAAGTCCCAACAGTGTAAAGCTAATACAATGATTGTGTGTCTTGAAATGATACGTAATATACAAAAACCGGAATCGATTGACTAACACTAGGAATGTGAATAGTAATAAGCTGTCACTGACCATGTCGTAAAAACGTGCAATCGAAACCTAAAAGCGTAAAAGATATTATTGGAAAATAAATTTTACACTATTAAATTAATTAATATAAATTAAAATGAATTAAATGTATTTAATAATGAATTAAATAATAAGAAAATCTAAGATTATCTTAAATAAATAAAATAAAGAATGAAAAATCGAAAAATCAATATGTCTTGAATAAGAACAAGTTTAATGAAAACAAAACTTTACAAACCTAAAAATAAACAAATTGTGGGCTTATGAGTCCAACAGTTAAGCTTTTGGCTTCACAGTGGAGTTTAAGCTTGAAATAAGCTTGGAAAAAGCTCCACACAGGAAATAAAAGGGAAAGTAATATAAGTATAAGTGATATGAACAAGTATAAACAAGCATGTGTCTTGGATTTCATCAAATAAACATAATAAGCTAATAAGCAATTCAATGAGAATCCGAATCATCGCCGAACCATTGCAAAGGTACCGATAAGTATAAGCTACTTGCAAACCCTAGTAAATAGGCTACAATGGGAAAATTAAGTCTTTGGATCAAAAGTTGGGTGGATGAGCTTCACAAAGCTAAACACACAAGCTCTAGATCACTAATGAGCTTTTAGCTTGTTGGTAATGGTGTAAGTTCACTGAGTTCTCAGTTAACTATTGAGAATGGGCAAACAACAAGCTCTAAATTAACTTATCAAATTAGCTCATGAGAGCTCAACAAGCACTGAAACACTGAGTATGATAGATTAGCCTCAAATAAGGCCAAAAATCACAAGCTCAAGCTCAATGAGGAACTTTTCATGAGCTTAGGAAAACAACTCCACTACACAGTTTGCTTCTGTGTAGTGAGTAAGATGGGACAAAAAAGGTGAAAGTGATTAAGCTATCTAATGAGCTACAAACTTGAAAATAAGAATAAACATAAAAAATAAGCCACACGAGCAACACAGCGAGACAAATGCACAAGCTAAGGCTAAGTCATAAAACTTCAGAAGCATATGAACTTGATACTAGACTTGTGCAGTGGCAAAAACAAGCTACAATAAGCTATAAAATAAGCACTTAAACATGGAAACTAAAAATTATCAAAAATATATTTAACAAGGTTAGCAACAAAACATTAAAACTCTAAAAGCACTAAACATAAAACTAAATAACAAAGACATAGGAAAATAAACAATTAAATCAAAAACAGGAAAACTAGAAATTTGACTTTTTGAGTTTATGATCAAAGTTGACTAAGGTGAACTTTGATCTGAATATAATGACAGATTATGGAATATTAAACAACATAAACATGAAATAAAGCAAACTAAACAACATAAAAACAGATATGCAAGATTATTAGATCTAACAACCTCAAAGTTCTCATATCTAGATTGTCAAGTGTCAATTTGACTTTCTAACATGCTAAACCCTTTGGTTAGTATTTCACTGAGTCAAATAGGTTCCAAATAGTGTAAATCAAATAAGAACAACACCATTTACAACCATTTTCACAGCTTCATTATTAAATCCAAACAACCTTCTAATGGACTGTTTTGAGGTTCTTCAAAGCAAAAGATTATGTAAACCAATTTCATCAAATCCAGGGGTCACAATGTGTCAAATCAGACCCTTTTAAGCATAAACAAGTAGTCACAAATGTTCAAACCTAGAATTGTCAAAAACAAGCATAGTGGCGGTCAATGCAATATCAACCCACAATCAAATCCAAAGCATAACAACCTAAGATTAAGCTATAACATCATTAACAAACAAAGAAAAACACGAAACATGAAAATTAAAGCATATAAAGACTAGAACAAGTAAAATGCAAAAATGGTAAAAAGGGCTTACAAATGAAATCCTCGCTGAAACTCGAGAACCATGGCATGAGAACACATCCTAAGGCTTTCCACAAAGCTTCTAAACCCAAGGCAATCCACAATTAACCTTGCTCCATGCAGTTTCACCAAGATCACATGATTATTTTTGGATTTTCATTGTTTTTCTTGATTTTTAGAGTTTTCTGAATTTTAAAGACTAAACTTGTTTTAAGGTCTCTAAAAGCTTTAAAGCTTTGTCAGGAGCTTATGTGGGCTTATTGAGTCCTTTAAACAACTACTTAACAAGAATTTAAAGTGACATGAAAATTAAAGGTAATTAAGCAAAAGTTTGAAACTGAAAGATACTTGAAATTAAACTGAAAATAAAGGTTCATTACACTAATTTGATGAAAATACAACATTGAAAGCAATAAAATGACTTGAAATTAAAGAAAGATAAACTAAATTAACTACGTGACCTAGGCTAATCCAAAGGTTCGTTACACTTGTTAGGAATTAGAAATTCCGGTATTAAAAGTCGGTCACCTCAGTATATGTAATCGTTAAGCTCGTAGTCGTAGTTATTTTAAGTTAAGTAGTATTTAGTTAAGTAACACCGTGGAGGACGGACGGGTCTTTACCACTGTATGCACGATCCATGACCCGATGTGTGGCGATTTATGTAAGACTATAAATACTCTCTACCTCCCAAGGTAGAGTTGGAACTCATAATAATATCTTTCACTTTCTCTCACTAAGTTCCTAAACCTCTAACTTTCTCTCTAGAATTCCATCTATATGCTACTTTGTGTTATGGTTTGATGTGTATGTGAAAAGTTATATCTTACAATTGGTATCAAGAGCCATGGTTAGATCATATCTTGCACATCTTTGGATTTATAGTGGTTTTAGGTGGTTTTGAGTTTGAAAAAGTTTAGTGGTTTTGCATCATTTGGTTGATTTCTCGGGTTAAAGTTCGGATTTTGTTAGTACTTTTATGTTTAGAATCATCACAAGTGTGTAGGTTATCATTTGGTAGCTTAAATCATCTTGGTTGGGTTGTTTTGGATTGAAAAGTGATGTTTATGTGGTTTTCATGCTAGCGACTTACTTCACGGATTAGTTTCTTCGTAGCGACTTGCTTTACAAATTTGTAGCGAGTTCTGGTTCTAAACCTAGCGACTTAGATCTAGCGATTTCTGATACAAGTAGTGGACTCTCCACTACGGGTAGCGACAGTGATAGCGACTTGGTCGGTGGCGAGTTGCTCTTTAGCGACTTGTATCTTTAGCGACTTGAGTGGCAATTCTTTGCCAAAATTTTGCTAGCGACTTGAGGCTTAGCGAGTTACTACTTAGCGACTTGCATTTGTCTAGCGACTTGGGACTCTAGCGACTTAGTGGTGTAGCGAATTAAGTATTAGCGACTTAGTGCATTATCTTCTAGCGACTTAGTGCATTATCTTCTAGCGACTTGAGTGATTGTTTACGGTTTTCTCTTGATTTAGTAAAATCCGTGAAAGAATCTATTTCCGGTTTAATCATAGAGTTATAAAATCCGTATAATACATTAACATGTCTACCAACGTTCTACTATCATCTCCTTTGTTGCCGGGATGTTCAGCGGTGGCTCGGATACTAAATCCACCCATGCTTGCAGCAGGCCGACTACGATTCTTGGGCTCAGCGAATCATTGTATTGCCTTGGAAAGGAAAATGGTGTCAACATTCTCAAATCCATTGATGAAGGACCATATCGAGTTGAGGCGACTAGAGACATACTTGATACTAATGAAGATGGTACTCTGTTTACGGAATGGGCGGACCTAAGATGTATGATGAGCTTGATGATAAGGATAAAAGAGATTTGATCACGAGATATCGGGGCTTGAACATTGTTCTTCAAGGTCTTCCTAAAGACATCTACAAGGCGATCAATCATAACTGCGATGCTAAGGCGGTTTGGGATAATGTTAAGATGCTTCTCTCGGGTTGAATTAACTATGGAAGGCAGAGAATCTGACTCTATGGCGAATTTGAGCACTTCAAGATGAAACGGATGAGAATGTCTATGAGTACTATGTGAGATTTCATAAGTTAGTAAATGACATGAGGAACATCGAATGACTATGCCTAACATTAATTTGAACTCAAAATTTGTGAACAACATGAATCCCGAATGGCACAAGTTTGTTACATTGTGAAGCTCACTAAAGGATTGAAGAATACAAACTATGAGCAACTCTATGCCTTCCTCCTTGAATGAGAGACATGCTATGTTTGAAAAATTGATTCTCAATCGGTTCAAAACCAACCGAGGGAGAGACAAGCTCGTCTAATGACTCTGACTTTCTACTCAAACATCGGAATCACAACCAAAGCATCACAAGTCATACCCTTGGGTAATGGTAATCACAAACTCATTCACGATCCTATGTACAAACAAGGCGATCTTGATGCTCACGTGGGTAACTTCATTAATCAACTAGCTCTTCTCATTAGTCAAAACATGAATTCTCTCCCACAAACCAACAACAACCTCGAGCGACATCTAACCCACACAATCAAGCCCTTTGTTAAAGATGGAAGGATCGTGGTGCAACCGATTCGGGAAAGGCGGTATGATCGGGGACGAGGTGGGGTGGGAGAGGTTATGTTGGCAACGAATCGAGGAAGGAATGGTAACCAAGGTCAAGCTAAGCCAATCAAATGTTATAAGCGTGGTGGTGAGGACACATTGCAAGGCGCACATCTCAAGCGTCCCAGAATCTTGATTACTTTAGAGATAAGATCTTTGCTGGCACAAGCTCGGGACAATGGTCTTGCTTTGGATGAAGAGGAATTCTTTGTTTCTTCTTGAGGGCAATGCCAAGACCTATGATGCGAGATGTGGATGAGCGGCCTATTCGGAGATAGGTCACAATCATCGAATGCCTTTCAAGTCGGTGGTGTGATGCATCGACTACGATGTGGATGATGGACCTCGGCACACACAATTTTATGGCTAGCATTTCTCCAATGGTTTCTCCCAAGGTCTCTTCTTCACCACTAGTGGCCCATCCATGACAAGCTCATCTCGGAGGTATTAAAACTATCGATGATCTTGATGTGCAGCGGATGCATGACAAAGTACAATCAAGCTGAAACTATTGAATCAAATATTGAAAATATGGGTAATATCGATATTGTCCCATATGATCAATATGTGAAACAAAGTGAAAGTGAAGTTGTACCAAGTGATGCATCTTCTGCGATCAACAATGACTATGTTTTGATGAATACTTTGCATGTGCTTTGATGATTACGTAATTTACGAACTAAATGCCTATAAAGAGCGTGTTGCTATTTATGAACAACGTGCTAAGTTTGAGTTGACCACTCGTGAGCGGAAATGGATGACCAAGTGAGTCTTGTAATTAGAAAAAGTAAGTTTAGAGAAGAAGTATTGAAACAAGAATTAAATTCCTTGCAAGAAAAACTTTCTAAAACAGCTAAACAAAACAAGAACTTCAAGAAAATGTGAAAATGCTTAAGCAAGAATTTAATGCAAAGGAATCAAAACTCTTGAGAGATTTTCTAATCGAAAACTTTGAAAAACAAACTTGAAAACAAGTTGTACATACAAGGAAACACCATTGATTTGCTCACATGGTCACTAAACATCGAGTCTTAAGCGATAAGCATAGCATTCCCTTGTTGAGGAACCAAATCCGGAGGTAATTAAAAGGCTAGAAATGCTCATAAGGTGCTTTATGATGGTAATGAAATCCTTAAGCCTGGCGAAACCTAGTTGCGTTGAGTGCGAGGAAGATAAGAAATCGAGATGAAGTCACTAGGGAAAGGATGAACAAAAACTAGATGACCCTAAATGCAAAGAGAAAAAATTATTATCACTCCCCATGACTACAAGAAGGAAAAGCTGGATTTCCTTGAACATGTTTAAGCCTCAAACATTGTTGACTCCCGAACAAGTTTTACGGAAAAGGATTTAGATAAGCGGAAAAGTGAAAATATTGTTGAAACAAACCCCCTTTATGGAAAATGCCTAGAAGCATTGTGTATCCTCCTAATACACCAATGCATCTTGTTCCTAGAAAAATTGCCACTAAAAGCAAGACCTTAATTAGTCAATATGTTATATTTCAACTATTTGTTGATTTTGAGAAAACTTGCAAGAAAAGGATCACACCTTTGGTATATGAGAAGGAGAAAGGGGTTTGAGCAAATGAAAGAATGTTATTTAGCGAGGTCATGCCTTTCTTTAAACTTCGAAAGATCACTTTGAGAGTCTTAAAAGGGATAGAAAGCGATATCAAGGGAATGGAAAAGGAATTTGATGCAATGGTAGGTGAAGTTAGTGATTATGGCGTGCACTAAAATATAATGAGATTGAGAGGAAGAACTTGCATACCTTAAATGAGACTCTTATTCTTGAATGTGTTGCTCAAGATATTTTTTCTTTGCTTCAAATTGCTCTATTAATGCTTCAAATTTCATGAACTATCTGTTGCCACGAAAGTCTCCCATGATCGTGTCATTGAGCTTGAAAAACTAATTCTAAACTAAGCGAGAAAATTGAGCTGGATGATCACGACACTTTGGTTAAACATTTTCTAAACTAGAAGTTGAGTATTTTAATTTACAACTAAAATATCAACATCTCAAAGAAAATGTCAAAACTTCAAATATCAAGACATCTTGGATGCTCGAGTTTGATCGATTTTCAAATTAACAAGCGTGATGAGCAGATTCAAGCTCGGTGCAACACGATCGAGAAAGTTGAAAGCCCAAATCTCTCAATTAAAGGGTCAAGCGAACAATATGGCGGGCTCCCAAATGCCTCCTCCTTTAGATTCTCAGAATTCTCAAACGTTTCATCTTCAAAACTTAGTAAATGCTTTACAAAAGGAAAATGAAAGTTTTCTAGAAGAAAATGAAAAGGTTAAACGTCATTTCAATGAGTTATTTGAATCAATTAAAGTCACTCGTAACAAAAATAACGATCAAATAGCGTCATTGCAAAAGGAAATTGAGAATCGAAGAGTCGGGTAAAAGGAAAATGCCAATGACCAATGGGAGAATGTTGTATCAAAGGTTCACTCTTGTAATAAATATGCTTTATCGTGACATATGTCCTCCTCATCTAAGGAACAACAAACTTGCCATTCAAACATACTTCTCATCCCTTAAGGATTGCCTAGAATGTCTGCGTGAGATTGTTGAAGAGGATAAGCTAGAGAAACCTCATGATAATGCAATTGGACATGCATGCTTATATGCCAAACGATCTCAAGAAATCTTAGAATGCTTGATCACAATATGCCCAAAGTCATTAGGTGAGAGAGTTAATCCTTTGATTCCATGCTCAATGCCTAACGCTAAGTATGATATGCATTCGATTCCCAATGTTTTGAATGTGAACCGTAGTGTGCCTTTAAGTAGTTGATTCGGATCATCGATGCTAAGAAAGAGAACTCAAGTGTGCCTTCTAGGAGTACAAATCACGGTACCTCTAGTTTTAAGAAAGTGAACCTTAGTGCACTGCATGTAGTTCGGACCCGGTACATCTAAGCGGTGATGCAAAAGTAGTTAAACCAACTAATGTTCCCATTCCTCTACGAGAGTGTCGGTGACATTAAGCGGAGCGGTCAAAGTCTCAAGACAATACAAGGAATGATAGGACCTCTCGAGCTAAGAATGTGCCTTTGGAGAGAGTAGAAGAACAATCTAGGAACTTTAAGCTTGAATTGAATAAAGCGAATCGTGTTGATTCTAGTATTAGCCATAGGCGTCTTGTAATTAATTGAATTCGATACTATTTGCAAACCTTGTCTTGCGATGTGCTTGAATTACATTTCTAATCATGAATGTGGTATTCTTGTTACGCTAATGATGTTAATTGTCCGATTAATATTGTTAATGCTAAAATTCATGCTAAGAAGGCTAAAAGGCAAAAGCGAAGAAAGTTAGAAAGCGGTGGAAACCCGGGAAGAACATTCGATAAAATAGGCTTTTATTGGACACTGTTGGTCTTAAGACTAATCGAGATAATGCCCACTAGAAAATGGATGCCTCTTGGTAGAACTATTCCCTTAAGAAGTGATCACTGCTTGTGAGCAGGGCTATCTTGACACTAATCTTGCATCTATTCTAACGATTCCATTGCCTCGCTACGATATGAATGCTTCTATTTACGATGTGGGTGTTCCAAACATTGTTACTAACCAAATGGAACCCATTCTTGCATGGGGATCCCAATTATCGATTATCCATTCTTATGCATGTTCAGCTGCGGATCGTTCAAATCGTTACGTGGTACACGGACTCATTTGTTCCAACATATATTTGGAGACGGTCGCGGCTCATGAACCGTGAGCAAATTCATCGGGGCTATTAGATTTGGTAATGATCATTTCGGTGCTATTATGGGTTATGGAGATTATGTTGTTGGTGATAGTGTCATCTCTAGAGTTTACTATGTAGAAGGTTTGGGTCATAATCATTCTCTGTTGGTCGATTACGTGATTACGATCTAGAAGTTGCCTTGAGAAAACATACACCTTTGTTAGAGATCTTAATGGTAAGGCTGTTAAAAGGAACTCGTGGGTCAAATCTTTACACCATCTCTATCGATGACATGATGAGGGCTTCTCCAATCGCTTGTTATCAAAGGCTTCAAAACAAAGTCATGGTTATGGCATCGTCGTCTCAATCACTTGAACTTGGCACCATCAGCGATCTTTCGAGAAAGGACTTAGTTGTAGGTTTACCTAGACTAAAGTATGAAAAGGATCATCTTTGTTCAACATGTCAATTGGGAAAAAGCAAAAGTATGCCCATAAACCCAAACCTACTAACTCATCACGAAGTTCTTCATATGATTCATATGGATTTATGTGGACCAATGAGGGTGCGAGAATATCTTTGGGAAGAAATATGTGTTAGTTGTGGTTGATGATTACTCTAGATTCACTGGGTCAAGTTCTTAAGGACAAAGGATGAAACTCACGATATCATCATCAAACTCATCAAGCAGTTTGAGTTCGACTTAACAAAACCGTCGAATTATCGAGCAGACAATGGGCGGGTTTGTCAACAAACAACAATGAATTCTATGAAAGCGTTGGAATCGGTCATCAAAGAAGTGTTCCACGAACTCCTCAACGAGCGGTGTAGTTGAAAGGCGAAATCGAACTACGGTTGAAGCCGCTAGAACAATCTTGATTTACTCAAAGGTTCCAATGTTTCTACAAATTTGAAGCAATCGCCTGCTGCATGCTACACACAAAATCGTTCCCTAATTCACTTTGTACATGGAAAAACTCCATATGAACTTGTCACGAGAAAACCTAATCTCTCTTTCCTTCGTGTGTTTGGTGCATTGTGCTATCCAACTAATGAGGTCAAGACTTAGGAAACTTAGGGCTAAAGGCGACATTGGAGTATTTGTAGGATATGCATCAAACAAAAGGGATACGAATCTACAACAAAAGAACCGAAATATCATGGAAACAATTCACGTTCGTTTGATGGTGACCGGTCAAATGGCTCTGGACACTCCACTCGGGACCCGCACTTCAAAAGCAGTCCCATTGGTTCATCTCTTGTTCCAAACTCTTCTCAAGAAACTCCATATGTACCTCCATCGAAGATGATTTAAAGAAATTGTTTGATCCTATGTTTGATGAGCTGTATGATTCAATTACTAATGAGGTGTTGATCCCTACAACGAGAGGATGCTCATATTCACGTGAATGAAGTCAATCCTTGGTCTCAATATCTTTAAGTCAAGAAGCTGCTGCTTGATCCTTGATCTCATCAACAAATCATCATTCTTCAAATGTACATCATGGAAATGTTTACGGCATCAATGATGAAGTTAATCCCTTTGCTACTCACGAAGATGCTCCATTTGAAAACATATTTGCTACTCACGAATCATCATCGAACCATCTTCTTGAGGAGACATCGACTCGGCTACCTCGGTTCCTCGACAAGCTGCCACATGAACACCTCGAGAAAATGGACTCACGATCATCCATTAGACAACATCATTGGAAATCCTCTCGTCTGTATCAACCGGAAACAACTTGCAACCGATGCCTTATGGTGTTTCTTCAACTCCGTACTATCTAAGATCGAACCAAAAGATGTTAAAACCGCCATGAATGAAGGCAATTTGGTTCAATGCCATGCAAGATGAAATTCATGAGTTTGATCGACTTGATGTATGGGAGTTAGTACTTGCTCGAGGCGTGCTATGATTATTGCCCTTAAATGGATCTTCAAAGTGAAACTTGATGAGCATGGTGATGTGTTGAAGAACAAGGCCGATTAGTTGCTAAAGGATATCGTCAAGAGGAGGTATAGACTTTGAAGAATCTTTTGCTCCGGTTGCTCGAATCGAGGCAATCGAATCTTCGGCTAATCTTGCTAGTAAGAACATGGTAGTATATCGGATGGATGTGAAGGCGGCATTTACGAGCGGAGATCTTAAAGAAGTCGTCTCGTCGACCAACTGAAGGATTTGTGAATCAAGAGCATCCTACTCACGTTTATCATCGAAGAAGGCTCTTTACGGTTTAAAGCAAGCTCGAGGGCATGGTATGATACAACATCAAAGTTTCTTCTATCAACCGGATTGACAAAGGAAGCGATTGATCCTACCTTATTCACCGGAAGTCGAGCAAACATTTAACTCATGTTCAAATTTATGTTGATGATATTATTTTTGCCTCGGCGGACCCAATGGAATGTGATCGTTTTCAAATGAAATGAGTTCAAAGTTTCAAATGTCAATGATGGGACAAATGTCATTTTCTTGGGATTACAAATTTCACAAAGTCCGGAGGCATTTTCATAAATCAATCTAAATATGTGAGAGATTTTAAAGAAATTTGGATTTGATTCTAGTGACCTGTTGACACCCCATGATTGACCGAACCAAACTAGATGAGGACCACTCGGGGATCATGATTGACCAAGCGAAATATCGTAGTATGATTGGGTCACGATGTACCTCACGCTAGTAGACCGGACATCTTGTTCATTTGTATGCATGTGTGCTAGATACCGAGGCTAAGCCTACTAAAAAGCACCTTGAAGCGATTAAGCGGGTCTTCGGTATCTCAAGGAACCATCAATATGGGTCTTTGGTACCGAAGGACACCGGTATGTCACTAACGGCCTATGCGGATGCCGATCATGCGAGTTGTCAAGATACTGCGTCGAAATGCGTGCGGAGGTGCTCGGTTTTGGGTGATAAGCTTGTGGTGGTCTTCAAAAAGCAAATGAGCACTTCTATTTCCTCTACTGAGGTGAATACATAGCCATGTCATCTGTTGTGCTCAAATCTTATGGATGAGATCTCGATTATCGACTATGGCTTTGTATTCAACAAAATCCCTACATCTTGTGATAATAAAAGTGCTATTGCTCTCTCATGCAACAACGTTCAACACTCAAGAGCAAAGCATATCGACATTCGACATCATTTCATCGGGAACAAGTGGAAAAAGGTGTGGTGGAACTATATTTTGTGAGGTGCGAATATCGAGTTAGCGAGACATCTTCACAAAGCTCTTCAAGAGAGCGTTTTGAGTTTATTCTTCCACGTCTTGGCTTGAAAAGCCTTCAACGAAAACTCTCAAGCGTCTTCGGGAGGAAGGCGAGGAGTAAAGGTTTCCTTCATCTATCTCTTGTAAATATTTATTCGAAAAACAAAATACAAAATTATAAAACCTTCAAAAAAAAAAAAAAAAAAAAAATCAAATAGAAAAATATAAAACTTTCAAAATCCATAAAAATTTGAAAAATTGAAAAATCTTCAAAAATATTGTCATTTTGTCATGTTTCTCTCGATTCGATAATATCTACGGTCTTGATGTTGTCATTCAAAGAATGACACGGGACTTTAGATGTTGTTAATTTAAAAAAAAAAAAAAAATAAAAAAAAAAAAATTAAATTTTGGGAGAAGAGAAAAGAATGGTTTATTGTCATTTTCGAGCAATAACCGGTTTTAAAAGAAAAAACGAGCCATGTTTTATCATGTTTTCAAAATTCCATGCTCGATTCTATAAACATTTATCTCTTGAAAACTAAATGCTTTGAAAAATAACTCGGTCTCTATTTTTGATAATCATCGGGACTTATTTGTCAAAATCTCTATCTCTCGATCAACAACCTATGTCATTGATTGAGGGGGAGAATGATTTCAATTAAATTAAAAAGTTATTTGGCATTAAATTGTTTTCAAAAGATATACATGCATGTTTATCAATGGAGTTTAAAAGTCTTAAAATCCGATCCTTATCAGTTAAAACACTTTCATAATCAAGTCACAATTCTCCTTAAAAGCTTTCAAAATCAATTTAAATCAATAAGAGATCACAAATCTCAAATGATTTGATAATTGTGATCGGGGGAGAAGGTGTGATTTAAATTGTTCTTAAGCGATAATTCGGTAAATGGTTTTATAAGGATGTACAGCTTTGTCCTTCCGCATGTGACAAACGATTTCAAATTTTCAATGCACATGTTGAGGGAGCATCTATCTTAAACCTATGATTTGAAGCGTGATCATTTATCTCAATGTCTTTGGTTCCTCTAGTATGTGCAAAACTCTTTTCAAACCTCGAGGCACATATTGAGGGAGCAAATTATGGAAACCCCATCCTTCACGGAAATGCTTTATCTACTTGATTTGATCAAGGAAGTGATGGTGATATTTTTAGAAAATGGTAATCAAAGTAATTTCTTCCTCTTGCCTCCGTGTGCAAAGCGATTTCAAACATTTGATGCACATGTTGAGGGAGCACTTATTCTAAAATATCAAAAACAATTCGGTACAAAATGCTTTGATAATATATCACAAGTATACGAATTGATTTTCAAATGGTTTTCAATTGGTTCCATATGGCGGATGAACAATACCAAATTGACCGACCAACTTTACTTTATATGCGGTGATATAAGGATGATAAGGTTAGGTTTTGTTCCCATGATCCATGAGCCGGAGGGATCTACCGAGGACAATCCACTAGTTAGTGTAGAAGTCCTTAGGTATGATGATAAAAGGAGAAAAGTGAGATATGGGAAGAGTGCGGGGGTGAGGCCGAGCTAGTCTTGGAATAAACCCAACAAGGTTCTAGCTATGAAGTCTCGGTAAGCTTGAAGGGTTGAAGAATTAAAAGAATTGAATGAGAAAGGGTGAAAACAAATAGCCTCCATTTATTCAACCTTAGGGCGAAACGGGTTCACTTCATATACTCTTGATGGTAACATCGGTATTGAAGACAAAGGCGTCATGGACCCGGTGGCGACTGCACTTCAACTTTCAAACCACTCAAGTTCCTCTTAAAAGGACTTGTTTCATTCTCACGGGGAACCGACATTATCTATCGACTTTCTCTTAGAGATTGTTGATATTGAAGAAGGAGACCCTCTCCCTAGTCTCGACACGGGATCCAAATATGCACAAATTGAGTCTAGAGCCACGAGATCATCAATAAATCTCATTAGGACACTTTCAATGAAGACTCTGTTTCACACAATGTGGAAAGAGATTATATCTTGAGTCCTCGCATTATCCTTGTGGTATTGCGGAACATCGAGTGATGTGTTTACATATTCACAATGAAGATGGAAAGCCTTACGGAGCCAACATCAAACAAGCTCTGGTAGGTGGCATGTGAGATCTATTATATGGATCAACCATGTGACAAGCGAGCGAGAAACAATGGGGCGATTCAATTTCTTGAATCAATCACGGTTCGAGTTAGGGATTGACGGATACCTTTGAAAACCGGTCTTTGTGCTTAACAAACTTTTCTTTAGCACATCGACCGTGTACTCATTTTCAAACCAAAAGGTGTTTTATGATTGATAATTGATTTTCAATAAAACCTTCGTTGTATTGCAAAAACAATTTCTATTGAAACAATACACGATTGTTTGTCAAATCTATTTTCATCAATCGGTGGACTTAAAATTATTTGGTTCACTCACTCCGTGTTGTCTTCTTTGAGGCGTTCGGTTTGAGAACGACTGAAGCATTGCGAAACCTGTCAAGGAAATTCTTGAATTATACGATCACGAGCGGTACATGTCTTGATCAGCGGGGAAAGTGGGCGTGTACCTCAATTCAACGAAAGTGATCAAAGACACTTTCGTGCGATTTATTACTAGCTTGTTGTATGCAGTGCGCTTGGCGTTTGCGGTGATCGAATGAAGCGGTCAATCCATAGCCGCATGCTCACTTAATACATTCATCTCAAAAGAAATCATGATTAGTGCATCAATGACTCGATATTTTCACTCCATGCTTACGCTTTCTGCTGCGCCAATATCATGAATCAACAAAGCTTCCGCTACTTCGATGAGAAGATATCATGATCGAATGTGAGCATGTCGGTCCTAAAGTCACAACATCACAATGATGTCTCGGAGATTTTGATTGATGACCTCAAGAGTGGCTCACATTTATTATCACGTGGATCGGTAAAGACCTCCACTTGGGTAACCAAACATGCAATGTGAAGAATCAATGACTACGAGCTTAGGAGCAAAGTACTACATCAAGAATGCAAGATCAATTGTTAATGTAATATCTATTTGTATTCAATGTAATTTTAGTACATGATTGAGGTGACCTCCATAGGGAGATTGTTAGGAATTAGAAATTCCGGTATTAAAAGTCGGTCACCTCAGTATATGTAATCATTAAGCTCGTAGTCGTAGTTATTTTAAGTTAAGTAGTATTTAGTTAAGTAACACCGTGGAGGACAGACGGGTCTTTACCCACTGTATGCACGATCCATGACCCGTTGTGTGGCGTTTATGTAAGACTATAAATACTCTACCTCCCAGGTAGAGAGTTGGAGCTCATAATAATATCTTTCACTTTCTCTCACTAAGTTCCTAAACCTCTAACTTTCTCTCTAGAATTCCATCTATATGCTACTTTGTGTTATGGTTTGATGTGTATGTGAAAAGTTATATCTTCTGATCTATACTACACGACCAATGGCTAGCCCAGTAAGTTCTTCTCTTGCCTCTCCTCGATATTTATAGTCATTTGAGTTCCCACCATCTTCCTCGTAAATCCCACTTTAATTTTGACCATTGATTGTGAGATGATCCTAGCATTTGAATTCACTTTTGGCGCCAAAAGTAATACTAGTAGATTGAGGCGATTCTGCAAAAATTAATGCTTCTTGTTCACTTGTAGAGTGGAGGGACATGTTTGGTGGGTTTAGAGGTCAAGTGATAGAGTTGATAGCAAAAGCAGGTATGTGAGGTGAGGTGAAGTGTTTGTGGTGAGAATGCATTTATTGATTGTGAAATTTGGTATAGGTGAAATGATGGTGGAGAAAAGGTGGTAGCAAGTGGCAAAAACCGGGCAAGGTGGAGGTGGTTTGACGAGGATATTATTTAGGGACGAGATATTTTAGTGGAAGTGTCTCTGAAGCGTATGCCTTGGCGAAACCATCGGTGCATTATATCTTGGCGAGAAACCATTGATTCGACAAAATCACAATAGGCTTTGAGAAACCATCATTATCGTGAGAATCAAAGCTGTTTCAACTCTTTTGTACCGATTCACATAAAACACATTTTCATGATATTTGTAACATTTATAAAGTCATTTGTGTGTTTTTGGCTATTTTATGGTTTAAACAATGTAAAATATATGTGTTTTAGACACATATCACTATTCGTTGATTTTGAGAAGACATGTAAGAAAAGAATCACACCTCTTGGGATAGCGAAGGGAGAGGGTTTGAGCAAACTAAAGAATGCTATTTAACTAAGGTCATACCTTTCTTTAAACAATTAAAGGTCAATTTAAGAGTCTTCAAAAGGGATAGACTCGGATATTAAAGAAATGGAAAAGGAATTTGATGCAATGATAGTTGAGGTCAATGATTATGAGCAGGAACTCAAATATAATAAAATTGAAAGGAAGAATCGCATATCTTAAATGAGAACTTAGTATTGAGTTGTGTGGCTCAAGATATGTTTTATCTTGTTACTAAGCATTCTATTCGCTTCTCAATTTCATAAATTATCTATTGCTTTGAAAGTTTCCCATGATCGTGTTATTGAGCTTGAAAACAAAAACTCAAAACTTAGTGAGTTTTATGAAAGTGTTGGAATCGGTCATCAAAAAGTGTTCCATGAACTCCTCAACAAAAGCGGTGTAGTTGAAGGCGAAATCGAACTCTTGTAAGCCATGAGAACAATCTTGATTTATTCAAAGGTTCGACATTTCTGGGGCGAAGCCATTGCCTTGCATCTTACACCCAAAATCGATCCTAATTCACACAACTCATGGAAAAACTCCATATGAACTTATCCACAATCGAAAACCTGATCTATCCTTCCTTCGCGTGTTTGGTGCTTTGTGTTACCCAACTAATGAGGGTCAAGATTTAGGTAAACTGAAAGCTAAAGCGGACATTGGAGTGTTTGTAGGATATGCACCAAACAGAAAAGGATACCGAATTTACAACAAAAGAACCCGATATATCATGGAAATAATTCACGTTACATTCGATGAGCTGACCGGTCAAATGGCTCCAGGACAATCCGATTCGGACCGACCTCATAACTTTCATTAAATAGTCCCATTAGTTCCTCTCTTGTACAAAATCCTCATCTGCGATGATAGTATGTACCACCCGGAAGAAGATGTGAAGAAATTGTTTAATCAATGTTTGATGAATACTTTGAATCTCAAGACAACATAAACTCTACTACTTCAACAGAGGTCGCTCCGAATCAAGTCCAACACATTCAATCCATCCATCTCTATGTCGGTATCTCACGTAAGCGCCCTGCGAGATCTTTCTTCATCATCATCAACTCTTCAATCTACAAGCGTACACTCTTTGGAAGCGTTCTGCGATCACGATGAAGAAAACCCTTTGCCACTCGAAGATGCTCATTTGAAAATATTTTTGCCCCTAATCCATCATCGAACCATCTTCATGAGGAAAACAACTATGCTACCTCGGTTCCCCACCACAACCACACGAGCATTTGGAAAATGGGCTCACGATCATCCATTGGATAATATCATAGGAATCCTCTCGTCCGGTATCCACCGTAAACAACTTGCAACAGATGCCTTATGGTGTTTCTTGATTCCATCTTGTCAAAAGTCGAACCAAAGATGTCAAAACCGCAATGTCGGGAGGGCAGTTGGTTCAATGCAATCGAGGAAGAAATTCATGAGTTTGACCGACTTGATTTTTGGGAATTAGTATCGACTCACGAGTGTGCTATAATCATTGCTCTCAAATGGATCTTCAAAGTGAAACTTGATGAACATGGGATGTATTAAAGAACAAGGCAAGACTCGTTGCAAAAGGATATCGTCAAGAGGAGGTATTGACTTTGAGGAATCATTGCTCCGATTGCATGTATTGAGGCAATCGAATCTTCTTAGCTAATCTTGCTAGTAAGAAAATAGTGGTTTATCAAATGGATGTAAAGGCGCCTTTCTTAATAGAGATCTCGAAAGAAATCGTGTCGTCGATCAAAGAAGGTTTTGTGGATCACGAACATCCAACTCACGTCTATCGCAAAGAAGGCTCTCTATGGTGCGAAACAAGCTCCAGGGCATGGTATAATACTCATCAAAGTTCCTCTTATCTCTGGATTGACAAAGGAGCGATAGATCCCACATTGTTCACGAAAGTCGGACCATGCGAGGTGTCAAGATCTGCGTCGAAGCACATCGGTGGTGCTCAATTCTTGGGAGAAAAACTTGTAAGTTGGTCTTCTAAGAAACAAATGAGTACGTCAATATCCTCTGAGGTGAATACATCGCCATGTCATCTTGTTGTGCTCAAATCCTATGGATGAGATCGACTATCGACTATGGCTTTGACTTCAACAAAATTCCTTTGTATTGTGATAACAAAAGTGCCATTGCTCTCTTACGCAACAACATTCAACATTCAAGAGCAAAGCACATCGACATTCGACATCATTTCATTCGGGAACAAGTGGAAAAAGGTGTGGTAGAACTCTACTTTGTGAGAGCTGAATATCATTAGCGAGACATCTTCACTAACGCACTATCTAGAGAATGTTTGAGTTTATTCTTCCGTCTTGGACTTAAGAGTCTTCAACTGAAACACTCAAACGTCTTCAAGAGGAGAAGAGGAGTAAAGGCATCTATTCATTTATTCTTTGTACATATTTTCATAAAAAAAATTAAAATTAAAACCAACAAAAGAAAATAGAAAATATAAAATTTTCAAAAATCCATAAAATTTAAAATTCCGAAATCTTCAAAAATTTTGTCATTTTGGTCTTGATGTTTTATTCGATTTCATCTACGGTCTTTGAGTTGTCATTCAAAAGAGTGTCACGGGTCTTTAGATGAAGTTCGAATATATATAAATTGTTTAAAAAAATTGAGATGGAGAAAATGGTGGCTTCTTGTTATTTGAGACGGTAACTGCGTAAAAAAAGAAAAACGAGCACGCGCTTTATCCGGTTTTAAAATTTAATGCTCGATTCTAAAACCAAATATTTATCGGCAAAAAGACAAATGTTTCTTTCACAAATATTTTTCCTTCTAAATATTCTTTTGAAAATATTTATCATCTAATGAAAACATATTGCTTTGAAAATAACTTGGACCACATTTAGAAAATCATCGGGCTTATTATTTGACAAAATCCTAACACTCGATCAACAACTCATGTCATTGATTGAGGGAGAATGATTTCAAATCGATCAAAAGGTTATTTTTCAAACAATTATACGTAAAGAGCAAGGTCTACTTTTGGACAATAAAAAGAACAATGTTTTATACAATTGATTCAAGACCTTGGCTTATGTTATGTTTTCAAAAGACATTTATGCATGTTTGAACAATGGAGTTTAAAGTCTAAAATCGATCCTTATCGGTTAAAATTTTTTTTTCAAAAGCAAGTCACTATTCTCCTCAAAAGTTTTCAAAATTTAATTTAAATCAATAGAGATCACAAATCTCAAAGGATTTGAAAATTGTGATCGGGAGAATTTGTTATTTAAATTGGTTTAAAGCGATAATTCGATAAATGGTTTTATAAGCAATTAACAAGCTCTCCTCCTTACATGTGCCAAACGATTTCCAATTTTCCATGCACATGTTAAGGGGAGCATCTATCAAACCAATAAGGTTGAATCGTGATTGATTTGTCTCTAATGAGTTTTTCCTAATATGTGCAAAACACTTTTGAATCTCGATGCACATATTGAGGGGAGCAAATTTTAAAAACCACATCCTCTTCCAAAATATTTCTAACAAAGTATGAAAAATACTAATTCTGATCGGGAAAGTGATGTTGATATCTTTTAGAAATTGTTGATCAAAGAATCGAATCTTTCATTCTTAAATCTGAGACTTTCAAGTCCTCTTGCCTCCATGTGCTAAAACCATTTCAAATATATATGATGCACATGTTGAGGGGGAGTTTTTTATAAAAATATAAAAAATAATTCAGGTACAAAATGTTTTGATCATGTATCACAAGTACCTGGATTGATTTTCAAATGGTTTTCAATTGGTTCCAATGGCAGATGAACAATACCAAAAAAACCGACCAAATTTACTTTATGTATGGAGATATAAGGATGGTTAGGTTAGGTATTCGTCCCACGATCCCCCTTGAGCGAGGAGGGATCTACCGAGGACAATCCACTAGATAGTGTAGAAGTCCTTGGGCATGATGAAAAAGGAGAAATGTGAGAAATGGGAAGAGTGCGGATGAGGCGAGCTAGGCGGAATAAACCCAACAAGGTTCGAGTTATGAAGTCTCGGTAAGCTTGAAGGGTTGAAGAATGAAAAGAAATGAATATGAAAGGGTGAAAATAAATATCCTCCATTAATTCAATAGTAGGCGAAACCGGGTTCAATACATATGCTATTGGTGGTTACTAAGGTAACACCGGTATTGAAGACAAGGCGTCATAGACCCGATGACGCCTTTGCACTACAACTTCCCAAGCTAATCAAGTTCCTCTTAAAAGGACTTGTTTCATTCTCACGGGAACCTACATTATCTATCGACTTTCTCTTAGAGATTGTTGATATTGAAGGAGAGACCCTCTTCTAGTCTCGAGGCATAGGAACCAAATGTGCACTATTGAGTCTAGAGCCACGAGATCATCAATAAATCTCATTAGGACACAATCTATGAAGACTCATTTGTTTCACACAATGTGGAAAGTGAGAATATATCTTATGAGTCCTACGCATTATCCTTGTGGTATTGCGAACATCTTAGTGATATGCCAACATACTCGCGATGAAGATGGAAAGCCTTCAGAGCCAACATCAAACAAGCTCTTGGTAGGTGGCATGTGAGATCTATCCAATAGATCAACCATTTGACAATGAGAGAGAAACAAGGCGATTCAAAATTATGAATCAATCACGGTTCGGGTAATGGATTAGCGGATACCTTTGAAAAACCGGTCGTTGTGCCTAAAATTCTTTTCTCTAGCACATCGTCGTGTATTAATATTTCAAAATAGAAGGTGTTTATGATTGATAATTGATTTTCCTTAAAACCTTCGTTGTATTGCAAAACACTTTATATTCACGATGACACGATTGTTTTCAAATCACTTTTCATCAATCGGTGAATCTCAATTATTTGGTTCACTCACTCCGTGTTGTCTTCTTTGAGATGTTACGGTTTGAGAATGGATAGAGTGCGAAACCCTGTCAAGGAGATTCCTCGAAATTATACACGATCAGGCGATGCTTGTCTTGATCAGCGGGGAACCGTGGGCGTGTACCTCAATTCAACGAAAGTGATCGAGACACTTTTCGTGCGCTTTATTGCTAAGCTGTTATATGCGGTACACCCAACGTTTGCAGCTGATAAGAATGGAGAGGTCAATCCATAGCCTCATGCTCACACAACACATTCACTTCTAGAGAAATCATGATAAGTGCATCAACGTCTCTGATATTTTCACTCCATGCTTCTGCTAGGCTGCTGCAATATCATGAATCAACTAAAGCTTCCGCTACTTTGATGAGAAGAAATCATGATCCAGAATGTGAGCATGTCGATCCAATGTCACAACTTCACACAATGTCAACACTACAAAGGAAAAGTCAGAGATTTATGGTAGCTGATGATCTCAAAGCTGGCTCAAAACTCATTATCACGTGGATCAGTTAAAGACCTCCACTTGGATTATCCAAACATGCAAAACATGAAGAATCAAAGACTACGGGCTACAGAGCAATGAAATTAAACAAGAATCCAAGAACAATCTTAATGTAATATCTGTTTGTATTATGTGTAATTTGAGGTGACCTCCCTTGGGGAGATTGTTAGGATTTAGAAAATCCAATCGTTAAAGTGTCGGTCACCTCAATTATATGTAATCGTTAAGCTCGTAGTCGTAGTTATTTAATGTTAGTTAGTATTTAGTTAAGTAACACCGTGGAGGACGGACGGGTCATTACCCACTGTATGCACGATCCATGACCGTGGGTGGCGAGTCTTGTAAGAAAACTATAAATACCCTCTACCTCCCAAGGTGAGGGTTGGGCTCAATATCATTTTCTTTTGTCTCACATAGTTCCCAACTCTCTTCCTTTCTCTCTAGAACTTTCTCTCTCTAAACTTAGTATCGCCCATATGCTTATGATTTGATGTGTTTGTGAAATCCTATATATTCTGGGTCCTTAAATAATTATTGTTGCAAGACTAGACCAGGACAAGTCCCAAGGGCAGATGGTTATGGTGTTGGTGTTGTGTGCTTGAGTGTAGAGACTAGGGTTTGACCCTTGGTTTCTACACTTTTTGCCTTTTTTTTGAAATTTTCTTTTGAAAACTTTTAAAAACTTAAAAATACTTACTTTTTACAAAATCAAACTTTTTCTTAACTTAAAAATAAGCACAATAACTGCTTATTCCACAACAGATTTAGTCAAAGGGACTGTTTGGCTTTTCTAAGCTACCAAAAGGACTAAAAAAAGTTACAAAAGCTCAAATAAGCTAGCTGAATCAGATAATAAGCTAAAGAACATGAATAAGAACTAATATAAGCTGAAAATAAAAAGAGTGAACTAAATAAAGGGGAAATAAGCAGTTTTGGCAGAAGCAAAATCAAATGAAACCTAAGGCATAAAGGGACAAATAAGCAGTTGAGAAGCACTTAATAAGCTATTAGTAAGCACTTCTAATATAAATCACCTACAAACACTTAAGGATCCTAAATAAGCTAAATTGAATAAGCTGATAAGCTAATTAAAAGGGATCTAAAAGTGTTGTGTGTAGGTCTAAAGTTATGGATCTAAGCAGCCTTTGTAAGACAATAACTAACTTGAATAATCCAAATCAATTATATGAAGAACTCTTTAACAATAAGTACTTGATGCTAACGCAGAATATTAACACAAGCAAGAAAAACATAATTGCTATTTTACTAATAAACTTTTTCTATTAATCGTTCTAATAAACTTCGTATATTCTTGTACAAGACACTATGCCTTAGGGTTCCTTTTATACACTAAGGAAACCCTAGTATCTCTATAAAACGTGTAGAAGGATATACATATCTCTTCCTAAGATATCTCTACGCGTACATATCATTCCCTAATATATTTCTAACAAACTATTCTGTTTTTCATGAACAGAGTTAACTACAAATACTAAACAGGACTAACTAGGTTTGCCAGACTTAGCTTTAGTACTGGTAGACTTAACTACGTAATCTAGCCTACCAGACTTAACTGTTATAACTAGCAGTATTAAGTATAGTTTACATAATTCCCAACAACCCTCCCATAACTTGATCTTCACTAGTAAACTTCAAGTTTCATTACTTTGAGCTTTCTAAGGATGTTGTAAGTTGCCTTAAGGAATTATTTGATGCTCGCCGCCTCTGTGAATCTTCAATTTTGATCTTTGAAGCATCGTGAGACAAGTATCAACACTCCATGGTTGTTCTTGAGTTCTTTTCAAGAACATTGACAATCATACATCGAGTTCATAAAGTTTCATGCTATTCTCATCACTTCTAGGTGTGTTAACTCCTTTTAGAGGTGAATCATTGAAAACTTAATGGGTTTGATGTCTCTTTACCGATTAGCCATTACTCTGGGTAGCCAATGTTTGGTTTACTAACCATGGTACATTGATAACCATTTCAACTCTTTGTACGTGAAACATGGTAAGTTGAAATACCATATGATTTTTAGCAAATCATCAACGATCAACGAATTTGACTTGTCTTTACCAAAAGCCGTACCCTTTTAGACTAGCTAATTCTCTAGTGTGCCATTACCCTGGTGAATTATTAATCAGTTATGGTTTTTCCACAGCCTTTACCACAAGCCATAATCTTGTGGGCTAGCCAACTCTTCACTATCACAGATATGGTGAGTTGATTACCGTATAATTTTTGGCAAATTGTCAGCCATAAACGGATTTAAGACATCTTTACCAGAGCCATTTGCTCTTGGATTAGCTAGTCCTTATGTTGATTAGACATGGGGTACTGATTAACATTTGTTGTGTTAGTGCAAAGCACCTTCACCAAGTGAAACCTTCTTAAACTCCATTTTTACTCATCAACTCTTAATATATACCCAACAACTTAGAAAATTCTTTCAAACATCTAAAATTATTGTTGTTGAGATTTTGATTCAACTAACCTCAAGGCGATAGCATGCATCATCCTTCCTTTCTCCCAGCAGACTTCTTCTCAAGCATAGCTTTGCAAACTCTATTTGGGAGTGGATATTCAACCTCTGTCATCATATAAATATCTGCGGTTTCAAGGTTAGACAATGCACAACACGAGTGTGGAAATATCTCTATCGACCACTTGTTCTTCTGTGCCAACTTCCAAATCTCATCTCTAGCATCGGTGTTTCAAACATGATCTTTAAGTCTCACTAACGAACTCTTTCATATTCTTACGTGGGTACGCTATCACCATGCTTTTCCATCATTAGCCTATACATTTCCTTCGGATCATCTCTGGTAAAATCACTTAGTAGAGCTGGAAAATTTACATAGATAGTATTTGTGTGATCTTCCTTGATTATCTGGTAAACTTCTTTCTTATCAGTCTTGATAATCTGCCATTTGACAATCTTAGCAGGATGCGTTGAACCTTCAGGAAGAAGGTTCATCTACCTTTTCCTTTCTATAAGCTTTTACTTCCTCTTTAGTTTCAGTCTTATCCTTTTTCATTCCTTTCTTTGCAGTAGATTTCCTTCTGGTCCACTTTAGAATTGGCTTTTCAGGTTCTTCTTCCTTCTTTACATTTTCAATCTTAGCAACCTTTTCAACCTCTACAACTTTCTGCTTCTTAGCCTCCTCAATGAAGTTGAATACCTTACCTTTTCATCCTTGAAGCTTCCACCACGAATCTTTAGGAATAAAACTTTGGATTTGCCTCATTACCTTTTCAAATTCGCCTTTAATTCATCAGGATTTAGTTTCTTTAACTGGACCATCTTCCAATTTGGATCTCTTTGACTCTTGATGTGTTTCATCATATATTCTCACCCTCAAAATCAGTGAAATCTATACCCTTTTGTTTGATAATTCCCTCCAGCTTCTGAACTCTTTTCACCATCTTCGAAATTATTGTTCCCAATGTTTGTCTAGTCTGCTTGAGATCCTTCTCCAAGCTATTTATTTTAAATCAATTTTGGAACTAGTTGAAGTAGATCATCCACGGATAAAGGACTTGGTTACGCTTCAATAGTGGATGTTGAATGCTAGGTTTGTGGAATTGTTGTTGGCTCTTCTCGCATCATGAGTTAGAGGTGAGTAAGGTGGGGTGTTAGTGTCCTTTGTCAAACTTAGGTACTACGGTTCAATTGTTGGTTGAGCTAAGCTTGGATGTAGCAGAAGGAGTAGGAACTGAAGTACCTGCGGTCGGTAGTAGTAGCAGGAAACATAGCAGGAAATAATGGCCTATGTACCCCTTCAAAACGCCTTTTCATATTTCCAAAAATCTTTTTGGTCAATTGGACAACAATGTAAGGGTGTTTGCTCTGCGTTTGTACATCCAAAATTATTTGTAGAAAGTGTGGGTACATCAAAAAAATTCTGCTTTATCACATTGGCAACCATGGCATCAAAATCATTTTTGAAAAGTTAAAGAGTCGCTAGTGGAAAGACATATCAATTCGAGAGCAATATTGCTACCAAACCGATCCCATTCACCACTTTTAGAACTCATACGATTGTAAATTATGATGCACAATTGATAAAGATTTAAAGCGTGCGCTTTTAGGGGTCATTTAAGCCCTTAATCGACCACTTTTATATCCGTTACTGCTTAATTTCGTTCCTTTTCACTTTTTAGGTCTCTTGGAAGCAAAATTTTGGAACGAAGCATTTTTGGACGAAAAAGAGCAAATACATGAAGAAAATGACAAATTCAAGATCGAAGCCACTCAGTTTGCTCAAGCAGAACTGGCGTCCCGATCAAAGGCGACCCGTCCCTTTTAGAGACTTGATCAAAACATGCACCGGATGACTCGGTGGAATTTTTGTTCGTATAACTTTGCGTCACGTTGTAAAGAAGGAGGCGTCACTTAGACTTTTCATCTCGTATCACCGGATCCATAATCAAGATGGCGTCCCAGCGGAAGGACCGACGTCACAACTCTAAGGTGACGCCGTCCCATCGATGACTTGGCCAAGACGAAACCCTAATGAGGCGAACTGACGGCGTCCCATGCAAAAGGTGACGCCGTCGCAAGTAAATCTATATATAGAATACGTTTTTTCTGCATTTAAAGAGGTATAATTTTATAGAAAAAACCCTAATCGTTTGTAGTCCGATTTGGACAGTTGTAGCCACCTGTAAAATTTCAATATTATTAATCTTCATATCAATGAACTAGATTCTTTATCAAAACTTATTTAAGCTAAGTTAAGCATTTTAGCATATACATTTCATTTTTCTTGCATAAAAATTTATGCATATCCGAGTAGTCTTATTTGATCATGCACGATAATTCTTGATAAATTCGTCGGTCTCACGAGAAATTTTCTTGTATTCAAGTCATGCAGCGTCTGGGTATAATAAAAGAAAAACATGAAAAATAAAAATGAATTAATAAAGTCCAAAATTATACCATCGTGTCAGTTTATTTAAAATGTGTCCGAAAATATAAGTAATATATTTTTCCCATTTGGAATTATACGTCTACAAGTAAAACAACGGGACACGAAATACACTTAGTACCAAATTAATGCACAAAATAACTAATAATTACATTTTACAAAATAATAAATATAAAAATAATTCTACCCTTATCCCTAGAGTCCCATGCCCCAACCAAATCCTAAAATGTGATTTTCCTTTTTACTGCTTCACCCACGTTCTTCTCTCCCTAAAAGAAAACAAATGCAGTTTCCAAATATCCCCTTATCTCTCCAACCCTTCTTCTTCCTCAAAGAAGTAATGCTTATAACTTCTTTCTTAAACCAAAAGACAACAAATCTTCTTCCTTAGCATACCCCAAAAATGAGGGTTTGAAACATCACTTTCTCACCATACAAACGGCTACACGACCCCAATCTTGAAAATCAATCTATGGCAAGAGTCACTATCTAATTCCTTTTTCCTAGAGTCAACAAAAGAAGGAAAACACAAGAGGACAACTAGGACTTTGGGCATCATAGTGAAGTTACCCCAAAGAAGTTATCTCATGTCTCCAATGTCGAAAAGCTAGGTCCAAAGTTCCTCAATCTTCACCTTTATAAGGGCCACGAAGGACCAGGGGTTTCACACATATCTCACTCATTCTCACCACCAAAAAGATTTCGAATTGAAGATTGGAATGTTCGAATTGGGTTTTGGGTGGAGGTCATGTGAATCCCCAAAGAAAGGTCTTCGTCGGCATCTTAAGGTTCTACAAATTCCATCTATTACTTCTTTTGTTTGTAAAGGATTTCTTTTTTTTACTGCCTTTGATATTGTTGTTGTCGATTGTTACATAAAATTTTTGTTGGAATAATATTTATTGAACCAAATGGTGTGGTAGCCAAGAATAAAGATTTTTGTCTTAAAAACTATTTGATATTTTCTTGATTAATGATTTAAGGGAATTGGTTAGTTGTTAATAAGTATGGTTATGGGTTAATGAAGTTATAACTAGGCATGGAATGGGTAATATTGTGGGAAAATGTGGCTCGTTCCTTGGATATTGTCATTTTGATTCATGGTTTGTTTTCCCTAAATCACCATTCGACCACCACTAAGGCACTCTAGCAGGAAGGTCGAGGGTATCCATGGCTGCCAAGGGCTATGCTCGAGCCATGGTTGAACCCAATGCCCCTCTTAAGTCTAAGGGTATTGACCCCGGAAAGTTGCGAGGTGGGACCTCTAACCTTAAGGAAGTTATGACCATCTAAAAAGGTCACATCTTCACCCTTTTCATTCCTTGTCCAAAACCAATGGCAAGTGTCATCCTACTTGCCCCATTTATGAGTTTTTCGTTGCTATAAATCTTCAACTTGTTTGGTCGTGACATAGTTAAACATGGTCATCGAGTGACCAAAGCCTTACGTGCCTCGTACCACACTCGTCCTAAGTCTATACGTGGGTAATATGAGTAGCAACAACATCCCACAAAGAACCTTTTGTAACAAGTCTAAGTCTACTTTGTGTCTACTTTGGCACAAAGCTGTAGAAACTAAACCTGTATTGGTATTGGGCCACTACCTATATGTGGGTGGCTAGTGCAGTCCATTAAGTGCACAAACCCTTTAACCCATGAAAAAACCCAAACTGTTCGGGCCCAAGCCCACAATAAAAAGCGTCACCCCACATTCGAATCGGAAATAAATTTATAAGAAGAATGGAAATCTTAAAAACGTCTCTTCTCGTATGTCTCTCAAACTAGACCATTCTTGTGTAACGAAACTTAAATTATTTACATCATCGATATATAAATACACACGTACTAGTACTTAAACTAACGCTATTTTAATACAACGATCGTATAACAAATTTAGCAGTCAAACTAATTATAAAGATTAAATCTCTTTTTGCTAATTACGTAATTATTTGCAAAGAATAACAAATTTCTTAACAATTGGTATAAATAAAATGAGTAATTTCAATACTTATATATAAATATATATTTTAAAAACAAAGGCAAATTTTACAATGACATCTATTGTACGTATTAAAAGCATAAATGAAACCATGTCAGTTTTTTCTAAAAATATGACATCACCTTATAATTATATCCGTACTCGTACAACAACATATACGCATTCTAACGACGATATTTCTTCACCGTATCCTTCCTGACCTATACCCTTATTCCTACCTACCTATTCCTTAGAGCCAATGTCGACCAATCTTTGATACAATATCTAAAACTTAGCGCTACCACACTAACGTTTACAACTTAAGCTTTGATATAGTTAAACATTACCAAGCAAACTATAAACGTAATAATTAAAGTATTGTTATACTAATTATAGGCCGCGAGGGAGATGCATGCTATAAACTAGAACACAAGTCTTTTCTTAAAATGTATGCTTGCCTGATTATTATTATTATAGCCTAAGTTGCTAGCCAAAAGACCCCTTCATCATGAACCATTAATCACTTGCGGTGAGCGCAAATATTGTGGATAGTACTATGGGAATTAACGACCCGACTCGGTTATCGGAAATAACAAGGCGCAGCCGTATTGAATATCTTAGGTAATTGGCTATTACCTCTTGGGGCAATTTATTACTTACACCAGTAATTAGGTGTATGCAGTTGACTTTGGTGTCATGAGCTTAGTGCATAATAATCTCTGATTTTCTATGATAATTGTCTTCGAAGCAATTACCATCTTTATCTTGTGTTCAACCATTTACTAAACCTATAAATATCACTCAACATTTTTTGTTGATCTTTTTAAGCATGTTTATCTCAGGTACTAACTAGGAAAATCTTGAAGGCACGGAGTGGACGGAATGGGATGCTGGAAGTGGTGTTTTAAATAAAGTTATCATCTCTTAAACATTTGAACTATCTTTTGTGTAACTTCAAAAACTTGTGGTATTTTCTCTTGTGATCCAAAACATTGAGTTTTTATGAAATGGTAACAATCCTTTATTAAAAACGTCTCTTTAGAGTCGATTTCTATGACTTATGACTGTGATCCTCTAGGTAATACCCCAAATAGTCTTCCGCTGTTACATTATGATTTTGGGGGCGTTAGAGATTGGCATCAGAGCCTAGGTTATAGAGAACCAACTTGTATTTTCAAAACAAATTGGACTACAACCACATTTTCAAATGGACCGTTTTACACCACCACTTCACGTCCTCCGCGCCTACTTCGTACCGATCACATGTATGAGATTCGCTTGGCGGATAATAAATGACTAGTAAAGCATTGCATGATAAAAATTTATAATTTTAATTTTCATTTAGTTAGGCATTAAGATTTGCGTGGCAGATTATGCACGACTAACTAAATCTTATTTACTGCATGACATTGCTTATATTTAAATGCATATTTTCTTTTGGGTTGTTACAGTACCATGTCTTCTGCATCACACCCCATTGATCTGACCTCCGACACCGAGATTGAGGACGCTATGTCCTCTACCACTGTGCCCGTGGCACCAGCTGTTCTCGCACCTAAGTCCCTAGCTTTGACATCTGGAGAGACTGAACCCTTTGAGGAGGGTGAGGTCGCTGCTACTCCACCTGATTTGGTCATACCTGAGGATTTGCCTATTTTTGTTCCTCCTACTTATGACCAGTATCTTGAGTCACAACAGTGGTTGTCCCCTTCGGACGTTGTATCTGAGTCACCCTTGCACACTGCTTCTGTGTCCCCCACCACTTCTCGCTCCTCATCACTACATAATCGTCGAAGGCGAAAGCGAGCTAGGGTTCTCAAACCCTACGAGCATGAGCCCTTCGGCAAGCCATTCCGATACCATAAGGCTGGCGCGATCTTCCTGCATACCACTCGGAAACGAGTGAGAGCGCCCACTGCCTTTGTTCCACCCACTGACATACCTTTATCTTCGGCTTTTCCACCATCAGCTTCACCCACATCACCACCCATGCCTACTTCACCACTACCACCACCGACCACTTTCATCTACCAAACCACCACCGTACTAGTTTTGTCTCCATCCCGTGCATCATCCCCACTAGTGGTGCATACTGATCCTGTAATATCCCTTAGGGAGAGGGTCCATTTCTCACCATCACTTTTCGACCCATATGTTTATGCTGTGACCTATCAGCCGGGACCTCGTAAGAGGGTGGACGCTAGGCGTTGGTCCTTCTTGATGTTGGTTATGAGTCAATGGAGGTTAGAGGAGGGTTCACCGAGTGCTATGGAGCTTGGTGAGCATTTGTTTGCTGCTGCTGAGATTCTTCCTGTTACGGGAGAACCTCTTCATCACACCATCCCGTTGCTAGCGGCACGACTTGTGCGATATGAGGATCAGCTTGGAGAGGCTATGGCACAAGTCGACGAGATCCCACTGGTCCGGATTGAGAGTGTAGAGGAGGAGGTTGAAAACCTCGTTGTTGGGAGGATCGCGATGGAGGAGCTCTTTGATAGGATTGGTACTCATTCTGAGCGAGCTAGTGAGGCAGTGATAGTCCTGGAGTGGAGAGTTGAGTCGGAGAGGTTGGAGCTACTAGACAAAGTTGAGATGAGAGAGGAAGTGGTGCAAAGATAGTCTGAGCAGATGGTGACCATGGTGACACGTACTGCGACTATTAAGCAGAGATTGGAGGCGAGAGATAGGGAGATGGATGATTTGGCGGAGCTTGTCCGTGACTTGCAGCGACGAGTGAGTGGTGCACCCGACGGCCCATAGATCGGAGGCACACCCATTTAGTCTACTGATATGTCAGTTTGCGGTATACAAATATTTTCCGAAGAAATACAAAGGCAATGTATTTCCCGGGTCGTTCTCCGAACGAAGGATGAATGGAGTTTACATCTCACGTCGCGTTTTACAAGGTTTTTGAATGGGAAAATAGGGAGGATAATGGGATTCTATGCTACGATAATGAAACATAAACTAAAATAAACTAATTAAGCATATAAAATGATAACGTAAAGCACATTAATCCTAAAATGCAATTTAAATCTAAAACGCAACTACGGGAATTCTAAAAACGCGAATTAAAACTAAATTAAAGAGATTTAAGCTAATTTTGAAAAACGTAAACTAAAATTAACTTATAAGAAATTCAATTTGATAAAAAGAAACTTTTAAAACTTAAAACGTAAGAAAAACGTAAAAAACTGGTGCGCTCGGGTAAAAACCCGGGCCTAAAACGTAAACTATTTCGAAAAACGACCCTAGGACTAAAAATTTATTTTTCCTACAAAGAATACGACAAAATATAATTTTAGGAAAAAGCGGAATATTTTTTTAAGTACTTTTCTATTTATTATGAATTAAAAACTAAAAAGTACAAATTAATTATTTAAAAATACTAAAACATATGAGAAAATTACAAAACTATTTCTAAAAATACTTTATACTATTACTAAATTGAGAAAAATATTAAGTGTGAAAAATAATCTCTAGAAAAGCTGTTAAATAGCTAAACAGTTTAGAGAGCTTAAAAGGAAATGTTGGCTTAAAAGATTTATTGCTGCAAAGCTAGACAAGAAAGACCCAAGGGCAAAGTGGTTCCATGTGTGTGCTGAGACGTGGGACAGTGATGCAAAACGTCCTGAGTTCGAATCACAGCAGCTCCATTTTTGGTTGTTTTTATATTTTTGAGCTCTTTCTTTTATCAAACCAACAATTAGCTAAATCTAAACTATTTTTATAAAAACTAACTTATAGGAAGACACTAAAAACAGTAATGATAAGCTGGAAAGAGAAGAAAAACAGAAACTAATGAATCAATTAGCAAATGTTTAACAGATTATCTAAAGCTACAAAACGAAACAGGACCTAAAAGGGACTTAAAGGCACTAAAAGCTATTGGGAACTTAAGGATCCTACACTAAGCTAAAGGGGCATTAAGAGAACTTAAACAAGAAACTACATCTAACCTATAGTAGCAAATAAGCTAGAATCAATATTGAAATGAGCACTAAAAGTGCCTACTGCTGTACCAGTAGTCCAAAGGGCAGAAAAAGGAGCTTTGACAGGCTAATTAAAACACCAAAATAATCTCTTAATACTACTTAAAGGCAAATCAGAATAACTTGGAACATTAGACTATTATAGTGAACAAAAATCAAGTTCTAAACTACACTAAATAAGCGGTTAATTGTCAAAAAGCAGACCTTACTTAGGACAGAACATGTGGTGCAGGCGGATACATAGCAACTCACCAACTTTGAGCAACAAGCAAACTAAGCATAACATTTTTTTGATTTTTTTGATTTTTTTTCCTTTTGGAATAGTTAAACAAGCTAATGAAAATACTATTTTTAATTTTAAAAATTTTATGACAAGTAAAAATGAAATAAAAGGCTTGTGAAAACTAAGAAATAAAACATTTGGGATGAAATTGACTTTAAGATGATTTGGTATTTAAGCTAAAACACACAAATGAGCTTGACACTTACAAATTTTGGTGAGAAAGCTATAAAACTAATAACCACCTTGAACTAACCCAAATTGAACACATCTAAATGACTTGAACATTAAAATATGAATTAAACCAAACACTCCTTTAAAAAAAATGAACTAGAACTTATGAACCAACTGAGATCATGAAACTGAAAGTTTTAGAACATAAGAAATTTGTGACCACTGAAAAAGCTGAGAAAACAAAATTAGACTCAAAATAAGCAACAAATAAGCTGAAGTAAAATGTTGACTTTCGTTGACTTTGGTAAACTTTTTGAAATACTTGAAAATGAAGAGCTTACATGAGCTTAATTAACAGATTAGAAAACTTAAGAATTATCATCAAACAGTAATGGATGGCAAAATAAAAAGTGAAAACATAAATTGCATTCAATAAACTGAGTTTACAACTGAATAAGTAAAATTACAACTAGTAATAAGCAGTAAATGACACAGGAATTAAAAAGAAGGTAACAATTTTTCTAAAAGCTTTGAAAAAGCGGACAAAATCATTTGTGGTGGAGGTGGGTTCTATATATATTGAATTCTTGAGCGTGCTAAGGTTTGGGAGAAGCTTACGGGTCTCTTATCTCGACCCTTGATCTTTGCTTGGCCACCAATCCTTGATCTACGCCTTGATTTGTATGCCCATGTGTCGGACCAATCAAAAAGCACAAATAGTCCATTGTCATTCTTTGTCCATGTCGGTTTACTAAAAATTCTAGTCGAGGTTTAGTGTGGGTTAATTTATGTGAAGCAGGGTTAATTGAGAGGTGGGAGATATACAGTAATTGGTGGGTAAAGGGATGTTTTATTGTTTGACTGGGTGTGCTTGGGAGGGTTGACCGGGTATGACCCTTGGGTGGGATATATTATGTGTAGGTGGGCTTAGGCTGATAGAGTAAAGGGATTGGATTGGATTTTGGACTTGATGTAATTTTTTTGTATATCCGGATTGTAAACATGGACCATTTATGTGAATTTTATAATTATAAGGACCAAATGTGTGATTTGTGAAAGGTTTAGGTGTAGATGGAAAATTGGTAAAATGAGGGGTTTGATGTGAAAACTCCCCGAACATGATCAGAACTCCCTATTTTGCACTTTTGAGCTTCCAAATCCAATAAATAGCATCCCCAGCATCGGCTTTTGCACTCTTCTTTCTCTTGTGCTCGGTTTCTTGGTTTTGGCTTTCTTTTATGCATTTGTCTTATCCGCACTGCACATGCATAAACTAAAAAAACTAACAAATATTAGACATAAACGGCTCTTTCTTTGTTATTCTGGGTCTGATTTGATAAAGAAATGGTATGTGTTTTAGCACATATCAAAATACCCTAGACTAGACGATTGTCGTGTCCCCACGCAATGCAATCAACTCACACTTCTAAAATCAAGGATTTCAATCTCTTTCTACTAAACCTTTGAAAAGTAGCAAAGATTCCTCAAAAGAGATTAAGAAACCCTTAATTCTAAAATGCCCGTTTACCTTTTAATTCACATATAGATATTATGATTAAGCACATACCGATTATGAGTGACGGTTTGTTGAACTTTCATGTCGATCAATAACTCCAACATTTTTTCAAAGCGACATTTTAGGATCACGGAGTAGGAAACACAACACACGTGAAGTGACCATACTGGATAGAATACATCGTCACGATTTTCACAAGTCCCCAACTAAGCGTAAAATCGAAATCATTGTTAAATATGATTCTAGATGCTAACACTACCCATGGAAGTTACTTGTGTAATTACCTTTTGTTCCCATTTTCCTATTTTCCTCTATTTATTTTATTTTTGTGAAATGA
This sequence comes from Chrysanthemum lavandulifolium, assembly GCA_022545495.1. Taxonomy (NCBI): domain Eukaryota; kingdom Viridiplantae; phylum Streptophyta; class Magnoliopsida; order Asterales; family Asteraceae; genus Chrysanthemum; species Chrysanthemum lavandulifolium. Next base: position 253,588,338 of record CM040244.1, on the reverse strand, counting down.
ATTTCTTCAAATTTCTCGTTTCGATAAGTTTTATTAGATAAAGATATGAAGCTAAGTCGATAATTAGTTATCCATATTTTCTCAAGAACCATTTCTCAAAATGAGGTCCACATCAAGGAATTTTATTCACTTATATTTTTGACTTTTCATTTTCATTTTTTTTCATTCATTTTTTTTTTTTTTTTTTTTTTTTTTTTTTTTTGCACTTATACTTTTATTTATATGAGCTATGAAGCAGACTTCATGGGGTAATTCAAGACCTTACACATTTTGAATAAAGGATCCAAGGGCCGTTCTGACGGAGAATTCAAGACTCTAGGCTTCATGAAATGAGGATCGATGGGTTAGACCAAGACCTCACCCAATCCGGCTAGAGGTCCCGGGCGGCGTAAGAGGGTAGCCAAGACCTAAATGCTTACTTTTGAAATAAGGATCCAAGGGTCCAATCTCGAACCGCAACTCATAACTTTATTTATTACTTATTACTTATTACGAGTCCTTGATGTGTACCCAATTTTTAAAACAAATATTCTTTTAAGAAGATAAAGAACTAACTATTGCCAAAACTTAACATCTTTAATTATTTATTCAAAGATATGGGGTGAGACAATTTTGTGGGAACAAAAAGCCATAAGTACCTTCGATGGGCTCTAAAGAGAACCATCTACTCCACGCTTAGCCTATAAACTCATAAGTAACTTTATCATTCCTCGATCTCCGCAAATTTAAAATCCCAAATAATGAGATCCGCGGATGCTTAGCCATAATTTTATTGATTATCTATGGTTAAGGGAACAAGTTAGGGCTCAACACGCCCGGTCAAGTCAGAATTCCATTCCTACTCTCACCAGCGAAAAGTCAACAAGGTGTCAAAACATATATTAACTTAGCGAATGCTTCGTCAAATAATCTCAAGTCTCGCATTTTTAAAGTCACTTATTAGAAACTCGCAAATTCTTGTTTAAGCTTCGCATATTTAAAATTACTTAGGGAGACTTGCAAATTCTTGGCCTTGTGAGCTAGAATTGCGTTTTATAGCCTCTTGTCTAAGCAATTAGCAAAGGCTATTTCAAGAAAAACGCATATTTGAAGTAACTTCTAAGAAACTCGCAAAACCTTTTCAATCATAAAACAAGCAAAAGCTTACAAAATTTTTTAAATTTCCTCATTTTTAGCACATTTGTTTTTTCATTTTCTAAGGAAAAACGGGGTTGCGAGAGTACACGACAAAAACAAACAAGTGCGGTCAAATCAAATCGAATATTACCCACCTCAGACTAAAACGAAACATTGTCCTCAATGTTTAAAGGCAAGGGTAATAACGAAAATCTAAAAGCCGTTTATTAAGTATGCTCAAAGATAAACGTTAGTTGATAAGATTAGGATATCGGATTTCCATCAGCATCGATCATGAAACTCGAGTGGAGAAAAGACAAACTTCGAACACGAGAGTCTTGATATCGGGAAAATCCTAGACAAAAACATCACAAACAACCAAACACGAGAAAATTGAAGAGGCTAACCCCTTCACATCACTTATTAGAAAATAGAAAGAAGATAGAGATAAGCATGGGGTGCCACCCACGAAGCGCTACTATTTTTTATCACCGAGTCGCTAACCGACTCGTCCCAATTCATTTGTCCTTGGGAAATAAGTGGTAGGGATACCGGGGTCAGCAGTGTCCTCATTCCGAAGGAATGAGGTAGGCGGGATGGGTGGAGAAGAAAATGGGTGGATAAGGCATATCATGAAAGAATGATCCATCATCCGGTGGTTTTGCGAGTGGACGAAAGGATGATGGATAAATAAGAGGATACTCCAAAGAAGACGGGAGCTCATGGTAAGGCAATAGATGTGTAGGCTCAACAACGAAGGCATCCAATGGAGGATCCTTATCTCGAACAACGTTTTCAACAAAAATCTGATCAATGCATATCCCGGGTTTAAAGATCTTATCTTCACACGAGGGCTCAACGGGATAAGTGAGAGTCGATTCAACAGAGGAATGAGAATCAAGTAACAACGTATCCCCTTCGGGATCATGCACAACATCCTCAATACCCGGTGGTATCAAGTCATCAATAGCATCCTCAATGATCGGGTCATTCATCGGATTATCGGAATTCTCGTTCAAAACTTTGCTCATATCAACATCGAAGTAGAATCGCTCAAGAATCGGAGGATAAACATCAACAATAGTGGGACTGCCACTAATCTCTTCATCAAATCGGAAAGTCTCAAGCTTGGGAGAGAAATCACTATCTTTAACGGAGATTGGAGGCAAACTCGAATTATCGTTGAGGGCTTCAATCTTGGAAATGAGAAGATGTACATTCAACAATGTTTCACGCAGTGCTTCATCCTTGATCTGAATATTATCTAGCTCAATCTCTTCATCTTCTGGCTCAAAATCATTATCTTCTTCTATGTGAACGGGCTCAGAATGTAAATCGTCGACAAAATCGACGTCTCCATAAGAATCGTCATCGGAATCGAAGAACATCTCATCATGATCATTTGAAATATCATCACAAATATCATCAACAACCTCAGACTCTCTTGGGATTGGGACAAGGACCTCAGAATTAGATGATTCCGTTTCTGGAATAGTTCTAAGATGCTTATCCCCCATTATGAGAGAGTCAATGGGTTCAACAATTATCAAAGAAATAGAATCATCGACCTCTTCCAAAAGAACCTTACTTCTCTCAACCGGTGTGAGTGAAGGGGAAGATTCGAAAATAAAAGGCTCAGAGATGAAAGAGGGATCGTATTTTAAAGATTCCGGAGGTGGGACAAGTGGTGTGCTCTGAGAGCTAGCAATTTCCACCACTTCCGTTGTGGTCTCCGGTTCTTTCTGTTTAGTGATCATTTTAAGCTCATAATTTCGTTCCGTTTTGTTGTAACTCGATGAACTCGTAACGGCAAATCGTGAAAGATAAGGATCGATTCAAGACTTCTTAGGATTGGAGTCGAGAGTACAAACGAGAATCACCTCGGGTTCAGAATCTCCCTCACCGGAGAGGGAGTAGGAATCGAGCGCTCATCAAGCTTATATTTCAAAAATTTTGACAATGCTTCAAGTTTTTCAATGTTGATAATAAAAGCTCGATGTTCAAAGAAATCATCTCCGTAACCCTCGGTGGGTTCTTCGGGTAGCTCCGAAATGGTGTGATCGTCTTCCATATCTTGAACGGGTTCTGCACTATTACTTTGTTGACATTGACTGATGAAAGTTATTAACATGCATTCCATTGTGATTCGATGTTGCTCAAAAGCGTCGTCAATCCATGAAGAATCATCCGAAACCCGGTGGGTTCTTCAATCATAGAATCAAAATTCACAATTGGAGCGGGTTCTTCATAAGCAGGATGTATCTCGGGCATACACCGTAAACAACGAAAATCATTCGACGATCTACCATGTCTCCACAACCATAACAATAATATGGATCAAACGAAGATATCTCAGGCTGTGGAGGGTAGTTGGAAAAATTTTGAGGATTATTGAAAGAATTGGGGCACATATGATTATAACACTGATAATCATATCCCAAACGTGATTTACAACACTAACAGAAATAGTCAAAGGAGTCCATAACAATCAAACATAAAAGAGGGATAAGAGGAAAGAATTATCAAATCAGAGGGTTAAGAAGAATATTTTTGGGTTTTTAAAACAAATTTTGAAAAGGAAAATCTTTTTGGGTTTTGTAAACACTTTAGGAAAAGTGTTTTGGTTTTATAGATGTTTTTGGGTTTTTGAAAAAGAAATATATACAAAAATAATGATAACTTCACTCGGGGAAGGATCTTCAAATACACGCCCTCCCCGGCAGCGGCGCCATTTTTTTGATATGTCAGTTTGCGGTATACAAATATTTTCGAGAAGAAATACAAAGGCAATGTATTTCTGGGTGGATTCTCGAACGAAGGATGAATGGAGTTACAACTCGCGTCGCGTTTACAAGGTTTCGAATGGGAAAATAGGGAGGATAATGGGATTCTATGCTACGATAATGAAACATAAACTAAAATAAACTAATTAAGCATATAAAACAATAACGTAAAGCACATTAATCCTAAAATGCAATTTAAATCTAAAACGCAACTACGGGAATTCTAAAAACGCGAATTAAAACTAAATTAAAGAGGTTTAAGCTAACTTTGAAAAACGTAAACTAAAATTAACTTATAAGAAATGCAATTTGATAAAAGGAAACTTTTAAAACTTAAAACGTAAGAAAAACGTAAAAAACGGGTGCGCTCGGGTAAAAACCCGGGCCTAAAACGTAAACTATTTGGAAAAACGACCCTAGGAATAAAAATTTATTTTTCCTACGAAGAATATGACAAAATATAATTTTAGGAAAAAGCGGAATATTTTTTTAAGTATTTTTCTATTTATTATGAATTAAAAACTAAAAAGTACAAATTAATTATTTAAAAATACTAAAACATATGAGAAAATTACAAAACTTTTTTTAAAAATACTTTATACTATTACTAAATTGAGAAAAATATTAAGTGTGAAAAATAATCTCTAGAAAAGCTGTTAAATAGCTAAACAGTTTAGAGAGCTTAAAAGGAAATGTTGGCTTAAAAGATTTATTGCTGCAAAGCTAGACAAGAATGACCCAAGGGCAAAGTGGTTCCAAGTGTGTGCTGAGACGTGGGACAGTGATGCAAAAGGTCCTGAGTTCGAATCACAGCTGCTCCAGTTTGGGTTTTTTTTTTTATATTTTTGAGCTCTTTCTTTTATCAAACCAGCAATTAGCTAAATCTAAACTATTTTTATAAAAACTAACTTATAGGAAGACACTAAAAACAGTAATGATAAGCTGGAAAGAGAAGAAAAACAGAAACTAAGGAATCAATTAGCAAATGTTTAACAGATTATCTAAAGCTACAAAACCAAACAGGACCTAAAAGGGACTTAAAGGCACTACAAGCTATTGGGAACTTAAGGATCCTACAATAAGCTAAAGGGGCATTAAGAGAACTTAAACAAGAAACTACATCTAACCTATAGTAGCAAATAAGCTAGAATCAATATTGAAATAAGCACTAAAAGTGCCTACTGCTGTACCAGTAGTCCAAAGGGCAGAAAAAGGAGCTTTGACAGGCTAATTAAAACACCAAAATAATCTCTTAATACTACTTAAAGGCAAATTAGAATAACTTGGAACATTAGACTATTATAGTGAACAAAAATCAAGTTCTAAACTACACTAAATAAGCAGATTGGTCAGCAAAGACAGACCTTACTTAGGACAGAACATGTGGTGCAGGGCAGATACATAGCAACTCACCAACTTTGAGCAACAAGCAAACTAAGCATAACATTTTTTTTATTTTTTTTCCTTTTGGGAATAGTTAAACAAGCTAATGAAAATACTATTTTTAATTTTAAAAATTTTATGACAAGTAAAATGAAATAAAGGCTTGTGAAAACTAAGAAATAAAACATTTGGGATGAAATGGACTTTAAAATGATTTGGTATTTAAGCTAAAAACACACAAATGAGCTTGACACTTACAAATTTTGGTGAGAAAGCTATAAAACTAATAACCACCTTGAACTAACCCAAATTGAACACATCTAAATGACTTGAACATTAAAATATGAATTAAACCAAACACTCCTTTTAAAAAAATGAACTAGAACTTATGAACCAACTGAGATCATGAAACAGTATCAAAAGCCCAAATATTTGATGAGATACTCCCAAAGTGGTTTCCTCCCAAAGTGGTCCCAAGTGGTTAAACTCTCTACACGTTTCTACACATTTCTACCACTCAATTTCACCTAACTTTTCTAGTACCAAAATTTGATCTTCTTTCAACTTTTCATTCTTGTACAACTGTGGTTAAGAATCAAACGAAGTAAATAGAAGAAAATTTCTTTTCTATGTTACTTTGAGTAATCATGTCACAAAGTGCTGAGATAAGCTTATCAAGTCTTTTGATTAATGAAGCAGAAAATGAGGTTGTGGAATTTGTGGAAGATGACATACATGATGAGCGGCGATTTGCTCTTGTGGGAAAGGTCTATACACACCGAGTCATCAATTTTCAAAAGTTGAAAAGGATCCTGATGGCAGCATGGAGGCCCAGACGATCGGTTAGCATACAAGAACTGGAAGGCGGACTCTTCCTAGCAAAATTTGATCATTTGGTGGACATGAGGCACGTTCTTGATGATGGTCCTTGGTCAGTTGAAAGAGACCTTGTTATTCTGAAACCATTGGAAGAGGATGAACAACCTTCTAACATGGAGATGAGTAAGATACCATTTTGGATTCGATTACTTAATCTTCCATTTAGTAGACGTAATGAGAAGTATGTGCGAACTATTGCCGAAAGGCTTGGTTCAGTTATGGAAGTTGATACCCGTCGTCTACAAGAAGGTAGTAAGTATATTCGTGTTCGGGTTATGATTGATGTCTCTAAGCCACTGTGTCGGCATATTTGTGTAATGAATCGAAATAATGAGAAAGTAACGATTGGGCTATGTTATGGCGATTGCCAAACTTTTGCTATTGGTGTGGGCATCTAGGCACTACAGAAAGAATGCCTTGATAAGCGGTGAGACCTAGATGGAAAAACATTTGAGAATTGGCCTTTTCCGGATTCCTTGCGAGCTCCTCCACTAAGAGAAGGAAGTAGTAGGTTGGAACATGAGCAGACCACTTGGGGTTTTGATGGAGTTATTCGTCACATAAATGCCTACAATGACCCGACTAATAGTTATGAGCTGCATTGTAACAAGAAATGTAATGAAATAGATGGTGAGAATGGTGCACCAAGTTCATGTTTTATAGAGAATGAGAACAGGAATTTGAACACGGGACTAAATGAGAAAGAAAAGTATGAAGAGACAGTTACACAGAATTTAAAAAGTCTAACAAGTTCACTTACTAAAGCTAATGACAGTTTGACACGTAAGTCTTGGAGAAGACAAGAAAGGGTATCGTCTAATAGTGGTGTACCTACTGTTGGATATCATTCTGATGAAAAACAAGGGAACAAACGAGAACGGATGGAGGTTGGGGACTCTGAACATATGGAGGTTGATGGTGAAAAGCGCTTGAAGAGCGATGAGTATATTAATGAAAAGGCGAGGTGCGGGACGACCCGCCTAGAACCATCGAGGCTCTTAAGTTGGAATGTCCGAGTGCAGGCAACCCTGGGCATTCATCATCTTCGCGAACTAGTGAAGATAAATAAGCCCTCTATCGTGTTTCTTATGGAGACCCGGTTACACGATACAGAAACTTTGGGTATCCGTCGATGTTTTTCAGATTTCAACCTTTTAGCTGGCAATCCAGTTAGGAGAGCGGGTGGTCTTGATGTGGAAAAAGAACTTAAATGTGAAGGTTATGAGTTATTCTAAAAATCATGTAGATTTTTGTGTTGTAGAGGATTCTGGTATTGAGTGGAGGGGGTCGGGAATTTATGGGTGGCCAAAAAACCAAGATAAGTATCGCACATGGGTATTGCTACGTTTGCTAAAAAGTGCATCAACGCTTCCTTGGGTTTGTTTTGGAGACTTTAATGAAGTGTTGTATACTTTTGAGAAAGTTGGAATGCGTGGGTGTAATATGCGAGAGCTAAATGATTTTGAAACTTCTTGCCACTACTGTGACTTATATGACTTAGGATTTAAAGGTTGTAAGATGACTTGGTCAAATGGAAGAAGAGGGGAGTATAATGTACAAAAACGACTCGATAGATTTTTTGCTACACCGGATTGGTCGACACTTTTCCCATCCAATCAGGTCCAAAATCTTCCTCGAGTGGCATCAGATCATTCACCTATTTTGCTTTCTCAAGAAGAATGTATGAATGGAGGTGGTCAGAAAAAGAGGTTTCGGTTTGAACACATGTGGCTTAGAGATAGCAGGTTAGAGGGAATCATTGAGGAGGCATGGCTTGATGGCGTAAGAGAGGGTTTGGGGAATAATCCTGCAGTGCTACTTAGCGGTTGTGCTGGAAGACTAGCGGAATGGAATAAAACAACCTTGGGGCATGTGCAAAGCAATATTCGATCTAAAGTTAAAAGGTTGGAAGCATTACAAAAACAAACGAGATATGATTCCTACCAAGAACAACATGACCTGCAGAATGAATTAAAGGAACTATATGTACGCGAAGAGGTTATGTGGCGTCAAAGGAGCATAATTCAATGGTTGAAGGAAGGTGACAAGAACACACGGTATTTTCATGCTCGCGCCAGTAGTCGAAGGAAACAAAACAGCATGTTGAAATTACAAAAGGATGATGGACGGTGGGTTGAAGATAGTGAAGGTATATGTGATATGGTATCATCATATTTTGAGAAGTTGTTTGCCACTTCTAACCCACCAGAATGTGAAGAGGAAGTGGCATGTCTGGATAAAACTCTTTGTGATGATGATATTGAAAATTTAGGGAAATCAGTTTCCGAAGGTGAAGTTTTGGCCTTGATTATGCAAATGCACCTTCAAAAGCCCTGGACCTGATGGTATGACTGCTCTATTTTATCAAAAATTTTGGAAAATTGTTGGTCCTACGGTTGTAAATGTGGTGGTTCAATTCTTTCATAGTGGAATCATGCCACAAAATATAAATGAAACTCTAATAACTTTAATACCTAAAACTTCGTCTCCGACATCTTTAAATGATTTTCGACCTATCGGTTTATGCAATGTAATTTACAAAATAATTTCCAAGGTACTCGTTAATAGAATAAAGCGAGTGCTTCGAGGTTAATTGATGAAACTCAATCGCTTTTGTTACAGACGCATGATCGCGATAATGCAATAGTTGCTTTTGAGGTCTTTCATTGGCTTAAGAACAAAAAAAGCGGTCGGAAGGTGCAATGGCTATTAAAGTCGATATGAGCAAAGCTTATGATCGGGTGGAGTGGTCGTTTATTAGATCGAGTTCTTCAAAATTTCGCTTCCCACAAACTTCACGAATATGGTTATGGAATGTGTGACGTCTGTCTCCTTCTCTTTCAATATCAATGGGCATATTACGGACATGTTGTTCCTCGCGAGGACTCCGTCAAGGGATCCTATTTCACCCTACTTATTTATCATGTGTGTGAAGTGTTATCGGCAATGATTAGGAGAGATGTTCTCACTGGCCACATTCATGGAGTTAAAATCAGTCGGGGTGCTCCTCAAGTAAGTCACTTATTTTTTGCCGATGATAGTATTTTCTTTACTAGGGCCACGGTGGAAGAATGCATACGCTTGAAAAATATATTAGGGAAGTATTGTCGTTGTTCAGGTCAAAGTATTAATTTCCACAAATCTGAAATCTTTTTCAGCCCAAATGTCGAAGAAACTTTACGGAATCTCATTGTAACTAGACTCGAGGTTCGAGAAGCATCACAACAATCTATGTATTTAGGCCTCCCTTCTATTGTTGGAAGAAAGAAGAAGAAGTGTTTCAAGCCATTCTAGATAAGGTCGAAGAAAATTTATGGATGGAAAGAACGACAATTGTCAATAGGGAAAGGAGGTTCTATTAAAATCGTGGCCCAAGCAATGCCAATGTATGTCATGAATCTTTTCTATTACGGATGGTCTAATTGACGAGATCCATCGAGCTTTTAATTGTTTCGGTGGGGACATGGAAACAAGGAAAACCCTATCGATGGACATCATGGGAGGCTATGTGTATCTCTAAATATCGTGGTGGCATGGGCTTCGTCATATGAATAGCTTTAATAAGGCTCTCCTCGCTAAGCAAGGTTGGAGACTAATAACAATGGAGGAGTCACTTAGGCAAGAATTCTAAAGGCGAGGTATTTTCCAAGGAGTTGTTTCTTAGATGCAAGGATTGGATATAAGCCTAGTTTTGTTTGGCGTAGCTTATGTTCAGCACGAGACATCATTCGAAAGGGGCAAAAATGGAATGTTGGTAATGGTAAGCAAGTAAGAATATGGGAAGACTATTGGCTTGAGGGTTATAGAAAACTAGACAACCACACTCAGAATCATGATTTGCATGTGGTTAATGATCTTTTAGATCCAAATACAGAAGGTTGGAACCACACACTATTGCTACAAGTATTTCCCAGACAAATTGCTGAAAGGATATCATGTACACACATCAATCCCGCTGAGTGTGACTCTCGTTACTGGGGTGCTTCTCCCAATGGAATTTTACTTGCAAATCTGCTTATTGGATAGCAATTCGAGTATAGAATGTCTTAAAGATCCACAAGCACAACAGAGACGATAAGTGTTTTAAGGCAATTTGGTTGGCTAATATTCTTAACAAAGTAAAAAATTTCATATGGAGAGCTTGTATGAATCTTTTGCCCACTTTAAGCAATCGGTAGCAAGAGGCTTAGCGCTGGTTCTCTCACTGTGTGCATTGTTCGGCTCAACGGAAGACATTAAACATGCTCTATTCCTTTGTGATTGGGCGCGGGATATATGGGCTAGCATGGAGTTGGTGATCTTACAAACCGTGAAGACATATCTATTGAAGAGATGCTATGTGCTACTCAGGAGCGACAAGATGGTAAGTTTGAATTGATGCTAATGGTAATGTGGCGAATATAGTGTGCGAGAAATTCCAAAGCTCATGGACATGGAGATTTGGAGCGAGAATAAAGTGAAAGAATCGCTCATGTGATCTTGCAAGATTTCTCCCAAAGCAAATCGAGCTCTGATTGCAACTATGCCCCCATAATGCACCACTTACGAGCATGGTTTGCTCCAACATACGGAGAGATAAAAATAAATGGCGATCTTTGGTGTATTAGGAACAATGGTATAGCGGGCCTTGGTTTTGTCATGAGATCACATAGTGGGTCGATCTTGGTAGCGGGAAGCGAGCGGTCAATTTTGTGGCGTCGGTTGTTTGGTGAAGCAAAATGGGCTATACAAGTGGCGCTAGCTAAGGGTTTTAAAAAGTTGTTTTGGAGACCGATTCAAGCATTCTTGTGGAGCATTCAAACACGACAAAGTGTTAGTTCAAATTAGAGCTCTATTTCTCCATATCGTCAATTATGTCTCTCATTTGATTCTTGTACTTGGTCTATATGCGACGTGAGGGAATAGAGTGGCTCATGAGTTAGCTAGAAAAGCGTTATATGATAGTATAGATGAAGTGTATGTTGGATTTGTGCCTCCTTGGTTAAGCCATGGGTACAACATGATGTAACTTTTCTAAATGATAATTGAATGAGTTTCATGATCCAAAAAAAAAAAAAAAAAAAAAAAAGATCGAGATCATGAAACTGAAAGTTTTAGAACATAAGAAATTTGTGACCACTGAAAAAGCTGAGAAAACAAAATTAGACTCAAAATAAGCAACAAATAAGCTGAAGTAAAATGTTGACTTTCGTTGACTTTGGTAAACTTTTTGAAATACTTGAAAATGAAGAGCTTACATGAGCTTAATTAACAGATTAGAAAACTTAAGAATTATCATCAAACAGTAATGGATGGCAAAATAAAAAGTGAAAACATAAATTGCATTCAATAAACTGAGTTTACAACTGAATAAGTAAAATTACAAGTAGTAATAAGCAGTAAATGACACAGGAATTAAAAAGAAGGTAACAATTTTTCTAAAAGCACTGAAAAACTGGACAAAATCATCTGTGGTAGAGGTGGGTTATATATATAGTTGAATTCTTGAGCGTGCTAGGGTTTGGGAGAAGCTTCTGGGTCTCTTATCTCAGCCCTTGATCTTTGCTTGGCCACCAATCCTTCAATCTTTGCCCTTGATTTGTGTGCCCATGTGTCCAGACCAATCAAAAAGCACAAATAGTCCAAGCTGTCATTCTTTGTCCATGTCAGTTTACTAAAGATTCTAGTACGAGGTTTAGTGTGGGTTAATTTATGTGAAGCAGGGTAAATTGAGAGGTGGAAGGTATACAGTAATAGGTGGGTAAAGGGATGTTTTATTGTTTGACTGGGTGTGCTTGGGAGGGTTGACCGGGTATGACCCTTGGGTAGGATATATTATGTGTTGGTGGGCTTGGGCTGATATAGTAAAGGGATTGGATTGAATTTTGGACTTGATGTAATTTTTTTGTATATCCGGATTGTAAACAAGGACCATTTTTGTGAATTTTGTAATTATAAGGACCAAATGTGTGATTTGTGAAAGGTTTAGGTGTAGATGGAAAATTGGTAAAATGAGGGGTTTGATGTGAAAACTCCCCGAACATGATCAGAACTCCCTATTTTGCACTTTTGAGCTTCCAAATCCAATAAATAGCATCCCCAACATCGGCCTTTGCGCTCTTCTTTCTCTTGTGCTCGGTTTTCTTCGGTTTTGGCTTTCTTTTGTCTGTTTCGTCTTATCCCTACCTGCACATGCATAAACTAAAAAAACCAACAAATATTAGACATAAACGGCTCTTTCTTGGTTATTTTGGGTCTGATTTGATAAAGAAATGATATTTGTTTTAGCACATATCAAAATACCCCAGACTAGACGATTGTCGTGTCCCCATGCAATGCAATCAACTCACGCTTCTAAAATCAAGGATTTCAATCTCTTTCTACTAAACCTTTAAAAAGTAGCAAAAATTCCTCAAAAGAGATTAAGAAGCCCTTAATTCTAAAAATGCCCCGTTTACCTTTTAATTCACATATAGATATTATGATTAAGCACATACTGATTATGAGTGACGGTTTGTTGAACTTTCATGTCGATCAATAACTCCAACATTTTTCAATCGACATTTTAGAATCACGGAGTAGGAAACACGACACAGCGTGAATTGACCATACGGATAGAATACATCGTCCTCGATTTTCACAAGTCCCCAAACTAAGCGTAAAATCAAAATCATTGTTAAATATGATTCTAGATGCTAACACTACCCATGAAAGTTACTTGTGTAATTACCTTTTGTTCCCATTTTCCTATTTTCCTCTATTTATTTTATTTTTGTGAAATGAATTTCTTCACATTTCTCGTTCGATAAGTTTTATTCCGATAAAGATATGAAGCTAAGTCGATAATTAGTTATCCATCTCTCTCAAGAACCATTTCTCAAAAATGAGGTCCACATCAAGGAATTTTTATTCACTTATAATTTTGACTTTTTCATTTTCATTTTTTTCATTCATTTTTTTTTTTTTTGCACTTATACTTTTATTTATATGAGCTATGAACTACGGAGCTTCACGGGTAATTCCAAGACCTTACACATTTGAATAAAGGATCCAGGGCCACATGACGGAGAATTCCAAGACTCTAGGCTTCATGAAATGAGGATCCTAGTGGGTTAGACCAAGACCTCACCTGATCCGGCTAGAGGTCCGAGGGCGGCGTAAGAGGTAACCAAGACCTAAGCGCTTACTTTTAAAATAAGGATCGAAGGTCCGATCTCGAACCATGACTCATAACTTTATTTATTACTTATTACTTATTACGATTCCTTTATGTGTACCCAATTTTTAAAACAAATATTATTTTAAGAAGATAAAGAACTAACTATTGCCAAAACCTAACATCTTTAATTATTTATTCAAAGATATAGGGTGAGACAATTTTGTGGGAACAAAAGCCATAAGTACCTTGATGGGCTCTAAAGAGTACCATCTACTCCACGCTTAACATCTAAACTCATAAGTAACTCTATCATTCCTCGATCTCCATAAATTTAAAATCCCGAATAATGAGATCCGGATGCTTAGCGATAATTTTATTGATTATCTATGGTTAAGGAACAAGCCGAGGCTCAACACGCCCGGTCAAGTTAGAATTCCATTCCTACTCTCACCGTGGAAAGTCAACAAGGTGTCACAACATATATTAACTTAGCGAATGCTTCGTCAAATAATCTCAAGTCTCGCATTTTAAAGTCACTTATTAGAAACTAGCAAATTCTTGTTTAAGCTTCACATATTTAAAATTACTTTGGGAGACTTGCAAATTCTTGGCCTTGTGAGCTAGAATCGCGTTTTATAGCCTCTTGTCTAAGCAATTAGCAAAGGCTATTTCAAGAAAAACACATATTTAAAGTAACTTCTAAGAAACTCGCAAAAACTTTTCAATCATAAAACTAGCAAAAGCTTACAAAAAAATTTAAATTTCCTCATTTTTAGCACAATTTGTTTTTTCATTTTCTAAGGAAAAACGGGGTTGCGAGAGTACACGACAAAAACAAACAAGTGCGGTAAAATCAAATCGAATATTACCCACCCCAGACTAAAGCGAAACATTGTCCTCAATGTTTAAAGGCAAGGTAATAACGAAAATCTAAAAGCCGTTTATTAAGTATGCTCAAAGATAAGCGTTAGTTGATAAGATTAGGATATCGGTTTCCATCGGCATCGATCATGAAACTCGAGTGGAGAAAAGACAAACTTGAGCACGAGAGTCTTCATATCGGGAAAATCCTAGACAAAACTCACAAACAACCAAACACGAGAAAATTGAAGAGGCTAACCCTTCACGTCACTTATTAGAAAATAGAAAGAAGATAGAGATAAGCATGGGGTGCCTCCACGAAGCGCTACTATTTTTATCACCGAGTCGCTAACCGACTCGTCCCAATTCATTTGTCCATGGGAAATAAGTGGTAGGGATACCGGGGTCAAAATGGTGTCCTCGTTCAGAAGGAATGAGGATCATGGATGGGTGGAGAAGAAAATGGGTGGATAAGGCATATCATGAAAGAATGATCCATCATCCGGTGGTTTTAAGGGTGGACGAAAGGATGATGGATAAATAAGAGGATACTCCAAAGAAGGCGGGAGCTCATGGTAAGGCAATAGATGTGTAGCAAAACAACGAAGGCATCCAACGGAGGATCCTTATTCGAAATAAAAGCGGTGAAAACTATTATTAACGGAGGGACTAATTGGGAAAACTATATTTTAAAAATAAGGACTAACGGTGCAAAATTTATTAACGAAGGACTAACGGTGCAAAACACTTAACGGATTGCACTAACGAAGGACTAACAGCGCAAGACACTTAACGGACATTTTGGACGAGGACAAAATCCGTAAGATTTGTAAACCACGAGACGAAAACGACTTGAAAAAAAAGCACATGGACATTTACGCAATTTTCAACAAACCACAAGGACCAATTATGTAATTCAAATTTCAGTATAAAGAAAGCATTCCAATACAAGTTAGGAAGTTAGGTATTTTCTCGCATGTTCATTTTAATTAGCTGTTGATCGATTTGACATTTTCGTATGCATAAGTTGCAATAGTTAACTCGTTAAATAATTATTAGCATGAGATCATATACATTTGAATTCATAGATGTACTATGTGGATAGATATGCAAACAATATGAACATAGCATACAAAGCTGTGGCTGTGAATATGGTGGCCATAAAGGCTAGCTAGTAAGAGAAGAGACGTGCGATGGTTGATTAGCCAACTAACAACGGTATTTGACGAGTTGACACTAGTTTTCATAATAAATAAACAAAGTCAAAATAAACACAGTTATCAAAATACACGGTGCATTAATAGGCGATTCAATTCATACTTGAGAACTGCTATTTTGCTTAATAGCGTTAAGTTGCTAAAAATACACGGCATTTTTTGATAACAGTTATTTTATCGAATTATAAGCATATAAGAAAATTTTATGGGATGCATGTTCCTCGAAGTTTCTTGTCATTCGTTTGTATAAATACAATGGACGTAGGCTTCAATGACATATTCACTCATATCCTTGATCAATCGTTTTCATCGTTTAAGTATTACTTCCAATCGTTGCAACAGAAAAAATATGGTTAACGAAATTCAGCCATTCGACACAATCACACTTACGAATGCTAAGAAAAGATGGCGTCGTGCATACTTCACTATCTACTTCTCAAACACCATGGTCTCCATAGCCAAAAACACGGTCCCCAAGTCATTGATCGATCCCTCGTATTCAGTTATCGAAATCTTCCCACAACTCCTCATTCCAAAGGGTGGTATCGAGGAGGTATCTGATCAGCTATATGACGTTGATCAGACGTTGCTCATTGATACCTTAAAAAACAAGGACTTGAAAACCCTTGGCAAGTTAGATGGTGTCAATGGTTTAGCGGAAGCCCTTGACACTAATCTTGACCATGGGATTAATGGTCAAGATCTAGAGAAACGTAAAAGTGTGTTTGGGTCAAATACTTATATAAAACAGCCTTCAAAAGGGTTGTTTTATTTTGTATACGAGGCGTTTAAAGACGTCACGATAATTATACTAATGGGGTGCGCGGTTCTTTCACTTGGTTTCGGTATCAAAGAAGATGGAATAAAAGAGGGATGGTATGAAGGCGGGAGCATTCTACTTGCGGTTTTCTTAGTTATCGCCGTGTCCGCGATTAGTAACTTTCGACAAGAAAAACAATTCGACAACTTGTCGAAAATTAGTAACAACATAAAAATCGACGTGGTACGAGACGCTAGAAGACAAAAAATCTCGATATTTGATATCGTCGTGGGCGATATAGTCATTCTAAATATCGGAGATCAAATCCCCGCAGACGGGCTGTTCATTGATGGGCATTCGTTACTAATTGATGAGTCGAGCATGACGGGTGAAAGTGAGCATATCGAAGTAAACGCCCTTACAAACCCATTCTTGTTTTCGGGCTCTAAAGTTGCTGATGGGCATTCTCGAATGCTCGTTTTGTCGGTTGGGATGAACACTGCTTGGGGGAAAATGATGAGCTCGATAACCGGTAACGAAAAAGCTGAAGAAACTCCGTTACAAGCTCGTCTCAACAAACTCACTTCTTCGATAGGTAAAGTTGGTCTTGCTGTCGCATTTTTAGTACTTTTCGTTATGCTAGTTCGTTACTTTACGGGACACTCTGAAGACGAAAATGGTAACCGGGAATATAATGGAAAACGGACAAGCGTTAACGAGATACTAGACTCGGTTACGGGTATATTTTCGGCTGCTGTAACAATAGTTGTAGTTGCTATACCGGAAGGTTTGCCCTTAGCCGTGACCCTCACACTCGCCTACTCGATGAAGCGAATGATGAAAGACCAAGCCATGGTTCGTAAACTATCCGCTTGTGAAACCATGGGTTCAGCCACTGTTATATGCACCGATAAAACAGGTACTTTGACTATGAACCAAATGACCGTAACAAAGTTTTGGCTCGGGGTCGAGCACATCGAAAAACAATGTTCATCAAATGTTGTAGTAGATCAAGTGCTTGGACTTATTCATCAAGGGGTCGGTTTAAATACTACAGGTACGGTTTTCTTCTCGGGAACCGTACCTGAGTACTCAGGCTCCCCAACCGAGAAAGCAATTTTGTCATGGGCTGTTGTGGATATGGATATGGACATGGAGAAACTAAAACAAAGTTCGACTGTTTTGCACGTCGAGACTTTTAACTCAAAGAAAAAACGGAGCGGGGTTTTGATTAGGAGCAACGATGATAACACAGTTCACGTCCACTGGAAAGGAGCTGCGGAAATGGTACTCGAGATGTGTACAAGTTATTATGAGCGCGACGGGTGTGTAAAGGTAATTGATAACGATACGAGAACACAATTGGAGAATGTTATTAAAGGAATGGCAGCAAGTAGCCTTAGGTGCATTGCGTTCGCGCATAAGCAAGTTCAATCAGAGAGCTTGACTGAAGAAGGTTTAACATTGCTCGGGATTGTCGGGCTGAAAGATCCATGTAGACCAGGAGCCAAAAAAGCTATTGACACTTGCCGGTCTGCTGGAGTCGCTGTTAAGATGATCACTGGAGACAATGTTTTTACAGCGAAAGCAATAGCAACAGAATGTGGGATACTAGAACCCGGTCAAGGAGTATGTGAAGGAGAAGTTGTGGAAGGTGTCGAGTTTCGTAACTACACAGATGAAGAGAGAATGCTCAAAGTTGACACTATCCGTGTGATGGCAAGATCGTCCCCTTTTGATAAGCTTCTAATGGTGCAATGCTTGAAACGAAAAGGTCATGTGGTTGCTGTTACTGGTGACGGGACCAACGATGCACCAGCACTTAAAGAAGCTGATATAGGACTTTCGATGGGGATTCAAGGGACGGAAGTGGCTAAACAAAGCTCAGACATTGTCATCTTAGATGATGATATCGCCTCTGTTTCTACTGTTTTGATGTGGGGACGTTGCGTGTACAACAACATCCAGAAGTTCATTCAGTTTCAACTCACGGTAAACGTTGCAGCTCTTGTTATTAACTTCATTGCAGCCGTTACTTCTGGCTCTGTCCCACTAACCGCGGTACAGTTGTTATGGGTCAACTTAATCATGGACACTTTAGGTGCACTTGCACTCGCTACAGAGCGACCCACAAATGAGCTTTTAAACAAGCCACCTGTGGGCCGGGTCGAGCCCTTGATCACCAACATTATGTGGAGAAACCTATTTGCACAATCTCTTTTTCAGATTATCGTTCTATTAACATTCCAGTTCAAGGGTAAGGCCATCTTTAATGTGAGCGAGAGAGTGAAGGATACTATTATCTTCAATACTTTCGTGCTATGTCAAGTGTTCAACGAGTTTAACTCAAGGAAGCTGGAAAAGAGAAACATATTCAAAGGCATTCACAAAAACCGGTTGTTTCTTGGAATCATTGGGATGACTATAGTTCTACAGATCGTGATGGTGGAGTTGCTAAAGAAGTTTGCTGATACGGAGAGATTAAACGGGCTGCAGTGGGGAATATGCATAGCGGTTGCATCTCTATCGTGGCCTATTGGATGGTTTGTGAAGTTGATACCAGTACCAAACAAACCATTTCTAAGCTACATTCGGTGCTAATTAATATAGATTTAGTTTCTATTTAGCAAACTATTTCTCACATCGGTCATTTTTTTTTCTTTCGTACATATGGCATTAGTAGTGTAATGATTTGATTATATGTTATCTTCTTTGAAATAATTTATTTACAGTATGATTTATCACAAAATTATGCTTTGGTTATGGTCTGTTTTATTTTGTTTTCACCTAAACGCTGTTAGATGAGTTATGATCAACGAGTGAAGATCGATATACTATAGTAACCAGAAACATTAACAATCTTTGATACAATCGTCGTGTTATAGGTATTCATAAACTTATTTGTTTCTCGCTTGTTTACGTGTTTTGCCTAGCAGAAAGCCAATAACTATGCCAACTTATTGAGTGTTTGAACAAAGGCACACTGATTATAATTATCATATTCGAAATAACGAGTTTCAGAATTGCTTGTCTAAATTGAATCGTCTAATACAACTTATTATCTGATTAAGGTGTTAAAATAGAGCAGAAAACAAATCCAAACACTGTTTTGTTACATGCATATTTAATAAGTTATGTACCAAACACCCTAATCAGCATTCATCTTTTGGTTTAACACTACAATAAAGACATTTCTAAGTTATTAAAGGCGTACCAATTAAGTTGACGAAATTCGAAACCGAGTCAAATGATCATCAAAATTTCATGTATGTGTTCATATTGATTTTAAAAATAGTTCAATTGTCACATTCTATTTATCACTACAATCAACTCAATTAAAGCATAGTGGTTGAGGGTAGGGGTTGGTTCGGTTTAGTTGTTATTAGCCAAAGCATATATTTGGTTAATGAAAATCAAAATTGTACGGTTTCGGTTAATAACGGTTTGGTCAATCGGTTAACGGATAAAGCGGTTTGGTTTATTGGTTAATTCGGTTAACCAACATTTTTAGGGCTCATGTAAACTTTGCCCTTGGCACAACCTACTAAACTATAAAAGACGCGTAATTACTAAGCAAAACCTAATATTGTCAATCCGTAAACATTTCATACATACAAAATATTTTCAACAAACAATATAAATGAACACAATATGACATGATTTGATGATAGGTTTCTGTCTTGATTCTTTATGAAAGGCTGAAATCGAATATAAGCTGGAAAATAAACATATGAGCGGTTTAGTCTCGACCTTACTAATAGTTCGGTTATTTATTTGGTTCGGTTAAGCCAGTTAAAATGTTCGGTTTTGGTTTTACAAGTTATTTTGCTCAGCTCTAGTTGAGAGGATACAACTATGATGAATTATTCGACCTTGGTAATCTTCAAAATTGGGAAGTAAAATAATTGAGTTTAATTGGTTTTGGAAGAAAAGTATGAAAAGTTTTGGTTGATCTGTGCGATATCAAACATATATTAAATATAAATATCAAATTTACTTTTTAATTGCAAATAATATGTAAATTTGTTGTTTTAATTATAGTCTTTTATGAAAATCAAGGAACCAAATGAAGATTTATGAATATAAATTTGAGCTAAACTTTAAAGTCCAATGAAAGTAATGACCATAGAAGAGTCCAAAATATTGAACCACTAGGCGCAAAAGACAGCTCAAAACCAAGTGACCACCCATCCCAGATTCAGGTTAGTCCAACAGCCGGTTCATCTGAACTGCCATAAAAAAGCAGTTCGAAAGACTTGTTGGCTCATTAGATTGTTTTTCATCAAAATATATCACCTTCACACATATTTAAAGAAAAAATATAAAAACTTATCCAAGTAGTTTGAGTTGCAATGGCGACTCAACAGACCATCCAATGTGTTAAGTTGTTAACAAATGACAACATACTAGTGGTATGCTTTTAGATTACACCTTAATATGAAGTTTGCCCTTAAACAAAATCTACTAGTTACATTTACGAGCTCAACTCGCATCTTCAACCACTTTTATCAAACATAATCCAAAACTTTTTATAACTAAACCAAATATTAGATACCGGTTTCAATTCTGTTGAATACGTGGCGATATGGCCAAATGACATGTCGATGACGTGTTTTGTGTTAGTGGACTAGTATTTAGCGTTAGCATATTTTGTATTAAGCCAAGCCCGTTTAATTCTCACCAATCAATTTTTTAAATCAACCAATCAAATCATTAGATTCATTTGTAGGCATGTTTAGTAGGTCAAACAATCATTTTTGTTATTTATATGGTATTCAAATCATTATTATGTAGCACTCATTATTTATGTAGCGTCAATCCTGCCGAGATTTACTTTACATTAACCGTGATTCTCCTTCCATAATGCACCAATACTTTGGTCATTTAAATGAACTAGACGGATACCCGCGCCTAGCGGCAGCGGTGTCTAGTTTCGACAAAATTTTAGCGGTGATTAAGTTTGTTTCAAGAATCAGTATTTTAAGCGTTAAGGAATCAACCATACTTTCCAAATCAATGTATACTTTCCAAAGATACAACAACACATTTAAGTTGAGATTAAAGCATAGCATTCAATGTTATGAGATTTCACATGTTCCACTTTTTCACTTTTCACTTTTCCAATTGTTGACTATTTGACCATTTTCTCTTTTTATGTAGTATAGATTTTCCAAAACTAACACTTCTTTATGGTTTACTTTTCATTAAATATTGCAAATAGTGTAGAATAGTAATCCTATTTGTGCTTGTTTTATTGTTTTTGATCTAGCTTTGTGTACTTTGACTTTGCTTTGAACAAACTTTCTAGCTTTAGCAATTATTTTATTTTAGGACAAATTATCAAGTGATTACTGATTTGGAGATATCTTTTGTTTCATTGAAATGTTCAAATGTCACTTTATTGAAAAGGAAAATGTTTTAAAAGTTATCATGCTTGTCTTCATTTATTTTTGTAGGCGTTGAATAATTTTTTTTAAATAATTTTGTGGATCTTTTCTTTCAAATTCATCTTTAGGGTATTATGTAACATTTTCTTCGGAGAAAAAACAATTTCTATTAGTAAGAGGCGAAAAGGTCCAAAATTTCACAAAATATCCAAAAAGTATGAATTTGAAAAAATACTTACAAAAGCAAAACATTTGTTCGACACCTACAAATGAATGATAATAGTATATTAACTTTTAAAACATTTGTCATATTAAAAAGACTCGGACAAGTTGACCATCTTTATTATATAAAGTTACATAGATGAGTTCGTGTCAAATTTTGGTAAAGATATAAGATTTAAGATCATTTGAGGACAAAGATTATTTATATATCGAGAGATCAATCTCTATCATCTATTTTTATTTGATCGAATGGATGAGATTAATCCCAACAATTTAAAACCCACTTTCATCCTCTTTTTCAAATATTAATAACTTTCAAACCGTTAATCGTTAAGCGAGAAAAAAAATATCATTCGACGAACATTTAATTATCTTTCTATAGATAAAAGACTTTGATATACTTTCGACAATTTTTGTTTTCGTATTTTCACGTTTTTTTAAGTTTTTGTTTTTTACGTTCTTGAAATTTGCATTAAAAATCGGATATGATTAAACACTAATTTGAATATCACATGTGATATTAGTGTTATATCATATATGATATTAGTGTTATATCATATATGATATGTAATATCACATGTGTTATTAGTGTAATATCACATGTGATATTAGTAAAATCACATATGATATACATATCATATCACATGTGATATCACATATCATATATGATTTAACACTAATATCACATGTGATATTCAAATTAGTGTTTAATCATATATGATTTTTTCATGCAAATTTCAAGAACGTAAAAAACGAAAAACGTGAAAAAATGATTTTTTTCTTTTTCGAAAGTATATCAAATTGCCTGTCATAGAAAGATAATTAAATGATCTTCATGACGGTGTAAATATTTTCATTTAACGATTAACGGTTTAAGAGATATTTAAATTATAAAAAAAATAGATGAAATAATAAAATCTTTTAATCTCGATCGTTGATTTCTTTTAGATGGATGGTGGAGATGAGTCACTATATAAGAAAAGTTTGGTATGTAAAATAACTCTCCTCAAAGATATAAAACTATAATATTTTTAGAATACAATTGACCAGTTTAACATTTTGTAACACAATAATTTAAATCGTTTCTATTGAAGTAATTAGTTCACAATTGAAATATTCGTTTTCTAAGTACTTAATACATTAATACATGAGGAAATTTAACTCGAGTCATTCTTTGTGGCGTAAAGTAAACTTCACACTTTTCAACAAGATGTGAAGTTTGAGTCTATATTTTGCGATGAGCAACTATTGTTCGATTACATTTTTCTCTTCTAGCAATAATCATACAAATGAATAATAGTTTAAATTCAAATAACTTTAAGCAATAACAATGATATATCACTAAGCCTATCACCTAGTCCAAACAACGGTTAAAACTACCAAAATCAAACAAAATGATTGTGGTGACGACACATGTTGTTGGCGGTGGTGGTGGCAGATTTAGATGTTAATGCCGAATATGTAGCTTTTCGAGAGTTGTGTGTTATTAACTTTGAGGGAGAGTGTGTGTTTTCATTAGTTTATATATTATTTGAGGTTAGGTTATGTGATGTTTTGAAATGGGGTTGAAATGAGTTGTATTAATTTGAAAAGCATTACAAGTTTCTGAATTTAATACACTTAATTTTTAGATGTAACGTTTATTTTGTGTATGCAATAAACTATTGAAATTTTCGTAATAAGCAAGTGTTAAATGTTAATTTTTTAAACTTTCCATTATAAGCAAGTTTCAGATGTTTTATAAAGTAGTTTAGACTATACGCAAAACCTAAAAATAACAAAACTTGTATTGTACTGTACACAAAACAAGCGTGTACAAAATTGAACCTTTATGTCAATTACCATATCATTCAATGGTTAAACAAGAGAAAAATATATATATATATATATATATATATATATATATATATATATATATATATATATATATATATAAAAAGAGAAATATGATGAAAGGTGATTATTTGATTAAGCAAAATAACCCCAAATAAGTTTACATATAAAACTTATTAAAGGGTTAATATACACAATTATTACATTTTGTGTCTTTTATTCACTTAAGTTATTCTGCTATTTTTCTTCACTTGAACAAACAAAGTCGATTGTCACATCTCTTCTTAGAAAAATAAACGTAATAAACGAGTGATATGAAGGTTACACTTTTATAAGTTTATTAATCTAAATATTTTGATTGATAACTTAATAATCAAAATATGTAAATTTTCGAGTTTATTAACGTAAATGTTATGTTTTACAAATTCAGTAACAAAAAAAAAAAAAAAAAAAAAAAAGTAATCGAATTATCTAAGTGTACAAAAATAAACATTATTAGTTGTCTTCGTTTACCCGATCCTCCAATCTTGTCACCGTCCACACAGTCCACAGTTCACCATGTAGCGGTTCGTTTAAAACTATTTAAACTGCAAGGTTCATTTCAAAACAATATCTTAACTTAGGGGACCAGATACGATGCCCCCTGTCTCACCCAATATGATCTCGCTCGGTTCAATATGACCCGCAATAAATTCTATGGGTTCTTTTAAAACTTTTCAGACAATAGGGTTCATTTTGAAACAACGTAATAGCTTAAAGGACCACAATCAGTACTCCATGTGCACAAGTCCAACAATTTACCCGATTCACCAATACAGTCCACAGTCCACGTACCAAACTAAATTCTAGAGGCTCTTTTAAAACCATCAAAACCACATAGCTCAGTTCGAAACAATGTTTATCCACGTTTGGATACTTGTAGTTGTAATTACTTCCACAGATAATTCACACATATGATAAAGTTGATACACATTTATCTAACACAACCTTCGTATTATGTCGCATACTCGCATTGGTAACTTTTGTAAATTATTAATCCATAGGACATATACTTTGCTTTAGTATGAAGGTGGAAAACAAAATAAATAGATGATGTAAACGATGCATAAATATGGTTACAAATATTCAGCAAAACTTTTAGTGATCATAGACTCGTAGTTGAAAAAACTTTTAGTGATAATAGCTAAACCAAGCAAGTACTACCTCAAACGATGCATAAATATGGTTACGTAACTATTTAAGAGAATGTTGGGCTTATTATATATTATATATTATATATATATACTAAATCTAGGGAAGAAAGCAAGATGTAATGAAACATTAAACGAAAGTTTCACAACTTGAAAACAGTCACGAGGTTTAAGTGTAGTTCTGAAAGTTAGTCTGTAGAGATTAATTGCTATTTATAGCAATTTGGCAAAAATAGTCCCAGGTTCAGTGGCGTTGCGAGGTAAGTCACAGAGAAAGCAAACATTAAATGCAAAATTTCACAACTTAGCAAAAGCAGTCCACGAGGTTTAAGTGTCGTTGCAAAATAAGTCTGTAGCATTAATTGCTATCTATAGCAATTTGGCAAAAATAATCCCTAAGGTTTAGCGGCGTTGCAAAGTAAGTCTG
Source organism: Chrysanthemum lavandulifolium (assembly GCA_022545495.1). NCBI lineage: Eukaryota > Viridiplantae > Streptophyta > Magnoliopsida > Asterales > Asteraceae > Chrysanthemum > Chrysanthemum lavandulifolium. The sequence continues at coordinate 253,563,142 of CM040244.1, read as the reverse complement.
TCAGAATTAATTGCTATCTATAGCAACTTGGCAAAATTAGTCCCTAAGGTTTAAGTGTAAATCACAAAGTAAATCCTTTGAACCCAATCCATTGCATCGCGCGGTTTCCACACTCGTTATATACTAAAGATGGGGAGTACATTTTCCTTAAAGCCAACACATAAAATGCAAACTTTCTCAACTTGGCAACATTAGTCCCTGAGGTTCAAGTGGCGCTGCAAAATTAGTCCTGCGGCATTAATTGCAATCTATAGCAATCTGGCAAAAATAGTACCTAAGGTTTACGCCGCGTTGCAAGGTAAGTCCTGTAGAATTAATTGCTAACTATAACAACTCGGCAAAATTAGTCCCTAAGGTTTAAGTGTCATACAAAGTAAGTCCTTTGAAGCAATCTCATTGCATCGCGCAGGTTTCCACACTCGTTTGAGGTAGTACTTGCTTGGTGTAACACCCAAAACAACAACAGTTTTTTTTTTTTTTTTTTTTTTTTTTTTTTTAATTAGAAATGGACCCATCTACCTCTAAAATGGACTCATTTTCGATTACTCTAAAATGACTCATTTGGATCTAAAATAGACCCTTTTCCTCTAAAATGGACCCATTTCTTTGTTATACTAAAAATGACCCATTTGAGTCTAAAATAGACCCCTTTACCTCTAAAATGGACCCAATTCTTTGTTATACTAAAATGACTCATTTGAGTCTAAAGTGACCCTTTTTCCTATGATTTTAAGTACATATTTTGACCCATTTTACTCAGACGCACTTTTGAACATGAAATTTACTTACACTCGATCAACACTTAATACAACATGACTTAACATTACTTGAATATTATAAAGATGCGAGTACAAAGCCTTGAACCATAGCATTTCAAAATGGGTGAAATTGGCTAGTTGCCAAACACCACTAATTTACAACATTATAACCATTTAACCATGAACACGGTGACCATTTTAAACAAAAGATGTACCAAGCTTTAAAACGACACTTGGGCTTCCAACTTCCAACAAGCTTGATCCAAAGAGATGGCTTCTACTTACCGGATCCAAAATGCTAGACTTCTAATAAACAACCATACTAAACCTTATCTTTACCTTTACTTGAACCTTGAAGACCTAACAAGAAAACATCACAACTAAACATATAAAACGCTTAGTAAGTATATGACATAAACTTAACATTAACAAGTCATAACTAACAATTTTGCTAGCTACAACATATCAAGGAATACATTCACAAACATTACACATACCTTAAACAAGCATAATTACTATGCTAACATTACAAACTTTCTAGCATTGGATCCAAGCTACTTAACGTTAACAATTTCCTTGATCATTACATCATAGAACATCATAATTCAATATAAATTGAAATTATGAAACATTAACAAGTTTAGTCAATATACTTACCTCAATAACCCACTAGTTCTCTACTTTGGAAAATCAATGATTGCTCTTCAATTAGTTCCTATAAGGAATTAACCCTAATTAATAACTAATTCATCATTAATTCCATAAATTACCAATCTTTAATCATTTTGCCCAATTCAATCTCATGAACCCTAATTTCGAATAACACAATTACTTACTTGTGGTGGATTAATAGGTTAAAGAGGTCTTTGAACTTGATTTCCTACTTCAATCTTTGATCAATTCCTCGAGATACCCAACTTGCTTCTTTCTCTCTTCTTCTTCTTCCCGGAAACCGACTCAACAAGGTCCTATAATATTCGGATAAACCTTTATGACTAATTATTGATAATTATCTATATTCCATCTTTTAAGTTTGTCCAATTGGCAAAATTAGTCCTCAAGCTTTGTTTTTCCTATCTAAGCCACATAACTTGCCATACTTTTGCACTTTTATACTTATAACTTACAACTTAACCATTTTACATACAAAATACATTCTAAACAATATAATACTATTACTTATATAATATAATAATACCTTAACGGGAATCGGTGTAACAATTCTCCCACCTTAAATGGGATTCCGTCCTCGAATCTATTCTTGGAATAAATGAGGATACTCATTTCTCATCTTTTCTCGTGTTCCCACCTTATACTTGTACCCTTACGATGTTTCCATTGCACTTTTACTAGCGGAATTTCTTTGTTGCGAAGTCGCCTCACCTTTCTACCCAATATCGCTTCCGGTTCATCCTTTTGTGAAAGCAATTCTGGATCAATCTCAATACCTTCCAACGTGATCACACTAGTCTCATCCGCTAGACACTTTCTCAAGTAAGATACATGAAAGGTATTGTGAATACCATTCATTTCTTCGGGTAGTTCTAAGACATACGCTACTTCTCCAACACGCTTTAATATCTTAAATGGTCCTATAAACCTTGGACCAAGTTTTCCTTTATTCTTGAACCTAAAAACGCCCTTCCACGGGGAGACTTTTAACATAACGAAGTCACCTACTTCGAATTCGATTGGCCTTCTTCGATTGTCAGCGTAGCTTTTCCACCTGTCTTGTGCCGCTTTAAGTCTTTCTCGAATCATCTCAATCTTCTCACTTGTTGCCAACACGACATCCGTACTCACCAATTCCCTCCTTCCGCTTCTTCCCAACATCTGGCCCTACATCTTCTACCATAAAGCATCTCATAGGGTGGCATGTCTATACTAGCGTGATAGCTATTGTTGTGGCGAATTCAACTAGAGGCAAATGATCATCCAGTTACCTCCGAAGTCAATCATACAAGCTCGTAACATATCTTCCAAAGTTTGAATCGTCCTCTCGCTTTGCCCATTGGTTTGTGGATGAAAGGTGTGCTCATATGTGTAACCGTACCTAATTCTTCTTGAAAACTTTGCCAAAATTTTGAGGTGAAACGCCCATCTCTATCGAGATTATAGAAATGGGTACTCCATGACGTGACGACTATCTCGTTGACATAAATCTTTGCTAACTTATGAGCAGAATATTCTCACGATCGAGATGAAGTGTGCACTCTTAGTTAGGCGATCTACAATAACCAGTTGCATCGTTTTCTTTTTCGTCCTTGGCAATTTTGTAATGAAGTCCATGGTAATCTTCTCCCATTTCCGCACCGGAATATCTAAAGGTTGGACTTTTCCGTATGGCTTTTGGTGTTCAAACTTTCACCTTCAAGCAAGTTAGACACCTTTCCACATACTTTACGCAATCTCTTTTCATACCCGCCACCAATAATTCTTCTTTAAGTCAAGGTACATCTTTGTAGCTCCGGATGAATGGAATACTTAGACTTATGTGCTTCGTCTAATAGTAACCCCTTAACATCACTTCGAAAGGGAATATAAACTCTCCCGTGCAAAGTCTTGATTCCTCGACTATCGTCTTCAAGATGTGGGATATACGACCCAATACGTTCTTTTCCCAATTCTCTTCTTTTAAAGATTCCTCTTGAGCTAGCTTAATTTTGTCGAATAGGTCGGATGTGACAATCATCCTTAATGAGTGAATTTGTAACTTCACTTGCCCTTGCGACTTAACGATCCGCCACGACGTTCGCCTTCCGGGGTGGTAGCGGATTTCACAATCATAATCCTTTAGCAAGTCTAACCACCCACGTTGCCTCATATTCGGATCTTTCTTCTCAAGAAAGTATTGAGACTTCTATGATCGGTGTAAATTACGAACTTCACACCATATAAATAATGTCTCCGATCTTCAAAGCAAATACTACGGCCGCAAATTCAAGATCATGAGTTGGGTATTTCTCCTCATGCTTCTTGATTGTCTTGAGCGAAGCAATCACTTTACCCCTTTGCATGAGAACACATCCAAGACCAGAGTAAGATGCGTCACTATAGACTACCATGTCTTCGGTTCCTTCCGGTAACACTAGGATTGGTGCCTCACATAACTTCTTTCGAAGAGTACGAAAGGCTTCTTCCTGTTTCTCACCCCATACAAAAGGAGCATTCTTCCTGGTGAGTTCAGTTAACGAAGACGCAATTTTGGAGAAGTCTTGAATGAACCGTCGATAATATCCCGCGAGTCCAAGAAAACTTCTAACTTCACTTACACTCTTTGGAGCCTGCCAATTCATCACAGCTTCAATCTTCGACGGGTCGACCTTAATGCCTTCAGGATTTATAACATGACCAAGGAATTTAACTTCTTGTAGCCAAAATTCACATTTTAAGAATTTGGCATACAATTTCTCGCTCCTCAATGTTTCAAGGATTTCCCGTAAATGCATTTCATGTTCTTCCTTGGTTTTTGAATAAATGAGAATATCATCAATGAATACTATAACGGATTTATCCAACATCGGCTTACACACACGGTTCATGAGATCCATGAAAACCGCAGGTGCATTTGTGAGACCAAAAGGCATGACAACGAATTCATAGTGTCCATAACGAGTCCTAAAAGCCGTCTTAGGAATATCTTCTTCCCGAACCTTCATTTGGTGATAACCCGAACGAAGATCAATCTTTGAGAACCATTTAGCGCCTTGAAGTTGGTCAAAAAGATCATCAATCCTTGGTAATGGGTACACATTTTTCACTGTGACTTTGTTTAATTCACGGTAATCGATGCACATCCGCATACTTCCATCTTTCTTCTTAACAAACAAGATTGGAGCTCCCCATGGTGAACTACTAGGGCGGATAAAGCCCTTATCGAGTAATTCTTGGAGTTGGCTCATCAATTCTTTCATTTCAGATGGAGCTAAGCGGTAGGGAGTTTTTGCGATAGGAGTAGCACCTGGTACAAGATCAATACGAAACTCGACTTGCCTTTCGGGTGGAATACCCGGCAAATCTTCCGGAAATACGTCACTATACTCATTCACAACTGGAACTTCATTAACACTTTTCTTATCAAGACTAGTATCTATCACATGTGCCATAAAGGCATAACAACCATGTGACAAATATTTCCTAGCTTTCATCACGAACATAACCTAAATTCACCCTTCCTTTCTCTCCATAAATAAGAATTTCGCGACCGAGGATTAACAACTCGCACGAGCTTTTGACCACATAGAATGGCGGCATTATGTTTACCGAGCCAATCCATGCCAATCACGATATCGAATTCTCCAAGCATGATAGGGATCAAATCTATCCTAAAGGTGTTGTCATCAATTTCTATCTCTACATCATAGTAAACATTAGATACCACTACGATTTTACTATCCGCTATCTCTACTTCAAACGGGTAGGGAAGTTTATTGAGAGGAGTGGATAACTTTTACTAAACTCATAAGATCTGAAGGAAACACTTGCACCGAATCGTAAAGTACGCGAGCGGTAAGGAATTAACAAGGATTGTACACGAGACAACATCGGCACCAACTTAGCTTCTTGACGGACATGACATACACTCGGGCTTTGGGATTAGGAACTTCGCCTTTTCTTTTTACCGATCTTAATGGCCTTGCTTCTATAGCCTTCGCCGGGCATTCACTAAGCCTATGCCCTAACTCATTACAACCATAACACATAATCATCGGTTTCTTGCAATCTTTACTCATATGGCGAGATCACCACATTTATAACAACCCGGTAAATTCGCTCGACACTCTCCAAGGTGAAATTTATGACACTTTTTACAAGGAATCTTGGTTTGGCTTTTACCCCCCTTTCGCCCATAATCTTGTTTGGGTTTCTTGGCATCTCGATCAACAAAGTCTTGCTTTCTATTGTTATCTTTCCTTCCCGATCTTTCTTCCTTAGTAAATCCGCCTCTCTTACGAGCTCTACTTAGAAGGTCTTCTAGAGTGGTACACTGAAAGGTGATACCACCTCCGGATGTCCTCACGAAGCATTCTTTGGAACTTTTCTACCTTGAGCTTTTCATTCTTGTGGTATTCGGGACAATATGGAACCATATCAACAAACTTCATCCAAAGCTCATTTACCGTCTCTTTAGTTTGCACAAGAGATTGAAAGTTCTCTCGGATTTTAGCAACTTCTTCGGCCGGGGCAAACTCGGTTCTGAATAGTTCTTTGAATTCATTCCACGTGCATGCTTCAACCCAAGTTTCATCTTTTTCACATATTTTACCTTCCCACCAAATCTTGGAACTATCACGAAGAAAGTTTGTTGCGAAGGTAACCTTATTTCTTTCCTCACAACGACTTGTACGAAAAGCACCCTCAACGGCGGTGAGCCAACGGGTACAAACAATGGGATCAGGAGTTCCCATAAAAGTTGGCACTTTACATGCCGCAAAGTCACGGTACGTGGCTTTCTCATTCTTGGATTCTTTCACAACACCCTCTTTCTTAAAATCTTCTAGTTCTTCATGTATCACTTTTCTAAGATTCTTCGTTGTTCGTTTGATATAGTAGGGCATTGCATTCTTAACCGCTTTTCCTACCTTCTTAGAAATTAAAGAACTTAATTCTTTTGTCTCTTCTTGAACCCTCAAAGTTGAGACTCTCGGAGCTAGAAGAGGACCTATCATCACTTTTACTATGTTCCGCATCACTAGTCAAGACTCGGCTCTTTTGAAGTTCAAGCTTTCAAAACTTCCTTATGATGCGATTTACCATCTTTTCTTCATCGAAAATGACAATTCAACCATCAAGATCTAAACATACTATGAATAGTACAAGATACTCACATACTTAACTAACCTAAAGTTGTCGTGGTGTATAGTCTCAACGATTTCAAGTATACATATATATCATATTTTAATCACTACGGTGGCCAAGCGTAGTCATGAAAATACTCTACATATGTATCTCCGAAATCCATCGAAACAATACACAAACAACAAACACTAATACTAACGCGCCTAAAATAGTCTAAGTCTAGGAAATCCTTATGTGACATCCTAAATCTCTTAGACCAAGGCTCGATACCAAGTTGTAACACCCAAAAACAACAATGTTTTTTTTTTTTTTTTTTTTTTTTTTTTTAATTAAATGGACCCATCTACCTCTAAAATGGACTCATTTTCAGTTACTCTAAAAATGACTCATTTGGATCTAAAATAGACCCTTTTTCCTCTAAAATGGACCCATTTACTGTTATACTAAAAATGACCCATTTGAGTCTAAAATAGACCCCTTTTACCTCTAAAATGGCCCCAATTGCTGTTATACTAAAATGACTCATTTGAGTCTAAAGTAGACCCTTTTTCCTGCAGATTTTCTGCAAGTACATATTTTGACCCATTTTACCTGTACGCACTTTTGAACATGAAATTTACTTACACACTCGATCAACACTTAATACAACATGACTTAACATTACTTGAATATTATAAAGATGCGAGTACAAAGCCTTGAACCATAGCATTTCAAAATGGGTGAAATTGGCTAGTTGCCAAACACCACTAATTTACAACATTATAACCATTTAACCATGAACACCAAGGACCATTTTAAACAAAAGATGTACCAAGCTTTAAAATGACACTTCGGGCTTCCAACTTCCAACAAGCTTGATCCAAAGAGATGGCTTCTACTTACAGATCCAAAATGCTAGACTTCTAATAAACAACCATACTAAACCTTATCTTTACCTTTACTTGAACCTTCAAGACCTAACAAGAAAACATCACAACTAAACATATAAGTTTAAACGCTTAGTAAGTATATGACATAAACTTAACATTAACAAGTCATAACTAACAATTTTGCTAGCTACAACATATCAAGGAATACATTCACAAACATTACACATACCTTAAACAAGCATAATTACTATGCTAACATTACAAACTTTCTAGCATTGGATCCAAGCTACTTAACGTTAACAATTTCCTTGATCATTACATCATAGAACATCATAATTCAATATAAATTGAAATTATGAAACATTAACAAGTTTAGTCAATATACTTACCTCAATAACCCACTAGTTCTCTACTTTGGAAAATCAATGCTTGCTCTTCAATTAGTTCCTATAAGGAATTAACCCTAATTAATAACTAATTCATCATTAATTCCATAAATTACCAATCTTTAATCATTTTGCCCAATTCAATCTCATGAACCCTAATTTCGAATAACACAATTACTTACTTGTGGTGGATTAATAGGTTAAAGAGGTCTTTGAACTTGATTTCCTACTTCAATCTTTGATCAATTCCTCAGATACCCAACTTGCTTCTTTCCCTCTCTTCTCTTCTTCCTGGAAACCGACTCAACAAGGTCCTATAATATTCTGGATAAACCTTTATGACTAATTATTGATAATTATCTATATTCCATCTTTTAAGTTTGTCCAATTGGCAAAATTAGTCCCTCAAGCTTTGTTTTTCCTATCTAAGCCACATAACTTGCCATACTTTTGCACTTTTATACTTATAACTTACAACTTAACCATTTTACATACAAAATACATTCTAAACAATATAATACTATTACTTATATAATATAATAATACCTTAACGGGAATCGGGTGTAACACTTGGTTTAGCTATTATGAAAGTATGGGCTTATGTATGTTGCATAACTGCATAAGTACCTTATTTGATAGCTTGGTTTTAGGTTTTAGAACTTTAGGGGTGTTTGTTTAAGCTTATTTAAGGATTATATTCTTATTAGCTTATATAATAAGAATAAGTCTAATGAAGTGTTTGGCTAGGCTTATATGGTTGGGCTTATAAGCTCATATAAAAGTTTTTATAAGCCCAAATATGATGTTTTGTTTGAGAAAGTCAAGCTTATATAACTGATATCTAATAAAAAAATATTTATACACTCATCTAATAACCACACATTTTAATGTTTATGTACCTATTTTTTTTTTTTTTTCTTTTTCATTTACATTATTAATTATAATAAGCTAAGTCAAACACTATATATAGACTTATGAACTTAAGCCGCTTATAAAATATAAACTTGCGTCAAAAATATAGACTTAACCAAACCCCTCCTTAGGTTGCTCTTTGTATATCTTGTTCGGTGTAAAAAATTTACCATTTTATAATGTGAATTACTTAAGTTTTCTTTTACTGACAAGTTATTTTGAAGTATCTTTGAAAGTTAGGCTACCCCCAATGAGGCTCAATCTCTGTCGATCGAGGCACTAGGACGATCGATTGGGTGTCGATCGGCTTGATGTGGATTGTATCGATCGCCACATAATTTGCATGAGTTGGTCGTGTATCCGATCGACATCTCACAAAACAAAAACACACCACTTTCACTTGTTTTCTTTCTTTTTCTTTTCTTTTTTTTTTTCTTTTTTTCTAAAGTTTGGTTGTTAACTAAAATGGAGATGAGAGGTTTTTTTGGAGATGATGATCTCCTGGGAAGATGATAAGTTATATATAAATATTTTCACTTCAAATTTTTGAAATTCTTGCAACTTATCAAACACAATCAAACACTCAAAGTTATGTGTTAAAATGTTTTAAAAACGAAATTTAAAAAAAATGTGTTAAAACTAATGAAATTTTAGTTTGTTAAAAAAAAAATAAATAAATAAAATGATCATCAGTCGCTTTATCGCAAGCACCCAATCAAGGTCATTTGAGAGAGAAATCGACGTAAGAGGGAAAAGTAAGGGATTGAATCCTTACCGGGGTAGCCTTACATGTGTTATGCTACTTGAAATAACTATATATAGAAAATGTTGAAATGTAAACTCAAAATGGGTTGCTAGCTTAAATCGATATATTAGATATCGGTTTCAATTCATCGAATACATGGCGTAATGGCTAAATGATATGTTGATGACGTGTTTTGTTTAAATTTATTTATACAGTGTCAATCCGAACAATATTTACTTTTCCAATATTAAGTGTGATTCTCCTTCCATATTGCACCAATAATTTGGTCATTTAAATGAATCTCCCAAAGGAACACTTCTTTATGGTTTACTTTTCCTTAAATATTGCAAATAGTGTAGAATAATAATCTTATTTGTGGTTGTTTTATTGTTTTTGGTCTAGCTTTTGTAATTTGACTTTGCTTTGAACAAACTTTCTAGCTTTAGCAATTATTTAAACTTAGGACAAAATATCAAGTAACCGTGAGAAGATTTCATTGAAATGTCCAAATGTCACTTTGTTAAAAAAGACTCGATAACTTGACAATCTTTATTTTATAAAGTTACATAGATTAACAAATATTGAGTTCGTGTCAAATTTTGGTAAGAGATATAAAACTATGATATTTGTTAGATTACAATCGACAATTTGAACATTTTGTAGCACAATAATTTGATTTGATTTTATTGAAGTACTTACTTCACAATTGAAATATTCGTTTTCTAATTACTTAATACTCTAGAGAATTTAACTCGAGTCATTTTTTGTGGCGTAAGTCAACTTCACACTTCTCAAACTAATCAACAAGAAGTGAAGTTTGATAAATCACTGGACTTCATACTGATAGATTGTATGATTAAGACAAATAAACCCAAATAACTTATATTCTAAAGTAATTATAAAAGGACTAATAATACGCATAAATATTACATTTTGCCTTTTTTTATTCACTTAAGTTGTAGAGCAAATAAAAATTATGATCAAATCTTTTATAAGAAAATAAGCTTTTCAAATGAGTGATATGAAGGTAACAATTTTAAAAGTTAATTAATCTGTGTTTAATAAATCCAACAAATAGAACGATAAATTTTTAGTTTAGTAAACCAAAATGTTGCGTTTTATGAGTTTAGCAAAACAAGAAAATTTTTGTATTCAGAAAGGAGTGGGAGCGCAACTAGTGTCTCGGCTTCCCGCTAACTCTTTATAAAATTCATTTGGTTTTCTAATGAAGTGACGTTTATAATAATAATAATAATAATAATAATAATAATAATAATAATAATAATAATAATAATAATAATAATAATAATAATAATAATAATAATAATAATAATAATAATGTAGTGCGTGATACCCTTGTTAACATATGCTCTCTTGGTCCGGGATTTCGCCTCAGAAAGAGGTTGACATTGGGCTTTATGGTGATAGGGACAAGTCCTTACGTCCAAATTGATATATTGCTCTATTCATGGGACGGGGGGATGCATGTGTTGATTTGACAGGGTCGTCTCCCTTGACACAAATTAATATGGTTGATTTCGCACCGGGTCGTGTGGTGGTCGAAGCAGCGCAACGTAAGCGTGTCAAGTACGAGGCTAAATGTGCGGACATTGGATATAGGTTTCTCCCCTTCTCATTCTCTTCTTTGGAGAACTTGAGAATGAGGCGGTAACCTTACTAAAGCGCATCCGAAGTTTATCGTTGACTCAAAGCTATTGGCGCACGTCACCGATCATATTTTTAGTAGGATTAGCTTTTACTATACTAGAGGAGGGGCCAGCTTAGTTTCTGCCCCCACTAATTTTATAAATCCTATGACTTTCTAATGAAATGATGTTATAATAAAATTTAATGATAATAATAATGAAAAAAATTTTACTCAAAAAAAATTAAAAAACTGAAAAAATAACAAAACAATCTAAGCGGACAAAAACTTGTCTTTTAAACTCCAACCCACCCGATCCGCAAATACGGTCCACAGTTCACACAGCAAACCAAATTGTATGGTCAATCTAATGAGTTGAGTTTCAAACAGGTTAGCGTGATAATGTGATATGAGACATAATGTCAGTAACAAAAGAGGCTACAAATGATGAGTTGTTTGAGGGGCGTTTGGGATTGCTTACTAAAACTGCTTATCTTCTATTGCCTTTTAAATGACCAGTTCAAAATTACAAAACTCTAGACAACTTATGAGCTTATTGCTTTCGGAAATAAGCTGTTTGGCATAAGCAACTCTAAACTGCTTATTCAAACAGCTTATTTCATTTACAGATAATCAAATTAGCAATTTGGATAAGCAATCCAGTTAAGCGATCCCAAACACTCTAACGGTGGTTTTGGATCAACATATTTTATCGACTAATGAAGTTATTTGAATCCGAAAAGCTCACTCTTTTCACATGAGCTTTTCCAAAAAGGTCGAAATGAACACTTGTTTGAAACCGCTTATCCGATATTGTTTCTAATAAGCAACTCCACACCGCTAACCACTTATTGCCTTTTGAATTAAGCAGTTATCCCAAACAAATTTTATTAGACTCATGGATTATCAATATATATATAAATAAAGAAAAAAAGAAAAAGAAAAGCTTTTGCTTTTCATCTCATTGGTTATGCCTTACATTAGAAGAAACTAGATCCGGATTCTATGATTCTAGGAGGCTTTCAGAATCTGGTAAATTATATTTATTTTTGTCGCGTATTGTATGTTTTTGTCAAAAATCGAATTTATCTTGAATAAATATGGTCACCTATGTTACATATTATTCATGTTTTATAATAAGAAATACAATTGTTTTAACTTAAATAAAGAGCAAAATTATTATTTAAATTGCAAATATTACCTCTATTTTTTTATTTTATTTTGTAGATATTTTACAAATAATCATGTAGCAAAATATTCAATATACTGTATGAAGATTTTGAAGATTAAGAAGGGGATTATTTGAAGATTAGTGGTAGACTAAACCAAGAGCTTAAAGCCCATAACTAATTAAGCAAGTGAAGAGAATTTCAGTCCGAAAGGTTCATTTCCAAAGCCCAAATTGAGCCGAAACATTGTTTTTTCAACGATTGGCTGTTAACAAGTCAACCAAATTGAAAAGAAAATTTAAGTAAATGCACTCAATGACTTGATAATAACATATGAATCACTATGAAATAGAGGATACAAAGAGACAACTATTTTAAATTGCAATACACTACTTGGTCTTGATGTTGAATCAACTACGATCCAGCTTTTCTTGGGCTGCGCCCTCTCAAACGTTCAGGTGCTGGCTGATCCTCACTTCGGTGTGTGGTTTGAAACTGAACCAGCTGAATGCCAACTCTCAGAAGGAGAACTACAAAGTAACTATAAAGATTAAAGTTAATACATAGAAACAAATCTAACCAAAATATAATGTGTTACTTTTGTCCCATTGATTGTGTGATTCAACTAATCCACATACCTTTGTTGCATTAATGTCGATAGATTAAGGACTTTCATTTGGAGAAGTCGACGATTTTGCAGGAGATAGGCTAGGTGGTGGTGGCACATTAGATACCTAGTAAGAAGGCGTAGATTGTTATAAGTACGTATGGTTATATCGAATAAGAGACCTCGAAATGCGAACTATACTGATTACAAACTATTCATGTAATCGAAGGATGGAATCCATAAAATCTTAAAAATTGCATAGACCATGTGTGCAATTTACTCTACAGATAATATAATCATTGAAGCGGAATCATATTTTAGATCAAACAAAATCTCCTTTGTTTTATCTTGGGTTAAATAATTACTACTACATACTAAGCAAGAACGATTATAGAAAAATACACAAAACAGAAACAACTTACTTCCAATTTTAGTGCACTTTCAAGTTCTTTCACCACCATTGTCATTGATGGACGCTGTTCTTGTTCTCTATTTAAACACTGATAAGCAATAGTTGTAAACGCCTTCAAAGAATGAGGATTTATCTCATCCTTAATATTACCAAAAATTATGTCATCTATGGTGTTTTGCACGTAGCATTTACGGACCAATCCTATTAAAGGTTGGCGCTTGTCGTGGTTGCTGCCAAAACACAATCTCCCACACAACATCTCAAATAGCACTACCCAAGGAGTAGACATCGACTCTTTAGTTAGCAAACCTGTCTCCGCATATAACGGATCAATATACCCAATTGTCCCTACAGCATTGGAGACAAGAAAAGTGTATAGCTGGTTTGCAGGACCAAACTTTGATAGACCCAAATCTGCAATTCTTGCATTCCAGTTTTCATCTAATAAAATATTGGAACTTTTAATATCACGATGCAAGACTCTTTGTTGGGTCAAACCTGGATCATGAAGATAAGCAAGCCCTCGAGCAGCCCCAATGCATATCTCAAGGCGTCGTACCCATGTGAGATCTTTGTCATTGAGATACAAGTCGAGGCTTTTTCTTGACGCATACTCGTATACAAGGATCTTCTCACCACAATCGTCACAAAACCCTACGAGAGAGACAATGTTGTCGTGCTTGTAGAGAGAAAGCATAATGATCTCTTTCCAAAACTCAGGATTTCCTTGGCCAAATGCACGATCCAAACGCTTTAGAGCAACAACTGACCGGCCCTTCAAATGGATGAGTTCTCCCTTGTAAACTTTCCCAAATCCTCCTTTTCCGATGCAATGGGCATCATCAAACTTGTTGGTTGCTGATTTTATAGCTTCTAATTCTATTTTGAGGTGTCGGAACTGTCATTTGACGAATATCATTTTAATTATTGGTCAAAGATGGAAAACAAAAACCATGACCTCCAAAAACACTAAAGTTGAAGAGCGTGCTAATAGATTATATATATATATATATATATATATATATATATATATATATATATATATATATATATATATATATATATATATATATATATATATATATATATATATATATATATATATATATAGTTAAGATCAAATAAGAAGAAAAATTAAAACGAGAAGGAGATAAGAAACCACAACCACATTTCAGATGCACCTATTAAAATAGATGCATCTCTCTCAAAATCTCTCCTTATTTGAAATGTGTGGCTGAAATTCTTCTTATTCTTCTTATTTTAGCTTTTTCTTCTTCCGGATCTCTTCCTATATATATATATATATATATATATATATATATATATATATATATATATATATATGAGGTTGGTTATTGTAAAATGTAGATTAATCTAGAAAGGATAAGAAGGATTTTTGATCATTGGATCTAGTTAGCCAAAATTGATCAATGGATAAGATTAATAATAGTGTTTTAATAAATATTGAAATTAATAGCATAGCTTTTCATTAATAAAGGGCAAATGTGGTAAACTAAATTGTTGTTATTTGACCAATTTTAAAAACATTTAGTGTTTTTTTCTTTTTTCTAGTTGTCATGCATTCATTTCATCTTTATTATAGTTATGGTGACACATTAATGTTTATATAAATATTTTTTTTTATCATACACCGAGTTTTAAAAAAAATATATAATGACACATAATTTGTTTTTACACACTTGTACTTTTATAGTGGCACATTGAATACATGTACAGGGACATACCATTTTATTTGACACATTGTAGACGTTTTATTCGACACATTAATACATCATATATTTGTAGTGACACTAAATTTTTTAATACATATATAGTGACACACTAAAATTGTAGTGATATTTTTAGTAGCACACTATGTTAATCATGCGATTTTTTTTACACATACGTAATGGCACACTAAATGTTTTTGATACGTTTGTAGTGACACACTAAAATTGTAGTGATATTTTGGGGTGCAACGTCCATTAGCATTAGCCTAAGATGCAAAGTTTAAGTTCGAGTATGTAGCTTTTTTACTACATTAGCATTAGTAAAGTGAAGGAAAGTAAGGTAAAGAAAATGAGAGGAAAAGAAATCAATATAACTTATTAACGTGTTCTCAAACTGTGCAAATTGAAAAGGAAATGAAAGACAGTGATTTGATATATTTACTATTATACCCTCATAATATATTGCGGAAATAATGACATGGGAAATTATGACAAAGCTAACATTTAATAAACTAATATGGGCTTTTAATAAGTTTATGTGGGACGACTAATTTCTTTCACTTTCACTCCAAAACTAGGGTGAAAATTCCCCACTCATTTTCCTCCATTTTCACACTTTCATTCTTAAAAACTCAATAACACATTCTATTTTTAGTTTTCTTAACTTTCGCTTTACACCCCTAAATCAAAACTTGAGAACATATATATATATCTGGAAAAAACCAAACCGACTAACCAAATTTAAGGATTAGGAGTACTAGATAGTGCATACCCTACTCTGGAAACTTCTATCCCCTGCTACCTTACCTTCAGGTTCATCCATGTCCTTTAACATCAATTGCAATAAATACACTAATTAGTGACAGACTTATTCAGTACGCATTGTTATGACAGAACCATGAAAGAGAAAGAAAAGGTCTTACATGTCTGTTTTCAGGTGGCAATTGAAGTTCCAAAGCTTTCTCAAGTCTTGTGACAACCTCACCTATATCTGGGCGTCGGGATCGTTTCTTCATTCAAGCAATCATATGCTGTTTCCGCAAAATGCTGAATGAATGTGGATCCATTTGATTCCATAGATTTCGATCAATTATATCATATAGTGTTTTTTCTCTATAATGAAAGATGGCAAGCGGAGCCAGATACTCTTTTCCTTTTTTGAGCAAAAGCGGAGCCAGATACTTATTATATTGTTTATCACTTACTGATTCCCTGCAACACAGTACTTCAAACAATACTATCCCAAAGGAGTACATATCTGACTTGTGGTTCACACTTTTAGTCGTTATATATATTGGGTCTGTATACCCGTCCGCACTCCATACTTTATCAGTATGGAAAGAATGGTGCCTTTGAGATGCTTTAATCTTCATAGAAAGTTCAAAATAACATAACATGGGCTCCCAGTTATCATTTAATATAACTGAGCAACTGTCAATGTTCCGGTGTATCACGCTAAAATCGCGTGGTTCATCATTATGAATGTAGCTCAATGCCTGCGCAATACCAATACATATCTTCAATCTTTTCACCCATGTCAACGACAACGGGTCTTTTATATAGTTCCTGAGACTTCCCCTGCCCTGAAGCTTCTTAATGATGACTTTCTCACCATTCTCATCACAAAACCCAATAATGGAAGCCAAATTTTTATGCTTGAGACTAGAGAGCAAGGAAATCTCCATCCAAAACTGTTGTTCTCCATATCCCGTTTCTTTATTTAATCTCTGAGCAGCCACGTTAATTAATTCACCGGACCAAAAAAGGTAACCCTTGTACTCCTTCGAAAATCCAGTTACACGGACGATATTTTCATCATCAAAGTTGTTGGTGGCGGAGAGTATATTTTCAAGGGGGATTTTTAAGTGAGCAAGGTCGTCGTGATTGGTTGAACACATCATGCATGTTTTTGATCGTTTATCAAGTAAATGGGTGAGCTAAAAATGGCGTTTGAGTTGCAAAAGGATGTGAAGGAGGAATGAAGGCAATATTGAATTACTCTGTACATGAGTATGTATCATGTATATATAGGCTACGTACCTCCACCGACTGTCCTCTTTTCTTTAATCCTACTAATATATTAGATCTGCAAGTTTTTTATATTAATATTTTACTATCATAGTTTTCAGTTTGTGCATTTGGGTTCGTGGAACCAAACTTAAAACCATAGTGTAGCTAAGTAGCTAACTGAAAATTAAAACCATAGATGCTTTTTACTCATTTAATTTGCGAAACCCAAGTGTGCTTTTGTCACTGTCGAAAATGTAATTTTTACGTAACTAATATCATGGTAATCTAAATCATTTGTAGCATGCGAAAATCGGAACTTATGTATACTTACATACCAGATTAGAAATAAATTTGACTATATGGTTAAGTTTCACGGAAGATTCATAATAGCAACGAATATTAGCTGTCTCCTCAAACACCAATAAAGTTCCAAGTTATAGGGATCTCCTAAACTAAAAATCAAGTTGATCCCATCGCCTTATGTACATCACATGGAACGTGTTAGCCAGTTTATTAAAAAAATGTTAGTTTACATAGGCATTAAATTCGAGATATTACCCACACTTTGAATATACCATTTTTTTATTGGTAACATGGAATAACAAATGGGTAACATGGAATAACAAATGGGTCACATGGATTAACAAGATAAGCAAGATTTGAATTAAGATTTATTCAAGTAGAATGGATCCTTAAAAACCATAGGAGTCGTCTTACTATACGGCGCATGTTTCAACAATCTACACATGACATGCTGGACAAGTTTAGTTGACTTTCTATATTATAGTTCTAAAATCATATATTTGGGTAGTGTATTGTTTATGAGTGGTCTCAAGAAATCGAAATTAGAGAATCCCAAGCTTCGTTGCTCACCATCCATATTCATTTACGTTTAAAGAAAACTTATTCGTGTGAAGAAATCCTGATTTCCGACCAAGTTAAAACATAGATTGTTAGACAAACTTATCGGTTGCATAATAAACAATGTTCCAATATACTTAGAACTTAAGTCATACCAATATGTCATTAGATAATAATTTTTTTTTGAAACATTTTTTGATTTTTATAATAGTATCGGAAAAAGCCCAACCCGAAACGAAACCTGAGGCTTCACTAACCCTGCAAACCTATAGAACTAAACCACAACTATTACTCAAAAATATGGATTGTTTCGCATGAGATGGCCGTCCTTGGAGGTTGAATTTGTCGTGAATTGAACCCATAATCTCTCACGATGAATCACAATATGCCACATATAAGGTAAAAGTTGTTTAGCGTAATTGTACAATGTTTTTAATAATTGCATGTAACTAATCCATAAATGAAGGATTTCCTTTTTGGCAAAAGAATCTTGTTTAAAACTAGAAATGAAACATCAACGCTAATTATATCCCACAAGAATACAAGTGTAGCAGATCTTATAGTGAGATTTGGTGGTAAATCTTTCATTTTCATGAATATTAGACTTGCGTACTTAATTACAATAGAACATTGGCTAAAAGTCTTCTTTAGATTGGTTGCTTTTATTGTTAGAAACACAAAAGTAAGAAAATACAATAATAAGTGAACATGTCTTTTAAATAAATTGTTAATAACTAAACTAATACTAGAATATCGGCAACTAGCAACACACTATTTATATTAAATAGTCATCGCTTGTGTTAATTATTACATGCAAATCTTCTTCTTATTTATTTATTTTTATTTTATTTTATTTTATTATTTATTTTTGTCATTTGTAAAGTTCTTAATAGATTTCTATAGTGATTCATGAAGGAATATAGTTAGCATCTTGAGAAGCTTTGTATCTTATGAACTTTGTGAAGAATAATAACTTGAGCACTGGTAAGGTTCTTTAGAATTTATCCGATGAACCTCATAATTTATCTAAAAGTTTCAATTATTGATGTACCTGAATTTACAAAAAATCAAGTTCTTCCCGAAACATGTTGAAAGTTTCAATGTTGTATTTAATTGATCGTAGATTTGTTTATAAAATTAAGCGTTTATCATGACTTCATTTACATACATGAAAGTCGCTGCTGTATAGATCATCCCTCAAATTCTTCATAATTAAAATTTCATAGACGTTTGTCATGATAAAACATGACATTAAAAATTCTTTGTTTCTTCTAAGTTGAAAGAGTTTACTAAACTCTTCTTGCATACTCAACGAAAGATCTATCACAACATTGAACTCGCCTCTTTACACTTACTTTGACCGTAAAAATTATAGGCTTCACCACATTAAGATTATTATGATTACATGGCCGATATAATGAATAAAATATGAAAAAGACAATATGCAAATTCTCACGACTTGCAACTAGCTCTAAGTTAAACATAAGGGTTAATAAAATCTACCACGGATAAATTACAAGAGTAATCGGTAATTAATGGTATTAAGAATTATAAGGTATTTTGTATGAATCTGGATCATCAGTATCGCTCCATGGTAAATATAACCTAAGTAAAATGAGCAATGTGACCCCCCTTTGTACATGTATTTTAGTATACATGAGTTTTCTAAGCTAATAGAGTTCATTTTAACTCAAGTGAGGCCAAATGTAATTGCGTAACAAATGCGCGTTGTAACCTATGAAAAAACTCCATCTTCAGATAGAAAATATGTGACTGGCAGTATTTGCGTTCATGGTAATTCACCCTTGATTTAACGTTACATCACTTTCATTGCTCTAAAAGAAGAGTCTCATGTTATCACACCATTAACACAATGACATATTCAACAATTTCAAGAGTACCTTCAAAGGATGACAGAAGTACATGATCATTTAGTACATCATCAACTTCATTCAGATCTGATCGAACATGTTTATAATTTCTTTGGACACGGAAAATTAAAAAGCTAAAGAAAAATTGACTTGCTAGTTCAACAAATAGATTCATCAATATTGAAACTTTTATTTAATAACATTAATTTGTGTTGCAAATATTTATAAACCTCAAAAACTTTATCCACATTGGGAATAGTTTCATGATATGAAAAACTTTGTGAATTATTGAAATTATTTTGAGGTGGCTTTTTTAAAAATCTTTTGACAGGTTCACTATAGTGGATGCTCTAAGTTGGAAACAGTGATACATTAACTAAAGCATGATCAACCATGATATATGATAATCAAAGTCTACTATGTCAAATTAAAATAATCCGACCACAAAACAAGACTAACATTAATAAATATAACGATACAAGGCATCCAATGAAAACAATAGCATGTTAACTTATTCTATTTACTATTTATATTTAGTACCATATATAGTTAGTTATCTATTTACCATTTATTATGATGAAAATCTCATTAAACCTTTTTTGAATACAATTGTGAAATTTTTTAGATTAACGAAATGATCACATATATATGGATTGAGGCTTTGGAGTTTTCCCTTTTATACTGATAACATCAAATTATCCTGAATATTAAGTGTCAATTTCTCCGATAATGCTTGTAATTTATATCATTTATATGGATTTACGCTTGTTTTCCATTATATTTCACTTTCTGTAAATTACGAGCATTAGAGCTAAAGAGACGCAGATTTGGAGAGTTTGTGGAAAACTAGAAGGGGGTTGAATAGTTTTGCCAATTAAAACTTCCTTTAAACTATTTAGATCGACTTATGTCAATCTATTTGGATGTGTGTGTGGATGTTGATAAACAAGCATATAAAGATAAGTAATGAAAAGATAAGAGTAAGAAGCACAAAACCACAACGCAAGTATTTATAGTGGTTCTGCCACAAGGACACCTTCCTTGCCCTACTCCACTCCCCGAGTCACCTACTCGAGTTCGTAATCACTACACCAATCTCCTTATGGCGGAGAAGCCTTCACAACGCCGCCTACCCTTTTTCGGTGCTAGGCTAACCACTAGGTTCTTTCAATCCAAGTGAACCACACCTACACAACGTCGCCTACCCTTTATAAGGTACTAGGCTAAGTACCTAGTTCTTTCACTCCAGGTGAACTACACCTTCACAACGCCGCCTACCCTTTATTAGGTACTAGGCTAAGCACCTAGTTCCATTGCAATGGAGGAACTACTACCACACTACACAAACGACTAATCCCAAAGGAGATCTACCTTTACAACATCATCAAGGACATCAATATCCTGGATCTAATACTAGTCTATCTTGTACATCGAAACACACCATATCGAATGTACATCTAAGGCACCTTTCACTAATGCCTTTGACTAGATCTACAAGACACCTTTCACTAATGTCTTGTGTCTTCACTTCTAAGCATCTTTCACTAATGCTTCTAGTCTTGACTTCTAAGCACCTACCACAAGTGCTTATGCTATAGACGATAGATACCCTTCACTAATATCTTCGTCTTGACACTTGAGACATCTTTCACTAATGTCTTCAACACTACACTTCTTTGAAGAAAGAAAGGAATCATCAACAAGAGGACTTCAGTAGCCTTGATGATGAGGGAGCATGGCAACTCATGGACTTGAGCTTGCTCGACTTCAAATGTGGTGATCTTGCCTTTAAGAGGAACCTAAAAGATCATACAAAAACAAAACTACAAACATAGATCTCTTGGATCTGAGGTTAGTGAGTTTTTAACTCAGGGAGAAAGTATGTTAGAAAGGGGTGAGAAATAATAAAGAAATGGCTCACTATTTATAGAGGAAAATCTCCATCGTTCCCCGGATCCCGCGATCCCTACCGTGGTGGATCCGCTAGCACAAAGCTAGGGATCCGTGGAACGCCATCTTGCCCATGGGTATTTTGGTTATGGGTCATGGGTCATGTGTTGAACCATGGATCTTTGGCTAGATACAATGTATCTTTGAGTGCAATGCACTTAGTCACTTGGGTAAGGGTTGATCCATGGGTTATGGATATTATCCATGTATGATATAAGCATGATGTCATGCAATGGGTTATGGGTCAAGATCCATGGGTTATGGGCTTTGGGTTGTACCCAACTATATTCAATGTATTTGCCCAATGGTTTGTGATACTTAAGTTTCTACCCATTTATATTACCCAATATACTACATACTAGTTATGTGTATATTTTATCCAAATATGTAAACACTAGTTGTTGTACATATGTATTACTAAATCATAAAATCACTTATACTTGTTTTATGTGAAATGTGAATATGTTAGAAACTATTAGTTCAAACCATTTACGATTTTATTTGTTTAGATTAATATGATTTTACGCTTGTTATCGACAAAACATTAGAAGATCGTAAAATATAAATAAACATTTTACGGCTTATTTGTATTAACAATCTCCCTTTTGTTGATGACAAAACATAAAATTATTTTAAGGAAAAGCTAAAATTGTAAAAGTTTTAATTGTAGTTTTACTTTCTTCTCCCCTTTTGTCGAAACAAAAGTGTTTGAAGGAAAGCAACACATCGCTTTTAAGAAAATATGTCAAAGAAATAAAAGTAAAAGAAATAGAGAGCAAGTAACGGAAAGGATCTCGTCTTTACTCCCCTTGACGAGTCCATCCCTATGTAAGGCGCCAAGAAAGTGATACTAATCTAGTTTGTTTGCAAGTAAGTTTGTAAAAGATTTCGCCTAAGTGACGAATGTACTCCCCTGATGATTGCAATATTGCAAGGGATGTCATGAAAGGTAAACCTAGTATTGCAAGTAATTTTCAATGTATTGCTTTGACATAAAGCCCCCTAGCTTTAGGATGTCAAAGTCTTCATGTGTAAATTGAATAATTACAAAACAAAGGTTAGAAAGCAAGTATAAATCACAATTTTCGCAAATGTGGTTCAAGTTAGTAGAAAGAAAGCTTTCGTCTCCACTGATCCCACGGTTCCCTCCTAATAGGGATCCGCTCTAGGCAATCTGAGGATCCGTGATAGCCGATTAATTTCAAAGAAAGGTGATATAACAAGTAATGTTATCACAAAATAAGATATGAATACAAAGTAATCATATGCTCAACAAACTAACAAGTAGCATGTAATTCCATTTAACAAAACTAGAGTTATGATATACATGACTCTAAAACTAAGAAAATAAGAAAATACATGACTAGGAATTTCTAAACCAACTATCGCTGATGCTAGGACACCACTAAAATCTTCTAGCTCAAGTTTTGTTTAGGTTTGATCTCGTCAAACGCTCGAGGAGATGATAGAACATGAAACGTTGGTCTTTCGTACTTCATGTATCAAACTTTCAACATGTTGACAATGATAGCAATCTTTGTCATGGCTAGGTAGTGGTGGTGGAAGAAATGAAATGGCTTGATGCGAAGGATCAAGTGAAGCGGCTCAGGAGCTTCAAACGATGGAGGATTGGTGGAGGTACATTTGAGAATGGCTCACCAAGAATGATGGTGGTGGTAGAGAGGTGTCAACTTCCATATGGTCGGGTGGTTAACTTTGTTGATTCTCATAATCCAAATGGGATTATATGATGGAAACGGCGAAAGGGAATGCGAGCAAGTGTTGACTCAACACCTTGATTTTATACCATTATTCCTCCTAATGAGGAGAATGTTGTCATGGAAGCGAAGAGACGGCCTAGGAGGCAAGTCCTCTAAATTGTAGAGGTGTGGTGATGATAGTGGGATGTAAATGAAATAGCTCTAGGAACCAATGGTGATGGTTTAGTGGAGATAATATTGTTTGGCCTAAGAGGTATGGTGGTGTTTGGCATTGGTAGTTTTGTGGGTGCTTTAGGAATTGGTTTGATTGGATGATGAAGGATCCTATCATTTGTTGGCTTGACCGGAGATGATTCGGTTGAAGAGATTTCGTGTATAACACGAGCCTTTTTCATGGGTGGTTCTTTGGTGGATAAGTTACTACTTGGGGTTTTTCTCATGATGAGATGATTTCAAGAGATTTGCAAGAGCTAAAAGTTAGGATGAGAGTGATGACTATGGAGGTCCTAACAAAGTGGTTTATAAACCAAGATATTTGGCAAGTGCATTTAAGCCTTAAGCCACTAGGATTCATTGGAATGTGATGATTAACATGCACAAGAGTCAACTTCAGAGGTTGTACTGATCTAGGAACTCATTTAAGATGAGATGGAGTGTTTGAGTTAGGAAGATGAGTTGAAATGATTGTTTTAGCAAGATGTGACATAAACCGCCATCCGATCCCACGGTTCCTCCTCGGAGGGATCCGTCAGGCTAATCCTAGGGATCCGCCTTAGCAACTATGAAAGAGTGGAAATGATGTTTCTAAGATCTAAGGCCTATAACATCTTGAGTGTTTCAGTCCTCCTAAGTGTCTTAAATGAAGGGGTGCTTAAGTATTTGAAGGTAATGAGTGATGTAGCTAATGATTGTCTTTTATGGAAGGATTTGGAACTTTCAAGAGTACCAATGGATGAGCAAGGATGACACTAAAGATGAGAGTGTCAATTGAAGCTAAATGATCCTAGAGATCAGGTTGGGACTTAGCATAGTGTTTTTGGAAAATATCCTAGAAGCTTTGAGATGGGAAAAGCTAGAGTTTGATCAACTTTGATCAATTTTAAGGTAACGATGATTTATGATCAATTATGCCATAATCGAAAGATTTCTAAGACTAAATGTGAGGGATTAAGTAAAAAATGAAGTGTGAGTTTGAGAGCGGAAGAGTAATGGATTAAAAATGAAACGGTGAATCTACAAGCATCTTAGAGTGTGATCTAGGTGAGTTATGTGTGAGTAGGAAGGATCAACCTATCTTGATAAGGACTTAATTTGCCTTAAGAAACTATGTTTAGCTTAGTGTGAGGTGTTCTAAGGATATGTTTAGGGGTTCCATCATCTTGTTCACAAATCACGCATAAACGGACTTTGAAATTGAGGATGGAAGTGCATAACATTATGATAGAGGTGTGTCAAGAACATTCTATAAGGGATGAGTTTATTCTTGGAGCCTTGAAGATTTGCAATTCGCCTTGCGAAGAAGTAGGCGAGATTGTATGGTTGTTGTGTTAGCAAACAAGTACAACATGTGAGCACAACAAGCGTGAAGAATTTCTCGATTTCCCTAAGGCTCCAAACATTTTCATGTAGGATGAGTGCAAGAGTTTGTACTCTTTCGGATATCCCTTGTAAAGATAATGTTTGGATCGGAGTAATATGGTCGAGGTTTGCATATTATGCGATTTAAATCTTCGGAGAGGGTATGTGTGAACAATATGGGCTATTTTCTTCACGAAAGTTGAAGAGAGAGTCAAGAGACCAATCTTCTTGGTGAAGGCACATTGTCCATGATTTGGAATCCGGAGGATGTGAGCAAATGCCCAAGGGTTAGAGTGAACTTTTGGTTTTGATATAAAACCAAAGAGATAGAGAGCGATCCTCGTTACGAAGCGAGTTCGACTTGACGGAAGAATTCCATTATGAACCTTGGACATATCTTCTCGTTGATTTCAAGAAGACATTCTAGTCCTATGGCTCGGAAGGAGGTATTGATACCTTCTTCGAATTGTAGAGCGGTGTACAATAACGTCCTTCGTGGAAGTGACGGTTTTCGAGATTATTGAACCCACGGACATGATTGCCAGGTGTGTTGGGTTCGAGAGAGATGTTCGGAGTGTAGACGCTAGTGAGTGAAAAATCAAACTCATATTCATGCGTCATAGTTGAACCTATAGAAATGATAAGTTAATAAAAAGAGATGTTTGTGGTCAACCTATGATAATCTAATGTTTTTACTAGATTTTTATTAACAATGGTATTTAACACTTTAACTTACTCAAGGTTTTGACTTTCTAGTGGATTATTACATTTAGAAAGATAGTGGTTTTAATTTGCATGAAAAAGCTGCTTTCCAAGAGGACGGATCCAACGGTTCCATTTCAAAAGGATCCGCTAGTATAACTTCAGATCCGTAGATCCGTAATTACGTAACCAAATTATATGAAACGCATAGGTTTTTAGATCTCATAGTTTTATACCAAGATATATGTTTTAACCTACATTTTCTTTTAACATGCATACATGACTTCTAATGTATCACGAAGGAGTATGAAACAAGTAAATCAAAAGAAATGACAAACACATTATGATAACAATAATCTAGATAACTAGATTATTAGTAATATTACATTTCAATACTAAGGATGATACAAAGGATTGGGTATATGATCCCAATGTGATTAACAACACAAAGTAAATGTCTCCGTATGTGAACTTCATCATAGGAACACAAGTGCGATGAGTGTTAGGACGATGAGCACGAGTGCGATGTAAACCATGTTGATGACGGATCTTCTTGGTTTCGGTTGAGATGAAATGAGGAGGAAGATGAAGTTTTTGAATAAGAGGGAATTTTTGAAATTGGAGGATTTGAAAAAGTGAGGGTTTGGTAGAGTGGTCGACGGTGGGGTTATTTATAGGGAAGTATGAATTTTTAAAATTCGTGTTTTGTTTTATTATTGGATTTAAAAGAAACAAAATATAAGTTTTATATCCCAAGTGATCTTTTACACTATCTCTATGCAAGACATGGTCGCTTCATCTCCCATCCGCTTACTTTTAAAGGCAACATCAACAAAATCCAGCTATGGCAACGTCGTCTCTCACATTTAAACTTTCAAACTATAACCAATCTTGCTCGACACAAACTAGTTGAAGGTCTCCACGATTCCGTATTCTAAAGATCACCTTTGCTCAAGCATGTGAACAAGGGAAAAGCACTCGTGCTCATTTTCCTTCAAAGGTGGAACCTGCCTCAAAGATGTGCTTCATCTTCTTCACATGGATTTGTGTGGCCCGATCTGCGCGTGCAAACGATCAATGGCAAACGCTACATCTTAGTAATTATTGATGACTATTCACGATGGACTTGGGTCTACTTTCTTGAAGCAAAGACCAAGCTCTACAAATGATCATCACCTTTCTCACGAAAATTCAAGTTGACTCCGAACACCGTCCGCCAAATCGAATGAAAAAGGAACCGAATTTGTTAACCAAACCCTTCATGAATTTTATGAGAAAGTGGAATTCGACATCGACATCTATTGCACGACACGTGAACAAAGCGGAGTTGTTGAAAGACGAAACCGAGCGTTAGTGGAAGCTGCAAGAACAATGTTAATCAATGCTAAACTTCCAGATTACTTATGGGCGTGTCGTATCATCGCATGCTATACTCAAACCGTTCTATGATTACTAAACGCCACAACAAAACACCGTTTGAGCTTCTCACAACCATAAACCGAATCTCAAACACTTTCACGTGTTTGGATCCTTTGCTATCCGAATAATGATCGTGATGATTTTGGAAAGCTCAAAGCCAAAGTCGACATTGGAGTCTTCATTGGATATTGTGAGAATTCTAAAGGTTCTAGGATCCGGAATCGCCGTACAAAAAGGTTATGGAAGCGATTCATTCTCATTTTGATGAACTTACGGAGATGGCTTCGAGTATACGACTTGAACCCGGTCACAACCGCTTAAACTTTCCTCGACCCCATCATTAGTGAACAAAGCTGACTCACTCGTCAACAAATGGAAAGGTTATTTGCTCCACTGTTCGGTGGCGATATTGATGAACGTGCTCGTGTGTATCCATTGTTTCATTGCTCAACGATACTACTCTTATACCGATACACTGCTACAACAACTCATCATTGACGAAGCACCACCGATTGACTCCACCGCAGCAGTTGAACAAACCGCTTCCAACAATGATGAGCAGGTGATGATGTTCTTAATAAAGTACCCCACTGCAGATTTTGATCCAAATGCGTTCTTTAACCCGTTTGCTAATGACATCTGCGCACACGATGTCGCGGAATCATCAACAAACCATTTGAATCCTCAAAATCGCACAATGTATACCAACATCAACCCTACACATCGATGGACAAAAGACCATCCTCGGCAAATATTATTGGCAACCCGAATAACCGATCGTTCACGAGACAACGTCTTCACACGATGGTAAACATTGCATTTATGCACTCACATCCGCTGTCGAGCCTAAAACATTAAAGACGAATGACAAAAGACAACCGGATTGAATCCATGCAAGAAGAACTCAACCAATTCAAAGCGTCTTGAAGTATGGAATGTTGAAAGACCAACGAGGGTCTCGTCATTGGTCTCAAATGGATTTGGAAAAACAAATTGGATCTTGAAGGAAGCGTAATCGAAACAAGTCACGTCTAGTTGCTAAGGGTTATCGTCGGGAAGAGGAATAGACTTTGAAGAATCTTTTGCTCCGGTTGCTCGTCTTGAGGTCGTTCGGATATTTCTCGCGTTCATGCTCATATGAATATGACGGTCTTTCGGATGGATGTCAAGCTGCGTTTCTCAATGGACAACTAAAAGAAACGGTTTATGTCGACCAACCGTAAGGATTCGTTGATCCCGAGCTCCCGAACCATGTCTACAAACCGAACAAAGCTCTTTATGGTCTCAAACAAGCTCCTCGGGCATGGTATGATAAGCTATCATCTTTCCTCATTGCTAATAATTTCACCAAAGGTTCGGTCGACCCTACTCTTTTATACAATATCACGGGCACATATCTTAATTGTTCAAATTTACGTGGATGACATCATTTTGGGTCTACATAAAAAGTACTCAATCGCTTTTGCAAAACTAATGAACAAAAATTTTGAAATGTCCATGATGGGTGAACTTCGTTCTTTCTAGGACTCGCAAGTTCATCAATCACCCGTGGTATTTTCTTGAGTCACCCAAATATGCCCTTGAATTGTTAAACAAATTTGGAATGAAAACTCATGACACTTATGCCACACCAATGGCTCATACCAAGAAGCTAGATCTTGATTTACATGGGAAATTAGTGGACCTACCAAATACCCAAGTATTATTGGGTCTCTCATGTATCTAACACCTAGCCGATTCGACATTGTCTTTGCCGTTTATCTCTTCTCCGTTATCGGTCAAGACCAAGCTGAAACCCGCCTCTCGAGGCTAAAAGAATCCTCCGATACATCAAGGGAACCATTAACTTGGGGATCCGTATCCAAAGGATTCGGTTTTGAATTGTCGCTTTTGAGAGCCGACCACGCAGGATGCTTAGATTCACGGAAAAGTACTTGAGAGCACTACAATTTCTTGGTGATAAAGCGGTGTCCCGCAATCAAAGAAGCGAGATTGTACATCGTTGTCATCAACCGGCGAGAATATCTAGCCATGTCCGCGTGTTGTGCTCAAGTCATGCGGATGAGAACACAACTCAAAGACTATGGTTACGTATTTGAAATTCCATGTATTGCGACAATCGGAGTGCCATTGTGATCTCGCAACCTCGATTCAACATTTGAAATCAAAACACATCGATCTTCGCTATCATTTCATCAAGGACCACGTGGAGCAGTGCAGTTGAATTATACTCTGAGTGCAGAATACCAATTGCGATCTACTCACCAAAGTCTTGCCTCCGCTAGGTTTAATGAGTTGGTCCACCGGATTGGTATGCGGTGTTTGACTTCAAGAGGAATGGATGACCTCTTAAAGCGATCTTAAAAACCTCAAACACCAAAATCTCTTTTGTAAATATTTTCAAAACAAAATACAAAAATATAAAACACGATAAAACAACAAAAATATTCTTCTATCTATTTTTCTTTCAACATGTCAAGTACCTTTCTTCCGTCAACACTCTAATCTCTCAAAATTGGTAGTTTTCCGATCAAGTGTTGAGGGGAGAAAATAAATATAGCTTGTTTAAAACACCGTGTACTTGCATGTTATCCTATCCCGATTGATTCTTTAAAATGGTGGTCTCATTTACGGTTCATTGACACTCCTCGGACTAATATTTATAACCTTTCATTATTTCTTAAGTCAAGGGGGAGTGTCGACAAGTTTCTTTCTTAAAATCTTATGTTTGGTAACCAAAATGGAAGTTAAATGGCTTTGGATGAAAAAGGAAAAGGTGGAGGGACTCAAACTACCAAAAGCACAAAGTCACTTTTAATAAAATACCTCCACCTAACTTTAACCTTTCACATTTATTACTTTCATCTAATATCATCTACGATCCAAAATCGTTTAACAAATCCGTGCTTTCATTCATCAATTTGTAAGTGTTTATACGTTCTTTGCATCAATCTAAACATGGGTTTTGAATCGTTTCTCAAACTAACGGTTAGATTTTCGCCTAGAAGGGATTTTGTGTTCTACGCATAAGCGTATGAACACATGATCAAATTTGTGTGTTTATGATTGAAATGATAGTGCCAAAATGTTTTTCTTACATCAATGAATACATTTTCATCGTTTAAACATACCCAGATACACGAATTGAGTGATTTTGAAAATTAGGGTTTATGCGTGGTTTTGGGTGTTTTCAAATGTGAATGTTTTTGGTCAAAAAGATTGTTGTGTGATGTTGATATCATGATGAATTGATGATATCCAGCCTTAAAACAACCCGTAAACACTAATTGATTGAAAATTAGAGATTAGGGTTTAATGTTCTTCGCTTTTGGGTATTTTTATTCATTGGGAGTTTGATGTTAAAACTTGGTTATTACACTCACATGACATCTAAAAACATCATAATAACTTTGGTGTAATTCCTATGGCTAAAGTTCTTACGCGTAATCTATGAACTATTAGGGTTTTGGTTTACGCGTAAGGTTTTCTACGCCTAACTGCTTAATTGAGTGATTGTGATTAAATCTTTTATAGAATGAATGTATGTGTCAAAATTGATGCTATAATGATTTTATTTCGAGCTACTACGCATAAAACTCGAATCAAGGTCATTGAAACTCTACGCATAAGGATCACCTTACGCGAGAAAGTTATCGCGAAGAGAAATCTTACGCGCGAATCGTGCGTGTAAGGTTCTACAAAGGGACTACGCCGTATCACGTGAAGGATATCGTAAACATTAACCTCACGCGATAAGGTCTACTCTTACGGTAAGCCTTACGCGTAAGGTTTTATATACGCCACGCCGTAAGCTTTACGCATAAGGTCCCCTTTTCCTACGCTGTAATATTTCTTACGCTGTAAGTAAGGATCCCACGCATAAGCTTGCATCTACGCGTATACTTCTCCGTTTACGCATAAGCTACTATTCCTACGCATAAGCCTTGATCAAACCTTCATTATGAATTGTTACGTGTGCAATCTCGTAAATAAATAAATCATAACGTCAAGAAACCAATAATGTCACTAATAAGCTTAAACGGTTAATATGTTGTGTTAAATAAGTGATAACATAAACTTTAAAACTTAAAGTTAACTAACTCACGAAACTTATCACGACGTCATTGGACTATTGAACAAACAAGTGACTTTGGACTCGTAACAATCATTGACATTATACATTCGATAATTAGACAATAAAACCTTCGCTGACTAACACTATGTCTTCGATATGTTGGTTCTTTGGCTAATGTTATTTGAGATCACGACATGGTCGCTCAAATGAATGTGGATGCATCGGATGTTCTCACAATTGCCGATATCTTCCTAATGGCTATCCAAGAAAGATTGGAAAGAACAACCTTCGGGTTGACTTTGAAACCCTCACATGCTCGAATCTTCTGCTTGATTGCTATGGATATTCTCAAAATCATCCCTACCGTAACATGCTCTCACATTACGCTACGGTTCCCGAGATCTACATGCAACATTACGGAATTCAATGCGAGAGGATAAAGGTCAAAGTGTCTTTGTGTTGTGACGCCAATCACAAACAAGTCACCATCACATATGCGAGACTCACGGGTTGTTCTCCTCATCCCCGACATCGAGCCAACCGACTTCTATGCCACACCGTCAAGAGACAGTTTGCAATTCTTGATTGATATTGGCTATGATGAAGCTTCAGAATTATCACTAAGCATTCTCATGTAGAGCTTAAGAACATTCCTCAACCGTGGAGAACTCTCTACATCATCATTACCAAATCGTCTCGGTCGTGATAGCGGCCATGAGCATCCCAAGCTCATAGGCGCAAATTTTTGGTCATTAATCAACATGAAGCACATCGAGCTTGAAGCTCGATATGGGATGACATGATGTCATTTCTCAAAAGCTTGGCTCAAAGATTCCCTATGTCGATACACTAAACTCGTTGATCCGAGAGCACTTGGACTTCATCCCGATATTCCCAAGAGGCTCAATGAACTCGAAAATCACGACATGTTGATCGAGCCTATTTTATCTCGCCGTAATCAAGGAATCGTCAACAAAGAAACAGGGTGATGTATTACCCGATCACCTTACGTCAAACGAAATCAAAAGCTCGAGACATACAAAAGGTATCCGTAGCAAAGTGAAAGAAGGCAAAGTTGGTCATCTTGACGAGAAACCTTCGGATACCTACACGGAGAACCGTAAGAGGCAAGGTGGAGTCTTGCAAGCACCGAGAGTCGAGGAAGTTTCCCAAAAGGAATCCTCCACATAAGAAGAATGTTCCTTCTAAGGAAGCTGGTCCTATTCCATTCCAAAGCTTGAACCACAAAGAAAGCTAGTGGAT
The DNA here is from genome assembly GCA_022545495.1 of Chrysanthemum lavandulifolium. NCBI lineage: Eukaryota > Viridiplantae > Streptophyta > Magnoliopsida > Asterales > Asteraceae > Chrysanthemum > Chrysanthemum lavandulifolium. Next base: position 253,530,660 of record CM040244.1, on the reverse strand, counting down.
GAAAGCTTTGAAGATACACAATCGACGAAGAGGTCTTCACTCGAATCAGAACCGACGCACCTCCTTCAAGAGCAAAACCTCCCGGTCCACCGCAAGTTATAAGCAAAGGGAAGACTCAAGACTTGTGCCTTATGAAGAGGATAGCTCGGAAGAAGAGCAACGGATACATCCCATGTGAAGAAGTTTAAAATCGTTAGACACCTACAAAAGCTAAGGAATTTGAACAAGATCAAATGCGTGGCTCGGAGGGTCGAGTGGTGTTGTTCACTCTTCACCAATTCCCGATGCGGTTAATCAACCCGATAAAGGAACCGGTGCCACCACTCTTGTGCAACAAAGAAAAGCTTATGAAAGACTCTATTGATTATAACATTGAGGAACCGAAAAGGATAAGTCCGAGAAAGAAAAGATCGATGAAGAAGCCTGTGCTCGACGGAAGAAAAGCTAACTGGACAAGATAACGAAGGGAATTATGATGATTATCTTCTCCAGCGGTCCAATTGCTCCAAGGAGGATACTCGCACCTCCAAAGGACCCCGAGCCTCCTCATGTCTCCTCATCATCGATTCATCATCTCATTCTTCACCACCACCATCTAAAAGATCAACCAAATCAACATCCAAATCGGTGAAGAAGCCAACTCGATCTTGGATTTCTCATACTCATAAAAGAATTGTGAATGTCACAAACAAGTCGGAAGAAAGACATGCTATACAGAAGATGAATTTCTCTGACGATCGACATCAAGATCTTCATGACGAGAATGACAAGATGAAAGTTGAAAGGAGTATGTTCGTAAGCTCATGAAAGATGATCTTCAAGGAAAATGGACGAAATGATCAAAGGTTACACTCACAATTACCTTCTTGACTTTGTTCCTAAAGTTACAAAGGCGTTATTCACCAAACAACTCTATCCGAATCTACTTCATCCGCCAAGCGACTATGAAATCAACACCAATGCACGTGAACATCAATCCTGCTGATCCCATAATCTTTGTAGATTTGAATTAGTTGACCGACCGGTAGCTCAACCGTCCAAACGATCCGCAACACTTGCCTCTCACGAAGGTAAATTGCTTGAAGCATTGCCGAATATCAACTCAAATCAAGATGCCGAGAAGAAGTCGATAGGCCGAAACGTCCCGCGACGATGAAGATAAGGATCGGGATAAGAATGACGAGCATAAACGTCAAGAAGTCCGTGAATCATCTTCTATGCAACCTCCACCCAAACGGACTCAAAGACAACAAAGGTCTCCTCCTCATTCTTCTACCGAAAAACCTCGTGATTCTTTCGAGTTACCACCCGAGACTCGTAAAACCGATGATCACTTTGAGTATACGGGTGGTGATGATGAGGAATTCCATGAGCCCCAACAACAACCCCCACCGACAAAGTGCGAAACCGTAATCCTCATCTAGGCCTAAGAAAAAGAAGAAGAAGGCGCCCAAGGTCGACGCCGTATCATGGCTAGATGAAGATGACATGTAAGAATTTGAATGGTTTTCTACACTTGTTAATTCCACCCCTATCCATCGAAGGTCAAAATTTGGAAGACGGTAGTACATTGGAGCATGCTAAGTTCTTGCAAGAGAAATTCCGTGTGAAAAGATGACGAAACCGAGTTGAAGCGAATCAAGAATGAAGCATTTCAATTGCTCAGGACGTTCGGAAAGTGCTATTGAAGTTGAGTATCACCTTGACAATATAGCACGAGCCATGTCTAACAATATGGATTGGCTCAACCCGAAGCAAACATCGACTTCACCAAACGGGACAACCCTCCATATTACATCGATCGGTCTAAACCTCACCGACAATTGGCCAACCAGATCGCCTAAGATTCCATTTCGCTATTTCTTCAACAGAGACTTGGAATTTCTTCTACACGGCGATGATGATTCAAGGAAATATGCTACATCTTTGACACTTCCGCTCCGTGACCATATACTCAAACGCATAGCCATCGAGGAAAAGGCTACCCACATGTTTTCTAACAATGTGGAATTGTATGACCGTGATGCAATGTATGGGATTCACCATTGGCCTAAGCCGACCTAATCTACTACGAGTCGCCAAGTTCAAGTCTCAAATGAAGTGTTCAAGATTAAAGGAATCGTTCTTTATTAAACATGTTGATCTTTCGCCTAAATGGGACTACACCTTTCTCAAGAATATCGTGGTCAAAAGACAAGACGAAAGAGATTATGCATTCGATGAAGCGGACTTTCATAATTTGTCTCTCAACGACATTGAAGATCCGTATCTTGCCAAAGTAAAGGGACGATGAGACAATTCTCGATCAAGTACAACGTGAATACATCAAGTCCTTGCTAATATTCATCGAAGCATAGTCATACAGAACGTAGAAGATCTCCGCCTTGCGCTGAATCATATCGCACCCGTGTCAACTTCACTCCACCTCGCCTAGATCTTCCCGACATCAACCGCTTCCACAATACACACTCGTCAAAGAAACCATTCGTGTCGCTTATCACGGTGAACTTCAACGAAATTACTTGATGGCGTGTAGAGATCTTCACAAGTTTGGGATCACACTTTGAAGAAGGTTGGGACGGATTGGCTTATCGGTTGAAGGCATATATGAAGGCATAGGGTCTCAAAAGCGATGGAACTCTCAAGGCGTAAGGGATGTGCGAGGATCATCGTAATGATTGATGAAAGGTTGTTTCAAGGATCGCCTGTAACATTGGAAAGCTTTGTTGGTGGTCGACCGAGATTAACATCACCGCTATCAACGCCTGCTCGCACTCGCCAACATCATCTGGACTTCTGGTACCCTTGAACGCTTCTATTTCATTATAAATTTGATGTGTGATTATATTATCATTATGGCTTGTGCACACATAAAGATGTACAACCCGTAATTGTCAAGAAAGGACAATGTGGTACGCTTGATTGCAACAATCCTTATAAAAGGAGCGAAAGCTTCTTACTTTTGAGTAAAACCTATCAAACCTTTCATTTTTCAAGGTTTTGCTCAAAATAACAAGTACTTCCCAGATGATTTTCAAAACCTCAACCGCTTTTATATCACTTGTTGAGGGGAGTACTTGAGTCAAAACTTTGTTCACAAATTGTTCACAGTGGTCATCTTCCCAACACTCGAAATGGTCATATTTATTTCAATTTTCAAAATAACATTTTATATGCCATTTTGAGGGGAGAAAATTATGTGATAAGAAATATGTTGTGTCAATGCAAATGAATCTTTCGCTATAGACTTAACCAACGAATTGACGGTACTTAATCGTTAGTAACTCGAAAAGACTTGTCCGGACGGGTAATAATTTCAAGCTAGTTCGCTAGTAATGTAAACGTGTCTCAAAGGACTTGGTGAGTAGAATGTACCATTCAAGAAACTCTTGGTAGACATGAACTCGACGGTTTGACAACCTTTCGAGGTTTGTCTACACCTTCAAGGTAGTTATTAGAGCTAGTTGTCACCTAAAAGTCGACAATGTAACTCTTTAACTATGCAACGAATCGTGTCTCGCGGGGATTGTCTATCTTGAGTTGATCAATTCATAAAGTCGCGCTCTTTCCTCACCTGCGATTTCCGTAAAACTCTTAAGCACATGTGGAGGGGAGTATTTCGCAAAATAGTTTCATACTGGTACAAAATGTTTTCAATCATAACCGTTGTAAGAGATTTTCTTAAAATTGGTTTTATGGCAACATAGGTTAGTCATGGAGTTATAAGGTGACTAAGGTTAGGAATAACCGTCCCATGATCCGCCAGATCCGGAGGGATCTACCCAAGGACATCACAAATAATTAGTACTTAGAAGTCCTCGTGCACGATTATAAAAGGAGAAAATGAGAATTGAGAGAGAAGGAGTTGAAGAATTAAAAAGAAATGCAAAGAAAAGCGTGAAAAGAAATAGCCCTCCAAATTATTCAACTTAGGGCGACACGGGTTCAATTCATATGCTATTGGTTGTCACTTAGTGACGCCGGTATTGAAGATTAAAAGTCATCATGGACCCGATGACGATGCACTAAACTTTCTTAGCCACTCAAGTTTCTCTCAAAAGAAGCTTGTTTCATTCTCACAGGAACCCTACGTAAACTATTGGCTTTCTCTTAGAGATCGCCGGTATTGAAGAAGGAGACCTCTCCCTAGTCTCCGTCAGAAAACCAAAACGCACTATTGAGTCTAAAGCCACGAGATTCATCAAAGATCTCTTAGGTACACTTGACATTTCATCACTTGGTGTTCAACAATAAGAACATCGCTGGTGCGTTATCGAGTCCTTCACGGATCTTAGCACTGTCGAGAACATTTATGAGAGGTTCACAACCGTGATCCTCGGTGATTGAATGGAAACTCCGCCGTGGTCAACATCAAACACCACGAAGCAGTCACTGTAACTCCCGTGGATTACGCTTTAGTGTCTCAAACGGTCTACGTCGTGGTGATGCTTCGTGTACCTCGCCGACTATCTAAACCGTAGATGTATTTGCACATCGTGTTATCTCACTTGTGGGACTCAGCTCAGAACGGCCTTTGTAAGAATTAGAGTTGTGTTTTCACACTATGTCGTTAACACTCAAGTTCAAACTTGTAAGCGCCGAACCGCTTATTACAAACCGCTTGAATGTTTTCTTCTTATGGAAGCTCGAGCGGAATGATCGTGAAGATTCTTCTCATGCTCACGCCAACATCATCACTAATGGAAGTTCTATCTTAAAGCAACACAAAATTCGTAACGATTCTTCGCCAAATCAAAGAATCTACAAAGTTAAAGACTTAAAGAACTTCATCAAGATCGAATCCAATAACAAAGAGCGTGTGAGCATGTGAAGAATGACGTGGAGACACCGTGAGCAACAAGCGCACTGAGGCGAGACTTGATGCGATAACAACAACATACTATCACTACCATCACAAAGAACAATGATCAAAGAACAAAGTTAAAGATGACGCCAAAGCAAAACTGCTTAAAGAAGACAATTCTCTACACCGGGAGATTGTTCAAATTAAGGCAATTCTTCTCACAAGAAAGAATAATGTCGAAGACGTTAAAGCTACTATTACATCAACGCCTTCACCGCTCATATTCATTCATCACTAACACTTAGGGGAGATTGTTGGAATCACTCCTAAACCTAAATCAAGTGTTAGTAATTAATATGTAATAGTTAGCTTAATTATGGCCTTTATGTTTGTTATTAGCCTTAAGCTTATAGAAGGCCCATGAGCTTAGGCCCAAGCCCATAGGAGAAAGGATGGGAACCAGGAGTGTTGCCCTAGCTTCCTCCTATATGTACCATGTAATAACCCTCACTTGAGGGTTGGTTGTTCAATTTATTTCTTTCACACATATCCTACGCCTAAACCGTATCATTATCGTGTGTGTGTGTGTGTTGGTTTATTGTTCAATCGCCTCTATCTCTTTCTATTAAGCTTGTGTTGTAAATCTAGTGACCTAACAATAAGCACAAAAGATAATCATATAAATACCTAAATAGGCATACTTAATTATCAAGAAAAATGAAAAGAAAATCATACCTCTAGCGCACTTAGGAATGTCTTTACAAATGACACAACAAATGTCACTTAGACGATTCCCGCTCCTTTGCGATTAAGATACCTTCTTAAGGAAGGTATTCTTGTTACCAGTTTACTCCTAAAGCTTGGTGGGTATAAGCTTTGACTAATCAACATGACAAAGAAGATTAGTGCAATTAAATGAAAAAGTAAATAAGAAAATGTTGTTATCAAATCAACATCCAAACATATAGTTTTAAAAGACATGGTGTTTGTTTTTATGAAAACCTTCTTTGTAGTTTTCAATTAACCATGGATCGTATCAAGTTTTTAAAGTGCAATATACTTCAAGAAACTTGGTAACTAAGCTCGATGCCAATTGTGGAAAACTAGAAAGGGGTTGAATAGTTTTGCCAATTAAAACTTCCTTTAAACTATTTAGATCGACTTATGTCAATCTATTTGATGTGTGTGTTGGATGTTGATAAACAAGCATATAAAGATAAGTAATGAAAAGATAAGAGTAAGAAGCACAAAACCACAACGCAAGTATTTATAGTGGTTTGGCTACAAGGACACCTTCTTTGCCTCACTCCACTCCCCGAGTCACCAACTCGAGAGTTCGTAATCACTACACCAATCTCCTTATGGCGGAGAAGCCTTCACAACGCCGCTTACCCTTTTTCCGTGCTAGGCTAACCACCGGTTCTTTCACCCAAGGTGAACCACACCTACACAACGTCGCCTACCCTTTATAAGGTACTAGGCTAAGTACCTAGTTCTTTCACTCCAAGGTGAACTACACCTTCACAACGCCGCTTACCCTTTATTAGGTACTAGGCTAAGCACCTAGTTCCATTGCAATGGAGGAACTACTACCACACTACACCAACGACTAATCCCAAAGGAGATCTACTCCTTTACAACATCATCAAGGACATCAATATCCTTGGATCTAATACTAGTCTATCTTGTACATCGAAACACACCATATCGAATGTACATCTAAGGCACCTTTCACTAATGCCTTTGACTAGATCTACAAGACACCTTTCACTAATGTCTTGTGTCTTCACTTCTAAGCATCTTTCACTAATGCTTCTAGTCTTGACTTCTAAGAACCTTTCACTAATGCTTCTTGTCTTGACTTCTAAGCACCTACCACAAGTGCTTATGCTATAGACGATAGATACCCTTCACTAATATCTTCGTCTTGACACTTGAGACATCTTTTACTAATGTCTTCAACACTACACTTCTTTGAAGAAAGAAAGGAATCATCAACAAGAGGACTTCAAGAGCCTTGATGATGAGGAGCATGGCAACTCATGGACTTGAGCTTGCTCGACTTCAAAGGTGGTGATCTTGCCTTAAGAGGAACCTAAAGATCACACAAAAACAAAACTACAAACATAGATCTCTTGGATATGAGGTTAGTGAGTTTTAACTCATGGAGAAAGTATGTTAGAAAGGGTGAGAAATAATGAAGAAATGGCTCAATATTTATAGAGGAAAAATCCCATCGTTCCCCGGATCCCGCAGATCCTACCACAAGGATCCGTCTAGCACAAAGCTAGGGATCCGTGGAACGCCCTTCTTGCCCATGGGTATTTTGGTTATGGGTCATGGGTCATGGGTTGAACCATGGATCTTTAGCTAGATACAATGTATCTTTGAGTGCAATGCACTTAGTCACTGGGTGAGGTTGATCCATGGGTTATGGATATTGTCCATGTATGATATAAGCATGATGTCATGCAATGGGTTATGGGTCAAGATCCATGGGTTATGGGCTTTGGGTTGTACCCAACTATATTCAATGTATTTGCCCAATGGTTTGTGATACTTAAGTTTCTACCCATTTATATTACCCAATATACTACATACTAGTTATGTGTATATTTTATCCAAATATGTAAACACTAGTTGTTGTACATATGTATTACTAAATCATAAAATCACTTATACTTGTTTTAGTGTTTTATGTGAAAATGTGAATATGTTAGAAACTATTAGTTCAAACCATTTACGTATTTTATTTGTTTCGTTAATATGATTTTACGCTTGTTATCGACAAAACATTAGAAGATCGTAAAATATAAATAAACGCTTTTACGGCTTATTTGTATTAACAGAGTTTATTGAAGATTTATCATAGTATGCTCACTTGGAAGAAGTTACGGCGAACTCCTCTCTCACATTACCGTAACTAAAGCGCGGCATAGAAAACCAACTTAATGTAAGATTACGCGTAACTCTATCCAAGATTATGACGTAACCATATTAGGTCAAATGAGGTTCCGCTGGCCGCTACTAATTACGCCGTAACTCATGCAACAACCACGGCGTAACCAAGATTTATTGAAGACACGACGTAACTCCTTCCGGAGGTTACGCCAGAACAAAGATTATTAGTGCAAAATACGAAGAATTGTATGTTACAGTAATTTTATAATTAGTTACCAGAACCGGATCCGCCTATAAATACCCCACGATTTCCAAAGATTTCAAATCATCCCATTTCACACACAACATTCAGAGAACGTGAGAAGAAGTCAAAGGCGATCTAGAGGAGCATACACTATCTCCGCGGAGAAATCACTCCCCACGATAAGCATTAGCTTTTATCTTTTCTTTACTTTCAATTCATGTATTTCAGAACATTAAACATTGAATTGATTGTTATAGTTAATATGATGGCTAAGCACCTCTAGGTGTCAATTTAGTTATGATTCCTTAATTGTTTTGTTTCATGCTACATTGCTTCCGATATTTTTTCTAAGTGTATGCATGCATAGTTTTTGTAGCTACCCTTGTTTCGTAGTTTTGAATGGCGGTAGAGGCTAGTTGCTTAGAGATATGACCAATCGACCCTAAGTGAGTAGACCGAGACGGAAGGGTAAGATATGACCAAATGATGACCCTTTTCTACTTGTGCGATTTGACCAACTGATCACCTACCGCTTTGATGAACTTAAGAGGGGGGTGAGGTTCAAGATACTAGCGCCTGGACACTCACTATTATGAATCTAGCATGTAGATGTACTTAATGACTGGCTTAGGGGACCAGAACAATCGGACTTATGAGGGACACCGCTTCTCCAAAGGGTACCCTTTGGCGATAGGTTAGGACGAACCGACCAAATGTCGCCCTAGCGACTTTGACTCCACCTGAAGTAATTGGAAGTAATTAGACGTAAACACTACTAATTAGGATGAGTAACTAGGTTAGCACCACTCTCCTCTAGTGATCACATCTTTCGCCTTTATTTTCTTTAGTAGTTAATTATATCGAAATCATATTAAAATCTGTGACACCTAGGCTTAGTATAAATCCGCACACATAGCTCTTGGGACGACCTCAGTTTTACCGAAATACTACACTACACACGACCGGATACACTGCCCGTTAGTGCATTAAGGTAGACCATAGGTATAACGAGTAATTATAAATATTAAAACCTGGTCAGCAAAACCTGCATCATATACTATATGAATGTATCAAACACCTATCAAAATTAATAGTTGTGGTTATCAATGTTGTGAGACTACGTGGAAAGATTAATCATCCTACTAAACAAAAATACATAACATACTTATACATGTATTGTTAGATGATGAGGTAGATGATGCTGATACAAACATGCTTTACATGATATAAGTTTAGTATAAAAAGTCAAATAAATTATTAGGACGTCTTTAGTTATTAAGAGTGACAAGTTGACTTTTAATTTTTTGGGTCACCAATATTATACATTATAGGAGTTTTATTTAAGAGTGACAATTATTTAAATGAAAATAGTTCGTTGGCACGTTATTATACAAAAATAACTATAAACAATGTAAGTTCACACACAATTTTAGTTGACTTTGTATTTTATTTAGTAACCGCAATGGTTGTCTATACAAGTGAATAGACAATTAGAATATGCTTTAAAACTCAAGTCATACCAATATGTAATCTAATAATAAATATTTTTAAAATAGTCTTTAATTTTTATTTTATTAACGAAAAAAAACCCAAGTTGAAACCCGAGGCTTCATTTACCCTACAAACATATAGAACTAAACCACTACTAGTACTCAAAAATATGGATTGTTTCGCTTGAGATGGTCACCATTGGAGGTTAAAATTGTCTTGATTTGAACCCATAACCTGTCATGATGGATCACAACATGCCACTTATAAGGTAAAAGTTGTTTAGCGTACTTGTACAAAGATTATACTAATTGCATGCAATTAATCCATAAATGAAGGATTTCATTTGGTCAAAACACAAATCTTGGTTAAAAAACGTGAAATTAAACATCAATGCGAATTGAATCCCACAAAAATACAAGTGTACAAGATCTTAGAGTGAGATTTGCCTATAAATCTTTCATGGATTTTTCTAACATGTGCCGGGGCACGTATAAGACACAAAAAGGACGACGGACCCATGAAAAGGACGTTCGACCCACATATTTTATTTAAAAGTGTATTTTTGTGGTCCGGACGTCCTTTCGTGGGTTCGCGCGTCCTTTTTGTGCTTAACATGTGCCCCGAGCACATGTTAGAAAACCCATCTTTCATTTCCATGAATTACTAGACACGCATTTAATTACAACATTGGCATGTGGGTTGCTTATGATTGTAAGAAACACAAAAGGTCAAAGTACAATTACATGTGAACATGTCTTTAAATAAATTGTTAATAACCCTCTCGTGCTTGTCGAGTGGGAGGGGTCGACATCGGTTGAGCAACCAAAATACACACCCTAACCGATCTAACATCGGTTGGGTATGAATGTGGCACATCGGTTGGGAGATCGGCGGCACAAGATTTTGTGGACATCGGTTGGGTTCACGCCGATATTGGAGCATGTATTTATCCTTCCCAATGCATTGAATTAATACAAAGTTAAATTTCGACCGCTTGGTCATACAAAAAAAAAAAAAAAAAAAAAAAAAAATTCAAACCTATTTTACCACTCTATAAATACACACATTACCTCAAACACAATTCACAACTTACCATTTTCATCTATATTCAACTCAATCTAATTCTTATCCAACTTGAAAATGTCAAAGAAAAATACCCACAATCAAAACCCGACGATCACGACTACCCCAAAATGCCCCGGATCTAAATTTCGCCGAAAACAACTTCGAGTTAACCGCATATCACCACAACAAAACCGCCTCCTATTCGCCGTCCAAAGTTTTGATTATCAATCACAACTACCCCAACCAAATCAAAACCAAAACGCTTTTATCTTAACCGTCCTTTGTCCCACCGCAACGTTCTTACCAAGATTACCGGCAAGAACCTAGTGGGTCTGGTTACCATCCAAACATGGACTTCATTTATCCTTCTCAACCGTATCAACCTTATTCCCCGATTCGAAGCACTAATCTAGACATGAATTTGGAAGATTGGATGCCGGAGTATCCGACACAAAACTACCCAAGTCAAAACTACCCAAGTCAAGATGCTTCGATGGGACAAGGTTCTGGTCACGGTTCGCACCATGGTTCCATTCCCGTTGATGATTCTGATGATGAGAAAACCGCTTCCGCTGAAGAGATGTCCCCCATCAAACCAAAGCAGCCATCTAGACGTGCTTCAAAGGCCAAGGACAAAGGCAAGAAGCCGGAAACAAGCAAGGGGAAATCCAAGAAGCCAGCAGAGCCATGGACAACGGAGGAAGAGGTGGTGCTTTGTAAAGCTTGGGTCTATGTGTCGGAAAACGCGGCTAGAGGAAACGCCCAGAACCGCTTCAAGTTTTGGGAGCAAGTGATCGCCTACTTTAAGAAAGAAACTGGCAAAGACCGAACCTATGACTCCATCAATACCAAATGGAAGAGCGGATTCGTAATGTGGTTGGAAATTATTGTGCTATCATGGAGAATATCAAGAACACCCATGGAAGCGGTGAGAATGATATCGACGACACCTCAAAAGCTCTTAAAGAATACCATATGACGACGGTCATGATTTCACTTTGGAGGAGTGCTACGAGGTTTTAAAGGGTCATCCCGCTTGGAAGGAGGTTGAGTTGCTTGGCTATATCAACAAATAGTCGGAAGAAAACAAAGGGTTCTACCACCGCCCGGTTCAACCCAAGCTCGTGATCCTTTCGATGTCTATGACGCTGATGATTCTGCCGAGGAAGCGATTAGAGAATCACGACCGTCTGGTCGTGACAAAGGAAGGAAGAAAGCATCCTCCTCCTCTCGTGATGATGATGTTCCATCGCACTCATTTATGCAATCACACAAAAATTTCTTAAGGACCAAGCCGTCAAAAGAGAATAAGTGGTTTTAAGATAATTGGTTACGGTTGAGGGAAAAAGAGCTCGAGAAAACAGGCAAAACTTGAGCTCATGAGGACATCAAAACGGGAGTCCGACATCATCTTCTACAACACCCCAATCGACCCAAATTTGACCGGCCGCCAACTAGAAGAGTTGGAGAAAGTTAAGGCAGCAATCAAAGAACGTTACAATTTAGATTATTAGTTTAAGTATTCTAGTGTTTATTTGAATTTCGTATTGTAATTTTTTTTTTAAATTCGTAGTGTAATGTTTTTTTTTAATTTCAGAATGTAATGTTTTTTAATTTGAATGAAATTTAAATTTAATGTTAAAATGTTTGAATTAAAAAAAAAAAAAAAAAATTCTCGGTCGCCGACCGGGCATCCGGTTGTCCTGTGTCACGGAGAGAAAGTCGACGCAAGAGGTTGTCTCGAGTCGTCCCTGTGTTGCGATCGGACTAGCCTCACATATATTTTTTCGATTGTTTAAATTATTTCTGACTATGTTTTAGTTAACTATAACTACTCTGGCATTATTCATGTTTATAGTTAGAAACTTGATTTTCTAAGTTTTCACATATTGCTATTTTTTTTAGTCATTGATAGTAATTAAACGAGTGTGGAAACCCGCGCGATGCAGCGGGAATTGCTTAAAAAAACTTATTTTGTAGCGACACTTAAACCTCGTGGGTCGCTTTTAAGAAGTTGTGAAACTTTGCATTTAATGTTTGGACTTGCTTTGCAACGATACTTAAACCTCGTGGACTGTTTTTGCCAAGTTGTGAAACTTTGCATTTAATGTTTGACTTACTTTGCGGTACCACTGAACCTCAAAAATTTTTGCCAACCGGAAAGTTTGCATTTAATGCTTGGCATTACTGTTTTCTTGATTGATCTTTAGTATATATAGATATATATAGATAATTCTAAGAGTAGTACAAAATTCAAGAAAATGAAAGAGGCTCTTTGAAAAGGTGTCGAATGCACATTCGGTGTTCTCTAGTCTAAATGGACAATTGTACGAAGAGCATCCAGATTTTTGCACCCACATGTAATGAGCATGGACGGACCCAAATGGGAGCCGGGTGTGGCACGGGCCACACCCAATTTTAGGTCACGAAGTATAATTTTTTTTATAAAATATGTCTTTTTTGGGCTCGTGCAACCCAGTTTTACCTAATAAATTGCTTATTAGAAAACTTTAGTACTCAGGATCATAATTTTTTTTATGCAACACCCTCTCACAAATCCTGGGTCCGTCCCTGGTAATGAGTGATATAATTTATGCTTGTATAATATTTCATACTATGATATTGGAGAATGAAGGAAATGCAATGAGTAGTTTATCAAATGACGTAGTAAATGCACCAGTTACACAATGACATATTCAAAAATTTCAAGAGTACCTTTAAAGGATGGAAGAAGTACGTGATCGTTTAGTACATCATCAACTTTGTTCAGATGTGGTCGAACTTGTTTGTAAACGCTTTGGAGACGATGAATAAAAAAGCTCAAGAAAAGTTGATTTACAAGTTCAATAATTGGATTCATCAACATTGAAACTTTTATTTAACAACATTAATTTATGTTGGAACAATTTATAAACCTCAAAAGCTTTATCGCTAGTGGAAATAGGTTCCTGATATGAAAAGGTTAATGAATTGATGACATTATTTAAGGTGACTTTTTTATAAACCTTTTGACACGTTCATCATAGTGATACATTAACCAAAAACATGATCGACCATGATATATGATAATCAAAGTCTACGATGTCAAATTAAAATAACCAGACCATAAAACAAGATTGACATTAATAAATACAACGATTCAAGGCATCCACGAAAAACAAATAGCATGTTAACTTATTAAATTTACTATTTATATTCACTACAATATATAAAAGGCAATCGATAAAACAGTCTCAACTTATACCCAATTTCAATTTAAGACTCAACTTTTTATCCCAATTTAGTGTACCAAACTTTTTGATTGAATGTAAGACCACTAATGGGTTTCAAGTCACTTAGCCCGTTACCAAATTTTCCGCGACCTTTTCGATGACCCACCACCACCACCTGTCTACACCGCACCATTAAGAGTCAGCGAAATTCAGCTAAAGATTTCAGTGTGGCTGTCAAACAGCTTGGCAAAAGAGGATTTCAGGTTCATTTATGTCCGCTTTTGTACTATGGTTTAAATCTTTTAATGCAACTGGTTATTAATCAATCTATATCTGTGATCAAACAGGGGCACAAGGAGTGGGTGACGGAGGTGAATGTTCTTGGAATCGTGCAACATCCAAATCTTGTTAAACTAGTTGGCTATTGTTCAGAAGATCATGAAAAGGAATTCAACGGCTTTTGGTATACGAATACATGCCTAATAGATGTGTGGAATATCATTTGTCTAATAGATCTGGGACACTGCTCACGTGGCCAATGAGATTAAAAATAGCTCAAGATGCTGCTCGTGGCTTGGCATACCTACACGAAGGAATGGACTTCCAGGTATTATATCGAGTGTACACAATAGGCATTAGTTACTATAATAGATGGCTAACTATAGACGGGTTTGATGTTCTTATAGATTATCTTCAGAGATTTCAAATCGTCAAATATCCTTCTAGACGACAAATGGAATGCTAAGCTTTCAGATTTTGGATTAGCTCGGTTAGGTCCTAAAGAAGGACATTCACATGTCACAACAGCAGTAAGTGCCTAGCATTAATATCAGCTAGAACTTCTTTTCTTTGTATTTCGTATTGGACTTTTTTTATTTAATTATTTACATGATATAACGTGATCAGGTAATAGGAACGATGGTATATTCATCTCCAGAATACTTACAAACAGGTCGTGGTGGTGATAAATGAAGGTGGTGGTGGTGGGTCATCGGAAAAGGTCGCCGGAAAATTTGGTAACCGGCTAAGTGACTTGGAAACCCGCTAGTGGTCTTACATTGCAATCAAAAAAAAGTTTGGTACACTAAATTAGGATAAAAAAGTTGAGACCTTAAATTGAAATCGTGATAAGCCAAGACACTTTTATGCGATTTGCCCTATATAAAATGATATCTATTTACCATTATGAAGCAAATCTCATGTAAACCTTCTTAAAATACAATAAAATCTATGTGAAAAGTTTTAGATTAAGGAAATGAGCACATATATATGTATATGGATTGAGGCTTCGTAGTTTTTCCTTTTTATACTATATGAATGAATCAAACACCATACTATCAAAATCAATCGTTTTGGTTATCAATGTTGTGCGATTTGGATGGAAATATTAATCATCCTACTAAACATGAATGAATAACATAGTTATACATATATTGTTAGATGACGAGGTAGCTGATGCTAAAACGAACATGCTTTAAAGGATATAAGTCTAGTATAAAAATTAAAATAAATTATTAGGACCTCTTTAGTTATTAAGACACGTTATTGCAAGTTGAATTTTAATTTTTTAAGTCACCAATATTATAGCAGTTCTATTTAAAAGTGATAATTATTTAAATAAAAATTGTTACTACAAAAATAAAAATAAACAATGTAAGTTCACACACAGTTTTAGCTGACTTTGTTTTTTATTTGGTAATCGCAGTGGTTGTCTATACGAGTGAATAGCCAACTAGAATATGCTTTAAAGCTCAAGTCATACTAATACGTCATAAGAAAACATTTTTTTTTTATATAGTAATTGATTATTATTTTATTAACGAAAAAAATCCCAAGCCAAAACCCTAGGCTTCACTAACCCTGCAAACCAATAATACTAAGCCACTACTATTATTCAAAAAGATATGGATTGTTTCGCTTGAGATGGTCGCCCTTGGAGGTTGAAGTTGTAGTGATTTGAACCTATAACAACTCATGATGAATCACAACATGCCACTTATAAGGTAAAAGTTTTGTAGCATAATTGTACAATGGTTATAATAATTGCATGTAACTAATCAATAAATGAATGATTTTTTTGGCAAAACACCAATCTTGGTTAATTTGAAATGAAACATCAATGCAAATTGAATCCCACAAGAATACAAGTGTACAAGGTCTCATAGTAAGATTTGGCTGTAAATATTTTATTTCCAACAATCACTAGACCTGCACTTAATTATAATAGAACGTTAGCTAAAAAGTCTTATTTTCAATGGGTTGCTTATGATTGTAAGAAACAAAAAAAGTCATAAAATACAATAACATGTGAACATGGCTTTTAAACAAATTGTTATTAACTAATTATGGTAGGTTGTCTCACATATATTTTTTCGAGTGTTTAAATTATTTCTAACTATGTTTTAGTTAACTATAACTACTATAGTGTCTAACATGTCTATAGTTAGAAATTTGATTTTCTAAGTTTTCACATATTGCTATTTTTAGTAATTTAAAGGAAGATGGAAGTACACGATCGTTTAGTACATCATCAACTTCGTTTAGAGGTGGTCGAACATGTTTGGAACCGTTTTGGACATGATGAACAGAAAATCTAAAGAAAAGTTGATTTACTAGTTTAATAATTGGATTCATCAATATTGAAACTTTTATTTAATAACATTAATTTATGTTGGAATAACTTATAGACCTCAAAAGCTTTATCCATAGTTGGAATAGGTTCATGATATGAAAAGGTTTATGAATTGGTGACATTATTTAAGATGGCGTTTTTATAAACCTTTTAACAGGTTCACCATAGCTCGGAAATTACATGTTAAAAATGCTATCTTTTTCACTTTTTGTTCTTGGGTCAAAATATTGAGGGGGAGTTATCTCCTCCTCGTTTATTACTTCATAATAACTTCCCCACCACCTAGATCCTCATCTGAATCCAAAAAATAAAAAGGCCCATTTTCATGCTCGTTATTGTGATCCATATCATCAAATGCATAGAAATTACCAAAGTGGTGATCGGGTGAAAGGTTGGGTGGATTCGCGTCCTCCATAATGGCAAATGAAATAGCCAATGAAAAAGTTTTACGAACAAAAACACAAAGAAAAGATAGATTAAAATAATCTAGAAAATAAAAAGAAAAATTTTGCTTGATAGGAATCTGGTGAATAAACCTAAACGAGATAAAAAGCAAAACCTAGACTATTCCCCGGTAACGGCGCCAAAAATGTAATACAAATAATTGTAAACACACTAAATTTTACATTCCTCTTAGGCATAGTACCTAATCGTTGTAGTGTAGTATAGGTAAGACACATGGAATTGATCGTTCTCTAGGAGAATAGTGAGACAGTCTCGAAGTGTACGTTGAATTAAGTCTAAGGGTTGGAGTAAGGATCAAATGAGAAATAAAATTAAAATGAGAAGGGTGAGAAGAAACCACAACCGCACATTTCAGATGCACCTACAAATATAGATGCATCTCCCCTTAAATTTCTCCACCTTATTTAAAATGTGTGGCTCAAATTTCTTCTCATTCTTCTCATTTCAATTTTTCTTCTCACTAGATCTCTTCCCCTAAGGGTTGAGGGAAGATTATTTTTGGACTTTTATTTTTTATAAAAAAGCAAGTAAAAATCTCAGGTTTTGGAAGAGTTTGATTTTTAAAATAAATAATTAAACTAAATTAAACTAAAGTAAATATGTGAAAAAGTAAATCGGTGAACTTCGTATATGGTTTTTAAAGCATATTTGTGGACTTAATACGACTAATCTTTTAAACAATAGTTCAATACCGTCCACACTCCACACATCATGCTAGATTCTAGGGGTTCTTTCAAAACCATGAAAACCCCATAGGGTTCATTTCGAAACAACATCACAACTCAAAGGACCAGAGTCACAATTCCTAGTGTAACCAAATTTGACAATTCGGTTCAATAAGACACGCACTAAAAAGCTCTTTTTGAACTCAAATTTTGTCATTTCAAAAAAAAGGAAAAAAAAAAAAAAACTCAAATTTTGTGAACCGTCCAACCCCACACAACAAACTAAATTCTAGAGGACCTTTCAAAACCATCAAAACTATAGGGATCATTTCGAAACAATGTTATAACTTAAAAGGACCACTTAAAAAAAACCACAATCAGTACTCCATGTAAAAAAGGTCCAACTACTTACCTGATCCACGATATCAGATACCCGACCACAATTCCAACCACCAAAACCAAATTTTAGGGTTTTTCTAAAACTATTTAAACTGTAGGTTCATTCCGCCACAACATCATAAGTTAAAGGACCGAATCTTCATTCCACATGTAACCGATCCGCTTTTTGTGCAACGTGCACCCGTCATTAATATTCCGCATGTAAATTGTGGTCGCCATCTTTCTTCTTATACACACACAAGTCAAAGGACTGAATCGAGAGTACCTCAGAATCAACTTTGACACTTTGGTCCGTGCCACTTATACCAATTTAAAAAAAAAAAAAAAAAAAAAAAAAAAAAAAAAGAACTGTTATTTCTCTTTATCATTTTGTTTAGGGTCTTTTTCAAAACTATTTGAACTATAGGTTCATTTCAAAAGAATCACAACTTATAGGGACCACGACCAACAACCAAAGACTTCACATCTAACCAACCTTGACTTTTTGGTCCACCCGCTCATGATTAAACTAAATTGGTCCAGTCCATTTCTATCATTGATTCATAGCAATTACTATGAAGATGTTAGTGCTATGGATGACGTCACTGTTGTGTTGTTTGTAAGTGGATGCTCTGGTGAACCTCAAAAAGGGATAGTATTGGACTGATGATTTCTTTGCTTTGTTGTATATCCCGAAGCTTAACCGATCAGAATTCGATTTACTGTGAAATCATTTTATTCTTTTTGAGTTTTTTTCTCAGTGTAATCGCTTTATCTACCATTTATATAAAATCATCGGTTTTAGGTTTTCAAAGTGGTGATGTTATTTCAAATGAGCCTTGTTGTTTTAAAAGACCGCATGCAATTTGGTTTGGTGTGCGAATCGCGTGGATGTAATACTGGCGCGACGGTAAATGGTAGAACCTTTTGCACATGGAGTATCAATATCGATTCTCGTCCTTGTTATTACATTATTTTAGAATGAGCCTTGTAGTTTTGATAGTTTTATAACAACCCCTAGAATTTAGTTTGTTGCGCAAAGTGGACGGTGACAAAATTGGAGTTCATAAACAGCTTTATAGAGGAGTCTCATTGCATCGATCGATGGGTTTGAGACATGGACCGTAATGTCGAATTGGTTACTCGGGAATCGCCGTTTTGTCCGCTAGTTAAGATGTTGTTTTAAAATGAACCATGTAGTATCAGAAGAACGTATTCCAATAAGATCTCACGTCATATGAAGCAGCCCCCAACCAAATGCGTGTGGGTTCAATTCTTGTTGAGGACGACGCGAGATAGATTGCAGATATATTGCGTGAGATGAACAATTGCCGTTCGAAAAAAATGAACCCGGTAGTTTTGATGGTCTTAAATTAACCCTTAGAATCTTGTTTGGTGTGGTGGTCCGAACATGGGAGGATGGACAAAAGGAAAAGGGTGGAATGGTGGTTCAAAAGGATTGGGTGGGTTCAAATGGTGGTTCTGTAGCTTTTCAAAAGGGTTTTAACGGTGATATAAGGGTGGTTTGGACTTTAAATGATGGAAAAGGGAAAGGGTGGAATGGAGGTTCAAAAGGGTGGTTCCGTAGCTTTTGGAGGGGTTTATATGGCGTTTTGGAAGCTGTCATAAGGGGCTAAAATGGGTTTTTTTAGTGAGTATTTTAGCAAAAAAAGAAAAACCAAATATGTTGGTATCCTTCGAAGGTACAGTGGAAAAATGTTTTAACGTGTTGCGAAAAGTTTGTAAACTAGTCCGCACATAATTAGTTAAGTTTTAGAATGTGTGTCATTTGATCATGTTTTGTTTGGAAATTTGTACTTAGTTTCAAAACATGGACTATAACAAGATAATTGGTATTTTGCTTTATGAAACGCATGAACACATCGTGTGTTGAATTTGTAATTTGGAGTTTTTCTTTTAGTATTGTAACACTTTATATTTATTATATAGGAACAGGCATGAGGATGAGCCGCACCAAGTTCAAAACCTCTACAACATAGCATGCTATTTGTTTACAAAGGTCATTTTTTGATCTACTCGCCTAAGGTATCAGAAAACTCAAGACCCAAGACCGGCCCTGCCTTTAAGTCATTAGTTTATAAGCACTTGTTATTGTCGGTAGTTGCTTGTTTGGTAATCTTAAAGCTTCTGTTTTGGGGATTGCATGCATCCAAATTCCAAAGCCATATACTGAATCGTTGAAATCGGTTGGAGCGGAAGTGGAGAATAAGACATTTACATTTACATGTGTTCATAACCGATAATAAGGTTCAAATGTATTGCAAAACTTGCACTCTCGTTGGTACAACTTACATGATGTGTTATGGACCTATAATTTATAAGTTCCATGTTGTTCCATGTCAACTGAAAGCAACACAAAGCTCTAACTAGTTGCTACTAGACAACATGATATGAGATTCGACTTGTTAGCAAACTTACATGACAATGTTTATTAGAAACTTAGAATAATACACGGGTTCTATCCTGTGATCAAGCACATATTAGAAACTTAGAAACATGCAATCTACCATCAAAAAAGCAACAATATTCGACCTTATTCATACTAGGTTTCGCACCTTGTAAAAGTTATAAGACGAGCCGAGTGGTTGCATTGTTGGATCCATTGGGCCATATGAAATCACTTGGTATTAAGTTAATAACTTTCAATTTTGAGACTTATTTTCGGACCCTTGCAATACAGTTTTGCTGGATATTTTGAAATCCATCAAATTTCAACTTGTCGTATTCAGAAGTTGATTCTTAACAGTTGTTAAACCATAACCTATCACGTGCGATAGCATTAATTTTGAAGTCGAATCAGGTATGGCTGAGTATTCCGACCGTTTTGACCGGATCAAACCGAAATCGACCGGTCCAGATTTTTACCTTATTTCAGTCTCGATCCGACAAAAAACCGAAAATCATGCCTATTTGAACCGAAGTGACCGAAGACCGAACCGGATACATTCGGTCTCGGCCCCGGTTTTTACCTTAATTCGGTCTTCGGTTTTGTCGGTCGTGTCCGGTCCCGGACCGATGCTCACCCTTAATGTCAAGTATGCACAAATGTACGATTTTTAAGTATTATCAACGAAAACCGGAAATTTTAAGCATAAATACATTATAATGGTTTAAAGTCGCCTTATATAAGCTAAACATACACAACGTAAAAAAAAAACCCGACGCAAATGTATCTTTAACTCAAAAAGTGCATGGGATAATTCATCGTCACTTTATCACAATTAAAAACTCTAATCGCCAAGAGATGTACATATTTTTTTTGCGTATTTACAAACATATGGTCACATCTAAACCATGAAAAACGAAAGGTACAAAAAGCAGATTATAATATTATGTTTTGAAAACCAAGTGTAGCTTCGAATCTTCAATGTTTTGGAGGTGGCTCAACAAACGGCTTCTTCTCTACTTCGACTCCAACCGATTTCAGCGACTCGGTATATGGCTTTGGGTGCCTGCAACCCAAAAAACAAAATCAGAACTTAAAGAACAAGAACCAAGTATCGATAAATACGTGTTTGAATCTTTCCATCCAAACTTAAAAGGAGTATTTGATAAGATATTTTGAGAAATTGCTGGCTTATTCCAGTTTCGAAGATTCTTTTTTGAAAGAGCTTAAGCTCGATCTTACAAACAAGCTATAATCCAAAACACCCTATTAGTTGTAAAATAATCAAGATGCTGAGTTGCTTATTCCAAACTGCTCACTTACAAAAGTATTACTAGTAACAAACATAATAAACGTCATTTACGTTTTCCTAAATAAGCAACATGGATGAGCAACTTTAAACCCATTCGAAAGTACTAATGTACTTATCAAAACATTAAGAGCTTATGCTCAAAAAGAAGTCATAGAGTCGAGTATTTTCTAGCGTCGTTAGTTTTTTTAAGGTAACCCCGGTTTCGACCTTCCGACCCCCCACCCCCACCCCCACCCCCACCCACACTAATTCACGGGTTTGAATCCTTACCAACCAGATTCAACCCAGGTAAAGCCTTCATTTTCAGAAAGTTTTGACTTTTTTTCCCAAAAAGGTTTGCATAGCCACTTCAAAGTTATGAAAGTCTTATAAAAAATATAAATATAAAGTATATTTATTGCATACTCTGCGTATGTATCTCCACGAATAGGATCAGCCATGAGTTCTTGTCTGTCTGCATCTTGCACATGTGCAATCTTCCTAAAGAACGACTTTTTAATGAACTCGTTAGAGGCTTCTGCCACTTCATCTTGTTCAACGAGCTCAGGCAAAGTCTCTCTTTTCGACTTTTTACGTATACACTCCTATGGTGACCGACAAGGCAATCAATCATCCCAAGGGAGATGTACACAGGTACATAGTCACCTTTTAACGGCCTATACAATTATCACACATTTGAGCAACACATTTGTTAGTACATCCTACAGTGGCGTTTCACATAGAATAAAGGGAAAAAATGACAAAATAACCAATTTTACAAACTATATTACACCAAATACTCGATTTTTTATCAAAAGAAGGTCAAACTACCCATGAAACTAGTAACACCTTGTGAATTTTTTTAAAAAAAATCGCAAGACCTTAGGAATTTTTTCAAATAAGTCGCATTTAGAAAACTATTCGTTCATCATCAGTTTATAGTACATTTGACATAATAATTTACAATTTTATCGATCATTAAATTATCCCTCAATTTATATGATACATAAAATAAACTTTAGTACAGCATGAAATAGCATCACCTAAGTAGTCTTCATTTTCAGAAACAATCCAGTTCTTCTCAAATGATTCATCAAACGAGTCGTAAAATATCTAAATATGAACAAGAAAATCGTTAGTACGTGCCCAAAGCAATAAACTAACACATAAAAAGTCATGACTCACAGTGCCAAAAGACGAAGCGTATATCTCGAAAGCAAAACAGCCTACTAAAATCAAACAAAACAACTGCAAACAACACATTTTGCGTTTGCATTCATCCATAATCACCCGAGCTAGTATCAAATTTTTCGACGAGAAATGTATGCACACAATCAAATATGTGAATATATATACTTGTTTATGGTACTTTTTTTATTGAGTGAGTGAGTGAGAGTTTAGAGTGATATATATGGATCTTGAAAGTCAGTCAAATAGTTTAAACAAAATTGGCGCGGAAATCAGTTAATGTTGCCACGCAGGACATGTTTTTTTGGCTTAAAATAGCAAGGTCCGAGATTAGCGGTTATATTTGTCTAGGTCCAACATATATATAGGAAATTAAAATACGTGTAAAACAAAACCATATAGAAATTCGACTCATTTAGTGTTGTTTTCATAGAAAATTAAACTTACCCGACATAAGCTAGTACGTCCATAAGCAAATCAAACGAGCTTGTGGCAATGTTCTTCAAGACATCAAGTTGCATTAATCGTACACCATCGGCTACTCAATGTAAAACCCAACATGTTCTGAACTCATCCCTCAAAGTCAATAAAGACTCCGCTAGAAGTTCTATTTATTTGACGTTGAGGGAGAGAGTTCAGAATAAATTGAACTTTACATGTTTTCATAACGGATAAATATTTTACAAGTTCCAAATATGATGTCAAACTTGTACTTTAGACTATATATATAGTATAAGCAACGTGAAGTGTATCGTATATGCATTGCTTCATGCTCAACAAGAATGTTTTGTTTTCCTACGACATAATTTCCAAGAAAACTGGTAAGATATTCGAAGAACTTTCAACTACATTTCATCCAAGTTCGATGTCGATCTGTGTCAACTGAAAGCGACACGTACAACCTCTAACTGGTTGCGTGCTACTAGACAAGATTATATGAGATTCGACTTGTTAGCAAACTTGCATGACAAGGTTGGTTTACATGCGTTCAATCTATGATCAAGCTGGCATTCAAGCATATAATTAATAGTTAATACACGTCAGTTTGAGTCACAAGAAGCATATTATATACCCGTCCAATAAAAGGGGCGAGAAATCTACAAAATGTTTTTATACACATGTAATATGTTTTCAAACAAGGCAAGAATATGCGAATTTGTCCGTACTTTATTTGGCACCTTATAAAGTTATATCGAGCTGAATGTTTTGCATTTTTGGATCCATTGGGCAATAAAAAAGCACTCGGTCCAAAAAGTTATTATATCTCTAATGTAAAGAGCAACGACGATGACATTTTTTAAAAAAGTCGATGATGTCGGCGTATACTTGGGCCGTTTGGTTTTGAACCTATTTGGGCCGTTTGGTTTTTACTGTATAACGGGGGAGGTCCGTTTCTTATTTCTATCGCCTCACCAACACGTGTAGTGATGACTCTTCTTTTTTCTACCGCCTCATGTTAACACGTGTTGTGATAATTTGATGTTATCATCTCTTTGCACCGAATCTCGGAGTAAATATTCGATTGTTACAAATTTTTTTCGGGTTTTCTTTTGATCCGATGGGTTTAGATAAATTTTTTGGGTGCTATTGATTTTGATTTGCTTTCTTTGCGTAACTGAATGTGGCTTGCCCGGGCCCGTATCTTGGCGGGGTAGCCATTTGGTTGCAGCCATTATGGGTTTCGGGTACAGTCTTGCTGTCGTTGGACACAAGAGGCGATGATCGATTTGAATTGGTTTTATCAAAGACGCGAACCTCTGCACCTTGGCGGGGTAAACAATCACGTTTGCAGCCATGGCGGATGTGTTCGGTTTTCGAGATTACTAATCAATATGAGCCTCCACAACGTCACAACCGACGATGGTGGCTATTTAGTATTTGCTTTCTTAATGGTTGGTTGCTAAAACAACTTTGGATTAGATCGTGGCCGGTTTTTGGGACGGTTTTTGCATGTTTTGGGCCTTTGGCGCGTGGCCAACTTGTATGAGCGGCCTGTTGTCTCTATCTATGCGTTTTAAGTGAGACGTTTTAGTTTCGTTATAGAATAATTTGTGCTACGTTTCTTACACGGGGGCAAAGTTGGTAGGTGGTGCATATCTCAGATTTTTTTTAGGTTTTTGCTATATGTTTCTGCTTTTGTTGCTTTTGATTAGGGTTTTCTCTAGGATTTTGTTGCAATACGTAGCTTTCAATCGCAGAGAACCTGATGTGGATGTTGTTGTGTATGACTCAAATGTTTATGTTGCCTTTGTTTAGTCTCGCATGTCGAAATCTAGAGAACATCGACGGTGGCATTTTAAAAAGAAGTAACACTTTGGTTTGTGTTGTTGTTTTATTTCTGGGCCGCCTTATTTGTTGTATAACATGTTGGCGAGGTAGCTAACTAGGCTTGCAGCCACTGTTACACGCGAGGAATTTTGAAAAATGTGATGTACTAAGTGGCAGTGATGATTACAAGTTTTCTGAATAAAATGAAATGGGTCATTAGAGGTTCGGCACGTAACTTGGCATGGCAATAACCGGGTGGCATGTAGTTGTCGTTATGCAACCGTGTTTTTTGCAGCCATGGCGGAATTCGGAATTCTTTGACCCTTTCGCATTGAAGAATCTGAGCCTAATTACTTATTTTATTCAAATTTGGTTCAAACTTATTGATTTATACATTCTTAACATGTGTGGATAAACATGTATATATAGCATACTGATCGTTATCGCTTTTTTCTGCGGTTTACGCATACCGCTTTTATATAGTTTCTTTGGAACTTCTAATGGAACCTCTATAAATATTGGCCATGGTTTGGGTACGTTAGAACAAACCGCGCGAAATGTCTTGCGCTATGAGCTTATCTCGGCGTCGCATTTCTTTGGTATCCACTATTCCCGATAAGTGTTCAAGAATGGATGTTGTGACAGATTCGCCACAAAAACTAATCCTACTACTGATGTACTGGTATTGCTTTTTCTTGGTCGAACACTGATCACCGCTTATGATTTCCATAATGCATCCATTATAAGGCCCGGTGTTTCATACGTTTGGTTTTGAGACTACCTGGGCCGTTTGGTTTTTAACGTATGAGTTATTGGGTTCCATCTTTTTATAGGCGATGATGATAATATGCAGACCATAGCGCATACCTTTCCTTTGTGCGCATCGTGGCAAGGCAGTCATATCGAGTGTATGGCTGCAGCCATGTTGGTATCCCGGTATCGCTGTTGTATACGCATATCTAAGCCTCATTTGGTGCCAACATCTACGCGTTTCTGTGACCTGCTACGCGTTAGGGAAAGTGTGCATCCCTTACTTGGGCCGTTTGCTTTTGAACCTATCTAGTTCATGTGTGCTTGGCTTCAGACGTTTGCTCAAGTGGTTTGTATGATGGTATTGCGTATCATAGGTTCCGATAAAAAAATGAACTCAGTAACATGTTGGCAAGGTAGCTAGCTAAGCGTGCAGCCACTGTTATGTGAGGAATTGACAAATATGTGGTATACTAAGGGGCAGTGATGATTACATGTTTTCTGAATAAAATGAAGTGGGTAATAAGAGGTTTGATACGTAACTTGGCATGGCAATAACTGGGTGGCATGTAGTTCTCATTATGCAACCGTTTTTTTTGCAGCCATGGCGGAATTCGGATTTCTTTTACCCATTCACATTCAAGAATCTGAGCCTGATTACTTAATTTATTCAAATTTCACCGATTTATACATTTTTAGTATGTGTAGGTGAACATGTATATATAGCGTTGTGACCTTTGATGATCACTATATGTTTTCGAGTGAGACAAGCTTCGATACGTCATGCTCGGATTTTGGGCCGTATTTTGCATGTTTTGGACCTTTGGCCCGTAGCCACAGTATATGACCGGCCCGGTGTTTCTACGTATAACTTTTGAGTGGAACGATTCATTTTCGTTCTAGAATCATTTGTGCTACGTTTCTTCACACGGGAGGAAACTTGGTAGGTGGAATTTGGCGCATGGATGTTGTGACCAGTATTCAGCCACAAAAAACTAATCCCACTACTGATGTATTAGCATTGCTTTTTCTTGGTTGAATATTGATCACCGTTTATGATTTCCATAATGCATGCACCACAAGGTTTGATATTTCATACAACGTTTTGACCTTTACGGATACAGGTAGTTATTTTCTATTTCAGTTTCGTTGTTATTCTTAAAATTTTCAGTAGTTTCATGTCGGACATGTTTGCTGCACTTTATGCTACATCGTGGAGCATAACTAATGAATATAAAAAGTTTCACGGCAACTAATGTTGGCTGAGAACTACTGTTTATGTATCGCTATATCAGTAGGTTTTAATTCTAATATTGCAATAAGACTACTTGGAGTACCAATATTCTCATATTGTGTATACGCTTATGTGACCTTTTAGGATCATAGGTTACTGCATTGCTTTAAGCGGGGATTGATTGCAATTGCCAATACGTTTGCAATCAGTTCGAGTGGAATCTTATGTAACCGAGTTGTCGTGTCACTGATTGGGATCTTTCCACCTGGTAGAATATTTCAAGCGTCATTTGCTAATATTGGTATGGGATGTTTATGACATTCCCTTGTCCTAATTCACTCCTTGAGACCCTTTCGTCCTTATAACGGTCTAGCAAAACGTCTGGTGCAGACCTTTGCATAGCGGCCATTGAAATGGCAAAAGGAATTCAATGGAGCGACTAGACGGGTATCACTATCCTGAACATCGCGTCTCAACATTAGCGACAAGCGCTTGAAATGCACTCCCAAGTGGAAAGAGCCCAGTCGATGACGCAACAATATTCAGGTATGGAAGCAGAGAAAACTTTGAGGTTTACAACCTGTCCGGCGGTAGGAGTAGTATGTTATGCAGCTGAATGATTGTGTCATCGATTGGAATCTTTCCACCCGGTAGAATATTACAGACGTCATTTGCTTATGTCAAAATGAGATGTTTAAGATACCGGCCCGTTCTGATTTTCCGCTCGAATTCCTTTCGTTCTTACAACAGTCTAGCAACACGTTTGGTGCAGACGGTTGCACAAAGATTGTTGAAATAGCAAAAGGGATTCGAGAGGTCGATCAGACGGGTCATGCTATCCTGAACATCGCGTCTCAACATTACTGACTGATGTTTGAAATGTACTCCCAAGATACCGGCCCGTTCTGATCTTCCGCTCGAATTCCTTTCGTTCTTACAATAGTCTAGCAACACGTTGGTGCAGAAGGTTGCACAAAGATTGTTGAAATAGCAAAAGGGATTCGAGAGGTCGATCAGACGGGTCTTGCTATCCTGAACATCGCGTCTCAACGTTACTGACTGACGTTTGAAATGTACTCCCAAGTGGAAAGAGTTCATTCGATGACACACTAATATTCAGGTACGAAAGCAAACAAGCTTTTTGCCAATACAGTTTGTGCATGCTGAGCTTTCAAGAAGTGTTTACGCAAGCAAATAGTCGTGTCATCGATTCGAATCTTCCGACTCGGTAAGATAGTGCAGCCTTCATTTGTTGATATTCATACGGGGTGTTCAGGATATTTGCCGGTTCTCATCTTCCCCTCGAATTCCTTTCGTTGTGACAATAGTCTAGCAATACATCTGGTGCAGACCTTTGCACAAACACTCCTGACACAGCAAAAGGAATTTGAGGGGCCGATTAGACGGGTCTCACTATCCTAAGCGTCACGTACCAACATAATCGGCTCACGATTGCAATATACTTTTGAGCCGAGAGATTCAGCTCGATGACACGACGATATTCAGGTATTGAAGAAAAGGATCCTGTGCATAGTACAACTTGCGCGGGTACAACCATCGCGAACGGTGAAAGATTCTTTCACAAAGTCGATAGTGATAACCTGTTTAAACATGCATGTACTCGCGGATTCCTGTCTTATTAGACTTCTTTTACTTTTCTATGTTTGTTCATGACTCTTTGCATATGTCGTTTTAGTTCATTGCAAAGATTGGGTTGTGTTGCCATAAATTTTTTTCACAGGCTCATTTGTTTGCTTCTTCCCAATATTGCAGCAACACAGAGTGGCATGCATGTGTCGTTAGACGCTCTTTCTACTTTGTTGCATGAAGACAACAAACAAGGATATCGAGCAAACCCTCATTCAGAAGGTATAATCTAATTTTGATACTTAAAGTGTAGTTGTATTAATGGTTAACATATCATGATATTCTATGATTTATCAAATTATAAGTCAGTTTTCGGTAGGGCCAAAAAAGGGTGACTAGCTTCTTAATGTAAGGTTTATCATATGATAAGTCATGAGAAAAAAACATCGTTAGTATGATCCATAGTCACTCTAAAAATAGTTTGCAAACTTCAAATGGTTGCATAAACTGATACAAACATGCTTTTATCTAGCTGATAAACATGGTGTTAAATGTTATATTAAAATCTACGTTTTATGTCATAGGCATGTTGCTGTGTTCTAAAACCAAATACGAGACCACGCTAAATCTTACCACCGGAATTTATGAAGCAACTTGAAGTTAGTTTACAAACTTAGATGCACCTAAAGTTTATTAACGTATTACAATGATCC
The DNA here is from genome assembly GCA_022545495.1 of Chrysanthemum lavandulifolium. Classification (NCBI taxonomy): domain Eukaryota; kingdom Viridiplantae; phylum Streptophyta; class Magnoliopsida; order Asterales; family Asteraceae; genus Chrysanthemum; species Chrysanthemum lavandulifolium. Next base: position 253,501,365 of record CM040244.1, on the reverse strand, counting down.
ACACGTAAATTTTGCTAGAAAACGTTTGCTATAAATTGATTTGCTTATTTCTATGAACCAACTTCGACTATTGCCTTTGAAAAATAGTATTATGCCTTTGATATGCATTACTCTTTTTCAATGTATTCAACACATCCTATTGTGATGCTTAGGTTATACACACCGCTAACTATACAGTCAACTAGCTATGCAACAAACCAAAGGCTACCAAGATCGGTTCGGCACTACATCGCTACAGCATGCCTATTCGAAGACGGCAATCTACGCCATATATCAGACAAAGGTATGTCTAAGGCAAATAATATGTTATCATAAACATGCATTTCATTAAGTACTGAATAATTCTATAAAAAAAAATATTAAAACAAGGATCTTCAAAGATACATAACCATAGACATTACCAAGTCTGCTTAAACCCAAAACAAGACTTCCATTCACATAATAAGACTACCCAGAACTGGATCAATACACCATGCCCTTTAGCTTCTCTATGAACAACATAAGCTCATGTGCTCGCTTCTGTTTGTTCATAACCTTAACCAATAACGCTGCGGCTCCGCCAGTCCTCGCTTTGACTTGGTTAGTTGTGAGATGCTTTGCACACAAGAGTCAAATGGGTATAGAAGCTCCAGTTCTCCAATAACGTAATCCCTCTCGGCTACACGAGCTCTGATCTCTTGCGCCGCCTTCACAAGTTCTCCTTCGTCTACCATCACAACACTGATCTCCCTTCCAAACCGGACAATCATCATGTCCCTGACTAGACTGGACCCTGCAACACTAGCGAGTTCTTCACAAAATGGCATGTGTGTTTGCATTTTTTTTTCTATTTTCTTATCTATACCCTTGATTTTTTTCAGCTTTGGTTCTGAAGTAAAACTGAGTTACTATGTGTGTATTTTAAAGGAGATGTTTACTATAAGTGAGTTAAATTATTACTTTAGCTTATTCAACACACTTGGTTAGTACCTTGATTTGACACCCATCCTATAGCAACCAAGTCCATTGAACACTAATGATGTGTTTATCTTCCCGAGCTAGCATTAAATGAGCAACCTTTCAAACATTTACCTTTTCATTTTGCCCTTTTTTTTTTTTTTTTTTTTTCAAGCATGCAATTCCATATAATTCTTAGCAATAAAGTATATATGAAACCCGTCAAGGAAAAAGGAAAAAAATTTGTACATCACAACTCCAAAATTTTCCTTATTTTTATTTTTTTTACTAAAACTTATTCTTATTTTATACTTGCTTACAGCATCTAACTTTTTTTTCCCCTTTAAATACTGCAGGTTCTCTTTTTGGCCATAACGATACAAGGGGAGGGGACATGCCATGACATTATTCGGAACATTTTTACATTAAAGATAATTTGGTAGAAATATTGTACATTTATTTTACCCGTTGTGTGTTGCCTTTAACATAGACCGCGAAAATGGTCACACAAACATTGTGATAATCGACATGCATCGTTAAGTTGTGAACGCTTTCATGTATCAGTAAAAACGACACATTAACATTAGTTTGTTACGTGAACTGATTGTAGTGTGACAAAGTAGTAGTGTTTATTTGTGTAGGTAACATTAAATATGACTAAATAATACATCCGCTAATAGTACGAAGAAAGTGACAACTAATACACAAACTAAAAGCATGATTCATTCTAATGTGGATTTTAAAAGCTTGAGAACCCGGTAATCGTTCTAAAACCAAAAATTATTACCAGAAACCGATATTATAAAAAACAGAAAAACGGAACCGAACCCTTGGCAACGCGCGGGCTACCCAGATCGTATACACTGCTTTATAATTCGTTTAAATTATATTTTGTAACGTCAAGGAAAAGTTGTCGAGTAGTTGTAATATCGTTTTACTTAATCCTGCCCCTCACAGATTTGATGCAAAAGGTTATTATTTACATTATTTTGATTGCATCCGTCTAAGGTTCCGCTGCTCCATGCTTTTGGATTTATTTCTTCAACGACTACATGTGGCACAAAAGTACGCAAACGCAAAAGAAATTTTTTTTAAGAAAACCCGCCGCAGCGCGGTGGCGGGTTTCGAACTCGTTAAGTTGAAAGAGAAAATGGAAACTTTATATCGGACGAAAATTTGATTTTTTTAACCATGGTTTCGACTTTCTTTTTGGCCCATGATGTTTGAATGCACTGTCACACAAAATCAAACTTGACTGAGCAATACTTTTTCTTTTTTCATGAGATTGGCGTAATCATTTCAAGTTTATTTTACATATAGTAATAATTAAACTTGAGACCTCACATTACATATAGTAGATATTGAATTTGAGACTTCATATATTTTAATTTTTCAACTAGTAGAAATTGAACTTTATATCTTACACATACATATTTGAATATGATAGTCGTAAACCCTTTTGCCACTAAGCAATAATATTGTTACTAGCGGAAATTGAATTTTGAGACCTCAACATTTTGTTACTAGCAGGAATTGAATTTGAAACCTCACACACATTTTAATGTGATGGCCATTTTGCTACTAAACAGTAATTTTGCGACTAGCAAAAATTAAACTTAAAACCTTACACATACATAATATTAGAGGTGGTAAAATGGGCGGTCAAGGCACAAGACGGGCTAGAATGAAGACGGCTTAAACGGCACCCAGCTAAACGGACACGGACCAAACGGGCATATGCTATACAAATCGCTTAATAAAAGACCTAGAACGACAAAACAAATTCCTTAAACGTAATATCTTATTTATATTAAAAAACTTAAATATATTATATAAAAAAATTCTTTAAAACGATCGTAATGTTGTACAATTGAGAGAAAAAATGTGCCCGTTAGTGCCCTTTTAAGTTTTCAATAGGTTATATGTGTACCCATTTCAAAAAAAATGAGGGCAAAATGTGCCAAAATCTTTTAAAAATGTGTCTATTTAACTTATCTTTTTGCTTTTGAGCACATTTTGGCACCTCTACAGTATAATATGATAGCTATAAACCCCTTTCGCCACTAAAGCACCGCCACCCCGAGTGGTTATAAGGTCGTTTACCAAAAGATTCGTTAGAAGTGGTGGCTTAGGGGCGTTTGCCAATAGATCCGTTAGGCAATGTGTTGAGGATTGCACATTTTACTCTTAGCCTATTGTTTTTGTTGGAGACTTCCAAGGCCGTCCCGTGAATTTTAAAAGCCCTGTGCTATCATGAAAAATTGGCCCTCTCAAACAATCCAATTTTAGATACATGTAGAATGACAAATGACAAAATTTTTCCTTAAAATATATAAGTATAATCAAACCAAAGAAATCAGGTAAAATGAAATAATAAAATAATAAAATAATAAAGACTCAGCATAACGACTTTACAAAGCAATCTAAGAGCTTCAGCCAAAATATCAATGAAGAAAATATGTGGTAAATAAATGCTAGGACTATGCTATTTTAAGTAGATTGGTAACTAGTAAGCAAATAAATAATTACTTATTTATATAATCAAAAATAAAAGAATCTCAATTAAAAGTTAAGTGTTACCTCAAATGATGTGATTATTAAGGTTTCTTTTTTTTTTCCCCATTGTATGCCCTACATACTCAATTAAGCAGTTAAGCACTAATGGATCAAACATAAAAAACTAATGAACGTATCTTAATTTTGTATAGTGTTGGGCCAAAAAGGGTATTCATCACTATATATACAATGGACTTTTTAGAAAAATAGTGCCCATCAAAAAAACTTGGGCCCTGTCAACAGCCCAGGTTGCCCCTGCCCAAAACCGGGCCAGACTTCCTAATTTGACTCTTACAATATAAATCTAACAAATTTTAACTTGAAACATTTCTAAGTTGATAACATTATGTCAACACTTGCGCTATACATTTAGACTTAAAAAGTAGTTCTGGAGAGTTTGAACCATAATATATCATTTCGATGGCATAAATATAATTATACATCCGAAGTTGTCTAAAAGTAGGTACACAAAGTACAATTTCTATGCAACGAGAAGCGAAAAATTACACGCAAATGAAACTTATTTTGAAGATTTAAAGCTTCAAATCTTCTATACAATTAGAAATGTAACAAAAATATGTTACAACATTATCAGATGCCGTTTGGCGAAGCTGCTACGCAATGTCTACATAAAACGCACAACACACATGTACCACAGACTCGAAAGGGGCGTGTATCATTATCACTTCATCGCAATTCAAAACTAAAAATCGCGAAGAGGAAATATCATATGCATATTTACATACGTGAAAGTCCGTCTCTAAAAACAAATAAAACGAAACAGAACTAAGAAACAGTTTATATGATCATGTCGAGAAAACCAAATGCAGCTTCAAATCTTCAATGTTTCGGTGGTAGCTCAACAAAAGGCTTCTTCTCTACATCGACTCCAACCGATTTCAAAGACTCGGTATATGGTTTTGGGTGCCTGCAATCCCAGAAGACAAATATTTTAAGATCACAAAACAAAAAGCACCTGTAGATTATGATGGGGTATTTGAAACTGCTTATTCAAGCTGATAACTTAAAGAGGATGTGTGAACTAGCTTATCTAGAACCTTGTTGGCTCGTCTCGCTTTCAGAGAAACACAGAAATGTAGCTCACCTAATGGCTTATCAGCCTATTTATGTGGCAGTCTTTTTGAGAGCGCTTAAGCTCAATGAAATAAGCTATAGTTCAAATAAACCCCTAGATGTAAATAGAAACACACCCTAATATATGACCAAGATGTAAGTCGCTCATTCCAAACTGCTTATTGATTTACAAAATATTAGCAACTTCATTTAGACTAATAAGCAGTTTGGATGACCAACCTCAACTCGTTCAATACGACTTACCTACTTAATGGAACATTTTGCTTATAACTAATCAATCTCCACCTATAATTCATTTAGCAGTGCATAAAAATACTTATAAATAGAAAGTTATTCGGTTGCATACTCTGCGTATGTATCCCCACGAATAGGATCAGCCATGACCTCTTGTCTGTCTGCATCCTGTACATGTGCAATCTTCCTAAAGAACGACTTTTTTATGAAGTCGTTTGAGGCTTCAGCCACCTCATCCGGTTCAACGAGCTCAGGAAAAGTCTCTCTTTTCGACTTCTTTACGTATACATTTGGTGCTCTAGTTAGCTGATGTGTGGCAGTATACACTCCTATGCTGACCGACAAGGCAATCAACCCAAGGGAGATGTACACAGGTACATAGTCACCTTTTAACGACCTATACGATTTTATCACACATTTGAGCAACAAGTTAGTTAGTACATCATATCCTAACAACGGCATTTCATATATGAATAAAGGGAAAAACGACAAAATAACCAGTTTTACAAACATATTTCACAAAATACCTCAATTTTTTTTATTCAAAAAGCTAACCTACACACGTAACTTGCAAGACCTTGTTATTTTTTTTATCGGGACCTTGCTAGTTTTTAACCTTGCGATTCTTTTAGAAAGACCTTGGCTAGTTTCATGGGTAATTTGGCTTTTTGAATAAGAATCAGGTATGGTGAAATATGTTTGTAAAAGTAAATTATGATCAGCTTTTTAAAACCCGGTTCGACCAGCCCGGTTAAACCGGTCGGACCGGTTACTCGTGACGATAACGTGCCATTGCTAGCCGCTTTTTTAGACATTCAAAACCCGTATTTAACCACCGGTCGAACCGGTGACTCGGTGAGGGCTGTTGCTAGCCGGTTTTCTAGAGATCCAAAACCCGGATGAACCGCCGGGTTTCAATAGACCCAGGTCGAACCGATGTACGTGAATCGGCCGGGTTTTGTTTATATTTTTTCTGTTGGTGACAGATTACCAGGAAGATGATCATAAAACTGAAAGTGTGAATTAAGTTGGTTAGTTTAGTTTTCAACTTAGGTTGAACCGGGTCGACCGGTGACTTGAACGGGTCAATTAAAAACCGGGTTTCAAAAATGTTAGTAGCTAGGTTGCTATTTTTATACTCGTACAACTGATGTAAAGTGTGTTACTACTTTATGCAATTTATCTTAACTAAAGTCTAAAATGAATGAAACATATTACTTTGGCTTAGGATCCTGGTGACCTAGACCATGATCAGCTGTAGGGGCATAAGCTTTCATCTTAGGAGAAGTTGATGTTGCAAAAGTTGTCGTTCCTCTTGCTCTTAACATCATTGATTTCACCAAATTCTGTAACCACAAACATTTACTATTACTTAAAACACATGTACACGCTTAAAATCCTTAGCTAGAGATCAGTAAATTAATGCAAAAACAATATACTTACACTTGCTCTTAGTGCCATTATAGTAGTATGATGGAAATTTGTAACTTTAGTTGATTAATCTTGTTCAAATAAGGATTTGTGGATAGATTTGTAAATTTGTTGGGGTTTGGTAATGATGTGTATGTATATATATTGGTGAAAATCGACATGCAGTTTCGAGAAGTGAGTATTAAGGACACGTGGCTAAGAGTTGATGAGTACTCCTTTTTTGGTGGAGAACTCTGGAAGAAACACGTCGAATGATCACTGTGCATGGATACTTGAAACAAAATATGGGCACCATCATTTTGCTGAAAAAATAAAAAAGTGAGTTGGACGACATTGTCGACATATAACTCTATATCCAGGTGGCTCTTGCTAAGGGGTTTAGGGATGTTATTTTAGAGACGGATTCAAGTATCTTTGTCGACGCTTTTCCACACAACAAGAAGCTGTTACATATTAGGAGTCTATTCTTACATATTCGTTAATTATGTTGCTCTTTTACTTCATGCTCTTAGTCGTTTGTGCGGCGTGATGAGAATCGAGTGACTCATGAGCTAGCTAGAAGAGCGTTAGATGACATTGTAGATGAAGTGTATGATGGCTTTGTGCCACCTTCAGTCAGCTCATAGGTGCTCAATGATGTAATGTTTATTCGGTAATTATCTATATTAACTAAAAAGCAGGGAACGCATGTGCTCATGCCATGTGTCCCAGCATTTATTGCTAAGTTTCACAACTTGGCAAGAATGGCCCCTCAGGTTTAGGTGTCGCTGCAAACTAAGTCCAAACATTAAATGCAAAGTTTTACAACTTGGCAAAAACAGTCCCTGAGGTTTAAGTATCGTTGTTTGAAACTATTAGAGACGGTTGATGCAATTTTTGCAAACGACAAGGACAATCCGTGTAATTTACTCTTAAATCTATTACAAATGGGTTGATAAAAGTTGTTGAGAAAAGAAATGGCAGGTGGTTTGAAAATGGAGGGGGTACTGAAAGAGTGGTTTGACCGAGTTGACTCTGAAAAAACTGGTATATTCTTGTTTATCAAAAGAAAATAATAATAAATAAATAAAAAATATATCAAAAAAAAGAATAATGTATAACCAACACGTCTTTGGTATTCAAAGTGATGTAGCATGTGTAATCCTTACTTCGGATTAAAAGAGATATCTAACCTATAAATAATTGATTATAACTAATTTTTTTTAAGTCCAAGAGATAAATAAAGCATGTTTGATTAATGGCATAAAAGTGCTAGATGTAGTGATGCACCAATAAACGTTATCAATGCACCAGTTCAGCATGCACCATGTAACATCAGAATATTTAAAACATCATCCTCAACGCTAATGTTATTGATGTCAGTGGATCTCATAACACATCACTAAAAATAATTCACTCACTCAAAAAAAAAAAAAAAAAAAAAAAAAAAGAAAACGCTTATTATTGCACTGATGAGGGGATGCATTTTGGCATGTCATATGTCGAAGTATTTTTTTGTGAGGTCCTTCAGATATCCTTCAGCCTTGTAAAGTAAGTCTTCTGGATACCTGCTAAGATGAGCAACGCGTTAGTCTCGCCCCGGGTGTTATCCCAAGACCAGACTCCGGCGTGAGAGTAAGTAAGGGTTTAACCGAAGGGTATAGTATAAGTGTGTGTGTGAAATGATGCCTTTTCCCAATTACTGTATGCGTATTTATATCCCTTGGTGTCACTATCCGTCCCCGACCGCTATTTTCTTGGACCGCTGGTGTTGTCGTGACGACATCGCCCTGACGTCATCTCTAACATCCAGGGGAATGAGACGAATTGTATCCAGGCTAAATGCCAAAGGTACTGTCAGGTCAATGATCCTTTCGGATGTTGACCCTTCGGTGTGCTAATCGGTCGGGTATTAAGTCCTCCGGATGTTGAGCCGGCGGACCACATACGTCGTCATGTCCCCCTAGTATCATGTTACTTGTTCTTGACAAGTGGTGTGATACTAATCCAGTCGTCAAGTTAATTCGTTCGGAGCTTTTGGGTTGGTTTCAGTTTCGTGGACCTGGCCATGAACAGTAAGCCCAAGCCCATTTGGTGAAAATAGGTTAAAATAAGATTTACCGGGTTCTGTGGGATTGTGCCACGTGGCAGACACGCGTTCGCTGACGGTTCAGATTCGTCCGCGTCCTTCCCTGACACGATGGGACGTTTCGTATCCCCACTTCCTTTGCCTATATAAATCATTTTTACCTCATTTGTCAGTTTTACTTTTTACTCTCATCTCTTTCACCGTTTGTTTTCAAGTAATCCGGCAATTCCAGGTGCATTCTTTCTCCACTATTTCATCTTCGTTTGCGTTCACTTCTTGTCTATATCCCATGGCCTCCGGTTCTGAACGTCCCGCTTCTGATCCTGCCCCCAAGTCTGACATGCACATTTATTCCTTCGTCCTTTCCGAGGGGGAATTGGAGGGTATTATTAGCGAATATGGGATTCCGATGGACCCACACCCTCGCCTACCCCAAACGGATGTTACCATGAATAACCTTCCGGAGGATGCCATTGGTTTATATGAACAATATTTCGCGTTTTTGGGGGTTCGTGTCCCTTTTTCCACTTTTCTTTTGAGAGTGATAAGGTATTTCAAAGTCCACATCTCTCAGCTAGTACCCATCGGACTGAATAGGCTGGTCATGTTCGAGATATATTGCCGGAGCCTGGAGATTCAGCCTACTGTGAATTTGTTCCGGGTTTTTTATAAGTAGAACAAGCAGGGGCATTGGTTCTCGTTCGAGCGACGAACCGGAGGGGATTCCCCGGCGCGTATCTTTAAAGAGACGTGCTCGAGCTTGAAGAATTGGAAAGATATTTTTTTCCTAATTGACCGAAGGGCCATCCCCGTGGCCATGCCTTGGAGACATCCAGATTCGAATGTTTCGGACAATGCCCCATCAGGTGGTTTTAAGGATGCTGATGTCCGGAATTTATGTGAGGGAGTGGTAGATCTCCGGCCCATTCATTCTGGGCTTTTATTTGAAGTTGGTTTAACAAAGGTCTGGAAGTATCTCGGTTTTCATCCGGAGTTCAAGGATATTGATAAGAATGGTAACGCAAATGTTTAGGTTTATCCCAGCCTTTTAGAATGTCCTTCCTCCTTTGTTAATTTAGTTAATGATTTTCCTCTTTTTTGTATGTGCAGTCATCATAATGTCTCAGTATCTACGTTTGAGGTCGGAGCAAGGGTCCAGGTTGGGTCGTGATCATCCGCTTGCCGAGGGGAGGAGATACCTCAACACGTGACGCAGCCATTGAAGGTGGGTGAGCGCGTTCCCGAGACGAGTCGAGTGCAAAGGATTGTTGAAAAGGCTGATCTGGCGGTGTTGAAGGCCAAAGAGAAGAAAAGAAAACAAATGGAGAAACGGCCGGCCACCGGAGGATCCTCCATGTTGAAGAGGAGGAGGCCACCCTCTCCTTCCATCGAGCTATCGTCCAACCGGGAGGACTCTTAGGGAACCCATTCGGTTACCCTTCTTAATACCGCGGGCCCGGAGGACACCGCAGAAAATACTGAGCAGATGGACATGGGAGGCGGTGGTGCCGGCGGTCAGGAGGAAGGTTTGACGTCCAAGGGGCTGGTGGTCACGTCCAAGGTACGATTTCCTTCACTTCGGTCTCTCACTCTTTTTTTCTTTTTTCTTTTTTTTTGACACTCTTCGTCTTTTGTAGAATCTGAGGCTGGTGCATCCGGAGCGGGCGCCCAAGAGACTGCTCATCACCATGCCGGTCCGTTTGTCGGAGGTATTTTTGGTTTCTTCTATCTTTCCCTTATCTTTTTCTTTATGTGGCTTAATTATTTTTTTTTTTAATTTCAGGCGGTTTTGGCCGAATGGGTTCCGGCGAACCCTTCATTCCCGACTGGGGTTTGACGGTCAATACGAGTTTGAACGATGTTGCTTTATGCCGGGACATGATGATCAACCTCTGATTGTACAATAAATTGCACTACCAGGCTTCGATGATGATCAAAGGTATGGGGGGTGTATGTTTCACCAAGATTGTCTTTCACCCGAGGATAAGAAATACGAAGACACTACGTTAGTGATTACGCAGGGTTGGACCTCGCGAACCACCTCTCCGCGTGAGAGTAAGTATGAGTTATGGTTGTATAAGTGTGTGTAAGTAAAGAGATGAGTGATGAATAAGCGTACATAATCCTCCGCCTCGTCCAACCTATTTATAGTGGAAGAAATAGGTTTGGGGCACCTATGCGAAATATCGGAGAACATGGGGCCCCATGCTTGTGGGTAACCGCTAGGCTTAGTGACCCACGCTCTCAAACTTGGCGGAAAGCCAGAAAGAGGGAGATCGTGGGTTTGACCAAGTCGAGGTTCTCCTATCCGCTGCTCCTTCGTCAAGCATACCCAAGGGCTTAGGGCTCGAATGGCGAATCTCAAGAGGGTAACCTTCGTGTGTACGAATGGTTTGACGCCCACGAAAATTTAGGAGACCTAACTTGGGCCTTCGTTCAGAAGGGCTTCGACACGTCTTGAAGGGGGGGTCCTTCGATCTGTTCGGAGGGTACATCATCATACCCCCCAGTCGAAAGTGATGCATATGAACGAAGAGGCATTGCTTTCGACTTCGTCCTGCGAAAAAAATGAATCGTTCATTGCCAAACTTCTCATAAACAAGATAACCATGCGCATTTAATGCTAACTAAACCGTTTAGCTTCCCGCTACAGTGATTCCAAATCCCCATTTACCCGGTTGACCAAAAAAACTTTTTTGAAATTTAAAACATGTTTGTAATCCGGATAAGGGTTAATCTACGGGACACGTATGCGGTTAAAAAAGGGTTGAAAAGGAGTATTTTAGGGGAAGTAGTTGGAACCCTAGAATATTTTACTCTCTTCGTCTTCTTTTTTCATGCAGTAATCCTCTAGAATCACCGGCTCCGAAAAAGGTAAAGTCTCCTTCCTAATATCTCGTAGCTTAAAATAGTCATGGATTCAAAGTTCATAATTAAGCAACAAAAATGCACTTTGACCTCTAAAGAATTACACGATCATCTTGCTGATTATCCAATCCTCAAGAGTTTAAGGTTATGTTACCTAAGTCAAACCAAGGTATTTTCGATGCCCCCGAGGTTTCGTAGGGCTACACACTCACTCTTTTAGCCATTCAAACCTTAGGATTCCTATCCACCCTCTTATCTTAGAGCTAATGCAATACTACGAAGTGCATATCTCTAGATTTAACCCTTTTGGTTTAGCCAAACTGACCACATTCATAGTTATGTGTAAGGTATATGACTATGAACCAACGCTAAGGTTTTAAGGGATTTTGAATCAGATCCTAGGGTAATCGGTTGACTTTGGCAAAAGACCAAGGAGATGTGCCTAATCTTTTGCAAGGGTGTACACCAACATAAAAGATTGAAGGCGCTTTTTCTATGTGCAAAACACTATTGTCCCACCCAACTATCCAAAGATTGTCGAATAAGGTCTTTATGTACGATTCAAAACGCTTCAACGACCCCTCGCCTTTATGAGGTTCAAGGAATCCATGTTATCGGTCAGCTAGATATCCTATGGATGTTCAAGATTTTCCGAGCCAATCTTGTACATGGTGGGATTGCACACACCGGGAGGGTTTCCCAACAAGCCTATTATCATTTATCATGGACAAAGTATGTGCTTCCACTTTTATTTAAGTAGGAAAAATGTAGCACTGATATTTATCTTTGCTTGCTTCTTTTTTGCAGAAATGGCGTTTAGGAACTTCATGTACCAAGACCTTGATGAAGACTTGAGCTTCATGCCTGCCAGAAAAGAAGAAGAGTCCTACGGTGTTGGTTCACCTTCCACATCTATCAACAACAATGATGTAGACACTCCCAGACCAGAGCCTGTTGCCTCAACACCCCCCACAAGCTTCGTTGGAGGGTCCCTCCCAATTGGTTGAGAACGTGGCAGATTCGGACGATCCTGCAGAGGAGGATGTCCAAATCACGGGCTCCACTGGTATAGCTGACAGGTTGAAGAGTAGGAAGGGAACAGCTGGTAAAGCCATCAAGTCTATGAACAAGAGGAAGACTCCCCTCCCAGCCTCCGGATCCAGGGCCGTGCGACAAAAGAATGTCAAAGGCAAGAATTTGTTAAATCTGCCTTTGAGTTGCCAGATGAGACTATGGAGATGCATGGTAAGCATTTATCCCCTTTTAAATTATATGGAATGCTAATTGTAATGACTAACTTTTTTCCCTTATGTATTGTCTTGGTCACAGGCCTTCCTGATACGAAGGAGCTTTCTAACGCCTTGGCCTGCCACCGAATTGTGGATCATGTCACCCCCCCCAGTGGAAAGGATTGCTGGACAATATGTCCATCGAAGGGTTTGCGATCCGCACGACAAGAGTGTTGCAAGGCGTGCAAGGTTGGACAATCACTGAATGGTCGAACCGTGGAGTTACTTCGCGCTACAAAGGCAAGGCAAGAGATGGATGTCATGTCAAGAGGAGAAGCACAGAGATCGTGAGTATGCCAAGTCGGGAGGCTAAGTGTGATGAGATTGAGAGGGATGTCGAGAAGAATCCACTCATCCAAGACCTCTGGGAGAAGATACCAGAGTTGATAGCTGAATGTGGCAAGCTCAAGTTGGAGGAGGCTAAGGTGGTAAGCCTCACTGGCCAAAATGTTGTGCTAGAGGCAAAGTGTGCCGGTTTGGAAGGTGAGAAGGTTAGGCTAGGGGAGTTGGAAGTGAAGCTGAGGGAGGAGGTTGACGGCTTGCAGATGACGTATAAAATGCTTCAATAGGACCGCGTTGAGGTCGTGTTAAAGGTGGTTCCGTACATAGCCATGGAACTCTATCATAGTGATGAGGTGGGAGCTGCGATGTGGAAAGTCATCAAGGCGCTATCTTCCATGGACGGTGCTTGGCTTTGGAGGAGGTCACTATAATGTAAGCTCAGACCTCTCCAAAATTGAGTGCTACCGTCCTCATCGAAGGCGTAATATGAAGATGCGGAAATGCGTTTGCAACCAGCAGTACCCCTTTCGGTCCGGCTACCAAAGACCCCATGGCACCTCTTCAAGACCTCTTCTCAAAGAAGTCGCGCAAGATCAAGCCTGTGACCTCTACCAAGAAGACGGTCTCCACCAAGCCTGCCTCAGCTTATCCATCTCCAACTCCATCTCCTCAGAAGCCAGAATGAGGGCTGCCATGTCGGCAGTAATTTGGTTCCGAAGGTAGCATGTACCCTTTTAAGACAATTTCAATGTTTCTTTATGATGTGTGTCTTGTTCCTTAAAACAATTTACTATTTGTGATGTATGGCCTAGGCCAAAGACAATTTGAATGAGGCTCCGGCCTCATATGCAGGTACAAGGGCATTAGCCCTTATTTTGAATGCCACGGTGTAGGGAAATATCCTTACACACTTAATTATTTTTGTCTTGTGAACTTCTCTTACGCCATTTTTCCAACGCTTAATCTTTACAACCTAAAGTTAAACAACCTCATTGTGTGTAAATTTCAACACCAAGAATATAATGACCAATTTTGATCATTGACAGAGGGTCGCGACCCACTCTATCTCAAATCTTTTAAGTAATATGGCTTTGTTTTTCCTTTCACAAGTGCCATAAAATACTAGGAGAGTTAACGTGAATGTATTCATAGGCTTAAGTAATGAGGCGTTTGTTACACCGTGTGCCTTTCCATTCGACATTGAAACTTATAAACGACTTGGCTGAACAAATATTTGTGTTTAAGAAACGAAGCAAGAGATTTGTGGAAAATGTATTATTCATCATTGAATTGGTAGAGAGGATTACATCATTCTTGAAATGAAAACTAAGACAACTACCAATAATGTTTGCTTTCCCTTGAGAAGCTTTTAATTACAAGAATGAAAAGTAAAAATACTTAAACATAGAACTTTGAGGTTCGCACCATTCCATGTTCTCGTCGATGGTTTCTCCGAGAAGAGTTACCACTTGTAGGCTCCATTGCCGAGGCCCTGTGTATCACGTAGGGTCCTTCCAAAGTAGGTCCTAGCTTCCCTGTATTCTCGCTTTGCTTGCATCATATATGTAGCATGTATTCCCTGTGCTTGAAGGTGGAAGGTCCGACCCTTTGTTGTAGTAGCCTTCAATCTTATGCTTGTGCATGGATTCTGATGGAGGCTATCTCTCCTTTCTTCTAATAGATTAAGGTTCTCCCGATCTTTTCATCATTTTTGGAAGCATCATACATTGCCACATGTCGTGTGTACACTTAGTTCAAGGTGTGAAACGTGGGGGGGGGGGTGAATACGCTCGCTTCAAACTTAAAACTTTTCTATCAAATATAGTATAAACCATTACATTTGCTAATCTCGACGCTGGATGCATTTAACGACACGGCATGTAAGGCCAACCCTTAATATCACATAAGATTCTCGCAAGATTAATGGTTCATTATAAATCAAGTTTCACCATTATTAGTCCTATTGCTTTTTCTTGATCAAGCGTGTCATAATATGTAATGTGTTAAATATAGTTTATGACTATATGAAAGACCAAGTATGTATCACAAACATAGACATCAACCACATAGAAAATAAACAATGTAATGCAAGAATAAGAGTAAAGCGATAGGTAAAAGGATAGACAAACCAACACGAGGATTTATAGTGGTTCGGCTACAAGGACACCTTCCTTGCCCTACTCCACACCCCGAGTCACCTACTCGAGAGTTCGTAAACACTACACGACACCAACTCCTTATGGCGGAGAAGCCTTCACAACGCCGCCTACTCTTTTTCCGGTACTAGGCTAACCACGGGTTCTTTCACACCAAGGTGAACCACACCTACCACAACGTCAGCTTACCCTTTATCCCAAGATTAGGCTAAGCACCGAGTTCCATTACAAAGGAGGAACTACTACCAAAAACAACACCTATACCCCAAATGAGACCAACTCCTTATTATAACACCATCAAGGATATCAATATCCTTGATCCAATACTACTCTATCTTGTACATCGAAACACACCATATCGAATGTACACCCTAGGCATCTTTCACTAATGCCATTGACACGATCCTTCAAGACCTTTCACTAATGCCTTCAACACGCATCTTGGCACTCTTCGCTAATTCCTTTGACACCTCTATGACACCGCTATGTTTTGTGGCCCAACATAACAAACCTTGTGTTTTATGGCACAAAACATAAGCCATCTAGTCTAGTCATAGATATATAACACATCTATGATACCAAGTATGTTTTGTGGCCCAACATAACAAACCTTGTGTTTTATGGCACAAATACATAAACCATCTAGTCTAGTCATAGATACAAGAATATGATACTAGAAAATATCCAAGACAATGTGTCTAATGGATATGAAATCCTAAACTAAACATCAAGAACACAAAGCATGATGTAGTTAGTCTTCTATGAATGAAGATGACAAGTTTCCCAAGCTTGTTGTAGAAGATCTTCATGTGCTTGTATCTTGCATTGGAGGATCATTTCAGGAGTATGCTTACAACAAATGAGAGTTAGAAGCATTATGATCATATGAGATGAGGGTGGTTTACATATTTCCTAATGATATAAATATCCTAGAAATGGTGAAGAGAAACTATGTGTGAAGGTGTGTTTAACAATGAAGAAATGGCTCACTATTTATAGAAGAAAACTAGCCACTGCTCTCGATCCCACGGATCCTCCTCGAGGATCCGTCCAGCTGTATTACTAGGGATCCATGGGACGCCCCTTTACCCATGGGTTTTCGGTCACGGGTCATGGGTATGGGTACCAAGTAGATTCATCGTATCTACAAGATGCAATGCATCTAGTCCATGCTTTGAGTGCCCACCAGGGTACAATGTATCTAGACATTGGGTATGGGTCATGGGTTATGGGTACCAAGTAGATTAATGTATTCACAAGATGCAATGCATCTAGTCCATGGTTTTGAGTGTTCACCAAGGTACAATGTATCTAGACATTGGGTATGGGTCATGGGTTATAGGTACCAAGTAGATTCAATGTATCTACAAGATACAATTCATCTAGTCCATGGTTTTTAGTGCTCACCAAGGTACAATGTATCTAGACACTGGGTATGGGTTATGGACTTTGGGTTTTACCCAACTACATTCAATATATTTTGTCAATGGGTCAAATACTTAAGTTTCTACCCATTTATATTACAAATTATAATACATACTAGTTATGTTTATATTTACACAATATGTAAACACTAGTTGTTATACATAAACTATTTAACTAAACATGTTTTAATGGTTTGTTGGGGGTATGATCATAACGCAACATAACAAACATGTACGAACCTGTGTTGTAGCATACAAGAACTTGAGTCGTCGAGAGGTGTTGAGAGTATGTTGAGACAAAATATAATTACAAGTAACTTATACATTTTATGTTATGTATTACAAGTTACATGTTTGTCATCAACAAAACAAATGAGAATGTATAGATTAAATATCGTAATATTTGCACTAACAATCTCCCCTTTGATGATGACAAAATATATGTAAACGTAATAGATAGGTAAAATGTCAAAGTTACTTGTGTCCGCATTTCCTATACATTACCTTCTCCGCTTACACTCTTCTCCCCTTTGTCGAAACAAAAGGGTGTGTCCTTTAAACTTAATTTCTCCCAAGAATGGCGAGTTCGCATCATCCCTAGTGAAGTTAAAATAAAAACACCTTATTGCTCCAATTGGCACACCACGCCAATACCTTCGACACGAAACACTAATGACGAAGCTTAGCAACTCATGACCTTGAGGTTGCACGTCTTCAAAAGGTGGTGATCTCGCCTTTAAAAGGTTAGTGTTAAAGAAAAATATATGATGAGAAAGAAATCTCCCTTTTGTTCAAACATAAGGAAATTTTGAAGAATGAATGTGTGCATGCTCTCCCTTGACGGTTGCTCCCCCTTGTTAAGGGCGTCAAGTATTTTAGGAAGGCTAAGACGAAATTATTGCAAAATTTGCAATGTTTTTGCTTTGACTAAAAACTCCCTTTATTGAGAGCCAAGTTCTCCTAGTGTGTTTTGAAAATCTACAAAACAAAAAGTTGCAAAATTATATTCGCCCTGACGAGTAAGTCATATGATGCACTTTATAAATGCTCGACGGAAGCTCCCCCTAGCTCGAGAGCGTCAAGAAGAACCTACAAAAAAAATTAGTGTAAAATTTCGTTCATAAATAGACGAGAATCCCATACACATCAAAGTGTATATATATGAACCTACAAAGAAAGGATTAGTGTCAAAAAGAGAATAATCCTACTAGTTGCATCATCATGGTTGGTTTAGAGGTTGTAAGGTTTGTTCAAGGTAAGAAAAATATGCTTAGGGATGAGACGCATTTCAATACGAAATTCACTTGGCTTTTGACGACATAGATGTTTGTGGAGGATGGTTGAGCGACCATGAATTGTAGTGGTAGTGAGACACTTGTAGGATGTGGTTGACACAAGTAGCTTGTGGTTTGAGGTTGTGGTTGACACAAGTAGGATGTGGTAGAACATGAGACATACTTTAACACGTAGTTCATGAACTAGACCTTGGACACGGTGATAATGATAGAAATCATCATTATGACTTAGAGGTATGGAAGTTGTGGTAGAGGTGATGAAAGGTATCAAGGTGAATCTTTGACTTGGTTGATGACTCACTATAGGTGGTAGACATGATGACTTTGTGAGTAGTGATAAAAGTGGAGTAAGATGGTTAGGATGATGTAAGATTAGGAATAAAAGAAAATGTGCGAATGAGCACAACTTGACTTGATGATGAAATCACCATTGTCATCCCACAAGAATCCAAAGAGTTAGTACAAAAGGAAAACATTTATACAAATGGATAAATTGTTCACATAAAATCATGAAACGAAAAGAACACGAAGGATCATCTAAATGTAACTCATTTATAAACATATAAGAAAATGATAATCCTAAGTGTTGAAAAGTGCTTGTGTGGAAAAAGAAAATTTGAAATGATTATCTAAAGAGATAATGTACCCATCTGCTCCACTGTTCCACCGGTTCCTTCACTAGAGGGATCCGCTAGCTTAAGTCCGGGGATCCGCTAATGATGAGGTGAAAAGAGGTGATTGGGTTCTATCAAGGTCTAGCACCTACATATCCTAAGTTACTCAGTCTCTTAAGTGTCTTATATGAAGATGGACTTAAATGATCAAGAAAATTATTGATGGTAACTAATGATTTTTACTGCAAGCATACATGTATACACGTTAAGCAAAGCAAGGAGAGCATGTAGAGATCACATATAGGTAATCAAATGAGATCGAGCTCACAAATAACACAAAGGTTTAGCAAACTTAACAAGCACTATTCAAGAAGCCCAAAACAGATTTACGGTCTAGATTAGTAAATCATTTACACTAACAATGACATGCAAGGTATGTGTCTAGAAAGAAAAGAGCACATAATGGTGTTCAAGACAAAAGAGTTGTGAGGTGCTAGTTTAGGACAATCTAGTCATTACGGATGGAGATTAGCATACAATGAGCTTCATCCATGAAGTCATGTAGCTATTCTCGATCAAAGCAAGATAATCGCTTGATGAGGCAAGTGGTTGTGATTAACTAAAAAATTAATTTTACAACTTGTTTGATTAGTAATCCTAAGACAATGCAAAGTATTTCCATTGTAAACTTACTTTAGGAAAACATAGGAGTATAAATTTCTCAAGTGAGAGAATGAATATGAGACTATTACTAGCGATGCTCAATTATGGCTAAACACGACCATTTTTACGAGCGATTCCACATACCCAACTTCTCTCAAGGAAGCAATTCAACCGTTAGGTCAAATTGAGTTTCTAGTGCAATAAGTTCTCTAGTATTCATTCTCAAGTTAGGAAAATTTATATTCCTACAATGGCCTATCGAAGAGTAACAATGATGATACTTTGCTTCATTTATATTAATATTATACTTGAAACAACTAAGGTGACAAAGGTGTCAAAAAATTAAAAGTTGTCCATATGGTGAAAAAAAGTGGTTGGATGAGCTAGTTCAACATATGTTGTTGGAAAGCTCGAGTTTGGACTTTCGGATATGAACATTTATATTTGCGTTGAAAAATAATTTACTTGAGTATATCAGATGAAATAATGAAGTTGTCAATCCTACTATGATGCTTGGAGAGCGATCATGAAAAGGAAAACGGGAGAGTACATCATCAACACAAGTGTAGGTTATGATCCGATGTACATTCTTGTTGTTTTTAGAAAACGATACAAGAAAATATGAAATCAAGAAATCATATAGGCACATAAAAAATTTATGTTGCACACATGACAAACTCAATCAAAAAGCCATTTTAGTGTGTTTTATGTTTTAAACATTTTTCAACTTATAAAACTAACATTTTCGACACAACTAGATGTTATCCCAAACACTCCTTCAAGTAGCACATTAATTAGTAGAAAATTACGAAATCGACAAGCAAGAGAATGAATAGCAAGGTAAGGAAACCACATATGTTAATCAATCAAACAAGCACAAAAGCTATTTGAGATAAACAAATAATCAAGTAATGCAAGGGAAACAATTTATCATTTAGCATAGCATACGAAAGTTCTTTTCATCGCTTTGTGTTAAACATGTATATCAAGCTTGATTAGTTTCCTTTATAAATATGATCAAAACCTTAATTTCAAAAGAGGACACATTGTTATTCAAAGACGAAAACATCCGTCTCCAATTTAGATCAAAAGTTTGTGCAAATGACCGAAAAATGACTTTCTATTATAAATAAATGATTCTGTAATTTTTTTTTTAATTAGTTTATGAAATTATTTTTAAATGAAAGTAGACTCAAATACCTTTAAAACGATAGGTGGCACGACTTCTAACGACTTACGGTTAATTAGTTATGAATTTTGAAATTCAAACGAAAATCGCTTCAGAACACGGATCCCATGCATCCCTTGCTTGAGGGATCCGTCCCAGTAACTCGAGGATCCGCGATCCGGATACGTAATTACAAAAATTCACGCTTTGACCCGATTTAAAAGGTTTAACCTTTGTAGACTTTTTAGTGAAGTTATATTGTCCATTTTACCTTTATTCAAGCTTGATTAACAAAATATCTAACAACAAAACTTCAAAGAAAAAAATCAACAAAACACTTTTCATATGATGCTTGACTTCACCAAAAATTGATATAAGGACCTTACTCGCTTTGAAAACCATTTGTTTTAAAAACTAGAGCCAACCCGCCTCGATACCAATTCAGAAAACGTAGAGGGGGGTGAATACGCTTCCGCTTCAAACTTAAAACTTTTGTATCAAATATAGTATAAACCATTGATTTACTAATCTCGACGCGAGGATGCATTTAACGACACGACATGTAAGGCCAACCCTTAATATCACATAAGATTCCGCAAGATTAATAGTTCATTATAAATAAAGTTTCACCATTATTAGTCCTATTGCTTTTCTTGATCAAGCGTGTCATAATATGTAAAGTGTTAAATATAGTTTATGACTATATGAAAGACCAAGTATGTATCACAAATATAGACATCAACCACATAGAAAATATACAATGTAATGCAAGAATAAGAGTAAAGCGATAGGTAAAAGGATAGACAAACCACACGAGGATTTATAGTGGTTCGGCCACAAGGACACCTTCCTTGCCCTACTCCACTCCCCGAGTCACCTACTCGAGAGTTCAGAACACTACACGACACCAACTCCTTATGGCGGAGAAGTCACAACGTCGCCTACTCTTTTTCCCAGACTAGGCTAACCACCGTTCTTTCACACCAAGGTGAACCACACCTACCACAACGTCAGCTTAACCTTTATCCGGTACTAGGCTAAGTACCGAGTTCCATTACAAAGGAGGAACTACTACCCAACACAACACCTATACCCCAAAGGAGACCAACTTTATTACAACACCATCAAGGATATCAATATCCTCGATCCAATACTACTCTATCTTGTACATCGAAACACACCATATCGAATGTACACCCTAGGCATCTTTCACTAATGCCTTCAACACGGATCTTCGGCACTCTTCACTAATGCCTTTGACACCTCTATGACACCCGTTATGTTTTGTGGCCCAACATAACAAACCTTGTGTTTTATGGCACAAACACATAAACCATCTAGTCTAGTCATAGATATATAACACATCTATGATACCCGTTATGTTTTGTGGCCCAACATAACAAACCTTGTGTTTTATGGCACAAACACATAAACCATCTAGTCTAGTCATAGATACAAGAATATGATACTAGACAATATCCAAGACAATATGTCTAATGGATATGAAAATCCCAAACTAAACATCAAGAACACAAAGCATGATGTAGTTAGTCTTCTATGAATGAAGATGACAAGTTTCCCAAGCTTGTTATAGAAGATGTTCATGTGCTTGTATCTTGTGATGGGTGATCACTTCAAGAGGTAAGTGAAGCAAGATCTCTAAGCTTGCATCGAGGATCACTTGTGAGTATGCTTACAACAAATGAGAGTTAGAAGCATTATGATCATATGAGATGAGGGTGGTTTACATATTTCCTAATGATCTAAATATCCTAGAAATGGTGGAGAGAAACAATGTGAAGGTTTGTTCAACAATGAAGAAATGGCTCGCTATTTATAGAAGAAAACTAGCCATCGTCCTCGGATCCCACGGATCCCTCCTCGAGGATCCGCCCAAAGGTACATCGGGTATCCGTGGATCGCCCTTTACCCATGGGTTTTGGGTCATGGGTCATGGGTTATGGGTTATGGGTACCAAGTAGATTCAATGTATCTACAAGATGCAATGCATCTAGTCCATGGTTTTGAGTGCCCACCAAGGGTACAATGTATCTAGACATTGGGTGTGGGTTATGGGTTATGGGTACCAAGTAGATTCAATGTATCTACAAGATGCAATGCATCTAGTCCATGGTTTTGAGTGCCCACCAAAGGTACAATGTATCTAGACATTGGGTATGGGTCATGGGTTATGGGTACCAAGTAGATTCAATGTATCTACAAGATGCAATGCATCTAGTCCATGGTTTTGAGTGTTCACCAAGGTAAAATGTATCTAGACATTGGGTATGGGTTATGGACTTTGGGTTTTACCCAACTACATTCAATGTATTTGGTCAATGGGTCAAATACTTAAGTTTTTACCCATTTATATTATCCATTATAATACATAATAGTTATGTATATATTTACCCAATATGTAAACAGTAGTTGTTATACATAAACTATTTAACTAAACATGTTTTAATGGTTTGTTGGGGGTTTCATCATAACGCAACATAACAAACATGTACGAACCTGTGTTGTAGCACACAAGAACTTGAGTCGTCGAGAGGTGTTGAGAGTATGTTGAGACAAAATATAATTACAAGTAACTTATACATTTTACGTTATGTATTACAAGTTACATGTTTGTCATCAACAAGACAAATGAGAATGTATAGATTAAATATCGTAATATTTGCACTAATAGAAGGGATCACCGCTTCTTTTCCGTATGTTAGGCTGAAGGGGGTTTCACCTTTGCTTGAGTTGGGGTGCTTCCTATGACCCCACAGTACTTGAGGGAGCTCGTCCACCCACCCGTGATGAGTTCGCCCTAGCCTTTTCTCAATCCTTTGACAATGTCTCTATTAGTAACCTCCACTTGTCCGCTACCTTGTGGCTGGTAGACGGATGTCCAAGACCGCTTATGTTGAGCCCTCGATGAAGTCATAGAAGACTCTTCTAAAACCGCTACCATTGTCGGATATGATGATGCGGGCACTCCAAATCTGCACAAAATGTGCTCCCACACAAACCTTTCGATCTCTCTCTCAAAGAACGGAGGCTAAGGGTTTAGCCTCCACCCACTTTGCAAAGTAATCGATTGCCACCAAGAAGAATTCGACCCCACCAGAGCCACAGTGCATAGGTCCCACGATATCAATTCCCCATTGGGAGAAGGGCCATGCGGATGTCACACTTGTCATGTCCCGCCTTGCACTTGGGAACGCTTGAGTGTATCCGATAAGCTTCACATTCGAGGATGATTTCGCCAGATCCCTATGCATCAAGGCCGAATAGCCTAACTTCATTATCTTCAAGACAACAGAACGAGGCCCTGCATGGAGGCCGCATGATCCTTCGTGGACTTCCGCTATGATGCTCGCAACCTGCTTGGGTCCGACACATCTGAGCCAAGGTGATAGAAACGACCTTCTGTATAGGGTTTCCCTCATTAGCCGGTATTGTGGGGACTTAAACCGTATCTTTCTTGCTAGTTTGGGATCTTCGGGCAGAAGACCACTTATCAAGTACTTCCTGATGGGAGTCATCCATGTCTCTCCTTCTTCATGAACTACGTCCGTAACCTCCTTACGAATAATAGACCTTTCAGGTAGGACTTCAACTAGTACTTCTTTAGTGAGATGAGCGAAGGCCATAGAGGCTAGCTTGCTCAATGCATCTGCCTTCTTGTTCTGATTCCTGCGAACGTGTTGGATGGTGTAGGAATCGAAACTATCCAGCATCTTCTGTGTTTTTTCCAAGTACTACTTGATGACGGGCTTCCTTGCTTCATAGGAGCATGTCACTTGGTTGGCTACCAATTGAGAATCTACGAAAATGGCAAGAGCTTTGACCTCCATATCTTTAGCTAATCAAGGCCCGCTAATAGGCTTCAGACCGCTCATTGTTGGTGGCTTCAAACTCCTGCTTTGGTTCAAGAATACCCAAACCCCTTAAACTAGGATTTGAATAGAAAATATCCTAAGTGTTTAATCCGTTAAACACAATCGTCACCGAGCGATAGTCTCTCGGTGAGCCATCTTCGTGACACTTAGTATGAGGCGAAGAAGAAGCCTCTCCACTGCAAGGCGGAACTTAAAGGGTGAAGACTAAGTCAAGAAGAAGATGGTGGATTCGGTGAGTGATGACAATAACTCACCGAATCCCTAAGACTCTCTCCAACTGCTATACATCAAGACAAACGAAGGAAGATATCAAGGCTACAAAGACTCAAGAATGAGTCGGACTAGGCGGAAAGTTTTACCTACATAAAACTAAGTCCCCAAGTGTTTGTCAAGTTTATACATAGTCTCAATCTATCAAGATCATATCTTCCCATTTATAGTAAGGCGATTCTCCGTCAAGGAAAGAAGTCTCACGCCTACTATAAATAGAAAGGTGAACAAGAACCGAATATATCAATATTCGTGTTTGTCGTGATCTATGTTTTGTCTTCTAGGTTAAAGTTATATCATACTTGTATAAATAGCATAAGAGAATGAGTGAAAAGTTTAAGCTTGTGAATTGTAAAAACACATACACACAAGCCAACTTTTCACCCTCCAAATACAACTTTATCCTTGAGCTAGCTCGCTGGGTTCTAAGAGTTGTGCTCTGACTTAGCCCGAGCTTAGAAAGGAGTCACCCCAAACTTTGTCATTTCAATCCCAAGTACTATTCCGCAAGTACTGGGTAACGATTCTTTGATTTATTTCTAATAAGAATATGATGTTGAAAATTACTTTGTGTGTTTTACTTACATTACTTTCGGTCATTATTCACCGTTAAATTGTTTTAAGTACTTAATTGCTTTTAAACGATAGTGAATAGGAACAACAAGTGGTATCAGAGCAAGGTCGATTATAAAACGCTTTAAGCCGCTCTAAATCGCTTTTAAATCGGGATCTCTATGGTCAAACCGATGTACCCCAACTAGTCGATAAAAGGGTGGAGCTTTTTCACCGTTGCCCCTAGACTTGAAGTTGGAAAATTCAACAAATGGAAAAGCGATGCTTTGCTATTTGATTGGGATGGAACCTTATTATATCAAGTGTATAAATGAAGGTCCATTTGTCCCAAAGATCACAAGGTTTGCCCAAACCCAAGCTCTGGACCAGGATGAGAGAAGAGTGGTCAACCAGACCAAAGACTCAAAAGTATCATCATATCATGTCTTCCCGATGATATTATGGAGTCGCTTATAAGTTGTAATACAACTAAACAAACCTCGATGACCTTGTTCATAGCCATGAAGGCCCATCCGATACCAAGGAAAACAGATAATGGACCGAAACTTGAGTATAATACCTTCGTGGCTAAGGATTCAAACTCTCTCAAACTTACACCGATACAAAACTCTTTAAATGAACTGTCAAACGATGGTGTTAAGTTGTCCAAACATGAGATTAATGTTGGTTTTGTCAATTGTCTCCCGAGAAGTGGTTAAATTTCTCTCGTGGACTTAGAAATGCTAATCATATTCAAAATCTTGATCTTCCCGAAATTTATGGAAATTTGTCTATGAGGAAAACCTCATCAATGCACGATACCCCGACTTAAAGAAGTCTCGTGAAGTCAAGAAGTCCCCCACCATTTCATCACCATATCAACCTTTCTTTTCAAACAATGTGGTTCAAGATTTTCAAGAAAATTCGATGATGAGCCCGATGAGAGATCAAGCGAGGAGTACCTAAATGACCGAACGTTGAATTTCGTGAAAGGGCACCTTGCAAACTCTCAAGGTTTATTAAAAGAAACAAAGGTTTTTCAACTGCTAAAGCTAATGAGGACACCGAATGCTTTAAGTGTCATAAAAGAGGTCATTTTGCAAAGGACTATTTTTCAAAACAATTTCGAACCCTCTTATGCACCATCAAGTTCAAATCATTCCTCGTGCTTTAGCAAATTTCAACCTAAAATCTATCGGCCTCATCAAAACTTTCAAAATAAATATGACCGTAACAAAACAATAGATTTTGAAGCTAAGCATAGGAAAATCAAAGCTAAGCTTGCATTGCTTGAGGCCGCCCTCGTAACCAAAAAGTGTTCAATCTGTAGGAAAAATAAAGGTCTTGTTGTTGAAACCTTTGATCGGATGAAGAGCCAATCTCATCGATGATGAAATGGTACATGTTCAAGCACGATGGCCCTCTCGAAGAAGACAAGCTAGTCGTTGGAAAGAATCATGCCGTAAATGGTGAATGGGTCAACATCACAATGAAGAAGGTAAATATTCTACTTTCTATGGATGATGACTCGATTGGCGCCTTATATGAACTATATCAATGTTGACCTTAAGTTTGTAGAGGAGCAACATTAAATCTTTTTCTAAGTACAACAAGTTAAGTTTTGAATTGAATAAGTGTAGAGATGAATTACTGTTTAAACAAGCTAAGCTTGAGGTCATCACTTTACAAATTCAAAACACCGAACTAGTCAAAAGAAATCGTGCTCTTCAAGATGAACTAAAAGGGAAAAGATATCATTGAAGGTTGGATGCTAAGAATCCAAGGGTCTTTGATGTGGGTGCCCCAAGAGCAAAAAGAGAGTCATAGGTGAACATCATCTCCCCGACTCTCGCAACAAAGACCGAGTCCCAAACCATTTGTGTTCGTGGCATGATTACCAAGATGTTGACAATTCCCAAGCCCGGTGATTGGATTGAAAGAGTAAATCCCGAGAGTAAGCTTCCTAACTTTGACTGGAAAATTATAGAGCTCGAAAGTCAAGCTCTAAAGAGCATATTTGACTCCCCGATGTGTCTAGTAGTACCGAACACATCTCCGAGTCTCAAGATGAATCTCAAGCACCACTTCCACCTTTGGAACCTCTTCGTGGTGCCGATCTTAGCTCGAGCTTACTCCATTACAATACAATCCACACTCTCCCAAAGAAAGGTCCGGACTTGGTAGAACCATCCCTAAAAGACAATAAAACCAACTCAACAAGAATCTACCCCACCGATACTTCCACATCCTCTCGTCCCCATCGAAGTCGACCAAATTCAAGAATCGATCGAACTTGTGAGGAAGCTAACCGACAAAATGGAATCCATTGAAAAGGTCCTCGAATCAATCAAGGTGACAAAGTCGCCTTCCTCTAGTTCCTCAAAGTCAAAAGCCACCACCAAAACAAGAAAAAGTGTGATCTGTGCCACTATACCGCCATTCCATCGACAATCGTTATAGAATCCCTTTTGTATGATCTGCAAAAGGATGATCACAGAACTGCTGACCACTTACAATATGTAAGTTCTCCCAAAGCAAACTACACCAATGTTGGTCATCAGCATGCTTCCACATCCAAGCCTGCTCAAAAGCAGAGAGCAAAGCCTTTTCCTAACTGCCCATATTGTGGCTTTAATGATCATCGTCCTAACGATTGTCTCATGAACACATGCTGTGATATTTGCGGTAACACAGCTCATAAGACATCCCAAGATGACAAAGGTCATCCATGCAAGGAGAAGTTCAAAGCAACCCAAATCCACCGAGTCATCCTCAGATCTAAATGCAAAACCGTGGTAGTACAATGCACTCCACCACCGACCATGAATCGATTGCTCAATTCAAAGAGACCATGAGACCCAAGCCCACTAGTAAGTGGTTCACGAAGAGAAACTAATTCGCTTTACTACTTGTGCAGAGGCATGCCGTGGAACCTATCCGCATCTAGACAAAGGATGCTCAAGAAGCATGACCGAGTTAAAGGAATATCTCGCACAAGTATGTAAAGGAACCAGACCCAAGGTAGTATTTGGTGATAACTCATCATGTCCCATCGAAGGTTATGGTTCAAGAACCGCAATGTAATAGTTTTCTAGGATAGCTTATGTCAATGGTCTCAAATACAATCTTAGTGTTAGTCACTATGTGATGCCAAGTACATTGTCCAATTCAATGACAAACAAGGTACCATTTTTAATGCCAACAAGGAAGTTGTGTTGATTGCTCCTAGAGAGATGATGTTTATGTTTTAGACATGACCACTCTTTCTAAAGATGGAACTCGTCTCTTTGCCAAAGCCATCGAAACTATCAACCGGGTCGTGGCACAAGAGACTCTCACACTTAAACTTCAAAACATCAACAACTTGGCAAAACAAAAAAGGTCCTGGCTTACCATCACCGGTTTTTGCAAAGATAAACCATGCTCACTGTGAAAAAGGCAAACATCAAAGAGCATCCTTCAAAACCAAGCAAAACTTCTCCATCAAAGTCGCTTTCACCTCTTGCATATGGATCTCTTTGGACCGTCACCCTAGATCAATCCAAAGATGAAAAGTATACACTTGTCATTGTTGATGAGTTTTCAAGGTACACTTGGGTATACTTTCTTTCCAAAAGAGTCGCAATGATACTATAATGTCATTCATCGTGAACATTGAAAACCGTAATGACATTACAAAGAAACAAATCGAACCGACAATGGTATCGAATTTAGAAATGCCGAGCTTGAGAATTTCGTGATGAAAAGGAATTTCCCAAAATTTCTCATCTCCTTATACCCCGAACAAAATGGGGTAGTGAAAGGAAAACAAAACTCTCATTGAGGTCGCAAGAACCATGTTAAATGGCTCACCTCTCAAAGCATTTCTAGATCAAGCAGTCAAAACAAACCGCTATACTCAAAACAGATCAATCATTGTCAAAAGACATAACAAAACCCCATATGAGATTTTCAAAGGTAGACTTCCAAATATCACTACTTTATGTATTTGGATGTCCCGTGTTTATTCATAATCACAAGGATCATCTAGGCAAGTTTGATGCTAAAGTCGATGATGGATACTTTCTAGGTTACTCACCGATCTCCAAAGCCTTCTGTGGTATTTAACACAAGGAGACAACAAGTTGAGGAAACCTTTCATGTCACCTTTGATGAAAGTGTTGAAAGCATTAGGTTCTCCAACACCTCGCTGAGGAAATAGGAATTGATAACTCTTCAAGATATCCTCCCGATGAGTATAACATCAAATCAATTCCTCATACCAAGTCGATGTCGACATCTCATATTATGTCTTACCTCACAATCTGTCACAACCAACCATCGTGAATTCATTGATAACCAATCAATCATCGATGGGATAGGTAACATCGAACCAAATGTTCAGACCCCGTGATTCATGAAACCCAACCCGAACAAGACATCTCTATAGATGCTCTTGATGATACTATGGCTCATATACCGAACTCATCCCCGTGACTCCAAAGGCCTCTTCAAGCTCGGATCCTAGACCACAAAGTAAGTGGACAAGATCTCGTGACATTGAGCTTGTAAACATCATTGGTGAACCCACCGAGGCATGCTTACTAGAAGCATGGCTGTTGGGTTAATCGCAACTTCAAGAAATGAATGTCTATATGCCGATTACTATCGATATAGAACCCAAAAGTGTCACCGAGGCCCTAAAGCACCCAAGCCGGGTTCAGCCATGCAAGAAGAATCGCAATGCTTGACAAAAACAAGGTCATGACCTTGATCAAATGTCCTCGTGGATGTCATAGTCATAGGAATGAAGTGGGTTTCGTAAACAAACCGATGAAAACGGGATCATCATTAAAAACAAAGCCGTACTTGTAGCCAAAGGTTACCACAACAAGAAGGCATTGACTATGATGAGACATTTGATCCTCGTTGCAAGAATGGAAGCCATCGTGATCTTTCTTGCATATGCTTCCTACATGAACTTCAAAGTTTATCAAATGGATGTGAAAAGTGCATTCCTAAATGGTGAACTCAAGGAAGAAGTTTATGTTCAACAACCTCCGGCTTTGAGAGTAGTGAATTTCGACTATGTCTTAAAGCTTGATAAAGCCCTTTATGGACTCAAACAAGCTCCTGTGGCATGGTATGAAACTCTCTCACCTTCCTCATTCAAAACAAGTTTGTCGAGGAAAGATAGACAACACATTGTTTATCTATAGGACAAAACATGATGTGACATCGTCCAAGTATATGTTGATGACATCATCTTTGGCTCTACAAACTACACACTTTGCAAACAGCTTGAAAAACTGATGACAAAGAAGTTTGAAATGAGCATGATGGGTGAACTCACTTACTTTCTTGGACTACAAATCGTGCAAACCGATAAAGGAATTCCATCCGTCAAGAGAAATACACAAGAAATATCTTAAAGAAATATGAGATATCCGATCGTGCCTCGTTGAAGACACCAATGGTCCCTCCTAACAATCTTGGACCCGATCTCACCGGCAAATCACCAATCAAACCCATTTCGTAGGGATTGTTGGCTCTTGATGTATTTAATCGCCTGCACTGCACATACAATTCTCACCGTCTCATAGCTAGATATCACCCAATCCCAAAGAATCCCACCTCACCGCAGCCAAAAGAATACTCAGTACTGAAAGGAACCCCAAGCCTTGGACTTTATTATCCAAAGTGCCTGTGGTTTGATCTCAAAGGGTACTGATTCGATTATGTTATACGCAACATGGATGTAAAAAGTACCTCGTGGTCCCACAATTTCGAGGAAAACTGTTTGTTGGAGTGCTAAAAGCATCAATCACATATGTCTTCACCGTCAATATGTGGCACCGCAGGATGTTGTGCCAATGTTCTATGGATGAAAAGTCAACTCAATGACTATGACATCCATTTTAAAATGGTACCTATCTTTTGTGACAACACCAAGGCCATTGCAATCTCCAACAACCCCGTCCTTCATCAAAGAACCAAACACATTGATATCGATATCATTTCATCCGGATCACATAATGAAAGGAGACATAGAACTTCATTTCATCCCTACCGAATATCAACTAGTCGATATCTTCACCAAACCTTTGATGAGCCATCCTTCGTGAGATCGAAAGTCGAATTGGGAATGCTTGACATTGAATCTCGTGCATCCGAAACCAATCTCAATAAGTTCTTTGAAATGGCTCATCTTCCCGAACATCCAAATTATTCCTCACCGAATGAGTAAGACTCACTAGTGTCCCCGACATTAAGCATTGAATGAGTAACTAAATGCTCCAAGTATTAGTTACTTAAATGTCCTAGGTTGGTAATCCCACCAATTTAATATAGGAATATATGTCTTACTGTCAGGGGTATCATCATTTACCTCACCCCACTTGGCATTAAATGCCTTCTCTCACATAAAATATCCTATGGATATTTTATTATCGCAAAAGTGCACTTTTACCGGTATTGCAACTGCTTTCCTTGAAGACGGATTTTATCATGAAGTGATGGGTGGCATTAAATGTGGAATATCAAACGATTTCAAAAGGGACTTTACATATCCACGCTTATACAAAACCACCCTCTCACTACTCTATAAATACCCTCTTCAAAACCACAAAACACACACAAATTATTTTCTGCAACTAAACTCACAAAATCCTTTCTCAAATCCAAAAATTTTGTGTTCTCAAAATCTTCAAACCTCTTTGAAAAACTCTCCTTGTAAACATTTACAAAAGTTTTTCATCAACAAACTTGAGAGATCTAAAACTTTGATTGTTCTAGTCAAAACATTTTTTTAAACCCTAAAATCTTCTTTAATGGAAATGGCTAGAACACAATCTCTCCGCTTGCTTCTCAAAGGTAGGGATCTTACTAACGTTGAATTTAAAACAAATAATGTCATAGGCAATTTTGAATACCCCGAAAATGTCCCAACCTATAAAGACATTATAAAATTTTTATTCAACCGCCCACCAAACGGCCTTTGTAAATGTCCTCAAGATCGCACCTAAACTACCTCGGGAGTTTTGGGCAATGCTAAAGCCTTTGACCCGACACCTCTATCGATGAGAATAACCTTAGACCACTGTGGAGTATCTCATCGTTCGTCTTAATGGGGCAACAATACACCCGGATTACAAAACGCTTTGCACTTCAACTGTGGTTAGATTATAACAAAGGTGTTTATGTCGCCCATCCCGAACCCTCCATGTTGAAGGATGGGTTAAAACAAATCGCTTTAGATCCTACTTTTTGGACAAGACCCCACCACTAAAAGTTCATTCCCGTGGCTCGAGGATCCTATTCACTTTTGTGATTCGTGTCCTCATGGAACCACTCATCCACCGAACAAGTTAACTATATTCATTGATGATGGCATACCGCTCGATGAATGGGGTCACCGTCGACATAGGGGAGATCATTTACAAGTGATCTCATAACTAAACTATAGAGCAAAACTAGGACGGCACGTTTCGTATCCTAGGTTTGTCTCTTGTGCTTTGCAATCACATCGGGTTCCAATTATACTCGTGGGATGAAAAATTTGAAATTTACCGCATCCCGAGCCCATCAAACTTTCAAAAGGACCCATCCCTTGTCACTCCCTATTGAATTGACGCCCACATGATTGCTATAAACAATCTAAGTGGATCTGTCTCCAAACCCCGCTCCTAAAAAGAGAAAGGGAAGTCTCAGACTCGACTAAGACCAAACCCAAGTCTCAGGCCCTAAGGCTTGTGAGCACAACCTAAGAGGCACAAAAGCCCAAGACCGATTTGACACCCACGATGACTGGCAACATCCACCCCGTGACAACGAAGGACACCGATACATCACGCCAAGGCCCTTGGTCACACCTACTACTCCCCAAGATCCGTAGGAAACAAACAACCCGGCCGGTAGGGGAGCGCCCACCACGCTCGATGATGACATTAGCAAATCAAAGCCTTTGTCCGA
This sequence comes from Chrysanthemum lavandulifolium, assembly GCA_022545495.1. NCBI lineage: Eukaryota > Viridiplantae > Streptophyta > Magnoliopsida > Asterales > Asteraceae > Chrysanthemum > Chrysanthemum lavandulifolium. Next base: position 253,468,621 of record CM040244.1, on the reverse strand, counting down.
GGGCACACCGATCGATCCCAAAGACTCTGGGAAACAAACAACCCACCGATAGGGATACAACAATCACCGACTCGCAAAAGGCACTGAAAACCCATCGCTGTCTCGTGGGTCACTGGGGACAAAGACTGGAGGAAAGAAACAACCCACCGATACGGAACCCAAACCAATCCCGACTCCCGAGAAGACGCTGGAAACTCCCACCGCTGTCCGAGGGGTCCACGGGGACAAATACTCGTAGGATCAATACCACCACGATATGGAACCCATCCCCTCCATTGTTAATCGCTGTCGAGGTTGCCGAAGTTACAACCGATGATGAACCCGCTAAAAGTGATGATGTTATTTTATCGCCAGGGAAGAAGTGGACGCCGAGGTTCAATCGAACAAGAGCCTCACCGATCCAAAGGAGCGCATAAATCCCCATTTCAACATGATGATAATGCTTCGAGTCCTCCTCAAGCTCGATGAATTCAAAGAGTTTGACAATGTTCTTCCTCTCACCGAAAGGCGCTTGGCCTGATCACCAAAGCTTCAAGGAAGCTATACTCGTGGGTTACTAAAACATTGTGGGAACAACATAATCGAGGTCACGCAAGTTATGCCGATCTAAAGGTCGAGGTACAAGGCTTCATGAAAATGTTCATGAGCATGTGGACTTGATGTATGACAAAATTTACCGACTGGATGAAAATATGGCTAGCTTCTTAAGGCATCTTCAGAGTGTAGGCACAAAGGTCGATGAAATCGTGGAGTTTGTCAAAGAAGATCCGCACTTAACTCTCAAGTGCTAAAGGCTACCGAGGCATACTTGAAACAATCCTCAAGCCTCATCGAATCGTTAGATCCGCTCAAGTCTCGCAAATGTTCGTGGTCTTCCATCCTCACCCGCCTCTTCAAGCTACATTGACTCTTTGAATACACAGTGGCGACCATAGCTCGTGCATCCTCTTCCCGGCCCGGAATCTTGGTCCCCGGATGACCGCCTTGAGCTTTCTCAGCTAACTTGGATGCAAAGGTCACCGTATTCGTGCAGATACTACAGAGATTAAGGCTATAATGACCGAAATCTATCAGCCTTCAAAGGTCAAGCTTAGTCCCCTCAAGAATAACACCAACTCTTGCCCTCACCCAAGCTCCGACAATAGTTGAGGGGAGAATATTGTCAAGAAACCTCTTCACACCGAGGGGATCAAACACCACCGCCTCGCCGCCCAACATCATCAGAACCAGTCTCAGCAATACCCATCTCATCCCTACCACCATAAACATCAACTACAACACTAACAGTCACAACACCTATCATGACAACAACACCACCCTTGGTTGCATCTTCTTCCTCAGGCCAGACAAAGGCAAAGGCATAATGACAACAACTGAGCCTGAGAAGATTCCCTACAAAATCGGTGACACTGAATACCTCTTCACTCCTCAACAGCTAACCAAACACCTTGCTAAAGAAGAAAGGAGATTGAAACAAGCTGAGGATGATAAGAAGACCAGAGAAGCACTGGAAAAGGTTGTCGCCGAAGAAGCTGAGAACATGGGATTAGATCCAAGCAAGCTCCCAAAGGGTCAGCAGACAAAAGTTCAAGGATGCTCAGTCGCTCAAATGATTGCAATGAGAAAGAAGTATGAAGCAAAGAAAAGAAAGTGAAGCTCTCGTGAAAGAACGAATAGATCATTACAACCGGACAATGACAAGTCAAGGAAGCTCGAGAAAATCATCGATGTCAAAATCATCCACAACTCCAAACCATTAGCAATGAATGTCTCTGGGGGCCGATAAGAGACATTTCGAGATTCATGAACCCTTAACGCTCACCGACTTTGGGATCACCGAACTCGATGAACTTGGTCCAATTATTGAAAAGAAGCAAAATAAGGTGGTTAAGGAGTCGATGAAGATGCTCAAGAAAGATATGAAAGGTCGAGATGCACCGCCTAACCGGGAATTCACCGCTTGATCGCACCTCAAGGATCTCAACCACAAGCTTCCACCGCAAAAGGAAAAGAGTTGAGTTCCAACCGAGATCAAAGTGCCCGCTTAGAATGCAATAGAGATCGCCTGAGGGTGTAAAATTTGTGAACTGCTTAGTGATTGAAAAGCTCGAAGAGGGCTATTCCACATTGATGTCTATGGAAACCATGCATTTCAAAGATGGAGTGATATTGATCAGTCCCAAAGGGTCGCAATGATCACTATATTCCAGCTGGCCTCTCGGATCCAATCCTCAAAGAAACATCGTGTTCTGTCAAGACCAATACTAAGATAAGAGACCATCCCGATAGGGAAACACTCATCACCAAGAAAGTGAAACTTGAAGCACTGGGTATCCATCTGGACTGACATCATTTTATCCTCTTGTACTAGTGATAGGAACTATGTAATCTGATCAATAAAAGATGTATGTTTTTGTTATATTATTCAAAGTTCCTTATTGTATTCATTAGTACATTTAGTGTAAGAAGAAGCCATTTGCTCACTTACACTGATCAAACACTTAGGCTATTTATATATCCAAATAAGGGAGACCTGGGTTCAAGAATACCCAAACCCTTAAACTAGGATTTGAATAGAAAATATCCTAAGTGTTTAATCCGTTAAACACAATCGTGTCATCGAGCGAATAGTCTCTCAAAGGAGCCATCTTCGTGACACTTAGTATGAGGCGGAAGAAGCCTCCACTCCGCAAGGCGGAACTTAAAGGGTGAAGACTAAGTCAAGAAGAAGATGGTGGATTCAAAGTGAGTGATGACAATAACTCATCAATCCCTAAGACTCTCTCCAACTGCTTACATCAAGACAAACAAGGAAGATATCAAGGCTACAAAGATCAAGAATGAGTCGGACTAGGCGGAAAGTTTTACCCGATAAAACTAAGTCCCCAAGTATTTGTCCGCTTTATACATAGTCTCAATCTATCAAGATCATATCTTCCCATTTATAGTAAGCGCGATTCTCCGTCAAAGGAAATAGCTTCACGCCTACTATAAATAGAAAGGTGAATAAAGAACCGAATATATCAATATTCGTGTTTGTCGTGATCTATGTTTTTGTCTTCTAGGTTAAAGTTAATAATCATACTTGTATAAATAGCATAAGAGAATGAGTGAAAAGTTTAAGCTTGTGAATTGTAAAACACACATACACACAAGCCAACTTTTCACCCTCCATATACAACTTTATCCTTGAGCTAGCTCTGGGTTCTAAGAGTTGTGCTCTGACTTAGCCCGAGCTTAGAGAGGAGTCACCCCAAACTTTGTCATTTCAATCCCAAGTACTATTCCGCAAGTACTTGGGTAACGATTCTTTGATTTATTTCTAATAAGAATATGATGTTGAAAATTACTTGTGTGTTTTACTTACATTACTTTCACCATTATTCATCGTTAAATTGTTTTAAGTACTTAATTGCTTTTAAACGATAGTGAATAGGGAACAACAGTGTTCGAAGGTGTTTACAAGAAGTCTCATGAATTTGCCCTTTAATAGAGTTTCGTCCCTTGAACTCTATTTCATGCTCCCCAAGCTCGATAGCCCATTCGCCACCCTTCCGCACTTTTCGTGCTTTAACAAGATCCGCTTTGAGTGGCTTGTCAAGAATGTTGCAAAATCGTGAATCGGTAGTCGCGGTCGACCACCCCGCAATGTAGTAATCGGTCAAGGCGGATTAATCGGTGATTAATCGGATTGGCATTTCCGCAAGTTTTGGGTATTTCTGGAGACCAAACTAAAGATCTTAACTGATTCCAAGCCTACTATGTTTCCAAACCTCAATAAAAGGGGTAGCAATGCTTTGGGCATGCTTTGTTGATGTCAGTAAAGTCAACACACATGCGCCACCCTCCGTCGCTCTTCTTTACCATGACTGGATTGGCCACCCAGGTTTGGTATTTGACTTCCCTTAGAATGCCTGCTTGTGTCTTCATCGACCTTCTTGCAGGCATCAGCATTTCTTCGGGGGCTAGGCTCCTTCTTTTCTATTTCATGGGCTCAATATGCATGTATTCATTGAGCTTATGCTCTGTGCCGAAGGGCTGTCCATCCATTAGCAATGTTCTTGGGACTCCTGTCATGTCAGAATATTTCCAAGCAAAAATATCAAGGTTAGTCCGCAACAGTTCTGTGAGCTTCACCTTAAAACTCGTCGGGAGTTGCTTTCCTATCACCACTGTCTGTTCGGGGTAGCTAGGGTTTACTACGACCCGCTCTTCTGCATCCGTACAGCTTAGAATCGCTATCGGAGACTCCTCCAATTCTTCCTTGACCCTCTTGACACCATATACTCCCTTATCCGCCCCATAATTAGAATGAACAGTTCCCACTCCGAAGGGAGTTCGGAACTTAATGGCAGCATGCATGGTGGAAACAACAATGCCCATCTTTTGCATAGTTGTTCTCCCTATTAGCAAATTATAAGGAGAATCTGACCTGACTATGAGGAAGGTGAGCGTTTTCGTGCAAGATAAGGGCCCTTCGCCTATAGTGATTTCCAACGGTACCTCTCCAAGGGGCCATGAGTGTTCACCGGAGAACCCTACCAAAGGTGTTTTTGAGTCTACCCTTTGTGAGCATATAGAACGTTTGAGGTTTAGGAAGCAATGCTCATAGATGATCTCGCAGGAGCTTCCACAATCCATGTATGCTTGGTTGACCTCCCTGTTGGAGACCCGTACCTTGATGACTACGGGGTCGGTCGAAGGTGTCTACCCCAGAATGGATGGGAATGTTATCTCCCCTACGCTTCCCAACTCCCCATCTGCTTCTTTCCGTTTCAAGGTTGGATCATGCCTGTGCACCATTAGTATCTGAGCTTCGCATGGGTAGCCTCCTTTTTTTCCTTTCCACTCACCCAACTGGGTGTCAAGAACTTGTCCTTTCCTTCTTGATTCCTTTAACCGTGTGTGCCAATTTTCCGGATCGATCGCCTCTTCACTCTCTCAGATTTATGGTGTCGCGCCCATGGTCTTCGTGAAAGTGGCGATTTCGACATGTCCCCGGCTTTGCTTCATGCTGACATTCGAGGTGGCGGATCGAAGGACTTTGCGACTTTCTCGGTAGCAAGGATCTCCCTAGGAGATTTGACCAGGTTCGCTAAGAGTCCATGGTTCGAGCCTTTGTTGTAGGGAGTAAAGTGGTCTCTGTTCTTCTTTCTATTCTTGGATCCTTCCCAGGAGGACCCTCTAGAGAATTTATCGGAGGCTTCTCTTTGTTCAATCGGAGCTCCATTTGTTGCTACTTCCTTGGACTCAATCCAAGTGTAAGTCTTCTCCAACAGTGCCTTGTAAGTGGTAGGAAGATCGGTGGATAGGAATTCCACCAAATTTCGAGTTCATAAACCATGTAAGAAGCCGTAAACTTTGTTCCTCGTGTAACCCTAGAATTTGCAAAGTTTCATCTGTACCTTGTGTTAAGGCCCTTGTGCTTTCACCGTCCTTTTCGATGGTATGTACGGCTAGATGGGTATTGGTGTACTTCTTCCTTGGCTAAAGTGTGATCGTAACTTAGCCTTAAGATCGCTCAGACTTACAATGCTCCCCAACTTTTGCCCATTCCACCATATTCATGGAGTCTTGGAGCGTGTATGTGAACATGTGGCATGCTACGGCATGACCCATTTCGCATCTTGATAGCGCCTTCAACAAATGTAAGAAGTTGTCTGGATCGCCTTTCCGTCAGAGGGCGCTATGCGAGCGGGCATCTTAACGCCATCGTGCAGAGGGTAGTCTTCGATCCACTTCACAAAATGTATGCAAGCTCCCGAGGATCTCGACATAGTAAGGGTTATGTAGAGGCGGATAAACAGCGAGGGTCAGACGGGCTAGGAAGTGGTTGTGAGAATGCATCGTAAGTCGCGGGAGGTTGGTACGAAGGATTTCCACCCACCTACCGTGTAGGGTGTCTGGTGAAGGTGTCCGAGGGTACTTGGCCGGTAACTTTGGTTGTGAAGAGAACCATCGGAGGGTAAGTATTATAGGTTTGAGGTGTAGGTAGGGATTCATTCCCGAGGAGGTGATGGTTCATCCTGCAGTACGGAGGAGGTCCTCCGACACCCGAGACGATGATGGAGGTATCGAGCCTCCATCCCTTCTCTTCCTAAGTGGGCAGCTAGAGAGGCGGAGGTTAACCCTCCATTTCCCATCGGGTTGCTTCCTCCGCTGGAGTTCTCGCCTTCTTTCACTCTTTACTCTTTTCCTTTCTTCCCGGTCTCATCCGGGACCTTCTTCAAAACCAACAGTCCTTTCATTAGCCCTTCTTATGGAAGGAGAACCATTCCGTATGGCCGAACCCCCCCCCCCCTGTTAATTGGTTGAGGCCTTTCATCTACCTCGATTTCTTCATCATATTCCTCACTGGAATATTCCAGTTCCCTTCGCATCTCAGTGTTGCGAACTTGCCTTTTGTGAGCCCTCAGCAAGGACTCTAAGGCCTCTACAAATTTTCCTCAACGAAGGCATGGCTAATTTCTAGAATAGGGTTAGCGGAAGTCGAGGCGTGATGTACGGGAGTGGTTTCAAACGATATCGTAGTGAAGGTGGAGGCGCATGAGGCGAGATTACTCAGATAGTTGTGTTTAGAGGTACCAGGTAGAGAAACCCGTGGAGGTGTATCGCCCTTCCCGGTTCCATGCCGGAAAAGTAGCGAATCGGTTAAGGTTTCAAGAGTTGGTGATTACGGGACTAATAGTAGCGGGTCCCACGGATGGCGCCACTGATTGTACAATAAATTGCACTACCAGGCTTTGATGATGATCAAAGGTATGGGGTGTATGTTCCACCAAGATTGTCTTTCACCGAGGATAAGAAATACGAAGACACTACGTTAGTGATTACGCAGGGTCGACCTCGCGAACCACCTCCCATGAGAGTAAGCATGAGTTATGGTTGTATAAGTGTGTTTAAGTAAAGAGATGAGTGAGGAATGAGCTTACTATAATCCTCCGCCATTCAACCTATTTATAGTGGAAGAAATAGGTTAGGCACCTCACAAGAAATATCGGAGAACACGGGGGCCCCATGCTTATGGGTAACCTGCTAGGCTTAGTGACCCACGCTCAAACTTGGCGGAAAGCCGAAAGAGGGAGATCGGGTTTGACCAAGTCGAGGTTCTCCTATAAGTTGCTCCTTCGTCAAGCATACCCCGAATGGCTTAGGGCTTCTAATGGCGAATTCCCCATAGGTAACCTTCGTGTGTACGAATGGTTTGACGCCCAAAAACATTTAGGAGACCTAACTTGGGCCTTCATTTAGAAGGGCTTCGACACGTCTCGAAGGGTGTCCTTCGAGCTGTTCGGAGGGTAAATCATCAACTTCGCTCCTCCGTTTATCCGTGGCGAACAAGAGGATCTGACCGATGACAGAGCTTTGTATAGGGGATGGTTTGAATTATGTCACGGATCCTTGGCTGTTGTCGAGGTGTTTAAGAGGTTTGAGCGTTTAGGTTATCACAATGCAGAGCTCTACAAAGCCTACTCCACTTGTTCTGGTCTTGACTCTCAACTCTCCAAGGTTCATAACAGCCTTCGTGTTCAGTTTGATGCTAACGAGAGACTTGCCGCAGACCATCAGGCTCTCCAGGGAACCCACCAAGATTGTGCCCGAAGGGAGGAGAAGATGGGGTCCCGTTTGGCATCTTTGGAGATGGAGATAGGTGAGTTGAAGGCTAGAGATGAAAAGAGGGGGAAGAAGATGGAGTCGCTGGAGGAAGCCTTGAGGAAGAAGACTGTTTAATTGGAAGAATCTGAAAAGGAGGCTTCGGTATTGAGGGATGATGTCCAGAAGCTCGCCGTTAGTGTCGGTCATGAGAAGATATTGAGGTTCAATTATGTGAAAGAGTTGATCCCGGCGGTTGTTCGCCGTTTGCATGGAAGTACTGAGTACATGCAAGCTTGGGGAGACGTTTTTAATGCTTCCATCGATTCTGGTTACTTGGACGGTATAAGGGAAGGCCGGACTGAGGATGAGGTGAACAAGATCCTGGCCTCTCAGAAGGACTTTGATATGAAGGCCGTTGAGGGGTTTACTTCCGCGTACGACGAGATGTTCACAAGGTCTTTCCCCTATATCGAAAAGATCAGGAGTTCATACCATCTTCCTCTTGCTGATTTGAAGAATGTCCTCCCCGAAGGGGCTGGGTCCACTCCGGGTGCCGGCACTTCCGGGGGATCCTAGTCTTTCATTTATTTGTTATGTTATGATGTTTGAATGTTGGAACAATATTTTTATTTGTGTTATGATGGGCCTGCGTGCCTTTAAGTTCTGTAATCAAACAATTTCATTCGTATCTCTGTGGTTGGTTGGTGTAACTTGACAATACTCGTAATTATGCTAATTTGGGCCGTTCGTATATCCGATGGCCATTTTTGATCATTTATGTATACATGTTTGTGTTTGTATGTATTTCGTTGTCGCCTGTTGGTGGATACACTTGGGGGCTCATCCTCAAGCGCCACGCCTTCGGGGTATCTCTATGCTCGTTAGGCTAATACGCTCACCTCTTCCTTAATGACTTGGCATTATTTTGGGGTATGCAGTTGCCTAAACGAATGGTACATGGGCTTTCCCTAGTGTCGTTGCACTTACGAGGGTATAATAATTATAATCGTTGGGTTTTCGGCTGCGCGGTCGGAGGTAGCTAGTCCCCACCGGCTATACCTCCCACTTTTGCATGAAACACAATCATGGGAAAATTTTCCTCCTCCATCATAGGTAGGGGAATGTATCATTGCTAATGAAAGTAGAAATAAAGTAGTCTATGCCCATAGGCATACATCTCGTTTGGTGACATTCTAAAGGAAACACTTCTTTAAATTCATAGCGTGCCATTTCCGGGGCACCTCTTCCTCATCCATAGTTTCCAACTTGTACGAGTCGTTAAGGTGTGCTTCAGTGATCCGATAGGGCCCTTCCCACTTTGGCCACAGCTTGCCTTGATCTTCGACTCTACTGGCTTCATTCTTTCGGTACACGAACTCTCCTGGTTTAAAGGACACCAAGCGTGCTTTCCGGTTGTAGTACTTTTCCAACTTCGTCACCCCAAACCCGCTTGTTTAGAGAAGAAAACTGTTCCTGTCTGCTTTTTCTTTTTTGATTGATTTTATGACCGATAGAAATGGAAACTTTTTTATTAGATGCCCTAAACTAGACCCCACTTTCGATTAGATAGGTTTCGGTCTTAATCAAGATAGGTCAAGGGCGCGTCGGAACGGTCGGTAGCTACTTAGTCTCATCCGAGAGTCTAATCTCCAGGTCATGATTGAGACGAATTTCCTCTTCATTTTGTTCCTCTATGCGGTGAGGGTATTCTTCCTCGAGGCCTTTCCGTATCACCCTCGTTCTGTATGTTAGAATACCTATTTCACCGGTATGACCGCTTACTCCCATAGGTGCGTCAAGGGCATTTTCGCTGCTCGCTTTGATGGACGCCTGCGCCCATAGGACATTCGGTAGCTCGCCTACCCACCCTGCCTTTGCACGCCCCAACCTTGCTTTGATTCCCTCCATCAAGCTTTTGTTTGCCCTTTCCACCAATCCGTTGGCTTGCGGGTGGGCTACGGCGGTGTTCATTTGCTTGATGTTAAGCTTTTCACACCAATTTTTGAAGGGATTGTCCACAAATTGTTTTGCGTTGTCCGTGACAATGATAGCTGGGAGACCGAAGCGGCAAACTAGGTTGTCCCCTACGAACCTTATGACATCTTTGTCGGTGATCCTTGCCAATAGCTTGGCCTCCGTCCACTTAGTGAAGTAATCAATAACGACTAGGATGAATTTGACCTTTCCCGCCGGGGTGTGGACCCACTATATCCATGCCCCATTGGTAGAAGGGCCATGGGTAATGATGGTGTTAGCTTGGTTTTGGAAGTTGCAGACCGAGGAGTGGATCCGCAAGAGTCACATTTGAGTATCTCATTTTCGGCCCGGTGCATGGCGGGCCAGTAGTATCCTTGCCGCATGGCTTTTGCCACGACCGATCGTGGGCCGGAATGCATCCCACAGGCTCCCATGTGTATTTCCCGTATAACGTAGTTCGCCTGTAAGGGGCCAACGCATCTCATCATAGGTACTAGGTAGGCCTTTTGTAGAGTACTCCATCTTCCATGACATATTGGTTTATCTTCATCCTTAGGGTGCGGGATTCGTTTAGATCTTCTGGCCAGATCCCTTCTTCGAGACACCGGACGATGGGAGTCATCCAGTTGTCCCCCTCTTCTTCGACAATGTTATTGACTTCCTTCCCTTCCGTTGACCTTTCTCGTAGCACTTCCACCAAAACTTCCTTTGTCAGATGGTCAAAATAGACCGTAGCCAATTTGCTGAGAACATATGCCTTTTGATTCTGGCCTCTAGGAATGTTCCGGATGGTGAAGCTTTCGAAACCTGCTACGTACTCCTTTTCCTTTGTCGAATACTTGACCATGCTCTCATGACTTGCCACATAATCCCCGTTTATCTGGTTGGCTACCAGCTTAGAGTCCACCCGGACCTCGAGATGGCGAACGTGCATGCTTTCTGCCATTCGTAAGCCTGCTAGTAGGGCTTCGTACTCAGCTTCGTTTTTGGTACTTTCAAAATCAAGTCGAATGGCATAGGTAAACTCCATCCCTTATGGGCTAATCAGCACAAGACCCGCTCCAGAGCCCTTGTTGTTGGATGCCCCGTCTGTGTACAGGAGCCACTTCCCTTCTTCCCTCTTTTTTGCAGCTGGCTGTTCAAAATACCTGCCATTACCTTCTCCGATGGGAGTTTCCGAAAGGAAATCCGCCAACACTTGACCTTTGATCGCATTCCGAGGCTCATAAGTGATATTGTAAGCACCCAACTCCACCGAATACTTAGCCAAATTCCCGGATGCCTCTAGCTTGTTGAGTATTTGCTTGATCGGCTGATCCGTGATGACCTTGATAGGGTGTGCTTTGAAATACCTCCGGAGTCTCCGCGACATGTGTAATAAGGAAAGTGCTAACTTTTCTATTGGAGCGTAGTTCTTTTCTGCCTCGTTGAGTGTCCGACTTACATAGCGGACCGGTAATTGCTTTCCCTTCCTTTCGGTCAACAGGATTGCACTGACTGCCTCTTCAGAGGCCGCGAGGTACACATACAACGTTTTTTTCGCCATAGGCGTGGTCAATGAGGGGAGATCCATTATCAGCTTCTTCATCTCCTGGAAAGCTTTTTATGCTTCTTCCGTCCATCGATACTCCTATTTGTTTTCCTTGGTGATGTTCTTAAGGGTTTCAAAGAAGGGTAAGGATCTTTCGGTAGACCGGGATAAAAAATGGTTAAGTGCCGCCAACTTTCCGCTGAGACTCTGCATTTCTTTCAAGGTCTTGGGTGATTGCATGTCCATGATCGCCTTCGTCTTCTTCGGGTTTGCCCGGATCCCTTCTGAGGTCACCATATATCCCAAGAACTTTCCTTCCTTCATCCCGAAGGAGCACTTCTTAGGGTTCAGCTTCATGTTTATCTTCCGAAGGTCGTGTATCCCATGACTGACTCGATCTTCCAGTCGATCTCCGCTAGAGGGTAGTAGTCCTTAGGGTAGGCAAAATTAATGTTTTTGAAATCAATGCACATACGCCAGCTCCCATCACACTTTTTGACTAAAACAGGGTTGGATATCCAGGTGGGGTATTTCACGGGTCAAACGATGCCAGCTTTAACCCGTTCTTCAACCTCTTTTGTGACTGCTTGGCTTCGATCTGCTGCCAACATCCGACAATTTTGACATACTGGATCCATCGATGGGTTGGCGTTCAACGTATGTTCGATTACTCTTCGGGGAACCCCTGTCATATCCGCGGGTTCCCATGTAAACACATCCAGGTTCTTTTAGAGAAGCTCTTTGAGGTGCCTCTTGCACTCAGGGGATAAGGTGCCTCATATCGTCACGGATTGTTCCGGGAAATCCTGATTAATCACCACTTCTTCCGTTAAGCCTACCTCATTGGTCTTTCCTGGTTCTTGATTATCGAGCTCCGGCGGAGCGGCCTGCATTCTTTCTAACCTTCTGCATTCCGAGATAACGACTGAACGAATTATGAGGGTGGAAATTCCTTTAGGGGTGGGAAACTTCATCATGGAATGCACTGTGGAGGGTATGGCTCTTAGAATCTTCAGTCCCGTCCTTCCCAATATCACGTTGTAGGGTGATGGAGCACGGATGACAGTAAACTTCATTCTGACCTTCCGATATAGCCCTTCGTCTCCAAACGAGACATCCAGCTCGATCTTCCCCAATGGTCTAGTCAATTGCCCAGCAAACCCGAGTAAATCTGTCTGCGTTTGTTTCAGTCGAGACCTTATCGCCGGACTCAAGTTGTTGAAGCAATGTTCGAACATCACTTCAACCGAGGCTCCTTCATCCACAAATACCCTTCTTACCAAATACCCCTCCATGTTTGCTTCGATTATGAGGGGGTCGTCCGACACATCTCCGTCGAGGAGGGAAGGAAAGGTTATGGGTACATTCATCATCCCTTCTTCTTGCTACGTTGATTTTCTATTCTTCCTCTCCGGCCACGCCCGGATCATGTCAATAACCTTGTCTTTGGTTCCCGTTTCTTTCTTAGGTGGATCCCTTCTACCCTTCTGCCTGAGATCCTTTATCAGATGGTTCAACTTTCCTGATTCCAAGGCCAGCTCCAGTTGCTTCTTGAGTTGGTAGCAATCGTTCGTGTAGTGCCCTTTTTCCCCGTGATAATCACAGTACTTGTCCTGATTCTCCTTCCTAGGTGGCTCACGCATAGGCTTCGGAGGAGGTAAGCGTAATTGATGCTCAGTGGCAAATATTTCCTTCGGAGGTTTGATGAGCGAATCCAGTGTCAATCGCGGAGTGTTTTGACTTAAGTGATCAACCCGAGAGGGCAAGTAAGGTGCCGATCTATCTCCATGACGTTAAGAACTTCCACGATCCTTGCTTGAATATCCATTTTTCCCATCGTTTCTCTTGTCCCTTCCGTAATGTCCTCTAGCGAACCTTTCATCCTTCCGGAAGGGACCGGTTGAAGCTCTCCTGGTTGTGTCATAATGTTCTCCCCGGGGAAACTCCGTGCTAGCGAAAGCTTCTTCCGACCTGACAAAGTCATCCACCCGAACCATCATCTCATCCAATGTCTTTGGCACTTTGTCAGCAAACCGTTTAGCTAACTCGGGGCATTTGCATCCACTCATGAACGAGGAGATTCTCATGATCTCCTACACCTAGATAAACCCTGCCTTGTAGTCCATCTTTCTTTGAACTGGCGCAAATACATTAGCCCTTCTCACAATCTTAGTTATTTCTGTCGGATCTTTGAGACAAGCTTTGTGCAAGGAAAAGCGAGCCTCAAATTGTTCCCTGAAGTCAGCCCATTCGTCTATGCTGCCCGGAGGAAGGCGGTCAAAACATCCTCTTGCCTTCCCGTCCAGAGTTTGTTGGAACATGCGACTCCATACCGGCATGGGCCATTCCCCGTGTCCTGCAGCCCCTGTGAACCTATTAAGATGGTCCTCGGGGTCTGTCGATCCATCGTACAGTTTGATATGGGTGGGCATCTTATGCTCCGGTGCTGAGAATTCGATTATTCGCCTGGTGAAAGGGGACCTTGAGACTTCCTTGAAGGGCTTCCCGAGATCGTCATCCTTTATCTTACTTCCGGTCACAATCTCCTTCTTCTTGTTTGCCGGTTCACCCTTATCCGGAGCTGTTTCGTCGGCGAAGTCCAACCGTATCGGATCGATAGTATCCATTCGGCTGTTGTGTTCTTTTATCATGGACTTGAGCGCAGTTACATATCCTTCTAACTGTTCTCTCGTCATTGGGGTGGAGTCAGATCCTCCTCTTCCGGAGGTTGCCGGAGGCGTTGAACCCGACATTCTATAGCCTTGGTAGATTGAATGCGGGTCCCACGGGTGGCGCCAATGTCGAAGCATTTTTTGTGAGGTCCTTCAGATATCCTTCAGTGTGTGTGTGTGTGTGTGAAATGATGCCTTTTCCCACCATCGATGCGTATTTATATCCTCGGTGTCACTATCCGGCCCCTACCGCTATTTTCTCCGGACCGCTGGTGTTGTCGTACGACATCGTTCCTCGACATCGCCCTCGACGCCATCTCGACATCCGGGAATGAGACGAATTGTATCCGCGCTTAAATGCCAGCGTATTGTCGGTCAATGATCCTTCGGATATTGACCCTTCGGTGTGCTAATCGGTCGGGTATTAAGTCCTCCGGATGTTGAGCCGGCGGACCACATACGTCGTCATCATAGTTATGCCATTGGTCAGCAACATGCCCTATAACGTGTTGTTGATGCATTGCACTAAATGGTGAATAAATTGTTTTTCAAAAACTTGACTGTATATATTATCACCTCTAGTTATCGATGACTGCACATTAGGAGAAGTTTAGGTTTTATTATAATACGAAGACACTGGAACAATTAATGGTGGGGTTTTATAATCATAACATATTCAGTGTTTGGAACATTACTAGAATCCTATATGACGCTAAGAGCATGGGGTATGGTGGCGAATTGCTTCACCGAATCCGAGGTGGCACCTCATTGGTGCTCGTCGTTTCTTCACCGCTACACCACGAAGGCTCGCCGATTCCTTCCTCGCCGTTTAAACAACGAAGTAAACGACAAATGAGTTTGGTTTTTTTATTTTCTTTTCTTTTTTTCTTTTTTAGTTGTTTTGAGTGTGGGTGGAGCCCAAGTAAAGAGGTTTGGTTTACTTGTGAATGGTGGTATTTTTAAGTGGGTGTGTTGAAGTGATATGACACATGTGAAATTCAAGTGAAGAGAAGTGGCTAAGCCACCATACCCCATGCTCTAAAAGTGTTGTAGTAGTGGCTAGTAACTGTTAAAAGTAGTTTCAGCTCACCATTTCATAAATATTAATGAATTAGCTTTTTTTAATAAAAATAGTCATAGCTCATCGTTTTTTACTAAATGACCAATAAAAATCAAAATGTTTATTATTTATTGTTCACCGTCTCGAAAAGCTTCACATCACTTCGATGTCAAACATAACCTAAATCCTTAGGTACATTCGAAAGAACATTTGCCTCTTTTTTTTGTTTAGTTTTTAGTTAGATTTATAAACATTGACATGCCAATAAATATTGTTGAAATGGATGACAAACTTCTCATTCAGACCTTGATTTTCTTCACTATAATTTCTTCGTTCGTTAGTTAATTAACAAAACATTTAGTTGTGATCTACTATGATTATTTTCTTGATTAACCAAATGACTAAAATAACTTTTGTAAACTAATTAAACTTTGGTAATTTGTATATGGTAATTAGGTCAAGAAGTTTGCAATAAATAATACGGGGTTATAAAGGATTAAAAGTTATGGGCTCAACTAAGTACAATGGGCTGAGCCGTATATTTCTATTGGAGTATTGGACATGTGAATTGAATCAATGGACGGCCTTGTTTTCATTTATATGTTTGATTATAAGTAACCAAGTAGCGACTAGCGAGTAACATATGAGTACTTACCAAATATATACCAGCTTCCTTTGATCAAGTTATATGCTCATTTAAACAAAGATTTAGTTATCCCTAAGCGGGTGAAGTTAAAATAAAAGACAAATATCCGTAAAAGAATAAAAGATTTTTTTCAAAAAGTTCACTAAAATTCCCAAAAATCCCACAAGACGGTAAGCACAAGATAAAACTTTTGAAAACATTTTTATAATTTTGAGCTGACACGCTTTTTTAATGCACAAAACGAATTTTGATCATAAAAATTTTGATGCACAAAATTTTAACTTGTTTTAGTTTGACGCGAATGTTATTTCACGAAAAAGTCGAAAAGAACTTCAAGCAAAACCAATTTTGACGCACAAAAAGATTTAATGCATGAAACGATATTTTCATAATTTTTTGGAAAAATATCCACTTTTGAAAAAGTTTTCACAACTTTTTCACGCACCATCATACCCGATCTTGTGGGATTTTTTGAGAATTTTTCAACTTTTTCAAAAAAATCTTTTATCTTTTACTGATATTTGTCTTTTATTCGATCTTTATCCATCCCTAAGCATAGAACATTTTTTATTATGTAATGACCAAATATTTTTTTAACCGGGTGCACAACATTTTACTAAAGGATGAAACACAATCTCTTTGCATCGACGCATTTAGTTTTCTTTTCTTTCTTTTGTATTTTTAACAATAATTTATACTACCAATCAAAATCCATATCCAAATAAGGTAATTTGGGTTGGTTAATAATGACACTCAAGTACTCAACTACTCTAGTCAAAAGCAATTTAAGGAGAGGTATAATAGATTCGGTAAGTAAAAGAAATGAGATCACATCATGTTTAATTCTCTCAAGTTTTTCTCATATTAATACGTTATGAGAAATAGGAGATTAGTGAGTCTTATATTTTTATGGTTTTAAAAAGCGCGCAAAGGCTTTGTAAAGGCTTCTAAAAAACGTGAGTCTTGATCATGCCACGTCACGTCTTATGCTACTTTATATTACGTCTTTTTGTAAACTCGATATATAAGAAATATAATATAAATATATAAATATTTTCATATTTTGTGCCGCCTTATGTCACGCCTTATAAACACAAAAGCTTCGACTTAACTGCTAAAGCGTGAGGCTTAATCATCATATTTTACTTAAAAATAACCTCATTAATTAATTTATATTTATTTTATTGGTTCAAAATATTCAAATGAGACACAAACATTAATTTTTTTTTTTTTTATCAAACTCAGAAAGGCTGTTTTCTTGAAGAAAAAGTTTGGACATATATATGTTAGAAAAAGTGGAAGTACATTTGTCTCCAACATATGAACATATTGTTTTGCTTTTTGTTGTTACCTTTGTCTTCACCCAAACACTCAAAGTGACACAACACAAGTAGCAGCAGTCACCCACGGTTTCAAAGGTTAGGAGGCTCTGTTTTATATGTACATTTTCACTTATGTGTTGCTAATCTGCTATTATGTTGATGATATGAGTTGCTACTAAGTCATTTCTAAGGGGGGTTGTTTGGATAAGCATATTTACTCAACTAAATAACTTATATCTGGGTTATTTAAACACAATAAGCTATTAAAATGTGTCTGGATATAAAGGCTTATGTGTTTGTTTCGGCTTATATAGCCGGTTTATGGCTTATTTGGTTTTGGGCTTATGTTTCTTAAGCTCACTCTTAGTGGCATATTTTGAAACTTTTCGGCTTATGTTTATTCTGTATAAGTTTATTTCCTAAATAAACTTATATAAGCCGAAAAGTTTCAAAATAAGCCCCTAAGAATGAGCTTATGAAACATAAGCCGAAAACTTTCAAAATAGTCGAGTGTTATTAAAGAATCATTTGAAAATAAACTATTAACAGGTTTTATCCAAACGCTAAGGGGGTGTTTGTTTAAGCTTATTTGACTCGCTTAGAATCCTTGAGTCGACTGTTGGGCTTATTTTACAGCTTATTGACTTATTTTCCATATGCAAGTCATAATAAGCTCGTAAGTCGGAAAATTTTATCTTGCAAAATACTATAAGCCGAGTCAATAAGCTTCAACAAACACCCCCTTGAATTGTTTTAAGCTTATATTTTGGCTTATGAAGTTATCTAAGTACATAAACTCAAGTTGGTATTGAGCTTATTAGCTTTTCAAAAGTTAAATAAGCCCATAAGCAGCACAAATAAGCTTTAAACACCCCCTATAAGCTGTTATTCTACTCTAGAAATCGCCATATACCTATTCGGACTTAATTCAGGAATCGGCATATACATATTCTACTTTAGAAATCCGTTTCATGTTTCACTTGTAATTTGTGTTGAGAACTATCGCTTAAGTTGTGAAGACATATTTCGGTTGGTAAAAGGGGGTGTTTGGGATTGCTTAGTAAATTTGTTCGTTTGTAGACTTCTGAGTGTTTAGATAAGGAACTGGTAATGATTTTTAGAGAATATTGAATTCAAGGATATATGATGCCTTTTATTATTCCATCGATTTGCACTTATGGCTTATATATGGTTTTAATTTTGCATAACGAAAACTGTTTCATTGGACGTGCATTCATGTATGCAACACTAAACAGATGATGCGATTTAGTAGAATATGTTGTAACCAAAACAAAATGGAAGTTAAGATAGCATGGTGTATTTAAATGTGTACTTATTCCCTTAATTTTCACTCAAAGCTTATATTTGTCTTCTTTTTAGTATGATGAAACCGGCTAATGGGACATACAAAGCATCAAAAGTTGGCTCAGAAGATGTTATTGGCAACATGCCTGAGAATGTGATAACGCATATTTTGGATTGTTTGCCAATACAAGATGCGGTGAGGACTGGCATCTTGTCAACAAACTGGAGGTATAAGTGGGACTATGCTCACTCAACTTGTATTCAAGGAGGAGTTCTTTAAACCAGGTTTACAAGGCAGCATAAATTGCAATGAGGGGACTATAAGTAAGATTCTACTTCAACTTAAAGGTCCCATATTAAAGTTTGTCCTTTGTATACCAAGTTACATGGAATTGAATGTTGAGTATGTTAGTTGTTGGGTTATGTTCTTGTCCACCAAAGGAATTAGGGAGTTCGATATCACGAGCATGTATCCAACACCACTTAAGCTGCCTAGCCATCTTTTCTCATGCCTAGAACTCAGATATTTGTGGCTTCGTAACTGTTGTTTTCGTATGACACCTAGTTTCCGCGGTTTTCCAAATCTACTGACCTTACACTTTTCTCATGTAAGATTTGAAAGCGGAAACATTGGTGAATTTATAACTCGATGTCCCTTACTTGAAGATTTTAGTCTTGGCCAAAACTGTCGTATCGGCAAAGTGAAACCAATTGAGATTGCAAAGCTCACAAGTCTAAAAACGTTACAGTTGCCATTATGTCACCTTGAAACTATGGCCATCACAAGTCCAAGTATCTTTCAGCTTGTAGGTTGTCTTCCAAAACTTGAAATGCTTATCTTGGATTTTTTTAACTGCGAGGTAATACTATCTGATTTTGTTGGTCTATGATATTCAATTTATAAATTATCCCCGCAAGGCTTTATGATTAATTGTCTGCCTAGTTAATTGAAGTGTATCAGTTTTCTTCTTACAGGTTGTAGTAGAAGGTGTTGATAAGAAGCAGGTCACTGACACATTTCCTTGCCTCAAGACTCTTTTACTAGAGTTTCTGAATCTCAGCAGTCTTGACATGTTATCATTCGCTCTTGATATGATGTGGGGATTCCAGAATTTGCAGACCTTTGAAATCGATGTTAGTCGAATGAATATGTAATCATATTGTTCAACTTAAAATATGATAGAATGTGTGCATCTGAATTCTGAAATACTCCATTTAATTTAATCTTGTAGGTTACATACAGAAATCGTAGGCCACCGCCTTTTTTTGAGCCTTCAGAGGTAGACTTCAGTCGATTAAGGAAGCTGCAGCTAGAGTCTGTGTGGATTGGCTGTTTTAGATGTTCAGAGCCTGAACTACATTTGATGAAGTGTATACTTGCTTGTTCCCCTTTGTTGAAGAAGCTTGATCTTTCTCCTCATCATTCGAGAGTGTTTGGTGGTGAAAGAGGAAAGTCGAGGTTTGCTACAAAGTTGTTGCAATTCTATCGATCCTCCCCCATGGTTGAAATTTCCATCTTCGGGCTTTAGTATATTTTGAATCTAATTGGTTTATCCTATTGGTTTTGTGTAATTACATTCATCTATGGCTTAGGCAGACTCGATGGTAATTTTAGGCGGAACTTCTGTTTTTAATATGGTGACTATGCCATCTGTTTAGGAAAAGTGTAGGGAGTTTTGAAGATGTGATCTTTTAGGTAATGAGTATGTTAATTCTAAAACTGTTGTTGGGTAAATTAGTTATTCAGATATAAATGTCTTAAATTAGTTATTCAAACGTGGCACGTGTGTGAAGAGCACATGAATCAATGCTCGATACATCAAGAACACTGGTGCACATTTTACAGCAGTAATTAAGAGAGCTCGCCCATTGGTATTGAACTATTGATCCAGCTCTTTTATGTTGTAAAAGATGTGTAAGCTATAGTAGCCCCTTCATCGGCTCGGTCTATTTGAATCTGAATTCTATCTGTGAACTGTAACAAAACTGGAGAATCTAGATATTCTGAAACCTAACCCAAACTTTTCTCTGGCCATAAAGCAAGCCGGCGCACGTTCAACTCTACCCATCATGACCCCATGAGTGGAAATTCATAAAAATGCAAGTTTGATAACTAGAAGTATGTATCTGCAAGCCCTGAGTCCTGAATCAGACTTCATGTTGATGTTCATGACTTTAAATATAAGCTTGATAACTGGTAATGATGGGTTGTTGGGTAAAGAAGTGACTTTTTTTATATTCTTGTCATCAACAAAACTATAGCAGATAACCAAAGTGTATGCTTAACAAATAGGTACATGTATTTGTATTACATCAATAACAGCACAATTCAATCCTTCCGAAAATAAAACACAAAACAAACAAAATAATAGAACGCGCACTTCACAAGCTCTCAAAGACTCGAACTGAAAACAATATCAAGAAAAAAAGCACCTAGGCATAGTTGATAGATTTTACGCTCTAAAGCAAGCGAACCAACGGTTTAAGGGTGTCTGTGTAACGAAAGATTTAGCAAACCATAGACTTAATAACATAGAAACTAAAACCCACAACGAATATCATCATCATATGATGAGAAGCTCCAATGTGTGCATCGCTTTTACGGGGTGTATTATTTATGTTTCCACCTCCGGTTCCCCTTCCTCCTCCTTGTGCCTTGGCTAACGACACAATATCATCTTTCATGGATTCTTCAGTTTCATTCCAATTTAACACTGCATAGTTAATCACAGTAACTTATTATAAGGTTACAATAGGATGCTAAAAAGTAAAGCCTAAGAACACTTACCTCGAGATTCTTGGACTAGGCCTAGGCTTTTTGAATGTTCAGTCGTCGCATTTACTAGAGATAGCCTTGATGGGATATTGGCAAAAGTAGAACGGCGAGTAACCAACAACAAATATTTAGCTTTGTTATTTCCATTTTGATTGGTTCACAAAAGCCGGAAGTAATTGGATATATAAGCTTGTAGGATGTTGACTAGAATCGATCCTATCTCAAAATCTTATGCTAGAAGTTAAGAACGTTATGCTGAATAGTGATATTAGCACAGGACATATTCGCTATTGAACTTGGAAATATATGAAAAGTAGTCATTGTATATTGTATAAACAAATCATACATGATACTAAAATATAATTTTTCATCCTCGTGTTTCACATTACTATGGTTTTTCCTAGTTTTTTATTAATCCACACAAACATACAAAGTGAAATGAAAGAATAAAATCAATGTAGTATTTGTCAAATCAAGCATACAGCTTAAGGATGACAGCAGAGATAAGAGCATATGATACCATTTTCATCTAAGGGTAAATATGAAGCTATGTTTTGTTTTAGTTTGTGGGGTTTATATGGGAATCACATAAATTCTATAAACCTTTATCAAGACTAAAAAAATGAGCGATTTTTTCAAAAAATGTTTACAAATATATAAATTTCCATGTTTGTTACCGTATAACTGAAATCGACAAAGCAATGTGATCATATACCTAAACAGACCTTATAATTGCAATTCGTGTTGGTGTTGTCCGATACTGTTCAAAACCAAATATATCTCATCAGTTTGAGGATGCAAATCATCACCAGCCACAAACTCATGTGTAGCACCATCTAACTGAATCATACTACAACCGGCATTTTTATTGACCCTCCTTGAATCCCTTAAACTTCTTATCTTAGTTAAGTCATCCCACCGCTTAGCATTTGCGTAAATATCAGCCATTGTTGAATAGACTCCACCATCTTCAGGACTTATTTCCATAATATGTTCAGCGGCTCTCTCAGCAACTTCAACATTTCCGTGGAGTCTACACCCTCCAAGCAAACTTCCCCAAACGAAAACATCACCCGACATTGGCATGTTCTCTATCATATCACTCGCCTCTTTGATTAAACCAGCACGACCTAGCAAATCCGCCATACACCCGTAATGTTTGAGCTCTTTAGGAACTCCATAAACAGACTCCATCTCGTCAAAAAGCCTCCTTGCTTCATCTACTAGACCAGCGTGGCTGCACCCCACCAACACACCAAGAAAAGTCACCCCATCTGGTTTAACTCGATTTTTCATCATCTTGGAAAAATAACTTAGCAACATATCCCCATGACCATGCATTGCGAGTCCAACAAGCATTGCATTCCATGTGAACAAATTTTTATCCTTACTTGTTTCAAATATCCCCATAGCAGTCTCTATACACCCACATTTCGCGTAAAAGTCCACTAAAGCTGTACACAAGAACGAATCTATCCTAATCCTACTCCGTTCAATATACTCATGCACTTCCTTCCCTTTCTCCAACTTCCCTACACGCCCACAAGCACCCAAAACGGCAACCAACGATATATTATCAGGCCTCACCTTAAGCTCCACCATTTGATCATAAATCTCCAAACACTCATCAAACCTTTTCACTTGCACATACCCCGCCATCATCGTCCCCCACGTTGTCGCGTCCCTAACACTCCCACCCATCTCATCAAACACTCTCCTCCCACTTTCAATCTCCCCACATTTCACCAACCCATCAATCACAACATTATAAGTAACCACATCTCTCACATCACTTTCATCAAACACCTTACACCCATCCCAAACACACCCACAAACACAATACACATGAACCAAATTATTACAAACAAACACATCACATAATAAAAATCCAAACTTTATCAAATGGGTATGCACCATTTTGCATAAAGATTCATTTTTCATCATTGCAATAGCTTTTAAAAGAAAGGGGAACGTATGGGTATCTGGCGAAACACCTTTTCGACGCATTTTCGCGAAGAAAAGTAGCGCGTTTTCGGGTAAATTTAAGAGGGTGTGGGTTCTTATAATGGTGTTGTAAGAAAAAGGTGATGGGTTGGTAATGAGGTTAAATATAGAGAGAGGGTAATGGTGAGGTCTATCTGTCCTCGGGTAAGGGTGTGACTGTCTGGCGACAATGTTGTTAAAAGTGGTTAAGAGGGTTATTAGGAGGTTTGGTGAAAAGAGGCCTTTGGTGATGATTTGTGCATGGGTTTGGTGGATTTGTTTTATGGTTTTGCATTGGTTTTTGAGTGTGTTTAGGAGATGTGTTGTGTGTTTGCAGTAGATCATTGGGGTTTAGGACTTAGGTTCATGTCTTTCAGTTTCAGTTTAAGTTTGAAATGCAGGATTCAAGAGGGTATACAGTGCTCAGTAAACACTATTGGGTGTTTGTTTTTCGGCTTATATAGACGGTTTATGACTTATTTGGTTTTGGGCTTATGTTTCATAAACTTTTTTTTGGTTTATTTTGACACTTTCTGAACATATAAGTTTTTACTACTATATAAGTTACGAACTCAGATGTTCTAAACGTCAAAATAAATCACAAAAGTGAATTTTATAAAATATGTTCTAAACCAAATAAGTTATAAGTGAAACAAACAACGCCTAAAAATAAGCGACTCCGCGTCTAGCATTTTGGGTCGGGTTAAAATTGACAAGTTCAACGATAATCAAATATTAAAAGCTAAATTTCTTTAAAAGTCAAACGGGTTAGTTGGTCGATCCGTTAACCCACCTCTAACCCGTACATACATTAGACCCAATCATAATTCATTTTATTTTTGTATAGATATTATGTTTTATGTCAGGCCGGATATTTTCATCAAACTTATATTACTAGTTCTTATTTCTACAAACAACAACTTAACAAGTTTAGAACACATTGGTAACTCTATAATCTCTCTATGGTCTTTAGTCTTTACTGTTCAACTTAGCAATATAAGCGTTCAGAATAATTGACATAATGATTGTAAGCAAAACTGATTTATGCTCACATAGTCACGTCCCTAGAGAGACAAAAGTAGTGGGGTGTTTATTGGTTCGGTTATCGGGTTATTCGTTTTGTTTTGCTTTGATTATTTCGGTTCAATTTGTTTAAGGTAAAATCAACCGAACATAATCGAATTCAAATTGGATTAAACCGAACCAAATATCGAATTTGTATTCGGTTCAATTTTCGGGTTGACCATGAATAACTTGAATTACATAATTTATATATTTTTTTCATTTAATTATATAGTTAGCACAGAAAAAACTTTCAAGCTTAAAAAATGTTACATTTAGCCTAGAAAACAATTTTAATGCTATAAAATATATATATTTATGTGAATTCGGTTTTTGATTCGGTGCGGTTTTTTTTGCCAAATCATATTCAAACCGAAAATCGAATATTTAATTTGATTTGGTTCGGTTTTGACAAATTCAATTAAATTCGGTTGGATTTCGGTTTTCAGTTTACCCGATTTATGAACACCCTTAGACAAAAAATGCACTTTGAGAGGGCAACATAATGGGCTAAAGTCCAGAAAAGCCCAAATAATGGAGTAGGATTAAAAGCCCAAGCAATATCAAAAGTATACATTTAGAAGGAAAAAAAATGTAAAAACGTGGACGGCAGGATTCGAACCTGCGCGGGCAAAGCCCACATGATTTCTAGTCATGCCCGATAACCACTCCGGCACGTCCACTTTCTTGTTAAACTCTCTTCAACCAGTTTTATATTCTTTTTTCTTTAGTCAAATAAGCAGCATTTTTTCAAATATAATTTTGTTTAGCTTATGTTCATAGTTGAACAGAAAAAAAAAAAAAAAAAAAAAAGCAAAAACAAAGACAATTATTTTATATTTTAACTTGTT
The DNA here is from genome assembly GCA_022545495.1 of Chrysanthemum lavandulifolium. Classification (NCBI taxonomy): domain Eukaryota; kingdom Viridiplantae; phylum Streptophyta; class Magnoliopsida; order Asterales; family Asteraceae; genus Chrysanthemum; species Chrysanthemum lavandulifolium. The sequence continues at coordinate 253,443,840 of CM040244.1, read as the reverse complement.
CATATTATATTATTTCTTATTAGATCATGCATACATAAATTGTTTTAAAAGTTTAACCTATGTATGAATTGCTTTTCCAAAAGATGTGAGTAATGTGAAATAACTTTATGTTTATAGAAAAAATGACACACTCCTGTAACCTTTTGTTTTGTAAAGGTGTGTACTAGCTTATCCATTAATCTCCTTTAATCCATCATTGCCAACACTCTGTGATGTGTCCATGTCGTGGATAACCCTTTGCTTTTCATTACTTCATCATACCCTCAATCAAATTTAGATTTGATGATCTTTAAGTAAATATTGATAGATATGAGTATATGTCTAATTTAAATAAAGAATGTCAATTTTACTAATACATACGATGTCATAAGCTTCGTTTCTTTAGACCACTCTTAGTTTATTGTCATACGCAATTAAATTTTACAACTTGCGTTAATACGCGAGACTAAAAACTAGTGAAGTAATAAACTGATATTATATGTCAACTTTAATAAGATTTTTCGTTATAAGGCATAAGACCACGCGGGGTAAGCTATAACACCACCACCCCACGTGGTGGGTGGTTCTTTGTGTTGGTTTGGTAATGGTGATGACCGAATCGTTCGTGCACAATCGTTTGGTGATGGTATGTAGGTTAAAAAGATAAAGTTGTGTTTGTTTTTGTTGCGGGTGTGTTTTTAAGACGTGTTTTTGTATTTAGAGAAGAAAGAAGAGCTTGTGTGAAGAAGTGGTAAATATGTTTTTGTTTTTATGCTCTGCCTTTGCAATTTTTTAAATATTTTTCTTACTAATATATGATAAAAATGTTGTTTAATTTTATATATGTAAAATGTAAAAGTTTAACTTTTGTTAATGGTTAGTGTCAAATTACAAAAGAAAGAAAAAAACAAATAGTCTACGACTGTTTAGTGATGAATTTAGTAAAAGAATGAAAAATTAATGTGACGCTAAAGTAATAGTGACGTTATTACCGCATCCCGCTTAATATAAATAGTATTGCACGCTTTTTTCAAGAAAAAAATATTATGGTAAGTGTAAAGAAATTTATTATCAAAATCGACATCGACATATTAGAATAACCAAATTTGACACTAATTCTTTTCATTATCAAAATTTACTCTATGTGCAGTTGAAAGAAACTCATCTCAAGAAAGTGAAAGAAACCCATCTCAGCAGACACAATGATCCCCATCTTTAAGATATTTGCATGACACAGTCGGATTACATTTAGTTTAGATAAAAATTGTAGATTTCATAATGCAACTTACTAAAAAAATAATAATAGTATTGTGAAAATGCGCAAAAAAAAGACGCGCAAGACTTTTTGCTTGCACTTGTCTGTGTGCCACTATATCACTATATCAACTATTCAGAAGTTGATTACTCTTTGTATTTGGTAACAAGGTTATCAAAACTCAAAAGGTCGGAAATTTCCACAATGTAAAGTTTCATGCATATAGGTCAAAAGAAGAGTCGTGTCACCCACTCATTAGTTACTAAAATACGCATCAAGATTCTTTATTTTGGATTTCTAAAATTGTGGGTGATGAGTTAAGCAAACTTTGTTCAAAAAAAAGTTAAGCAAACTATGCAACGATAAACAAAAAGATAGAGATGATATTATTAAGATGCATGTTATAACAAATTTCTTTATAAACATATAATGCTATCATGGCAATACTTTTACAAGAAAAAACATACTACTATAGATAATGTTTATATATCTAAGTCACCTCACTATGAGGGAAAGAGGCTCATCAAGATTCTTCCTGTTAGAATTCTTTATCTTGACTTCTTGAGTGATGAGTCAAACCAAATTATTAAGTAATGAAGTTGGAAACAACATATCTAAAACGCTATTAAGCGTATGTTTATTAGTAATGATATGGTGAACTAATTTATATAACTAAATTTATGTCTAAATAATTCATCATGTGACATCTGAAATGCAATATTTTTTCATAACACGTATTGTGATTTTAGAGTTAGGCATATCTTTAAGCATTAAACTTGGTCATTCAAACCATTTTCCTATGTTTATAAGTTTACGTAACAACAATACAAGTCCACTTATTAACAAACATACATGTTTTAACATGTATCTTTTGGATTTCAAAAATGGTATTTAAGGTCAACTGTTTATAACTTGAGGCAAAAACAATACTTACAGGTCCAATAATTAACCAATTTTACGAGGAGTTTTGGATATTACCGTTAAGATTTGCATGTTCTGGCAAGTTTGATAACCGTTGACCGCTATTGATCAAGGTTGACCAATTTGTTTGTCTGATTTACACAAATCAGAAAAATTGGTGGCTTTGTAGTGTCTAAGAGATGATTAATCGGCCTTGCAAGCTTTTTTTTTCAAACGCCACTTACAAGTACTAATTAACAAAGATACGTGTTTCTTTTGGATTTCTATTCTGGAAAATGGTATTAAGGTCAAATGTTTATAAGTTTAGGTGGTAAAAAGGATGTCACCCCACTAATTATTTAGTGAAGACACTAATCAAGATTCTTCCTATTAGGATTCTTGTTTTTTGATGAGTTGGGTGGTCCAAACTATACTTACACATCTATATCACCCTTTTATTATTCTGCTCCATTTTGTTGCTAATAATTAACCACTTTAACTAACTTTTCCTCTTTGTTAATCTTTCTTATTTTCTTCTTTTGTCTTTGCTTAATTCTTGATCTCAAATGAATTTTTTACTGCCTGCATGGTAGAGTTACTCTAAAACCATTATCTATATCTAGATTTCTCTATAAAAGTTTTAAGCTTTTCAGAGACCTAAAGGGGTAAAAGATAAGGGGCATGGCAACTTTTAGCTTATCAATGGTAATCACGTTTGAAAGAATAAGATAGTATATAAATCTATTAGTGGTGCATGATTATAAGGCTAAATTTGAGAATAAAGACAAGGGGGACCATTAGGAAAATTCCATTATCGATATCGGTCTCTTTCTACTTTTCACTAAATGACTAACTGCGACTTATGGTGCTATATATTCACACTCATTGAGACAGATAAGTGTGTACCACATCAGCTATCTATCAGTGAACCTAAGATGCAGGCGAAAGAAGAAGAAGAAGAAGGAGACGATGATGATGATGGCATTAAGGGAATGTGAGCAGCAATACCCTTCTTAGTTCGATTGCTTTGTGATCGAATGGATTAGGGGAAGGGAGGATAACACTATAGAGGCAAGTCAAAAAGGCTAAGGGAAGGTGATGCCTTTCTTCCAGCAGTTTTCGTGAAATTATTTCGTGTTTGTATGTGTTTATGTTTTGTGTTTGTTTAAGTGTGTTGTCACTTGTCAGTGAATGTTGTAGTTTATGTCATGATCTTTAAGATCATTGATGATCATGTTGTAATATGGTATGTTGTTCTTCTTTAGTTTTCTATGGTTTTGATGTTGTATTGATATCAATCCATGTGTGAAATCATAGCTATCTTCCCCCCTAAACTCCATTAATACAAAACTTCTTATTTTGAGATTTCACTGATCTTGCTACATCTACTATGTGCTTAAGCATTCGTGATAGTAATGTCGAATCGCTGATCTTAACTACAAGCTATCATGGGCACATTACAGCTGATAAAACTTTGAAAGAACAATATGGTTTGAATTTTTGGATTGTTCTAAGTCTCAAAGTCAAACAAACTTGAATACAACGTTTTGTCAACTTGAACTGTTTGAAATAGTAGGTATCATAGCTTTCCTTGATGGTTAAGCAAATGCAAACAAGGCAAAACAAAATAGGTGGTGGAAATTGACCAAATGGGGGGTCGGGAGAATTTCAAACATAGAACAGACACATTTAAAGTAAACAGTGTTAAAGAAGACACGTTGCCGGGTAAAAGATGGTGTATGATGCAGCGGTATAACAACGATTAACTAATTTATCTGCAGAAACTATTTGTAAGGTGTCTTATGATAACATGGGCATATAACCTTGTCCTATGGCATCCCAACAATGTACAAAGTGATACCAACCTAAATTCCGCACTATCCCACAACCAGCCCAGGTCATGTTTACAACTGAAATCAAACAGACACTAGTGCAGGAAGACAATAAGCTCTGAGTTTACCCAGTTGTGGCATATAAAGAACTAAACGCAATATTTTCTCAATATGAATGAATAAATCTGGAATAATGTTTAGCTCGTAAGTATCTTATGGCAATGGTAAGACAATGGTGTCAAAAGTCTAGATGCTTTGAGGTTAAAAAGAATCTCTAAAAGTCACAAAGCAGTCTTGTTCAACTCTTGCTTAAAATTATAACTGTAACTGTACACCTCTAGAAAGAACCATACATCTCTGGGTCCTTTGCCCTTTGGGGTTTAAAACGGGCCACATGAGAAAGTTGTTTTTATAATGACAAATCTACATGGTCTGCTAACAAATGTCTCCTGTAAAAATATTCATTTAATGTTTTTATATAAACAAAAAAACAATCTGCTTTTCCAGATTAAAAGAAGTAAAAAGATACGTCTAGCAGATGCCACGAAATTCGTCACAAGTTTCTATGGATCTTATGATGCTTGGGTCCATTAGTTCTTTTGGTTGTGTTAACCATACGCAAACAAGCTTAAAGCCATATCCATCATGGTGGACTTTCGGTTTACCATATCCTATAAAGTAGCTTTTAAGATATAGTCATAAATGGAACCCGTTTTACAGCACATCCAAACACATTACACATTTTAGCCATCAAAGAGATGAAAGCATACCAAGGGCCTGTTTGCCTAACAAATTGCAGAGCATCGTTTGACTAATGTTAACAAATTAACATGAAATATTATGCATATTAACATGTAATGTAACAATGAATTGGCAAGTTGTTATGTATTCAAATTGGGCATGACCAAGTGGAAGTATACATGGGTCAATTATCTAGTTCTCAACAAATCGACAATAAGAATGAGGTATTCCAATAGGGTATACCTCTTACTACAAAAACCCCGTTGGTTGTTCTATAAACGGGAAATTAACACCTATCAATTAACTCAAACAATGGGCATTACCTCATGAATAGTATTTTATTCTTATTCTTATTTGCGTTTTCGTCAGCATCAATATTGTCAGCAGCAGCCGTGTCACCATATCCCATGCACAATTATTCAAGATCTAAAGTGTTTTTCATCGCCTCATAAACCAAGTATGTGATGCTAGCTGCAGGTACAACTTTGAGAAGATTCGGAAGAAGTCCTTTGTAGAAACCCCTTACACCTTCTTTCTGATAGGTTTTCATGAACACATCAGACATCCCTTTGTAAACAGTTGCTCCACCGGGGGTTTGTGCTTGCATTCTGGAAACAACAACATCACATACCTAAGAACGTTGTCAAGAAGTGAAACAGAAGGGGTAATTTTGCCGAAATGGACAAAACTTGACCAATTTGGTCTTTTCTTGTTGATCCTTCGGATTTGCTGGTGCAAAACAACATATCCAACCAGGCTAATTCTAAATAAATGCTAAAGTATTTTCGAGTCAAAACGGTCAATTATTTTTTTGCTCTTTATCTTTGAACCGATGTTTACCTTGTCCTAACAACTTGCAATGGATATACACAAGTCGCTCCAAGAGCCCCCGATACCGTCCCACAACCCAATTGCACCAAGGGACCAGGGTCTGCATGAAAAATCAAAAAAAGATTTACAATATACAACTAGCACCAATATCTACAAGTAGGCATGCTATGAAAAAGGGTGTCAGGTTGTAAGATCATACCACTGTCCTCAAGAATGTATGCTCTTGACATATCTTTCAAAGTCTCATACGCAGCCAAATCAATACCAGCATAAGGTATAATTCCAAAAAGAGAAGGTATAATCCCTCTATAAAAAGCCCGAGGTCCCTCATGAACCCATATGTCCCTCGAAAGTTTCCCTAAACTAGGAACTTTCCCCTGCCCAGATACAAAAGTTTGCAAACGTGTCTTGACCAGATCCATTGGATATATAGCAGTTTGTGCAACCGCACCAGCCATACCACCCGCAATCAGACGACCCGAAGTTCCAATATCTTCCTTCCCATCACCTCCAATGAAATTCTTCAACATTTCATATGTGTAAAACTTAATAGCGCTTTCGGGTGCAACCTTAACAACATTCAATCCATTACCTCTAAAAAAAGATAAAACACCACCTTCCTTCCATATGTTTTTAACCGCAGATGTTATTGATGCATTAGAGGTCTGAACTTGTAGTATGACTTTAAGGCGGTCAAGAGGAGCAGTTGTTGTACGTGAAGCAGCTCCAGCAACCCCACCAGCAATTAAATATTTGCTAGCATGAGCATGCTTTTTTATGCCTGCAGGGATTACGGGTTGTTCTCCTATATCTACAAGATAAACTCGTTCCCAGTACTGGTAGATGTTTTCAATCGTTGCTTCATGAGGATAGAGAAGAAGAAAGTCTCCATTCTTCAAAAGTTATGATTCCATTATGATCCTTGTCAATGCGTTCAACAAAGCTAGCTAGTTAGTCATCATCAATTTCTATCCCTGCAACAGAAAAGCTGCCATGGCTTATAAGATGAAGACAATTCAAGGAACTGAAATGCTTCAAAGATTCTACAAAGGGATGATTTGAAATGTATGTAACACAAAATCTTAATGTATAATTGGGATTTGGGATCCATGTTCATTCCGCATTTTGCATGTGACTATATCAAGCACATTCGCCATATTACAATCATCAGGGTGTGAGTTTATTTTTGGCAAATCAGTGCAAAGAGGGTGTTTGGCATTTGTATTTCGAAAGTGGTTATGCGACATAGAATAATTTGAACCCAATAATAATTGTAACAGAAAACACAAGTACACAACGTGAGATACTGTTTGAGGTTGTGACATCGAGTGTTGGCAATTCTTACTATTATTTAAGGAGTTACACATAAAATGACACCTAAATAAATATATAATCATTTAATCAATTTCGTTGCAGCAACTCCTAAACTTATTATCCAATATTGACGCTCTGACTCCTCCACAACCAGATACTCGGAATCAGTTTCACTGTACCCATACACTAGAAACTCATAATCTCCTACTATAAAACACAAAAATCAGATAATCACTTTTAAACAGACTACCAAACATCCCAACGAACACTATTTAAACCGCTTATTCAATATTCAATTAGCAAAAACTTTGGCGTGTAACAAAAACAGGAGATAGTGTTTAGTTTTGCTTCTGCCATAACAAAGTGCAATATATCCGCAGATGTGCGAATGTTTGACAATTCTGATTACTTGATTACTTACGAATTCAACACTACTGCTTATATCCAAAAAGTAAAACTATCAACTCCCAAACTGATTTGATTGCTTATAACCAAAAAGTAAAACCATCAAATCTCAATAATCATATAAGCAGTTTTAGGCTGTGTTTGGCAACAAGCTTTTTGAAAGATTTAGCATTTAGAATATAATGATTGTTTGGCAATGAGCATTTAGCTTTTGGATTTTGTTTAAACACTCTTATTCAAAATGCTAATAAAGATAACGGTTAGCTTTTACTCCATTTTACACTTTACTCCTACTCAACACGAGGATGGGTCCCGGGATACCCATCGATTTTTGCGACATAGTGTCTATTCTTATAAGAAAATATCGATTTTTCTTAAAATGCACCCGGTCTAAAAGAATCGTGTTTCTAGTCTTTGTTTAGTTTTTCTTAGATGCACATGATCACTTTTAATCCTGCTTCATCCCTTGCTACAACTATCTTCTTCAAAAGTTTAATCGGCGGGAAAATCCTAACCACGTGCACCCTGGACTAATCCTTCCCCAAGGACCTAGTTCCAGTGACCTTATTGACCTTATAGTCAGGAGTTGGGATTGAACCATTGAACCCATAACCTATTTTCTCAAAGACCTTTTTGACCAGTCAATTAGATGTTGGTAGTGGAGGAGCGATACCATTGATGCTAGGACTATGTTTTTTTAGAGCGGCAACTAACTATCTCACGATATACACACCACAAACTATCTCACATGTCCTAAGCAGGACTTGAACCCACAACCATTCGGTTGCGGAGCTTCTCATACAACAAGGGGTACCACCGGTTAGAACTATGTCACCAAACGCTTTTATAAAGTCTTTAGTCAGGAGTTTGGGATTGAACCTACGATCTATTTCCTAAAATCCTCGTTGATCTATCAATCATAAAACAAACAACCGCTATTTAGGGGTGTTTGTTTTGGATTATATAGTCGATTCTGACTTATTTGTTTTGGGCTTATGTTTCATAAGCTCACTTTTTGTGGCTTAACTTGAAACATTTCGGCTTATATAAGTTTATCATGTCATAATGAACTTACATAAGCCGAAACGTTTCAAAATAAGCCACAAAAAGTGAGCTTATGAAACATAAGCCCAAAACCAAACAAACCATAAGCCGACTATATAAGCCGAAACAAACACAGTTTTTCTTAAATGCGCCTACTCACTTATAGTCCCACGCGCAAACACTTTAGTTTCTCTAATCTATATTTAGTTTCTACACTACAAATTTTCATAATTTTTAGAAAGTTATGGTCAAGGGGGCAAACTTTCATAATTTTTAGAAACTACACTACAAATTTGTTCGTTAGAGGGGCAAATTACAAAAATAGCCACATATTTTAGAAACATTACACTACAATTTTTTTCACTAGGGGGGCTCCGCCACCGCACCTAGTCACTTATAGGGTGTGTTTGGTGAAACTAGTAGTAGCAGTTAGCAGTAAGCAGTTAGGAGTAGCAGTTTAATTTATAAAAGTGTTTGGTAGAATAGCTGTAGCCGTAATTTTATTGTGTAAAATGGCATAATGCTAAATGCTAAATGCTTATTCAAAGAGCATTTAGCGTTTTTTTCTTTATAAATGCTAACTGGTAATCATTCCAAACAAGCTTTTTTCAAAAACGCTAAATGCTAAATGCTAATTGCTCCATTTATAAAACAAACAACAACCGCTATAAAAAAGTTATATGAAATGAAGATATAATACCAGCTTTAAGAAGAGCATGATACAACTCCTCAGGCAAAATACAGCCATTATGTTCGACATCAATCGCTTCGAAAATCCTATACAACTCCACCTCTTTCGCATCCATATACTTTCTAAACTCAACATAATCAACTCTCCCATCCTTATTAGCATCACAAACCCTAACCAACTCCTTAGCATCCGCTAACGGAAGAATATCCAACTCCATCAACCCAATCTCATCTATATAACCGTTGTTTGATTTATCAAACAAACTGAACAATCCACGGAGGCGTGATTCGCGTTCCTCTTTAGTTTCGCGTAGGGCGAGTAACACGTGTTCGATTGTTACTGGTCCTTGTTTTTTAACCGGATTGCAAGAAGTTGTTGTTGTTGTTTGTGATCGGTGATCGTGTTTGATTGCGGATGACGTCATTGATAGGAATATAATAAAAAAAAAAAAAAAAAAAAAACGGTTATGATGACATTAGGGGAAGGAAATGAAACGCGAATAGTGTGGAATTTGTTTGACCCGGATTTGAAGTGGAGATGTTTTCGGGTCAAGATTTTGTTTCTCAATCACACACACACAAACGTGTGTTTTGTGTGTTTGTGCGTGTGAGTGAGTGAAAGAGAAAAGTGGTAGGGGATGAAGAAATGCTTCTTTGTTATCTGTCTTCTGCCAGAGTGCCACTTTTGATAGAAAAATTATTTATTTCCAAGGAAATTTTTGATTTTTGATTTTTATGTTTTTGGCGAGTTTTGAGTATTCAGATAAGATTTTTTTTAAAAGACTCATAAAAGTGTGCTGGCGCTTTACCACGCCGTTCATACGCTTTTATGCCACGTTTTTTCAGAATTGATATATATAAATATGATATATAAATATTTTCATATTTCAGGCCAGACATGCCACGATTTATAACTTTGATTAAAACAAGTATACAACGGGTTTTGAGATTTTCAGAAGATTTGCAGATTTTCTAAGAATTTAACCATAGTTGACCGATTTGTTTAACCGATTTATACAAAATGGATAAGATTGGTGATCTGTTAACGCTTGCGCTTACGATTAAACTACCAGACTTTATCGCAAACCGATAATAATCGTCTCAAGACGATCTTCAAACCATCAAAGACGCGTTGTCCTTCTTACACTCATCTTGGCACCACACGTTATCTAATAATAAGTGTTCATGTGATATTTCAACAAAACAAAACCAATTAAGTGAATGAAGATGATATTTTATAGGTGAAAATTACAGTTAGTGAAAAATGAAACTCTCGTATTCTCTAATTGACTTTCAAGCAGCTTTTCTCATAAATCTATACTACTTTATAATGCATTTAGGCCTTCTAAAATTAGAAGACTTAAAAATTCAGACTTTTTACTGCTTATTATGAAAAATTAAAAAAAAAAAAGATAAAGAGTCTAATCATCGAATGATATGCCACTACTTCTAACTAAAAAAATAAAAAGGAGGAATTTAATAAACTAAAATAAAGAATCTAATAATAAAATGATATACGCTACTTCCTAACTAATTAATCACCTTTATTTTAAATTTAAATATCTTTAATCCGTTTAATTTTTATGATCTAATTTCACCATATTTTTAAAATTTTGCGCTTCTTTAATTCAACATCCATTTTGATATATTTTATGAGTTTTCTTTAAGAATCGGAAGAAGCGGAGTTAAAAAGAGAAACTTACTTGAATTAGACGTAAAACGAAAAACAATTGTTCACAAAATCATCATCATTCCAAGACCACACAAGATCACATGCGGACCCTTCTAAGATCTCAAAATAATCGCTTTTCTATATAGAATTAAAGATTATCGGATACATGGTAAAGAGACGAGGTTTTCTCTGCTTAAGTTTTTCACGGATGACAATTCTTTTACTCAATTCTACATGACATAGTATTTCTCTAAAACTTTCTTTGAACTCTTCCCCTGCAAAACCTTGAAATGTTTAAGCCGTAAGTTTCAAGAACCATAAACTCCTTGTTAACTAAGACATATCAACTGAATTTAAGGGTTTCAAAATCTAGTAAAATATGCAAAGTTCAAATCTTATACATTGTAATTCTTTGCAAGTTATCTACCTGGCTATATGATTCAAAATGCTACGGAGTAGTTAGTAATGATTTACAAGACACGTAAATCTTGTGCATTGCTCCGTGACGTCTCAGAGTTGGTGTCTAACTATGGTAAAATTGTTTACATATTTTTATTTCATTCTATACATTAAAGTAGTCTATTTTCTAATCTTTCATTTTAGCCGATCAAAATGTACTAAACATTGTTGTAAATTGGAGTTACGGTATGATGATAATCTTAGATATTTGACTTAATCGTGCATAATCCACTATTCAAATAAAGTATTTCGACCCTTATCCAGGTTACACAAAATCTCTATTGGGATAAGACAGTCAAAGCACTTTGTTTCTAGACAAAGAAAAACAAAGAGAATTGTGTGTTTTTCGTGAATATCAAATGAGACCAAACATCTATTGAGATAAAACAATCAAAACACTATATACTCGTTTTTGGATTGATACCTGGTGTGGGACTTTGCCGCTCAAAATTCAATTTCCTCGAGTGTACATGATCGACATGGATAAAAATTGTTTTGTAGCGAATCGAGTTCACCTTAGCGATTGGAGTGGTGCTCTTAGGCGTAACCCGAGAGGAGGAGCTGAGCAATCTCAATTCGATCACTTGCTTGCTGCTATAGGGAATGTATCTCTCTCGGATCAAAGAGACTCTTGGCATTGGTTGCATAATGGCTGTCGTGAGTTTACTGTTGCTTCGGCTCGCACCTTGGTTGATGATTGCTTTTTGGAAGTGGATGTTGTTGCTACTGTTGGATTAAGTGCATTCCTATAAAAGTTAACGTGAGCCATGAGATTGAATCTCAACAAACTTCCATCTAGAGTTAACCTCGATGAAAAGGTATAGATATTTGTTCCGTTCTCGCCTCTATATGTCATGGTGATGTCGAAACTGTTAATCACATATTCTTCAATTGTGAGATGGCAAGAGATTTGTGGGCTTTATTGGCGAAATGGTGGAGTTGGATATCCGATATGCGCTAACATCATAGAGTGGTACGATTGGCTTGATTCTTCAGATATCCCTAATAGTATGCTTGTTTCTTGAAGGCGTTGGGGGAACGCTTTTGTGGTTTATTTGAGCTTCAGAATCGCCGTTTTTCTAGTTCTCCTCCCAAGAAGGCGATGATATGGGACGCTATTATTTCTCAATCTTTTTATGGATTTCTTCTAAATCCCAAGTTTATGTTTAATGGATAGACGGTTAAAACCCTTTAGTTTTGACTACTTTTCAGAAGTTTTTTCAAATTTTACAATTTTAATAAAAGTTCGTGTCAAAAAAAAAAAAAAAAAAACACTATATACTCCATACTTTCCTTACTCAGATCCAAACTTAATATAAAATAACATTGGTCTCTAGCAAATAAAATTACCTAAAATAGGTGATGACACTAAAATCACCAACAACATTTAGATAGCTAATTATCAAATTTCAGTTTATATATGTCATGTTATCACTTTTGTAAAGCAATGCTAAAACTTTTCTTTTTCGAAAGGCAATGCTAAAACTTTTCTATGTAAAGATTCTCGCATAATTAAATTTTGATTTTCTAACTCACACATTAGGATTTAGTTTAGAAGATTAATTAAACATAACTATTTCTTAAATTAAATCTATTTCCATTTAAAATGATGTTAAACTTGACAAGTAAAATAATTTTTGGAAAGTAATAATATCAAGATACATTTAATTATGGTCATTTTTGGTCATTAAATGTTTTAAATATGTGTCACCATGGCACATTCTAGAAAATCGCATAAATTTTGTAACACATAAACCTTTCATTTTCCAATTTGACTTTAAAACTTTCCTTAAGGTTGATAGGTGCAAATGAGCACCTAATTTTGATGTGGCTGGACTTCTTTGTTGACAACTTGACATAACTTATTTATACCTTGGAATATCTTATATTCCTTTGTTGTTATTACTAATATTGTTTATTGTTCTTAGTTTCACCCTATGGTTATGATCTATCATATGCATACCTAGGTCCGGCTAAACTATAAAGCAAAAAATCAACGGCTTTAGGCCTCAAATTTATATGATACTTGGCTTAAAATTTTAGCTAAAAATTAACTATAAAAGTTTTTTTTTTTTTTTTTTTTTTTTTTTTTTTTTTTTTAAATTGCGTAAAATAAGCTAAAAATAAAAGGTTTCGTAGGGAAAACGAAAGCATTCTTTTAGGTGTCAATAAGTGTCTTAAATATTAGGCCTCGTTTTTTGAAATTTCGCTTTAAATGTGTTAAAAACTTGCTCAAGACGTTCTGTACATTGTGTATCTATTCTCGAGTTTTTAAATGAAATAAAATAAGAGAGGAGACAAAAATATGTAGAAAAGAAGAAGAGATGAGTGATATCTTTAATTTGTATATTGTGTTCACGGGTTAGAAGAGAAAAGAAAATGTAATTGATGATTTACAATCATACCATTTGTTATGCATAAAAAATATGTTTTATTTTAGATCATTTAAGTAACTGTATTTGTTAATAGCTTCTTAATATAACTTCATTGCTATCATCTCACTTTTGTGAAGAAAGTATTTGAGAGAAATTTAGCCAAAATATTTCCCTTTTTCGTTTCTCTTCTTACCAGAAAAAGGTTAGAAACACAAATTTATTTTATTTTCTTCTCACTTCTTTTCTATTCTTTCAAAAATAAAACTAAGGTCGGGCATACAAGGAATATGACTAGATACTTTTATTTGTATCGAGTGAAAAGCTTAGACTCAAAAATATTTTTACAAAATCATTGTATTCAATGTAATTTAAATGAAGACACTCAAATACCAAACCAACAAGGTTGTTCATGTCACGTAGCATCCCGTTATCAAAGATCGAAGAAATGAGCCACTCAAAATGCAATAGACTGGTATTAATCTTCACTATGCTTTCTTCGCCAATAAGCGACTACAACAACAGCAACTATTGCTAGTCGAAACATAGCTACACATAAGACACAGAAGAACTGAGATGATAAGCCGACATGGACGGGGTTGTCGTCTTGTTAACACCCACCAAAGGTTTTGATCCCCGTTGAAACCTAGCTAAGTTAAAACGCAGCCTGAATCGACCCACCCAAATGGTGTTCAAGTTTGCGATCAAACTCTCCGGTCGACCCATGTACCTTAATAAACCTCACAAAACCGAACCTTTTACCTGCCTTAGACTCCCGAGTAGGGATGAAAACATCAACCATATGCTCATATTGTTCACATGTATCATTGTTGCTTTGACGTGAAACCTGTCGGGAAATTTGTGACTTACAAAGAATGCGATACCTTATGCATGGAATCCTCCTTAGAAGAACTCTTCCCGTCACGGATTGAACCCGATGGGGACCAACTTTTTGCGGAATAAATAGACTGAGGATTGGAAAAATGGTTGTTTATAGTTTGCAGTACTATTTATGCGATGTTCTATCATGATCATTTTATTCCCTTGAGAATATAACATATAGGATACATGTGTTCTTTATATACAAAACAATGTAGATTGTTGTGACCATTGTAATGACTGCAAATGACTTGATTTTTCATAAGTTTATTACATGTAACATATAGAAATCTACTCCAATTTTTATCATGCTATTTGACTGTCATGTTTGTGTCAATATGTATATCAAGTTATGGACTTATGTTCAGGTGATTGCATATCTTTTAAGTTGGGCTTTAAGTCGAGTTTGTTTAATCAAAGTCAAACATTGCTATAGTTGATGGACTTATCTTTAAGACGTTAAAACAAGCCATAGTTGAACTTGAAAATAACTAATCGCCACTTAAAAATAACTACCTTCAACCTACTTTGATGTACCACTAAGTATACATGGTTTTTTCTATTAGCATATGTTGTGTTTATCGTCAAATATTGATATTTGCAAAACTTTAATCGTGTTATCGACAAGTATTAAAATAAGTATTATACAAACTGAAATTACACGGTACTTCTGACTTTTGAAAAGAAAAAAACCATTCAAATTAACATCAAGAAAAAAAAAATGAACTTTTCGTTTACTCTCACTTGATAATATTCAAAACTGAGACCCACTTAAACTTATCTCTTGCTTTTATTGATTTGATAAGAACAAAAAGTTCAAAAGTTGCATGACAAAGCGTCGTACCGCCACTAAACACATAATTATTAACAAGTTGCAAAAACACTCTAGGAGGATAGCTATAACACCTTCGTTAGCCTATGCATATCAAAATTATTTTTGTATTTTTGTTGTTATAACCGGTAAGTTAGTTGTTGTGACTAGTTTTACGATCTAAAAAAAGACCAACTACGACCTTATCCTAAAAGAGAAGATGGAGTAGGAGCAAAGCGGAGAATCTTTTTTGACTCCAATCCACTTTCAAGATACACATGTATTAATAGGAGTAGTCTTTAATCATCAAAATCTACCTTAGCGCCGTATTACTCTCTCTCTCTCTCTCTCAACGTTCATACCCTCGCTCATTATACATCATTAATTTGTAACACACTTAAACAAACACCTTACACACAACACAATCATGTACACAAACAAAACACTCTCACGCAACCCTTGGTTCCGTTCACAATTCCTACTGAACAATTCCATTGATCTCACGCACCACCACCACACCGCCCCATAACCTTTTTACACGTGAGGAGACCTCTAACTCATCCACGAACAAGCTTAAGTCTTTTCACTTCCCATTTATTCTCGAGGTTTAATTAAAGTTTTGCTTACTTAAGTGTTAGAGTCAATTCAATGGATTGATGAGACTTATGGTTTTATTATCAAGTAGATAGTGGCTAGCAACACAAGGATAGAACACCACCAAAACACCAAGGAGACACTTTTGAGTTTGTTATATGAGTCTTAAGCAGTTGCTGAAAATCTCATATCTACTCAAAGCGTATCGAGTATTAGTAAACAAGCTAATAAGACCACAATCATGTTACCTACATTTTGTTAGTCGCATATTGTTATCAGATTTATGTTTATGGGCTATAGTGTTAGTATTGGATTATAATTAGTATAGGCCCATTTGTAACTTATATATTCACATGTACGTATCTCATTAAGCAATCAATATACAAAACATTCATTACTTACATGGTATCGTGCTTTTAACGATCCCAGATACCAAACCCCAACACAAACCCTAAATCGCTCCTTTTTAGCTTTTTGTCATTGTTGCCTTTGCTTTGATCGCCGCTAATATTTGCTCACCGTTTGCTTGTTTATTTGTTGTCCGCTTCTTTTCTCGTTATTTGCCGCCGCTTATTGTCGATCGTTGGTATCGTGGTACGCTACCGGCTGATGTGTTATTTGCTCGCTTATTTGTTGTCGCTAGTTTCTTTGTTGTCACGCTAGTTTTATTATTTGCTAGTTTCTTTGGTACAGTGGTGTTTCTGTTCGTCCTTTATTTGCATGCTACTGGTCATCAAAACACAAGTTCCATACATAAAACCTAACACAATCACACCATGATCGGATCAACACCTCCGCTCCAAGATTTTGCTTTGATAAACTAATGACGCCAACAACATCACTACCCTTATCCCTACTAAGCTAGATGATGGACGAGATGAACTACTGCCTTGGTTGTATTTCTTCAAGCACTGCAAGGGTTATGGTCTTTGGATCACCTCAGGCAATAAGGATGCATCCTCGAGTACTTCATCTACTCAAGATGCCAATGGTTAAAAGTGGACACTATTGTACTCTCGTGGATTTTTTTAACATGTTCCAAGACACTACAAGACCGACTTGTTGTTAATGATCCTCAAACGGCTAAGGATGCATGGGATTTACTTGAGAAGATTTTTGGTGATAACAAACGCACTCGGTCCATTGCTTTGAAGGCCGAGCTTCGTGCTTTGAAACTTGGTGACTTGAGCATTGATGCTTATTTTCGAAAGATTGAATCTATAGCCACTATTTTGACAAGCCTCGGGACACCTATTAGCAACGACGATGTGGTGACGTTTGCTCTTGAAGGCTTGCCCGATAAGTATGATAGTGTATCTACTATCATTGCCCATCGCGAGCCTTTTCCGGACCTTAAAATGGTTCGTTCCATGCTTACTACCGAGGAGATGAGGTTGAAGTCACGGCTCAAGCTTCCACAGTTGATTCATCATCCTCCCTCCCATGGTTTTGTTGGCCGACGGGTTCTATTAATACGCCGTCCTACTGGCCTATTCGGGTAAGATTAACAAGCCTTGTTTTAATTTTGCCGTGGCTATTGTCGCTTTGGGAGGATTGTAAGTATATGCATGGGGCTCTACTACTAGGAATACTAGTAATGATTCTCTTGGTCCAACACCACTACGTTCCTCGCCAAACCCTAATATGACTCCGGATCAAATGATGTCGTTGATTCGACAACAACAAACGATATTGGCACAATTTGGATACAATGGTCACGTAGGTGCTTCTACTTCACCAAATGATTCCTCTCATGCTACTGTTAAGCCTATAGCATTTCAAACAGGTTTGGTCCACTCTAATTTGGGCCTCAATTGTCCGCCAGGCTTTTCCCCACAGTCCAATACGGGTCCAATCCATCAACAACAACCATATTTGTTTCCACATAATTCTAATATGGTTTATTGCGTGGCCCAGCAGCAAGCTACACATCAGCCAAATTCTATGGTTGGACAGGTTTCGTCGGGTCAGCCCGTTTCAAGCTCGGATCCATCGGGTCAAGCAACACAGTTGCCTAATGCGTTTCATGCTATGACTCTTCATGATCCATCTCCGGGAAACTGGAACATGGACACAGGTGCGAGCTCTCATCTTAATGATTCTGTTTATAGTCTTAGTGATGTTTTTAATTCGTGCATTTATCCATCTGTCGCGGTTGGTGACGGGCATTATATTCCTGTTACCAACTCTGGCCATAGTATTTTGCCTACGCCATATCGACCACTTCATTTAAATAATGTTCTTATTACTCCAAATATTGTCAAAAATTTAATTTCTGTGCGTCAGTTTGTCCGTGATAATTCTTGTACTGTTGAATTTGATCCTTTTGGTTTTTCTGTTAAGGATTTTCAGACTCGACGGGTGCTCCTCCGATGTGATAGCTCTGGGGATCTTTACCCTGTCACGCAACCTTCGAGTATTCCTTATGCCTTTCTTTCCAGTCAATATACGTGGCACCAGCGTCTTGGACATCCAGGAAGTGAAGTGTTACGTCGTGTTTTGTCTAGTAATTCTATTTCGTGTAATAAAGAAAAGTCTCCCGTTCTTTGTCATGCGTGTCAGCTTGGCAAACATGTGAGACTTCCTTTTGTTAGTTTTAGTACTTTGGTTTCGTCATGTTTTGACATTGTTCACTCGGATTTGTGGACTTCCCCGATTCCGAGTCTTTCTGGTTTTAAATACTATGTTTTGTTTTTGGATCATTATTCGCAATATGTTTGGGTTTATCCTTTAGTTAATAAATCTGATGTCTTGTCTAAATTTATATTGTTTCATAACTTTGTTCGCACTCAGTTTAAGTGTGAAATAAAATCATTTCAGTGTGATCATGGTGGTGAATTTGACAACCACGCTTTTCATAAGTTGTTTGCATCTAATGGTATCCAGTTTCGTTTTTCTTGTCCCAAAACCTCCCAACAAAATGGTAAATCTGAACGGATGATCCGAACCATCAACAATCTTATTCGTACATTGCTTTTTCAAGCTCACCTTCCTCCCAACTATTGGGTTGAAGCCCTTAATATGGCCATTTACTTGTTGAATATCTTGCCTTCACGAGCCATTAACAACGACATACCTTTTACCCGCCTTTTTGGAACCAACCCAGATTATAGCCTTTTACGTACTTTTGGGTGTCTTTGCTACCCTCACCTTGACGTATCTCATAAACTTGAACCCCGTGCCACACCCTCTATTTTTTTAGGGCATGCATCCAATCATCGTGGATACCGTTGTCTAGACTTAAACACCAACAAAATTATCATTTCTTGTCATGTTACCTTTGATGAAACGGTTTTTCCGTTTGGCTCTGTGACACCTACCTCGCCTCCCTCATATACCTTTTTGGATGAGCCTACCAATATCATTTCTCATATAATTCGCTCGACACCCATTACACCTACTACACCTCTTGCACCAAATGATCTTGTTGATCCTGCTTCCCCAGTTTCGATACCTATTACCTCTCCTATACCTACTACACCTCTTGATACACCGCCACAAACACCGATTCCCCCAGTTGCTACACCTCCCATTGATAACGATGCTACTCCCACACCACCGCCCAATCCAAACCCGGTTTCGCTCATCCCATGGTCACATCGCTACCGTGTCGGGTCTAATCGCCCCACTCAACGCTTTAATCTCCATGCCTTCTCTGGTCTCCTTTACCTAAGGCGATAACGATCGCTTAATGATCATAATTGGCAAAATGCTATGTGTGATGAGTATAATGCTCTAATTAAGAATAAAACTTGACTTTGGTGCCTAGACCCACGGATGCCAATATTGTTCGTTGTATGTGGTTATTTCGCCATAAGTTTTAGTAGATGAAATTTTAGTCGCTACAAGGCTCGCCTTGTTGCGAATGGCGACTTTGACAGAGGGTGTTGATGTTGATGAGACCTTCATCCGTTGTTAAGCCGTGTACTATTCGACGCCTAGTTTGTCAATTTCGACATTGGTCGGTTCATCACCGGATGTCAAGAATGCCTTTCACATGGTGATTTAGCGAGACAGCTTACATGCATCACCACCGGGTTTCGTGGATTCGAACATCCCGATTATGTTTGCTTATTGCAATGGTCTCTTTATGGGCTCAAGCACTTCTGCTTGGTTTCAGCGGTTTGCAACTTATATTACTCGGGTTGGGTTTGCACACAGTAAATGTGACACATCATTATTTATTTATCGACATGGGACTGACACAGCTTATTTATTATTATATGTTGATGACATTGTGCTCACTGCTTCTTCTGAGTCTTTGTTACAGAAGATTATTGCTTCTCTGCATCAGGAATTTTCTATGACAGATCTCGGTTCGCTTAATTATTTTCTGGGTATTTCTGTCACACGGGATTCTTCGGGGATGTTTTTATCTCAGCGTAAGTATGCTTCTGAGATTCTTGAGCGGGCTCATATGGTTGGTTGTAACCCGCCGGACTCGCTGATACCGAGTCTAAACTGGGTGATGATGGTAATCCGGTTTCGATCCGAAATTATATCTGAGTCTTGCGGGTTCTCTTCAAGATCTCACTTTACTCGCTCGATATTTTTATGCAGCGGCATCAGTTTGTCTTTATGCATGATCCGCGAGCCTCATTTCTTGGCTCTTAAGCGGATTTTGAGGTATGTCAGGGTACTTAGACTATGGATTGCGCTTGTTTTCATCTTCTACTCGCCTTGGTCGCTTATTCAGATGTCGATCAATGGCATGCCCTACCACCCGGAGATCTACTGGATATTGTGTCTTTCTTGGCAACAACTTACTCGTGGTCCTCTAGTCGCCAACCGACGCTTTCTCGCCAGAGCGCAGGCGAGTATCGGGTTGCCAATGTCATTGTCGAGACCGCTGGTTAAGGAACCTACTACGCGAGTTGCATACTCCTTTGTCTTCGCTACGCTTTGTTTATCGTGATAATGTCGTCAGATATTTGTCTTCTAATCCGCTCAAAGATCAACATTTAAACATATAGAGATAGATATTCACTTTGTTCGAGATCCGTTGTCACTGGTCGTTAGAGTTCTTCATGTTCCTCACGCTATCAAGACGCTGGATATTTTCACAAAAGGCTTACCTTCCGCTTTGTTTGAGGAGTTTCGTACCAGTTTGAGTGTCCGGTGTCCTCCCGCTCCAACTGCGGGGGAGTGTTAGTCGCATATTGTTAGCAGATTTATGTTTATGGGCTATAGTGTTAGTATTGGATTATAATTAGTATAGGCCCATTTGTAACTTATATATTCACATGTACGTATCTCATTAAGCAATCAATATACAAAACATTCATTACTTACACATTTAGGTTCCTTATACCGGCAAGTTAGCTCTTTAACAAATCGATTAACTTCATTTTATATGGTGACTAAAATCAATAATAAGCTAGGCGGTGTTTTTTTTCAAATTCAAGCTAAAAAAAAAAAAAAAAAAAAAAAAAACTTTTGACAACACTCATTCAGACACGCTCATACATTTGACCCAAAAAAGCGTGTTTATTTTTTTCTCACTCAGTCGCGGTCAGAGATACAAACCTCTCACCAAGCTAGTTGTTGAAGGGTTGTCATAATACCTCTTAATATATCCTAAGACTTTTTTTTTCCTCAAAATTTTCTTTAGTATTGATAGCAGTTCATAGTACGTTTAAAGAAATTTACGTCATTTTATTTTTGCTAAATTTTTCTCAAATTTTTCTTTAGTATTGATAGCAGTTCATAGCACGTTTGAAGAAATTTACGTCATTTTCTTTTTTGCTAAGCAAACGATCCATATAATAATGGATAATGATGATGATGCTCAAACACAATTTGAGAGACTTTCTAAGAATAGTAAAACATATTCAGTTTGTAAATTAAATTGTGACACTTTTACTTTAAATACAATTTTTCATTAAAAAAATTTTGAATTGTTAATTGACAGTGTTAAATATATTATAAACTGCTTTTTTCTCAATTTTACTATAGTAAAGTAAATGATAGAGACGATTTACAAAATGATGAATATGTTCAACCACATGGGAGAATAATAAATAAACAATATATCCCGAATTTATTTAAATCAAACCCTGACACAATGGGTATGTTTTAAGACGGTGAGAAGGTGTTTTTGAGCGATGAATGTGAAAGAATGAAGATTTTGATTTTTATTAGTCGTTTGATAACGAGCGTGAATTTTCCTATTTTTATGAACGCTCAATTTTTCAACGCTTTAAGAAAGTGTTATTGCTGAAATTTGAACAAGATTATCGCTATCATTCCACAACATTACCACCGCCTCAACGCTACAAATTTCAACTACTTTCGCTAAACACACCCAATATCCTTGAATATTTTATTTATAGTATAATTTTAATATCTTTACTAATTTCATTATTAATTTAATTTATACTCAAAGTACAACCATTGAATGCTTAAATCTTAATGTATAATATGTTTTAGGCATATTTGTGTAAATATGAAAATTTTAAAATTTGAAAAGTGGAGATATGAAATTGCTCATTTGTTTTAACATATTATATTTTCACATTGTTAGACTGTGTTAAATTTATAACTCAAATGTGCCATTTAATGTTCAGACGCGCTTACGTTTCGTCTCAGATTCAAGTTCAAATGTGTAAATCAAAAATTTAATTGTGTAAATCAAATTCAGAGTTTAACAAACAAAAAACACTTAAAAGCCTAACTATTCAAACTAAAAAGGTAAAAACAATCATAAACTTATCCGGTTATAATAGCTTTTACAAGATGTTATTTGTAAGTCTTTTTAGCATTGATGTAGTATCTTTAAATCTTACGAGATGATATTTGTAACTTCTTTAAAACAATCATATACTTATATAGTTATCTTTGTAACTTTTTTTAGCATTGTTGGTTCCTTTAAATCTTACGAGATGTTATTTGTAACTTAAAAACAATCATAAACTTATGTTGCTATCTTATACGATGTTATCTATAACTTCTTTTAATATTGTTGGTTTCTTAAAATCTAAATTTTTATTTCAGCACTGTTGGTTTGTTAGTTTACAAGTGACATTTGTAAACTAAATTACATCAAATATGATTTTTAAAGATTTTAACTTACCTGCTGTGCCATATTCCCTTCATTCCCCATTTATAACAACCGCTCTCTAGCTACCTTACTTCAAAGGTCGATGTGGGATTGCCAAAGATTTTATAAAAATGCATTTGGTTTTAAATATTTGATATTTACACAACAAACAACGAAAACTTCAATGTCAACCATGAAAACTCATTGTTCCCTCATTTCAATTATCTCGGACCATCGTATGTTGATGTTCTTGTTGATCCTTCTGCCATCCATTTTTTAATGTACAGATTTGGTACGTGAACTTTTTTGTTTCACTTATATTATACTTTCATTTTTTTTACAATTTAGTACGTGATGATGACGTGTCAAACTTTGGTACGTGAACTTTTTTGTTTCACTTATATTATACTTTCATTTTTTTTACAATTTAGTACGTGATGATGACGTGTCAAACCTGAAAGTCTGACACGTATCACCATTTATAACGTGACACCTAATCATCACGTATCAAATTGAAACAAACAAGAAAATACATAACATTAAGTGAAACAAAAAAACTTCACATACCAAATCGATATTGAAAAAGTTCGCTACTATTTTTCAGTTTAATCCCTACTTTTTACATGATGTTTTAGTAGATTTTTGTTTTAGCGTTGTTGGATGTTCTTTGTAACTTTGTTTCGGCATCGTTGTTTTATTAAAATCTGAAAAAGTACATAACTTCTTTTATAGCACTGTCGATTTGTTAAAATTTTAAAAATTACACCTTTACGTTTTTTTCCTTATAAACTATAAACTAAATTTATAAAGAAGTAAACGTGAAAGGATAATTTTTTGAAGATTTTAACTCACCTACTTAGCTTGTTCCCTTCACTCCCTATATATAGAAACATGCCCCTAGCTACTATTCTTCACAGGGCAATGTGGGATTGCCAAAGGTTTTATAAAAAAAAAAGTACATGCTTTTAAATATTTGATATCAACAAACAACGAAAACTTCAATGGCAACCATGAAAACTCGCCTGTTCCCTCATTCCAATTATTTCGGACCATCCTATGTTCTTGTTCATCCTTCTCTCATCCATTTCACTATCACCCTTTCGTTTTATTTCATATCAATCATTAGACTCAAATGCCAGGAACATCACATATCCATTAATCAACCGTGTCTGTTTTCATGTTTGGGTTCATTTAGTTAATGCTGGAGATTTGGATCAATGCGAAAGCAGCAAAAACAGCAACAACCAGTCATGTATTTCTCAAAACTCGAAGACTCTCCCATGTTTCGTCAACAAGTATGTCTTTACGATTTACGTGTGTAAACTGCCCGTAAAGAATTACTTGGTAATGAAATGTATACCAGACAATAAAAAGGAACACGAAAAACAAACCGAAACAAATTATATCAAAGTATGAAACACCAAATACTTATTACTCATTCACCAATGAACCAAAGGTTGCCCGTTTAAATCCTAGGAATTCCCGTTAGAACCCTGATGATCGTCATTATTGTTCCCCAAGTAGAAGCCGATGTCAAGAGTTTAGTGATGATAGAATCTACACAAGCATCAATTAAAACCAAGAGTTACTGCCTTGTTCAAGAATAATGGGACTCTCAATCGCCTTTGGAAAGCTTGAAGTTCCTTGAATATGGTTAGATAATACTTAGAGTTTGGTAGACCTTGAACATCTTTTAACCCTTTGACCCAGTTGACGTGTTCCTCATTTAGCTCAGTCTCCTCAAGAAAAGGATGAAACTTGTGATGATAATACATATAATAATGTGTCGGATGTCCATGAATGAAGTCGATAATGCTCAATTCGCTATTATAGATTGAGGTATCTAGTAGTTATAGAAAACCGAGCAAGAAATGGGAATGATGTTTTTTTTGGAGTGAAGATGACTTAAAACCGTAGCAGAAGAAGATGACTTAAAACCGTAGCAGAATCTTACCATGAGCTTAATGATTTCAGGGTTTTCCTTTCATCACTTATTAAGTTTGGATGATATTGCTACAAGTAGGTCCTGCATGACGAAATTGCAGTTTGACTTTATTAATGTCTTAAGCATATAGCTTAATAGCTTATACTATGAGATTTATACTAGGTGTTACACATTTCTGGAAATCACATGTAGCTAGATTGAAAATTATTACAAATAAACTAATGGGTTGCTGTTGGTTTGTATATAAGACAGCGATGATTATTTATAATAATGAGGAAATAATTGAGTTCAAAAGTCAAAATGAGTGGAACATGCAATTTTAGTTATATTGTTTTACCGTGTTTGACCATAAAAGTCTAAATAGAATGTCATATTATAGAAACACTTCTTAAGAGATAAGAACAAAGCTTTATACCATAGAATTACTTTAGAAATTGATCTTAATACGGGTTTCTAATTTTTGGCATATTCATGGTGCCAAAAGCCAACATCATAATCTCATGTCAGCAGTTCTTGGAGCAAAATTCACCATCTAAAGAATAGAACTCGAAGAACAAAACTACTGATCATAAAATCACTTTAAAACG
This sequence comes from Chrysanthemum lavandulifolium, assembly GCA_022545495.1. NCBI lineage: Eukaryota > Viridiplantae > Streptophyta > Magnoliopsida > Asterales > Asteraceae > Chrysanthemum > Chrysanthemum lavandulifolium. The sequence continues at coordinate 253,418,491 of CM040244.1, read as the reverse complement.
TAATCCCAAATAGGGGTTTTCATTTTACCAGAAAAAAGATCTACTCTTTAACCGAATCATGGTGCTGGAAGTTAACATTACAATCAACACCAAAATGAACAATGAAGTTTTGTTAGTAGCTCTATTTGTCCAAGTTTTTGGTGTTCCCGAATCCTGCTGTATAAGTTATTCGACTCTCCCATGTTTCCAAACAGCAGGAGCTAGTCATGTATTTCTCCAAACTCAACGACTCTTCCATGTTTCCAAACAACAGGAGCTAGTCTGTTTTTTGTTGTTTGTTATGTCATGATAATATGCTATGCTTGTTGATACGTTTTGGTAAGATTAAAATTAATTCACATTGGTCTAAGTCGGATCAAATAGTATGGTTTCCATAATAACCCCTGATCATCATCGAGAACCATAATCTTGATTGGTTTCTGAAGTAGAAGCGGATTATTAAGAACTCTAGTGACGATTGAATCAACACAATCATTTAAATTAAGTGGACACTGCTTGTTGAATAATAAAGGGACTTCTTATAGCCTTTAAGAATCTAAAGATGCAATCCATGTAGTGAATGTGATGATCTAGTATTAATAGAAAGATAGAGCTTGATTTGGTTAATTGTGAGGGTTGTGTACTCGTGTTTATCGCTCATACCCCAAATAGCAAACCAAACAAGATACGAAAATGATGTTCTTTTTGTGCAAAGTTGACTAAAAAACAGATGTAATCTATGCATTTAGGCTTTAAGCAATCATGAGGCCTAACAACATTGTGCTTTAATGTCTGTTCTATACTAGAATGACATTATATCTATAAATATTGTGTTAGGAAATGTAGTGATTGCTTGAACGGAAATGTTGAGAATAGTTGAAAAGAATGTAGATTGTAGTAGTTTGTTGTTATGTATTTGTTTGTGGATCTTGAGCATGTTTAAGATCCGCTTGTGCCTTGTAGGATTTATATGCATTTTGATGGTAATATATTCTTCACATTCTCATAAGAAAAAATAATAATAAAATATATATATATATATATATATATATATATATATATATATATATATATATATATATATATATATATATATATATATATATATATATATATATATATATATATATATATATATATATATATATATTCAGTGTTTTTTTGCATAAATTACTTGAATGTAAAACCAATGGTAAACACTTGGAATCTTAAAGAAGGTCAAAATTGGTAGGAAGTCATGAGAGTTTAGAAACTTCTGTGGGTATCCCACATCCATGGAGTTTGTAACCAAAGTGACTATATACACATGAGCATATTCAATTGTATTGGTTAGCTCTATAAGTGTTAAAGTCTAACTAGGATTTTTTTAAGCGGTTCAAAAATTGAAATTGGGTATTAAATCCTTGAGAACTAAAACACATTTGGGTCTTATATTTTAAAATTATTTTTGTTAGCTAAAACACATTTCGATCTTAAATTAAAATTGCGTATTAAATCCTTGAGAACTAAAACACATTTGGATCTTATATTTTAAAATTATTTTTGTTAGCTAAAACACATTTTGATCTTATATTTTAAAATTATTTTTGTTAGCGACAACCATTTGACTTATGATAACTAGAAAAAAAATTGTGGTCATCCTAAACTCTACTTATTTATAAATCGATCTTATATTGATCGTTTTAGTTATATACCTTGTCTAACCCATATAGGCATATGCATTTCTCTATCATATTCTTCGTTATCTACTTAGAATTATTTTTAATGTATTTTTTTGCGTTTTAGCTTTGCTTTTTATAATGGGAACATAATTGCTTAAAATGCATTGCTTTTTGGCAATCAGACATAGCTAGGTGAACTAAAGTAGCTAGAGGGAAGTGATTATAAATAGTGAGTGAAGTGAATAAACAAGAGTAGGTAAGTTGAAATTTTCAAAAGCCTCGACTCTTTAGATGTTTCCAAGCTGGGTAGTTCTCCAAAATTACAAGTTTGGGAACAACTAGATTCGTGGCTTTTTCTAGATTTCAACAACCAACAATGCTAAAGCAAAAGTCACTTAAAAAGCTCGATGAAGTCTAAAATAACTGAAAGTACGCTGGTTTTAGCTCTTTTGTTTTAGTTCTGCTTTTGTTTTGATTTTAATAAAATTGGCCATATAAAAGAAAGTTAATAGACATGCCACAAAGCTAATTGGCCGGTCTAAAGAAGCTGTATTATGTCACTTGGTTGCCACCTCGCTAGGTTCTTTAATAAATCATTGATATAGTGATGTTGTCCCAACTATCTTCTGATCGATTATATAAGTTGCAATGATTTGAATAAGTAAATATGTTCTATATGTGATTAACCTTGTATCGTTACATACATATGTACATATATAGGTTCTGAATCGGTACCAATGAACCGACACAACCATTCATGTTTCTACAGAAATAACCGCCAAGTTAGTTAATAACTTTGGCTTTGACATAACTAGTCCCTAATGTTTAAACTAAACATAATACTAAGCAATGAATAAAGATTATCGGGTCACATTCTCCTCCTTAATCTTGATCGCTGCTTTGTTAAATCTTGAACTCCGAGCATTTGTCTCATCGTCGTGAACTTTAGTCTTGGTAGAGCCTTTGTTAGTATATCCGCTTTGTAGTTCTCTCACCGACGTGCTCCACATTGATATGTCCATTCTCTACACATTCTCGAATGAAATGGTAGCGAATGTCGATGTGTTTACTTCTTCCATGAAAACCGGGTTCTTGACTAGTGCTATTGCCGAAATGTTGTCTACCCTCGCTATCTTCTTCTCTTCATCTCCGCTAATTCACTAAGTAATCTCTTCAACCATAAGGCTTGACATGTCGCCGCAGAGCCGCCATGAATTTCGATTCACATGATGATAGCGCCATCGTTGGTTGCTTCGAGTACACCAAGTAATGGGTGACTCTCCAAAGTAAAATACTATGCCAAAGAGTTCCTTTTCCTTGATCTGTTGATTCCATAACCACCGTCAGAACTCGTAATCTTGCACCGCCTTCTTTTCTTGTAAATTATGCCATGCTCCTGTGTTCCTTTGATATATCGGATTACTTGCTTTATCGCTTTTAGGTGATGATCCTTCGGTCTTGCATAAATCCGAGTAGTCCGATCAATAACTAAGATCGGTCTTGTATGTAGTAAGTACCGAGACTTCCAATTAAACTTCAGTAGTAAGTTGCGCCAACCGAGTTTCCATCTTCCGCCTGACCAACTTAGTACCCGGATCCATTGGTATCTTCGTATCATTACTATCCGTCATACTTGTTTCCTTTATGATCTTGTTAATATAGCCTGTTTGCTTGATTGTAATCTCTCCTCCTGTCTGTGTAACTTCTATCCCAAGGTAATAAGCTAACAGTCCTAAGTCGCTCATTTCAAACTTTTCTTCCATCTGGGATTTAAAAGCTTCCAATTCCTTTCTAGGAGTGCCCGTGATAATTAAGTCATCTACATAAACTCCAACAATAAGTGTAGAGTTCTTGTTTCGCTTTGTAGACCGCTTGTTCGAGATTGCATTTTTAAAGTCTAAGGACTTTAATGTTTGATCAAGCTTCACATTCCAAGCTCTCGGTGTCTTTTTAAGCCATATAAAGCTTTAGTAAGTTTATAGACTTTTCCGAGTTTCCTTGTTGTATAAATCCTTCAGTTGTGTAACGAGACTTCTTCCTTTAAATCTCCATGTAGGAATGTCGATTTTACATCCAAATGATGTACTTGCCATCCATGATATGCCGCTAATGCTAATATCAACCGAACTGTCTCTATCCGAGCAACTGCAAATACTTCATCAAGTCTATCCCTTGTTCTTGTACATAACCTTTGCCACTAACCGTGCTTTATATTTGATGATGTTCCTTTGCATCCCTCTTGGTCTTGTAAACCCATTTGAGTCCTATTGCCTTCGATTTTCTCGCAATGTTGTAAGAGTCCATGTATTATTCTTGTTGATTGAATCCAATTCAATCTCCATGGCCTCAATCCATTTTTCCGTCTCCGATGCTTCCTTGTAGTTACGGGTTCTTCTTCCGTAAATAACAAGCTTTGTGGTTCAACTCACGTGCATGTCTATATATGTCCGATATGTTTCTATATTCACGCATCGGTGTATCATCAAATTTATCTCTTGAGTTCTCCATAGAACTATTAGTAGCTTCGCCTCTTCCGAGCGTGGGTCGAATGGTATGCTTCGTGTGATTGGTGAAACAGATTAGAATCGATCTTGTTCATGATACGTGTTGTCATCGCTTTCAGTGTTGACCGGTGTAAGGTTTTCATTGTCAACTCCGCTCTACTACAAAACTAGCCCAAAAGGTGTCTTGAGTGTTCGTGATCTCCTTCATTTTCGCTCCAATCCCATGGTTTTGTTTCCATAAATTTTACGTCCCTACTAACATGTTTCTTCTGGCTATAGGGTCATATAGCCTACATGCTTTTGATCCTTCCTCTACTCCTAAGTAAACCAATGGTATGCTCCTATCGTCCAGCCTTCTTTAAGTGAGGTATCGTTATCTTTGCATAAGTCGTGCATCCAAATACTTTTAGGTTCTCTAAGTTTGGTTTTCATCGTAGAGTGCCTCATATGGAGTTTTATCCGTCGTGGCCCTCGAGGTACCCTATCGAGTATGTAAAGGGCATGCTTAATCGCTCGCCCAAAAAGTTAATGGTAACTTCATCGCTTTCATCATACTCCTTGTAGTTGATAACACCGTCCTATTCCTTCTCCACTACTCCATTCTCACGCTGGGAGTATGGTGTCACAACTGTCGTCTATTCCGCTTTTCCTTAAAGACTTGTGAATTCATTTGATGTGAATTCACCACCTCTATCCGTTTTAGCATTCTAATTTTCAACTTCATTTCCATTTCTATTTTCTCGCCTAAATTCCTTGAATGTACTAAATGCCTCATCTTTCGATGTAAGAAAGTATGCCCACATAAAACGCAGTACAATCGCTCACTAACAAGAAAATGAGTTTCTTGCTCGAGTGTGTCATTGGACTAATAGGACCGCAGAGGTCTCCATAAACTAAGTCCAACGGGTTCTTTGATCCGAATTTGGCTTGGTTTGGAAATGGTGTTCTATCTATGTTTTCCTAATAAACATGCATCACAAATTGTCTACATGATTTATTCTAGGAATTCCTTCTACTAGACCTTTTCTAGTCATCTTGTTTATATCATCAAAGTTTAGATGACCTAATCTAGCATGCCATAACCATGCTTGGTTATCTATGTTTGCTAAGAGACATATAGGTGCCTCTATCTCAGAATCGATCTTGTAGAGTCGATTCTTAGATCGTTTCTACCTTCATCAACAATTTCTTGTTTATATCATACAAAGTCACTTGTTTTCATCCATAATGACCTTACAACCTATTTCAAGAAGTTGTCCTAGACTAAGTATGTTGCTCTCGAGGTTTGGTATGTAGTATACTTTGATACTACTTTGCTCCTCGGTTCTTACAACCTAACAAGATTGACCCTCTACCCATTATCCGTACATACGATCCATCTCCAAAACGCATCGTCCGTTATGCTTTCATCAATATCTCTAAAATGACTCTTTATACCACCATGTGGTTACTTGCACCATTATCTAAATACCATATGCTCGATCTCAGAGTATATTTCTTTGGTTGAATTCGCTCTTCATTCAACAACACTTCCTTGTGTTCGGTTTCGTGCATAGTCATTAGTAGTGATGGTTCATCGCCTTCTAAGATAAGGTTTGATTGTTCCCGGTTTGTTGATGTTGCTCTACATTTACTCATATAATGTCCAAGTTTATTGCACTTGAAACATCTAATGTTACTCAAGTCTTTCCTACTTGAATTGTCCGGGTTTCTATGATCCGAGTTTCCTTTGCGAGTTGTTTCGTTGTTATTATTCCGCCAGCTTCCTCGTGAGTAATTTGATCTACCTCCACGCTTGTTAAAACGCTTTCCTTTATCCGAGTGTTCACCATGTGTAAACAGAGATTCTCCGGCTTTCAACTTGACCTCCTTCCGAGTTTTATTCTTTCCTCAAACGCTTTGAGTTTTCCCGTGATCTCATCTAGGTAATGTCATCTAGATCACTTGTTTGTTCTATGGATGCTACTATCTCAATGAATCTATCGGGTGTGGAGTCTAATAGTTTTCTAACTACAAGTGATTCATCTAATTCTTTCCCTAATTCTTTTGCCTTCGTGACATAGCTATTTAACTTGTCCGCAAATGCATCCACCGCCTCATCTTCCTTCATCCGAAGTGAGTTAAATCCAATCATCAATGATTGTAAACGTGCTTGCCGCACTTTATCTTGTCCAACGTGTCTTTTCTTTAGTGAATCCCATAAATCTTTTGCCTTCTTACAACCCGCTACTTGTAAGATCATATCTTCCGTCAACGCTGATATAGGAAGGCGATTGTTGCCTTATCCTTTTGTCATCAACTCGTGTGTCTAATTTTGATTCTATTGCCTCCCATAAACCGTGTGCCTCTAGTATGACTTTAATTTGTATAGCCCAAACCGTGTAGTTTGTGTTTTTAACTTAGGCATTGGTATTGTGCAACATGTGTTACGGGTTTTATTGTAGTTGATGTGGTTACTATATCATCGGTTGTCATTTTGAAAGTGTTTATTATTTTCACTTTCTAGTCTAATGGGGTTACTTATCTTAGTATGGTACTCTTTTCTAATGTGAAAATTATAGTCTCCGGAATCTTAGTACTACGGGATCAATAATTAGTTTTAAGGATTTCCTAATAGTATAAACTAATGAGATATATACTATTTCTAAATATGAATTGAAACCAAAGTAAAATGAAATTATGACCTCGTTACTTTTGATGAATACGAGATGTATTCGCTTGCCTTGTTAGTAAACTCGCTCACCAACGTTGTTTGTTCCCACTTTATTTCCTTTTAGTCTTTTGCCTCGTTATCCTTGTTTCCGTAAACCAATTCGCTGTGTTTTTGAATTGTGTCTCGGATGTTTTTACCAACGAGTATAAACTAAAAGTCTTTAATGCCTCCTTGCCTTGTCCTTATTTTTCGCTTTTGTTTTCAATTTTATTGATTCGATACTAACAAAAAATGTAAAACTTCCTTGTACCAATCTATACGTTGTTCTTTCTATCTCCTTTGTGCGTTTCTCCTTGATCTCGGTCACTTTGAAATCACTAGGTTTCCTACACACAAACTCGTTACCACAACTTGGTAATCTTTCGAATCAAAACAATTCTTCATTTTTCCAGATTCGCTCGCTAAACAAAACAAATACTGCTTGTCTCTTGTCGTTGTTGTCGCCCCTGTGTTGTATCAACACAAACCCACACTTTTCCTTGAGTACTTCCTTCGCCCCGCGATACGCCTTCCTCTACAACAACGCTTTGCTTTGTGTTTTGTTTTCTAACCGTATACACAAAGTCTCCACTGTTCTTCCCGGTCTTCGTTGTTTATCAACAACAAAATTCGACACCAATATCGTCGGTGTTTGAAACGCTTGCAACTTTAACGTGAAGTAGATTGTGCACTATCTCTTCTACGTTTCTCCTTATCCAAACTCGTACGTTTTTCCTTGGAAGATTAAAAAAAACGTTCCCTGCCAAAGTAAAGAACAACGGTGTTCTTTTCCTTTCTGGCGTTTTTCCTTTTGGCTTCTCGATAAGATTTTTATGCAGAAACAGTAATATGTTTCGGTGTATATTAATCCTTGCTCTTGATGCCAATTGTTGTCCCAACTTTCTCTTGATCGATTATATAAAGTTGCAATGATTTGAATAAGTAAATATGTTCTATATTTGATTAACCTTGTATCGATGTTTATACATATGTATTTATAGGTTCTGAATCGGTACCAATGTAACCGACACAACCCTTCATGTTACTACAGAAATAACTGCCATTAGTTAGTTAATAACTTTGGCTTTGACATAACTAGTCCCTAATGTTTAAACTAAACATAATACTAAGCAATGAATAAGATTATCGGGTCACAACCATTTCTTTTGTGGTGTTTTCTATCTTTTAAGATCAAACTGAAAGATGTAACTTTAGTGATTTCTTTTGGTGTTTTTCTATCTTTGTGTTGTTGCGCTCCAATATCCCACTTGATAATAAAACCATAAGTCTAATAAACCAATTGCCTCTTAGAGTTAAGTATGCAAAACTCAAAGGAAACCTCAAAACCAAATAAAAAACTAAGACTTTAGTCACTATGTATAAACATAAGTTCATAAACTATCGCAGTGTTTGACCTTTATTAAACAAACTCGACTCAATGCCCAACCCAAAAGATATCGACACAATCACCTTACCATAAGTCCATAGCTGCTTACACATATTGACACAAACATGACAGTCCAATAGCTCTATGAAAATTGGAGTAGATTTCTATATATGAAAATTGGAGTAGATTTCTATATATGAAAATTGGAGTAGATTTCTATAGATTTCTGCATACACATGTTATAATACAACTATTAGTATAGTATAAATGTTGAAGCATCAATTGTCAGCCATTTTGATTAAGTCTATGTACGTGGCAGAATAAATACTGCGAAGAACCTATACAGCAGGAACACCAAAAACTTGGACAAATAGAACTACTAACAAGAACTTCTAGCACCATGATTAGGTTGAAAAGTACATCTTTATTATGATCAAGTTATAAAGTGTTAATATTAAAGAGACTTATTCTTCAAGTTCTATTCTTTAGATATGTATCAGAGGAAATGTCTAATAATACAGAAATTCTCTACCTTTGGTCTACTATATCTGACTTTTAGATGGTGAAATTTGCTCCAAAAAGTGCTGACATGAGATTATGATGTTGGCTTTTGGCACCATGAATAACCTAAAGTTTAGAAAGCCGCCTTAAGATCAAATTATAAGCTTGGTAGTTATCTCCAAAATTACAAGTTTATAAGAATTGGTAACCGTGTTTTTTCTAGATTTCAACAAACCGACAATGCTAAAAATAAAAATTATGTAAAACACCCTTTAAAGACAAAAATAACTAGATAAGTTATCGACTTGTCTAATTGGCCGGTCTAAAGAAGCTATATTAGGTCTCTCATTTCTGCTTTCTTCTGTTATTCTATCTTGTGTTGCGCATGGATATCCACTGGATATAAAACCTTAGGTCTAACCCATAAGTTGACTTTTAGACTTAAGTATGCAAAACTCATTTGAAGCTACAGACAAGAACCGGACACGAATAAACTTTAAACTGTATGCAATGGGTGTGTGAGAGCTCCCCTCACACATAACTTGGTTACAGTTTTTAGTGAGAGTGGTGCGTGACACCAAAAATGGAACCTTTCGATGAGAATGGTGGCCAAACCAAGGGTATGACAGATAAACATAGACCTCACAATTTTCTAAAGCAAGCTCTATCTTTCTTTTAACACTTAATCATACTACTTGGATTGCATCTTTGAATCCTTAAAGGCTATAGAAAGTTTCGTTATTATTCAACCAGCGGCATCCACTTGGTTTGATTGATGCTTGTGTGCATTCAATCATCACTAAAGCTCTTAATAATCCGCTTCTACTTGGAAAACCAATCAAGAATATGGTTCTTGACGATGATCAGGGGTATAATGGAACGTCATAGAATTTAAAGACACAACCTTTGGCTAATGACACACGTTCTTGGTATGATGATCTTTGTTTCGGTATGCTTTCCACGCTATTTGTTGTTGTTTGGTATACATTTCTTTCAACAAGTAATTTCTTTCCTGTTTTAACTTCGTCTCACCAATATCGACTCGACTTAGACCAATGTATATTGATTTTAGCCTTACCCAAACGTCTCAACGGGCATATCATTTTATCATGACATAACAAACAACAAAAAACAGAAACATCATGTTTTACCTGTTGTCGAAACATGGGAGAGTCTTTGAGTTTGGAAAAATACATGACTGGCCCCTGGTGTTTTTGCTGCTGCATTGATCCACATCTCCAACATTAACAAAAAAGACCAACACACATCCAACTTTCACGTAAAATGTGACATGTTTTTTCGATATACACGGAAACGGACACAAAGTGTTATTTGATATGTGATGTTCCTAATATTTGAGTGTAAACAAGAAAGAAGAAGATGGACAAAAACATAGGATGGTCCGAAATAATTGGAATGAGGGAATTTCCGTTTGTTTGTTGTGTAAATATCAAAATTTTAAAAACAAAGGCTTTTTTTTATAATGGGAATCCCACATCGCGCTGTGAAGTAAAGTGCCTGGAGGGAGGTGGGCTATAAATAAAGAGTGAAGGGAATGAAATAGATTAGGTGAATTAAAATCTTTAAAATTCCCTGGTATATGATTGTTGTTTGTAAATTTTGTAGTTGACTCAAAATTTACAAACATACATTGCTAATTTGCTATGCCAGTGATTTATTTCAACAAACCAACAATGTTAAAAAAAAAGAAAATTGCATAAAAAAATTCCAATTAAAACTAAAATAACTAGGGGGATTTTCATATAAACTCACATACACACTTATATTTACATATTTTTCTCAAATACAAGTTTTTTATGCATGATGTACAAGCATGTTAAAGAATTGTTTGGGGAAATATGTAAATATGGGTGTGTATGTGAGGATATATGTAAATGCCCCAAATAACTAAAAAAGTATGCTTGTTTCTAGCTCCTTAATTTTGGGTTAGTGTAATGACCAATTATTATTATTATTAATTAGTATTTTTTTTAATTTTAATTATGTTACTTTTCTTTTATTATTTTTCTTGGTGAGAAAGCTAAGATATTAAGGATAAATTTAGCATATTCTCTACTATAAATATGGCATTAGGATTGTAATTCTTGTTGAATATGAAGTAATTGATTTGGCTTTGTTATTTCGTTCTTTTATCTTATTATCGACCTGATTCGTATCAGTTAGTTATACCTTTGTTTTGATTTTCAAATTGGCCATATAAAATAAAGTTAATCGACTTGTTACAAAGTTAATTGTCCGGTCTAAAGAAGCACTATTAGGTAACTTGATTAGAAACTTCTTTGGGTATCCCACATCCGTGGAGTTTGTAACCTATATGTGTTGAAGTCTCACTAGGATTTCTTTACGCGGTTCAAAAATTGTAATTGCGTATTAAATCCATGAGAACTAAAACACATTTGTATCTTATATTTTAAAATTATTTATCTACTTTTTAATGTTTTTTTTGGGTTTCAATCATAAATAGCAACTTACTTTTTTTATAATCCCGTTTTGGTTTGCACACATTAAAAAAATATGAGTAAATAGCAAGCTTTCATAAAGTGTTCAAATATGTATATTTTGATGTGTTGTCCTCATGAAAATTTATAAAGTTCATTGAGTATCCCACATTGTTAGAGTTTGTAATCAAAAGTGGCTATATATACATGAGCAAAATTCATTTGAATTGTTGAGCTCCAAATGTGTTAAAGTTCTGTAGGCTCTCACTCTCATTGTTCACGTCTAGAAGTGTGACTTTGAGCAACTAAAAGACATTTAGATTTTTTTTTTTTTTTTAGCTCATCAAGTTAAAGAAACATAAAAGGGTCTTCGTTGCGACATTATTCAAATCGACTTTTATTAGCACTATCCGAGTTTCTTCATGTTGTTATCAGCATTTTGGGTCTGTTATCACGGTTTTAGGTATAGTATCAAGCAAAGATGCTTCATAGGTATAGTATCAAGCAAAATTCATTTGAATTGTTGAGCTCCAAATGTGTTAAAGTTCTGTAGGCTCTCACTCTCATTGTTCACGTCTAGAAGTGTGACTTTGAGCAACTAAAAGACATTTAGATTTTTTTTTTTTTTTTAGCTCATCAAGTTAAAGAAACATAAAAGGGTCTTCGTTGCGACATTATTCAAATCGACTTTTATTAGCACTATCCGAGTTTCTTCATGTTGTTATCAGCATTTTGGGTCTGTTATCACGGTTTTAGGTATAGTATCAAGCAAAGATGCTTCATGGGTTCAAAGTTAAGAGGTGCATATTTCATTATTTCAATTTCGTCAACACAATTTCAAGTTTCATTCAAGGTTTTAGTAGGTTCAAGTGGTTTGTAAATTTAATAGTTTCCTCAAATGTAGAAGTTTCATTCAAGTTTATACTTTATGAGATCTTTCTGTTCTCTTCATCAATCCTGATAGTATGCAGAAGTTGAGTTCATTGCCTCGAATCCAACTTTTAAAAGATACAAACATTTAAGGATCAATGAATCCAGTCGAACAACAAAGGTCTGATTTTTTTGTTTCTATAAAGGATCCATGTATGCATATATGGTAACCAAGTTTGTTTCGATATAAAGCAGCCAAGGAAAGATTCCAGATGTAAAGAGGTAAAGAAGATTTTACATTGATAACTACGGACTCGATAACTTGGGTTGCAGTTTGTAATGTTAGATCAGTCGTTTTAACTAAAGACATGCTTAAAATTTCATCCCCTCTGATGATAATCATTAGCTAAGTGGTCAAAAAAAAAAAAAAAAAAAAAGTATCTTAAAAATTAGAGTACCTTCCAATCTAAGGCTAAGGACTTTATCAATTCTATTGCAACATCGTCTTATACAACATTGGATTTCTGTAAATCATTATTTCATATCAACTCGCTTCATTGCTTTAAAAATTTCGCCTAATTTACGGAAAAAAACTTTTTCTAAAAAGAGAGCTAGGACAGCCTTAGTGGAGTGCTACTATGTCCCTCGTATGATTATAAAACTGGAAATAAACATTGAAACTTAAAGAAGGCATATTGGTTGAGTTTGTGATAATTTTTCTTTAAATGTGTTTAAGTCAGTTGGACCTTGACTTTATGGTTCCTCTTTATAAAACAAGAAACCATAGAGCAGCAGTTTTAGCTTCTAAAATATATTTCGATCTTATATTTTTGACTCGTTTCTCTTCATGAAACGATAAGTTACTAGTTTGCGCTTCAGGCTACATAAGTATATTTCGATCTTATATTTTAAAACTGTTTTTGTAAACTTAACATAACCATTTGAGCTATGATTAGCCTAAAAAAGAATTCTCTATTTGTTGTCCAAAACACAAAGCTAATAAGAGAACTCATTTGTACCTTCGGAATTTTTTTTATTGTTAATAATATTTTATTTTCTACCTTGTTTTACCCTTTAGTTTTAATCAATATGGAACAAATTAATTCATGAAATAAAAACGATATCATCCTTTTATTTGTATACTTTATGCATGCTCTGTATCCTTTATGGAACAAAATATAAACACAAGTATTACATAAGTGTATGCAAACTATACTCTCTTCATAAATAATAACCAAAGCCAAAGAGTCGATAAACGACTACAACAACAACAACAAATATTGCTAATTCAAACACAACTGCACCCCATAAGACGATTATGAATTTTGATTTTCGTGAATCTGCATACCAAATCCAAGAAATTACAGCATATATGTTGACTACAAAACCAGAATCCGCTGAAACCGGTAAGAAAAGTAGCACACAAAATATATGATTTGACTATCATGGTCAAATGAACTAGCTGCTAGCTTTAAGGATTATAACCACTCTTTAAGTTTTTTCGAGCCTTTTGTAACATTATATCATTTTTCTGATGATAATGCAGTGTACTAAGAAACTAGGTCATGCGTTACTATTGATGTCCATGTTAATGTTGAGTTTAAGAAGTTGTAAAGTTTGACCTAAAAGTCAATCAGTATGCTGATACTACAGTATACATAAATGAGTGTCACATTAGACATTGTAATTATCAAATAAGCTATAAAATAGAATAAATTTCTTGGAGAAATGGCGAATAAATAACAGTACAGGATAACTCCCGTATGGTTCTTTTCAGGATAACTATCTTGATAGAACCTGGATCAGGATGGCATGTAGCTAGACATTCCGACAATATAACCAGCTTCATCCCCTACACCGTTTGCTTCTTCATAGATAGCTTTTGATGATCAAATGACCCGTCCATCCTGAATTACAGATAGACTTCAGATTAATTTATTTACCTCTCCATAACCTATTCCGCCACTGTGGAGATGCGCGACACCATAAACTCACACTTGACTTTCTTGTGCTAATGAAATCATTAGTAGCAACTCCAGAAGTAGATTGCACAACATCAAGCTCGATCTGTCGGATAATGGTTATATTGTGGACCAAGATAATGAAACGCTTCCAAATTTAGTTATAAAGGCACTGACTTTAATAAGTCAACTTACTAAGCCTCCATTTAAGTTGTCAGTTCGTCATTACGCTGCAAACCAGTGTCGTCGCTGCTCAAGGTTAGCATATGTGAAATGTATACATCCTGAAGTGCCCGACTCGTAGTCTCCAGCAACTTAAATCACATTGCTTGCGGATATCGACCCTATGATGGATGATGTTAACATTCTTGCCGATGCATTAGTATCCGAAAAGTCATCCAAAGGAAAACCCAATGAAACTTGGGGTTTAGAAACTGCTCGCAAGATCCAGAGGTTTGTTTAATGTTTATAATATATGTTGAAAAATTCCTTCTAATGATGTTGCTTATGTTTGAATATGTGTTTGGAATGAATGTTGTATGCTATTTAGAAGATGTGTTTGTAATGAAAGTTGTATGCTATTTTCAAGATGTGTTTGGAATGAAAGTTGTATGCTATTTACAATATTATGTGAATACCCTTTAATCATGTGTTTTCAATATGTTACTTATGTTGCTTACGAAGAATGTTGCTTGATCTTTGCTTTAGTCAATAATAAATTATATATCATGTGTTTGCCTACAAATATGCAATTTGTCATGCTTTTTATACAAAAGATAGCTTTCCAAATGCTTAAACTGTTAACAAGATTAATTCAATAGGTTATATCAGCCAAACAATATTATATCCAATTATTCAAATTCTAAAACCATATTGCAGGGTAACAGGATCCAAGCGAGTATTAGGACATTGAAATGAAAAGTTCATAGCTATTCTTGATGAAGGCTCTTGCTATAAGATTTGAATTTTGGCGTTGGCGAGAACGGTGGCAAATTCCGCTGCTTAGCCACCGATTCAAAATTAGCTTTTAAAAACACGGCGATTACTAGAGTCAACTCATTTAACAATAATGTGCGAGGTTTTGCTTTGAACCATTTGAACTTTCACCTCAAAGCATTTGGTGAAAGGGATATGGTTGGTAAGTAATATCACCATAATAATGCTTAATATATTCATAGACTTATATATCGTACTCATTTTTATTCTTTCAAATACGATGTCATTGGTATTGTAGTATCGATTTCGAGCCACTCCCTTCGAGTCGTATGGAAAGAGAAAATCAGGAGAACTGTCCTGCTACAAGATGTGGAGTATGATTTCTGATCCACTACCTTTTCAGCTCTATTTTAATCATATTACCTGTTATTAAGTATATCTGTATGTTTTCCAACCATATTCTCATTAACTTATTGATAACCACTGGTGGACAATTAGAGTGCTGTTTCTTTGATGACTGGGCGGAAAAATTCAAGTCGTATGCTGACAAATCTGAATCATCTAAACCTGTGGTTATGATCCTTCAACTTGCCAGGGTCAAATATTTCAATAGTAAGTACATATTGTTCTTGGATGTATATTTGTTATCACTTGCTTAGTAATGCAATTCTATTATTCATGTTTTAAAACCTTCAACAACAATCTTGCTTTTGCTACTAAGCTTCATATTGATGTTGATTTACCGAAATTCATGCATTCGGAAGAGGTATAATATTCTATGGATTTGAATGTTATAGCATTAAAATCTTAATGATAATAAAATTTAACCGTTGAATACTTATATTTCACAACTGTTGATAAGGAAGTCAATGGTTATGATGCCAGCAAACACGCTATAAGTATCTATACTCCTAGGAAGAAAGAACTTACGTCGGATCAGTTATTTGGTGGTGCAATAAAAAAAATGGTTGGGTCTATTCGTGAATCTGCTTGGGTAAGATATTAAAGGATTACAATGATTTAACTTTACATACAAGGAGTAGGATTTTACGGTACAATCTGTTTCACCAAATGCGTGACAACTACTTAGAGATTGCTTATATATGATTAGGTTGAACTAAAATCAAGCTTTTAACACATGGTAATCATGATTGATTTGGTTTCACAATTTAGGCGTTTTTTAATGCTTGAATTCCAAGATTACAATGTCTGTAATGCTATTCATACCATATCTTTAACGGAGACAAAGTTATAGATGATTGTATGGTAGATCACATTCTGCTTCACACTGCTGTTTCACCATATTGTTTTTGTAAGTTAAATCATTGTATGGTAGATCGACAATGCTATTTTATCTTTAAAACATACATTAAAAATTGCATACACCAATGTGTGTTTGGAATATGCTTGGAATACCCTTTATGCAATCTTTAGTCTTTAGGCACAAAGCAACATTATATATGGTTTATGTTATAGCATAAAAATATAAGTTATTTCCTTCAATCATCATGCATTTTGTTCAACATTAACATATCATGAAAAAGTGTCATTTACCTTAAGTTAATTCATAAGGATTACAAAACACATCACATCATGGTTATGACATTGCATCACATATATTAATCGTTAATCGTATGCATTTTAAATTAACATTTATCCAATCAACATTCTCCTTAGGAATATGAATGCTTAGTGTATGGGAAAGTTCACAAAATACACCAAGAGTTTGGATGGACGTATATCGGTTGCAAAAGGTGTGGTAGGATAGCAAAACCAGTTGACGATGATGAAGATGCATCTGCATCCAAAAAATATGGTCAGTCGTCATCTAAAGCAGGAAAGTCAAAGATACAGCTTTGGAGTTGCAAGGACCATAAAAAAATGACCCACGTAGGACCAAAGTATGAACTAACATTACCTTACATTATTTACCATCACAACATGTGTCATTTTATTGTTCCGTAATCCATTTGAGCGAAAAAATTAATTCAAATATTTGGGGCTTATGATTTTAGGTACAAAGTTATCGTACGAGTAATTGATGATATTGGCTCGCTTTCTACTTTTATTTGATGATATGATCAATACTTTGGTTGGTGTCCCATGCTACAAATTGAAAGAGAAGTATGGACTCGTGCGGAAGACATTTTCCGAGGAGCTCATAAATGGAATTGTTGGAAAAAGTTACTTTTCGCTTTACTTATACTGAGTGGAACATAAGCAACAATCATCATGTTTATCAGGTGACGAAGATGTCCAATGATGCTGAAATGATCAAGTTCTTTAAAAAGACTTCATCACAGAGGTTTGTATCAAATGCATTAATTTAATTTAATTCATACATGTTATGGCCCCTGTTTTTTTGTCTAAATAAAGACCTTTACAGGATGATGATGATGATGTACTTCAAACTCCTGTTGCAAGCTCTGGTTCAAATGTTGCGTCCACAAACGTCGCAAGAATTGCTGAAAGTGTTCCTTTTAACCTAGAAGAAACACCCACAGGAAAAGCTGCAGTCCACAGTTCAGAAGATGGTTCAGGAAGCTCCGGCAAGCGGACAGTCATTGACCTTGATGATTTCGATGAAGTGGAGTATGAAACGAGGATGTCTAAAAGGCCTCTTCTTCAAGTGAAGCTAGAGAAGGAGTAATGAAATTTGTGCATCATATATCTTCTTCACAATAAGGCTACTTTGTTTTATTTCAGTAATTTTTTTTCCAGACATTTGTGTTTTGGTATTGCTTTTTGGGATTTCAACTTTGGGCTGTTTAATTTGCCAATTTATGGTATACCATTATGTGTAATGGTTCGCTTGGAGAAGATATAAATTATTAGACCCTTCCTTTTATGTCACACTCATGTTTTTTTAGTCTAAGTATTTGCACAATAATACTTTTTGTGATGAACACTTCCTGAATAGTATATGCTTTATTGAGATAACACCATACCAAATAATACGTATCACAAACAATAAAAGGTATTATCCTAATATATCAAAATACATGGATAACAAACTATTACACATAATGTAGTGTTGTAAATGTAGATGTCGCTTTAAAATACAACTTCTCACATTAAAAGAGTTTGTTAACCTTCTTACATATTTTGTTAACCTTCTAACATTAAAATTCCAAGATTTACGAAATTTGTTAATCTTCTTACATTAAACGAGTTTTTAAAAAGTTAATTTCATACAATCTTTCTATAAAATACAACTTATACACTTCAACTTTGTTTATACTATGACACTACATTCAAAAATAAAATTAAAACACATCATTTCCTAAAATGAAAATTCTACAATTTTTAGGCAAAATCTCATAATTGAAATATATATTTGCAAATTTTATAGCAACATATCTTTACAACTTTTTTGAACCTCATACTATATATATGCATTCTAAAACACGAAATTATACTAATAAACACGAAATTATAATAAATTTCAAATTGTATGTTTTAATCTCCATTTAAAAATATTTGTACAAGAGTATCATTTCCAGTTATAACAAAAACTTGAAACCTTATATAAACTGGATCATTAACACAAAAATACCAAGCAAATACTTTTTTCTAAACCTCCATTAGAGAATATCATATGGATCATGACAAGTCACCCAAGGTAAAACATATTTTTTTAAAGTTTATACTTGAAATATGATCATTTCAAGTCCTACATCACTGCATTTTTGGAAATAGGTAATATGAATTCATAATATATTTATTCATTTGATGACAATACAGCAAGAAGATATCTCAAACTCACAAGATGAATTTTGGATTGAAGATCCACCTGTTATCATAGTTTCAGATGATGAAATGGTATTATATACATTAGTAAAACATAATGAATTTTATAACTGCAAATTTGACACTAATTTATATCCGACTACTTGCACGATGTATCCGAGAAGATGGCATGTCACCAAGTAACCAATGATGATTCACTTGTGAAAAGCAATGGTGCTGATGTTGTAGATGTTCACTATGACAATCACAAATGGATCTGTAACAATAAAGAATGCTTACACCATGCTAAGAAGGAAGACGATTATAGATTTGGTAAGGTTATTGATCTTCAATATTGTGTTGATGAGGACAAAGACGAATGGATTTTCATTAAGAAAGACTGCAAATATCACAATCATATTTTGGAGTATCATGATGACAACGAGGAATCCATTGCATCAAATGTTTGTGTTGAAGATTTGTCCTCTCAAATAGTAGGCTCTTAAGTGTCACGTTATTATCAATAAGTTTATTCATATGTCGTTAAAAAAATTATGTTGAACGTTTATTATAAAAAGTGTGATTGTTATCTCATTTTCATTACATATAGGATTTTCAAGCACTTTACGGATGTTAATCCTTACTCCTTATCAAATAAGAACTACACAAGCAAAAACAACAACAATACTTCCAGCCTATCACATATGGGACAACACTGAGAAGATATATCTGATAGAACAGTTACGAATCTCACACATTAGTCATTTCATCCTAATGTACTTTGACAACATTATTATCTGCAATCTCATACTAAAATTACTACTAACAAACTTTTCAACCTTTACTTACCCAATACAAATGGATATGCTATTCATATCCTCACCAACATATAATACGACCAACACAAAAAAAATAGCAATGGATATGCAATTCCTATAAGCATCAACAAGACACATTTTGAAGGAAAAGGATAGACTAAACTGCACTGATAATTGTTTTACAACCCACTGATTTATCTAATAATAAATACACCATTTCATAATCCAAACCAAAGCAAATAACCTGACCATACCAAGTTAACATAACAAAACATACACTAAACATACATTAGTTCATAACATACTAACCATCCAAAATAACATTAGTTCAAACCATACTAAACATCCAAAACACGGACATAATAACAGTAGTGTTTTAACATACGTGAAACACAGGGTACTCCTCCACTTCATCGCCAGCCATATCAATAAGCAAGTGCATGAACTTGAACCTGATCATTTTGTTGTACCCAAAATTGCACTCATTTGCAAACTCCCTCCATTCGCCAAACACGTTCACATGGTTTGTCCTTCCAGGATCCTCTTTATGAAACTCCATCTTCACAGTAAAAGTTCTTTCCACATTTTGGTGTATCATCATAACAGTCCTGTACGTATGCATCGGATGGTGTTCCAAGAATTCTGCAGGTATGGTCTGCGATAAACCATCGATAACATATATGATTAAGTACTTCTTCATAAACATGAATAACGTGTCACGAATACATATTTTACACCTAACAAAAATACTTACGAGTCTTTTCATCATTGTAATCATAGAGTAACTCTTATAGAATGTGTCTCCCGCTTCACCAAAGTGATCTATATGACCTGGCCAACGACATATGTGCTTCATCCTGTCATCACCTGCAAATACGTTTACCATGTTATAATAACTCCTAATACTATCAAACAACACTAATAGATACTTTTATTACTTGAAAGTAACGAATTCTATAAAGATATATATACTTTTCAACTAAATTTGCATCTAAATATGAAGATCACCCTGTCGTGAAATCAGATAGCAGTTGTATGTGATGCGATGGTGTTGCACCATAGAAATGAATCGGTGTGCGGACTTCCATTAAAGTTAAAAGCCATCAACTCATACATGATGTTATGCTCTTTTGTAAACACCACGATCTCGTCCAACTTGCAAACCCATTGTCCACTTAATAATATTCCATATAGTTTGATCCAGTTCGTATTCATCATCCGCATTAGGAACAGTCACACGGACCACAGGAACCATAAAGTAGTCTTCTCCACAATTTATCCTAATAGTTGCTTCCTGGCCTATCACACTCAAGAATTCAGCCGCAATTCTCTGTAGATGAAGTTCACGTTTGTCGTAAATACACATTTTATAATAAACGTTAACTTACAAATAAAGCTAATACAAGTTTATGTTATATATTGAATAATACCTGAGGCCTGTTTTCAGCAGCCCAAACACGGCTCTTGAATCGATAATAACGATGGTGGTCAACATTGTAACCCCTGAATTCTGTACCATCCCTTGCATCGTACCCTGTCACGTAGAAACTGTCATCCCCTTCCTGTATGAAATGCAGCCATTCAACATACGGACCGATGTTGTCCTTAGTAAACGTTTTCCAATCCCGACCCTTTAGGGTTATCGGTCCCACAGTCGGTGTGATAAACCAAACTTTCTTACGAATTCATGCTGAGTTTGTCAGATAGAGATGTTTGTTTCCATTGTAACATTCCATTTCAAACACCTCAGGCAGTTCCTGAATAAGTATTCAAGACTTTAATTGGCTTCTAACTTTACGATAAGACTTATAAATGTTAGGATATAGTGTTGTTTTATTTACTGCTTCCTTGGATATGTTCGCGATTTACCAAAACTACAAACTCCATCGGCATTTTCCCGCGAATAATATACGTACTTTATATTCCATATCGCTTTACATGTTATAATAAACGATAACCGTGATAATACTATTGCTTTTCCTTTTTATCAAATTGTATTAACCATATTCGAATGTATCCACTTAAAATTATACAACCTAATCATATCGCAAACAGGATTTAGTAACCATTATCATCACTTACACAAAATGCTTTTCTATATAAACCACAATCTATTACATGTATCCACTTATATTTGAGTAGTCATATATATTAAACAATTAAACCATCAACTCAGAAAAGCCTACTATAAAATTATATTATTATCATCACTTACAGACCATTTGAAGTTACCATCTAACTTACTATTGAACTAATTTACAACATCACTGTTAACTATAGTTCTAACATACTTTAAAGAAATACTAATTTCCAACAACAACAACCATATGCATTAGTATTGAACTAAGATTCAAACGATTAAGGTATGGTTGATGTGTAACAGTAATATAGATCATCAAAAAACACAAAGATCATGCATTTTTTAAAGGAACAATTATCATCCTTAACATATCTGTTACTATTATCTTACAGGAATTTAGATCATCTAAAATTTATCATCATGCAACGATTTGAAAAAGGGGTATACCTAACGACTATATACCTACAAATCTACTAATATATATCTTTGATCATGTTTTCCCTAATATTTTTTATAAGAAATTATCATGTTACTAACATGGAAGAAGATTTTTCAATGAAGTGATCAATGTGGATGATTTGACAGAGTTGTTAGGCTAGAGCTAAAACATAGCATGTAATGATCATTTAAGTTGGGAAACTCAATATATGATATCTTGCAAGAACAATATCTTGACTTTTATGATTTGGTAGCTGACCGTGGGTTTGGCAGTCAAATTGACACATTGGGCCTGAACTTTGCTATGGGCTTAGTCTTATCTTTATTCTTATTAAGCCTTATTAGAACAACAATTGAGGGGAATGTAAACGTATAAGTGCAAAACGTTATTTTTGCCAAAATTACATGCTGCTATAAAAATATAACGTGTATCCTAATTTAATGAGAGGATCATAAAGGTATTCTAAATCGAAAGGTGTTTAAAACTACCTAAACACAATTTCTTGATTGTATAAGTCTTCAATATTTGTAATTCTACCAACCATTTGATGATTCGTTTGTAAACACAAAATGGATAACGTTACACCAAAGGTTCGACTGAAAGAAGTTTATTCATCATCGAATATCCATTCATCTTAGTTCACTGCGCGAAGATCTTTGAATCAAAATCATCCACAACAAATATCAATAGGTAATGTTAATTTATTTTTTTGTTGTTAATTTTGTTTTTTCTATATTTTGTTTATAACTCTTAATCTATACCTGAAAAATTCTAATGACCAATATATGTATTTTGGTGTCTGGTATACGAATACGTGTATTACATTCCATCGAAACCCTAAACAGATTTTCAAGACGAAGCAACTAAAGGAAATTCGTTATGATTGATCAAAACATAAACAATAATGTCATGTCTTTCAATGATTTGCCATATACACAACTTAATGGGCAATACTCTAACACGATGAATACTCATTACACGATACGAGATTCTCAAAATATGGATGCTACACAAAGCACATGTATGTACATTGTATGTTTTTCCATGTAATACCACATTTATATATAATTTTATTTTAATTTGTTGACAAGTTTATTATATCGACAGTTTATAGGATTAATCACCATGCGAGCCACTTAAACTATAACCTTCTTAATTATCAACCTATATACATACCGGTTCCAAGAATACTGAAGACGTTTTCTACACTTTAACTATCTTTGCCTTTTCCAAATTTTAATCTTTACAAATTACATGCACAATTATATGCATACATTTTATACATTATCACACACCATTGCATTATTTTTTCATATTTTTGCAGGTTCTCCAAACAATGATACATCAAATAAAAGAAAGTATCACTTTCATAGCAAAAACATTGACAATACAAAGCCTATAAACAATAATATCCAACATAGCAAACAATCTAAGTATGCGATCAGCAATGTTACTCCCCTTGTGCAAAGATCCTCTCTTTCCAATATTACATCAAGTAAGTTTATCCTCATACGTAACTCCTTAATGTACTGTCTTAAATAGTTAATTATATCAACTAATACCTTTTAATATTAGGTACGTTGTCAAGATTAAACCAAACTGCTTCCACTTCCAATTGTACTACCCCGTTGTTAACACAAGAAGGAAATCTAACTTTTACAACTGAAACCTCCAATCCAGTAGAACCTAAGCGGCGACCGGTCGCCCACGTAAAACACTGTCCCAACCAACCTTACTTTGCGAATTCCTCTTTTCAATCCTCACAACCAAGTGTACGAAAACGCGTGCCAAACCATGCGGGACTACGGTCAATGTTCAAAGAACGGTATGTTGCAAAATTCACAAAAGTTGTTTCATTTATGTAATTTCATATTGTTTTATAAAGTTTACAAAACTATATTGACATGTATCAACTTATGTTACAGTCAATGAATCAATTCAAAACAATATTAAATCTACAAATGAAAATCAAGATCAACCAAATGTTAGTTCGTGTGTCACAAAGTCCACTCCTTTCACAGGTAAAGTTTTATGACAAACAAATAGTGCTTATCACAAACATATATTTTTTCAGCTCATCCAATCCATGTGTCGTTGTTGTCGTTTGAATTACAGTATCTACAACAAATCAGTGTCCCAACCAGCTTAACTATAGCCAACTTAATTATCAACCTATACCTACACCAGACACCATTCATTATGGCAGTAAGTTGTGTCTATATATTGTACATTTTACTTAAGATTATGTATTCAGATGAAATTTGAAACTAAAACTACATTTTATGAGCATTAGGTTCACTCATTAACAAACATAATTGCACCTTTTTTGTTATCTTTGTGCAGATTCTGCAACCAACGTTAGCCAAACCAATGAAAATGCAAACCAAACCTTTTATGTTTCCAAATTTTCCAATAGACTGTTAACAGAAAGTTCAAATGTTAATAATACAAATGAGGTTTCAAATTCGCAATTACCTAAGAGGAAACCTGGTCGTCCACGTAAAAATCCTCTGACCAACAACCTAACATCACGTAAGGTTCTATTGGATTATTCACAACCATTTACACAAACACCGCCGCAAAACAATTCATGCCTTGAAAGACTTAAGTGTTGGTTCTTCAAATCGAACATTCAGATCCCTCAAGTAACACATGCTTCTACTAATGAAAACACTTACACAAGTAAGCTTTACAATTTATTTTTCATTACATGTTGTATTTATTTGTTTTAACAATTTCATTAGTTTTGTTATTGTAATTTGTAAACCAACAGTGTGACACCGCCTACTCGCTTAAGCTCATCACAACTTAATTATCAACCAATATCTACACAAAATACCATGCATTATGCAACCAACCTTAAATAAACCGGTCAAAATGGAAACCAAACCTTTTCTACGTCCAAACTTACCAATACACTTTTGATGAAACTTCAAATGTTAATACTATAACTCGTGCTTCAAATTGCAATTACCTAAGAGAAAAGCTGGTCGTCCACGTAAAACTCCTCTCACCACCAACCTTACATCACGAAAGTTGTGTTGGATTCTTCACAACCATTTGTGCAAAACCAGGTTGCAAAAAGAGGTGCCTCGGAAAGACTTAGGTGTTGGATCTTCAAATCACAACCTTCAAACCCCGAACTAACACATGCTATACCTTCTAATGAGAACACTTATACAAGTAATTTTTGTAATTAATGTTTTGTTACATTTTGTGTTGATTTGTTTCAACATTTTCATTAGTTTTGTTTTAAAATTTCTAAACCAACGGTGATGTTTCAAAGGAAAATCCAAGAAGAAAGTTCGTAAACAAAACTCCAATACCATTTGACATTGGTGATTGTTTATTTTCAAGAACATAATTATACATAAATTCGTGCATATATACCGCCTTTTTACATATATACTAATAAGCGGTTTATCCTTTATACAAAGTTATGTAAATCATGTTCATGAAAGTACTTCAAGAAATTCTAATTTTTCTTCAAATTTAGAAAACAGAGCACATATCCAAGAAGAATCAATACCGAATGTTAATAACGTTGTACTCCTGCATTTAAGAATCAAGATGAACATGGATATATTGATCGAATCGCAGCATTTCTAAGGGTATTTTTTAACTAATTTAAAACCAAGTAATCTAATTTAATCGAATGTATCTCTAACATACACTTTCATTTGTGTATTTAGATTACTTTGACCACGGAGATCCAACTTATACATGCAACGCTTGTGGTGCAATGTTGTGGTTAGCGAAGCTAAGGTAGGATTGAACAATGTAACTACTTGATTCATTCTCCCTTTGTTGTGGCAAAGGAAAAGTTGTGCTACTGTTGCATTAAAGGATCCACCGCCGTTATTAAAGGGACTTATGAATGGAGAGAATCCAAAAGCAAGAGATTCTTGGAGAACATTAGACGTTACAATTCTATGTTTGCATTTACGTCGATGGGTGGTACTGTCGATCATAGTGTTAACACAGGTCGTGGCCCATGTTTTAGAATTCAGGGACAAAACTATCACATGTTGGGGGATTTGTTACCCAAAGATAGCGAGACAGCAAAGTTTTCTCAGCTCTACATTTATGATTCACCAAACGAGATTGAAAATCGAATCAATGTTGTCAGGTATACTTTATTACTCAGTATTTTAGACTATAGTTTTGCCTTTTTAACTAAAACGTACTTATTACAATCACATATCAAATGGTGCAGTTCAAGAGGTAATGGGTCGTCTTCATCAAATAGTAACATGGATCGTACGTTAACCAAACATATCAAACAAATGCTTGATCGTGAAAACCCTTTGGTTCGAGAAGTTCAATTGGTCTACAATTTGCAGTCAAGAAAATGTTCAGATAAGGCTTTTAGGAAAACGTGCAAAGGATGGCAGACAATATGATCTTCCAACCGCTAACGAGGTTGCTGCACTTATCGTTGGTGATTTTAATGAACAACATAACGAAAGGGACATTCTCGTCCATAAGAACAGTGGCAAAATCAAAAGGATTAGTGAATTGCATGTATCATACCTCCCCTTGCAGTACCCTATCTTATTTCCCTACGCTGAAGATGGATATAGGACAGATATATACCATCAAGGAGTTACAGATCAGACACCAGATAAGGATAAAAAACGTGTCACCATGCGTGAATGGTTTGCTTACCGATACAAGACCGCCCTAATAAATTCTCAACCATTCTAAATGGTAGGCGCTTATTTCAAAGTATTTTTGGTCGATGGCTATACCATGGTTGAAGCTGAGAGGATGCTATATGTTCGTAATAAGCAACAAGATCTAAGATGTGAAACTTATTCAAGATTAGTTGCGGCAGCAGAATCATCCAACCAACAAAATAAAAAACGCGGTAAGAAAGTAATTTTGCCTTCGTCCTTCACAGGGAGCCCAAGATACATGATGCAAAATTACTTAGATGCCATGGCAATGTGCAAGTGGTATGGTTACCCTGACTTATTTATAACATTTACATGCAATCCTAAGTGGCCCGAAATTACAAGGTACCTGGAAAAGAAAGGTCTTAAATCAGAAGATCGTCCCGACGTCACAACCAGAGTCTTTAAAATGAAGCTTGATACGTTGATAAAGGACATTAAAGAAAAGCGTATTTTTGGCAAAGTCAAAGCATGTATGTTACCAAAATCCTTATATAACACCATCGACTGTGTATACTTTGATGTCTAAAGTATAACTAGTATGTTTATATAACAGTAAGGTTACTTACAGAAAGAATTTACGATGTTTACTATATTAATATGTACTTCCTTTGTCCTTTTATTTTGTAGAGGTGTACACGATAGAATTCCGTAAACGTGGATTGCCTCATTGTCACCTATGCGTTTGGTTGGAAACAGGATCTAAATTGAGATTTCCCGCCGATATTGATGATGCATATCTACCGAGATTCCCGATAAATATGCACCGGAACTTTACCAATTGGTCAAGGAATTTATGATGCATGGTCCTTGTGGTCCCGAACATAGGAGCCGCCTTGCATGGTTGAGAATAAGTGTTCTAAAAAGTTTTCAAGCAATTTAATGAAGCTACTTTCATTGATGAAAGTGGGTATGCCATCTACAAGAGGAGTGATAATGGCGTAACTATTCAAAAGCAAGGTGCCGATCTTGACAATACCTTTGTTGTTCCTTACAACCGACTTTATTGAAACGGTACCAAGCTCACATCAACGCCGAATGGTGCAATCAATTTGCATCTATCAAATACCTTTTCAAATATATTAACAAGGGCCTTGATAGAGTTAAACAAGAATGGAAGATGAAGAAAAGGATGAGATTAACGACTTCTATGATTGTCGGTATTTATCAAAGATGTGAAGTTGCGTGGAGAATATTCAAATTTGATATTCATCATAGAAGTCCTTCAGAGCGCTTGCCTTTTCATCTTCCAAATGAACATTCGGTGTTATTTGATCCAACCGAAAGTATAGACTTTCACTTGAAAAGGATTCACCAACACAACCAAATTCTTATAGTGGATGGAAACAAATAAAACCGATGAGTTAGCACAAACGCTTTGTATGTTGAGTTTCCAAAACATTTCGTTTGGAACAAGTCCGATTTGGTATGGACTCGACGCAAGCAAGGTAAGAGCATAGGCGTAATTCATCACGTCCCGCCTAATTGGGAGAGCTTTTTATCTTCGTATGTCGTTAAACCATGTCCGAGGTGCAACCGGTTGGGAAAGTTTTAAGAAGTATGATAATGTGGTGTATAGTACATACAAAGAAGCTTGCTTTGCACGTGGTTTGTTAGATGATGATAAGGAATACATCGATGGTATAATTGAAGCAAGTCGGTGGGGATGGGAGATTACTTGCGATCTTATTTTGTCAAATTAATAATCTCGGATAGTATGTCTCGGCCTAAAGTTGTTTGGGAAAAGTCATGGAGACTTTTAGCGTAAGACGCTTTAGATAAAGAAAGGCGGAAACGAAATCATCCGTATGAGAACTGCTTTTTTCCTTAACTTTAACAATCAATTTTGCTTTATATAAGAAATTCAACTCTTAGAAATGCAAGATATGATTTCGCCATATTCATTAATCCTCAAACATTAATCATACGACTTCTTATTCATAGCCCTTTTACGCTAGCTATCATATATCGCCTTTGTTGGACCACGGATTAGTTTACAACAAATGGATTTCAACTATAACCAACTGTAATAATGTGTATTATTATCTATACTAACAAAGATGTTCTAAACTAAAGTAACTCCTTGTCATATCTTTTTACTTAATACTATAACTTAATATCAAAAATTAGATTCTAAAATAATACTACTTTCTTTCTTATACCAGACTTCAACTTTCGGATGATCAAAGATACAATATATGCTCGACATATATTGAGGACTCTTTACTCAAAGAATTCCAAGAGCCTCAAAACATTGTTAACATGCCTTATCCCAATTCATAGTTCACAATGGAATCCTACAATAGGTTGATATATGATGAGCTCGATTATAACATTCCATAATTGGTCACCAAAGATCACAGCTTGTATTCGAGTTTAACGGTTAAGCAAAAGGAAATATATGAAACAATAATCGATGCATGTGACAACAACAAAGGTGGGATGTTTTTGTATATGGCTATGGCGGAACAGCAAGACTTTTTGTACAAGACCTCACAACTTCCTTAAGGTCTAAAGGTGAAATTGTTTTAAACGTTGTTTCTAGCGGTATTGATGCTCTTTTGCTTGATGGTGGTCTGACCGCCCATTCTCGGTTTGTTGCTCCAATAAACATTGACGAAGATTCCATGTGTACAATTATCGCAGACAATCCGCACGATTTGATTCGCAAAGCAAAGCTAATAATATGGGACGAAGCAACCGATGGTTCATAGACATTGTTTTGAAGCCTTTGATAGGAGTTTACGCGATATAGCCACGGATTGCACGCAAACATTTCGATAAGGTATTTGGGGAAAGTCGTTGTTTTGGTGGAGACTTTCATCAAATTTTACCCGTGATTCCATGTGGCAAGAGACAAGATGTTGTACACGCCTCTAAACAAGTCTTATTTATGGGATCATTGCCAAGTACTTAAACTTACATGAAAACATGAGGCTTCGTGTTGGTTGCAATCCTCGATGCGTAAACAATTAAGGAGTTTGCAGATTGGATTTTGAGTATAGGTGACGGGAAAATTGGTGGAAGAATGATGGTCATTTGAAATTCAATTTCCAAGAAATGCTCATACCAAATACACCGATCATGTAGAAGCTATTATAAATGAAACTTATGAAAATTGGCATGAACACTTGTGGATCCGACGATTTCCAAGATAGACCTGTCCTCGCACCCACGCATGAAGAGGTCGAAAAATAAACTCTTCAATGATGTCCAAACCGCATGGAACAAAGAAGGTTTATTATAGTTCGGATATGTTTTCGATATTGACGTTGATTTTAACTACAACGAGTCGTTGTACTCAATCGAATTTCTAAATTCAATCAAGTGTTCCGAATTCCAAATCATAAGTTAACTTTGAAGGTCGGTGTCTCGTAATGTGCATGCACAATATTGATCAAAGAGGTGGCTTGTGTAATGGAACAAGGTTGCAAATTTTGAGAATGGGAACTACTAACATCGAGGCTAAAGTAATATCGGAGGTAAATGGGAGAAGTTTGCGCTATACCTCGGATGATAATATCTCCGTCTCGATAAAAAAATGCCTTTTCAACTAAAAAGAAAACAGCTCCCAATTTCGCTTCATTTGCTTGTTTGAAATAAATTTGATTGAAGATTGAACAAGAGAGTTGACAAGTTAACTAGAAGGTGTTTCCCTATATTTTTATGTTTAAATGGTTTTACTCTACAATTTCTTCATTTTTTTAAATAAATTATATTTTTTTGGAAGAAATTAAATCTATATCTATACTAACTAATAAAAAAATATTTATTACAAACCTAATATACTTTTAATTTTAAATTACAGATCTTTCACTATCAAGGCTATATGGTATGTTAAATGAGTTTTTCTTTCTTTATTTTTATTCTATTGATTGAATTCATAAACCAAGTTTAGAACCCAAAAGTAGGGTTTTGATTCATATTTTTAAGGTTTAGTAGTCAAAGGCTAATGATAATGGAATATATCTTCATCTTTAATTGTATATTGTCTTCCAATATAACGTCAAGCTTATGATGGCTACTGTTTGTTTCTATTTTAGAATATATATACTTCAACTTTGATAAATTTGGTTGACGGTGTTTCAGGATAAATTTGATTGAAGATTGAACAAGAGAGTTGACAAGTTAACTAGAAGGTGTTTCCCTGTATTTTTATGTTTAAATGGTTTTACTCTACAATTTCTTCATTGTTTGAAATGTCTTGATTCAGGCATTTTATGTGAATTTGATTTTGACGTTGATAAAAACAGTTATTTTCTGATGACGTTTAGTATATAGAATGGATTTTTAACGAGTGCATGAAGCGTGTTCGATGAAATGTCTTAAAAGAAGTTTAGATAGATGGTATGGTGTAAATTTAAAAGTTGAATCTCAATGTTTCACTTTTTTAATATGCTACGGGTTGGTTAATTCTATTTCTACACAAGCTCTTCTTATTGAACATGGAAAGAGTGTTTTTATGTACTCATCTCTTATATGGCTATAATATTTCAATATGTTATAAGCCATATTTGTGGAGTTGGCTCAACAACTATTAGAAGGTGGGTTCCAACCGACACGAAGGTGGGTTCCAACCGACACTAACAACAAAAACCTTATGCTTCATGTAGTGCATCTGTTTAGTTGCAGTATGCATCATGTCCAAATTAGCATTGTGACTTAAATACCTCATTTTATTTAAACACCGCAAACTTTTTTACTTTATCTTTTTCTATCATACATAATGGTTTAGGGACCAAATGTGTAGTTTAAGTGCCAAATTAAGACCATTAGATGAATTTTATATATGGTCGTCCATATAACACTCAACACATGTTAGTAATTTTATAACGTACTTTATTATCGTATGTCAAAATGTTTGACAATCTAAAGTATTGCAACAGTGCTAATAAATATATTTTTGTTATTATAAAGATGTTTTGATTGATTGTGAACCTCCTGTTGATTTTTTTAGGATGTTGGCCGTAAAGCTTAAAATAAATTATGAAATCTGGCAGAACTTTCATCCTGGAAGGATACTTTTTACTGTATACTTTCATCTAAATCTTTTAA
Organism: Chrysanthemum lavandulifolium; assembly: GCA_022545495.1. Lineage (NCBI taxonomy): Eukaryota > Viridiplantae > Streptophyta > Magnoliopsida > Asterales > Asteraceae > Chrysanthemum > Chrysanthemum lavandulifolium. The sequence goes on along the minus strand of CM040244.1, from coordinate 253,386,744 downwards.
TGCATGATATATACATTTTGAAGTTTGAACGACTTATGACCAGTTTGACCAATTACCTTATTAGCTAAAAAGATTTTGACTTGACGCATATGAGATAAAACACATAGTAAATGACACAATCATAACTAGAAGTCTAGAGCAATTTTTATTTATTTATACTCGTCATGGGACCCAATTTAGACTTTATGATAGTGATTGGCAAGACAAGTCCTGTTAAACTTACCTTACAAAATAATTAGATAATTTCTTTGCAACTGCACTACAATGTCTTTGCATAAATTACAAAGTTTTGAATGTAAAACCAATGGTAAACACTTGGAATCTTAAAGAAAGGCAAAATTGGTGGGAAGTCATAAGAGTTTAGAAACTTCTTTGGGTATCCCATATAGGTGGAGTTTGTAACCAAAAGTGGCTATATATACTTGAGCTTATACATTTAAATTATTGAGTTTCATATGTTTAAGTCTCTTTGATATACTAGAAGGTAATTGATATCGTGAAGGGTCATTTCTATCTTTTATGTTTAAATTATTTTTGTTAACGACAACCATTTGACCTACGATTAACTAAAAAAAATCTTTTAGTTCGCAGTTCAAGAAACCAAAATTATATTTTAAAATTATCTTTGTTAACGACAACTATTTGACACCTTTTGAACTAAAATTAACTAAAAAAAAGTCATTTTTATCAGAAAGTCTAAGGTGTCGTTTGTTTTTTCAGAGCTTTTACCTCTTCATCTGCAAACTATGTCTGCAAAAGAAGATGTGAAAGCTAATGTCCGAAAGAAGATGTAGAGGTTGTGAAAGAAGAGGTAAGAAGTGAAATTTATATTTTGCTAAAAACCTTCATTTAAAAAAATTTGGGAAAATTTGAAATTTTAAAAAAATTTTTGAAATTTTTTTTTAAATTTAACTTTTTAATTTTAAATTTTTCAAATTTTGGAAAGGGTTTTAAATTTTTTTTTTTTTTTTTTTTAAAATTTTTAAAAAAAAAAAAAAAAGTTTTAAAAAAATTTTTTATTTAAATTTTTTTTTGGGTTTTTTAAAAAATTTTTGGTAAATTAATTTTTTCTTTTTTGGGTTTAATTAATTTTTTATGTTTTTGCAAAAAATTTTTTCCCTTTTACAAAAAATTGTGAAATACAAAAATTTTGGATTTGTTCAAAATTTTTAAAAAAACTATAAAAAATTTAATTGAAAAATTTCAAACAAAAATTTTTATTAAATTTAAAAAAATTTTTCAGTTGAAATTTAATTTTTATAATTGCAATTTAAAATTTAGTGGAAAAGAGGAAAAATTTAAAAACAAATTTAAAAAATTTGGAAATAATTTAGGGTTTTAATGTATTTGTTTTAAAAGTTGAAAATTTGGGAAAGCCCAAATTTTTGTATTTAACTTTAAGATAACCCAAATTTGGGGGATTAAAAAATTTTTATTTAAAATTTAAATTTTATTTCCAAACTTTTCCCCAAAAAATTTTTTAAATTTCTTTTTGAAAAAAATAATGAAATGACCCTTAAAATTTTAGTTTAGATTTGAAAAATTTTAAATTTTAAAAACTAAAAAAATAAACATTTAAAAAAATTTTAAAAAAATAATTTTTAAAAAAATTTTTTTAAAAAAAGAGGAAAACTGGGGAAAGTTAAAAAAAAAAAGTAAATTTAAACCAAATTAGAATATAAGGGAAAACTTTTAAACCCAAATTTGGTTTTTTTCAAAATTTTAAAATTGGGAAAATTTTATGGGAAATTGGGAAAAGGGAAATTTTTTAATTTTATAAGGAAAAAAAATTTATTTTTATAAACTTTGAAAAAATTTTTTAAAAATTTTTAAAAATTTTTACCATTCCATTTTAATATTTTTTAAAATATGATAATTTAAAACCCTTTTGAAATTTTAAAAAAACAAAAGGCCAAACGTTGCAACCCGTTTCCGGGGATTTGGGAGTTTTCCAAACCAAGGGACTAAATTTTTTTAAGGAACCGGGAAGTTAATAAATTTTTTTTTTTTCAAATTGATTTTTTCCCTTTAATTTGTTTTAAATATTTTTGTTTAATTTAAAATTTTAATTATTTTTTAAAATAAAAAAATTTTAAATTAGGATTGTTTATTTTATTAAGTATTTTTATTAATTTTTAAAAATATTTTTAAAAATTTTTTCCAAATTTTTTTTTTTTTTTTTATTTTTATTTTAAAAGAATTTTTGCTTTTTTTAAATTTTTTTTTTCCCTTTGAAATTTTTGGGGAATATTTAAAGGTTTAAAAAATTTTTTGTAAAATTCAAAAAAAAAATTTAAATTTTTGTTTAAAAAATTACTAAAAAAAATTTAAAATTTAAAAAAATAAAAAAAATATACCAAAAATTTATTTTAAATTTGAAAAATTTGTTTGGTTTAAAAATTTGGGAATTTAATTTTTTTTTTTTAAAAACAAAACAGCCCAAAAATTTTTTAAATCAAAAAAAAAAAGAAAACAGTTTTGAAAAAAGGAAAATTAACCCAAAAAATGAATTTAACCCAAATTTTAAAAATCAAAAATTTATTCAAAAAATTTCCCCCATGGTTTAATTTTAAAAATTTTCCCTTTAAAAAAAAAAAATTTATGAAATTTAAAATTTAATTTTTTTTTAAATTAAAAAAATTTTTAATTTTTAAAAAAAATTATTTTTAAATATTTAAAAAAATTTAAATTTTTTGAAAATGGGAAATTTTTGTTAAAAGGAAATATAAGGGTTTTAAAAGGGTTTTAAGGGATAAAATTTAAAAAATGGGAAATTAAAAAAAAAAATTTAAAAATTTTAAAAAATTTTTAAAATTTATTGGAAAAAAAAAATTTTGAAAATTTTTTTAAAAAAACCCAAAAAGGAAAAATTTTAAAAATTAAATTTTTTTTTTTTAAATTTAAATTTAGTAAAAATTTTTCCCTTTAAATTGTTTTTGAAAAGGAAATTTAAAACAAAAAATGGAAAAGGACCAAAATTTTTTAATTTTTAAAAATAATTTGGGTTAAATTATAGAAACCAAACTTATTTGAAATTTAATTTTTTAAATTAATTTTAAAATTTTAATTTTTTTTAAAAAAAAAAATATTGTTTTTTTTTTGGTTTCCAAGGTTTCTTCAATTTAAAAAAATTTTTTAACAATTAATTTTAAAATTTAAATTTTTTAAAGATGGAAAAAAATTTTTGTATTTTTTTTTAAAAACCAAAGTTTTTTTTGACCAATTTTTATTTTTTTTAAAATTTTTGGGAAATTTTAAATTTTAATGCAATAAAAATTTTAAAAATAAAAATTTAAAAAAATATTTTTGTAAGGAAGTTTATAATTTTTAATAAAGAAATTGGAAAAAAGATTAAAACCGGAACCAAAAGGAAAAAATTTTTAAAAAAAAAACATAAAACCCCGGGAAAATTTAATTGTTAAAAAAAAAAATTGGTTTTTTCAGTAACCCAACCAAAAATGAAAAAAATTGGGAAAAAAGGGGATAAAAACCGATTGGAAAAAAAGGATTTTAAAAAAAAATTTATTTGGAAATAAAAGGAATTAAACTATTTAAAACGGGTTGGGGGGGAAAAAAAAATAGCTTTAACTAAATTTAAAGGAACCCAAAACTTTAAAATTTTTAAAAAATTTTAAAAAAAATTTTGGAAAAAATAAAAGGATTTTTTGGGTTATTGGGTTTTTAAGTTACATGGGAAAAAAAAATTTTAAAAAAAAAAAAAGGTGGGGGTTACTTTAAAAGGGGAAAAAGTTTGGGAAAAAGAAAGAATACAAAAAAGGTTTAAAGGGTAAAAAATTTTTATAATTATTTAGGAAAAAAAAAAAAAGAAAAAGGGGGTTTTTGGAATAAGGGTTTTTTGGAAATTAAAAAAAAGGGGGAAAAAGAAAATAGGATTGGAAAATTTTTTGTTTTTATTTTTTAAATTTTAAAAATTAAATTTAATTAAAATAAAAAAAAAGGGGAAAAAAAATTTAAAGATGTGAAATTTTGAAACCATTTTGGTTTGGTTTTTAAATAAAAATTAAAAAATTTTTAAAAAAAAAAAATTTTTTTTAATTTTTAAAATTTTAAATTTTAAAAAAAAAAATTGGAAAAGAAAAGGAAGGAAAAAAACCAAATGTTGGGAAACAAAAGGAAGATAAATAAAGTTTTCAAATTTTTAAAATGGGAGTAAAGATTAAAATTTTTAAAACAAATATTTCGGTTCCTTGAAAAGGAAAATTTAAAAGGAAAAACAATTTAAAGATTTAAAATAATTTTAAAAAGTTTTTAATTACAATAATTTTTTGGTTTTTAAAAATCAAAACCAAACAAAAAAGGTGGATAAAACAAAATTTGAAAACTTTTGAAAAGGGAAAAAAATTTTTTTGGGGAAAGATTTAATTTTTAAAGGAAAAAAAGAAAAAAAAAAACTTGGGGAAAGGAAAATTTAAAACTTTATTTTTTTCCAATTAAAGGGCATTAAAAATTGGGGAAAATTAAAAAAGGGAAAAAAAACCCCTTTTTTTTAAATGGGAAAATTTAAAGAAAACCGGGATTTTTTTTTAAAAAGTTTAAAACAAAAATGGTAAAAAAAGAAAAAAAAGAAAACAAAATTAAAAATTTAAAAACCAAAGTTTTAAAAAAGGGTATAAAAGTTTAAATACCGGGGTTTAACCTTTAAAACAAAGGCCCAAAATTAAAATTTTCTTTTAAAAAAAAAACTTTTTTTTGTTTTGCAAAATTATTTTAAAAAACAAAAATAAATTTAAATAAAAAATTAAATATGGTTTTGTTTTTGTTCAATATTTGGAAACAAAAGAATTTTTGCTAAAAAAAAAAAAATTTTTTTAAAAATTTTTCAAAGAAAAAACCCCAAACCGGGCTTTTCCCTCCGTTTTAAACGGGGTTTTTTTAAAATTTTTAAACTTTTTTCAAAAAAAATGAAAAACAATTTGGGTTTTTTGAAATGGAAAATTTGGTTTTTAACAGTTTAAAAATGGAAAATTGAGAAAAAAATTTGGGAAAAAATTGGTTCTTTTTAAAAAATTTTGAAAAATTTTTGATTTTTCTAGGGAAAAACTGGGTTTTTTAAATGGGAAAACTTTTGGGGTTTGAAAAGGCAAGGGCATTTTTAAAAATAAAATGTTTGGGAAATATTTGTTTTAAAAAATTTATTTGGTTTTTTAAAAAATTTAGCAAAAAATTTCCGGGGTTGGACCCATTTTGGGGGTTTGTTTTTGGAAAACGGGTTTTAAAGGGTGGCTTTAAATTGGGAAATTTGAAAAAGGGGATATTTTTGGAATTTTAAAAAAAGGTTTGGGGTAACATAAATTTGGGAAAATTTAAAAAACATTTTTAAATTGGACAATTAAATTTTTAATTTTTTTAAAAAAATTTTTAAATTTTTTTAATTTGGGTTGTTAAAATTTTTTAAATTTGGGTTTTTTTTTAAAACAAATTTACATTTTTTTTAAAGGGAAAATGATAATTTTTTTAAAAAGTTTTACTTAAAATTTTTATTTTAAACTTTTCCCAAAAAAATTGTTGTTTTAAAACCAACCTTTTTAAAAAATTTTTTTTTTATCTATTTTTTTAAAAAATTTTTTTGCTTTTCCCCAAAAAAATAATTTTAAAAATAATTAAAACAAAACCTTCAAAAAAAATAATCAAAACTTAAGTTTCTTTGGTTGGGAAAAAAATTTTAAAACAAAATAAAAATTAAAAAAATTCAAATTTTTAAAAAAACCTTTAAATTTGAACTTTTAAAAAAAAAAAAATGTTGGTTTTTTTTTTTTTTTAACCCTTTTTTTTTTTGTGGGTTTTCCCCCCAAGCCCTCTTTTTTTTTTTAGTTTAACCCATTTTTTTTAACTTTTAACATTTTTAATTCAAATTTCAGTTTTTATTTAAATCCAAAAAGGGTGTTTTTCCATTTCCTTCGTTTTTTTTCTTTTTCAAAACCCCTTTTTGACCTTTTTCCGGTTTTTTTTTATGATATTTGTTTCCAATTTGTTTCGATATAAAGCAGCCAAGGAAAGATTCGAGATGTAAAGAGGTAAAGAAGATTTTACATTGATAACTAGGACTCGATAACTTGGGGTACAGTTTGTAGTGTTAGATCAATCTTTTAATTAAAAGAAATGCTTAAAATTTCATCCCCTCTGATGATAATCATTAGCTAAGTGGTTAAAGTACCAAAAAAAAAAAAAAAAGTATCTTAAAATTAGAGTACCTTCCAATCTAAGGCTAAGGACTTTATCAATTCTATTGCAACATCGTCTTATACAACATTGGTTTCTGTAAATCATTATTTCATATTCCCCCTTAAAATTTTCCCTAATTTACGGAAAAAAATTTTCTAAAAGAGAGTTAGGACAACCTTAGTGGAGTTCTACTATGTCCCTCGATGATTATAAAACTGAAATAAACACTTGAAACTTAAAGAAGGCATATTTTAAGGTTGTGAGAATTTAGAAAGTTCTTTGAGTATCCCAATTGGTGGAAGTTGTAACTAAAAGCTGGTATATATAAAGCATATGTCTTTGAATTGTTAAGCTTTAAATGTGTTTAAGTCAGCTGAACTGTGAGTGTTTTTCCTCTTGTAAAACAAGAAACCAAACACGAGATCAGTCACTTCTAAAATATATTTGATCTTATATTTTTGACTCGTTTCTCTTTATGAAACGATAAGTAACTAGTTTCCTTCAGGCTACATAAGTATATTTCGATCTTATATTTTAAAACTGTTTTGTAAACTTAACATAACCCTTTGAGCTATGATTAGCCTAAAAAGAATTCTCTATTTGTTGTCCAAAACACAAAGCTAATAAGAGAACTCATTTGTACCTTGAGTTTTGTTATTTTAAGCTTTAAATGTGTTTAAGTCATGAACTGGAGTGTTTGGTTCCTCTTTGTAAAACAAGAAACCAAACACGAGATCAGCATCAGCTTCTAAAATATATTTCGATCTTATATTTTGGTTTTCTCTTTATGAAAATAAGTAACTAGTTTTAACTACTAATATTTTGATCTTATTTTTAAAATTTTTTTAAACTTAAATAACCCTTTGAGCTATGATTAGCCTAAAAAGAATTTCTATTTGTTGTCCAAAACACAAAGCTAATAAGAGAACTCATTTGTACCTTCGTAGTTTTTGTTATTGTTAATATTATTTTATTTTTCACTTTGTTTTACCCTTTAGTTTTAATCAATATGGAGCAAATTAATTCATGAAATAAAACGATATCATCCTTTTAGTTGTATACTTTAATAAAGGACCTTTATGGGCAAAATATAAACACAATTATTACATAAGTGTATAAACTATACTCTCTTCAAAGATAACAACCAAAGCCAAACAGTCGATAACACCTACAACAACAGCAAATTTTGCTAATCCACGATACTACAGTATACATAAATGAGTGTCACATTAGACATTGTAATTATCAAATAATCTATAAAAAGAATAAACTTCTTGGAGAAATGGCGAATTAACAGTAAGGATAACTCCCATATGGTTCTTTTCCGATAACTGTCTTGATAGAACCTGCAGGATCAGGATGGCATGTAGCAGACATTCCGACAATATAACCAGCTTCATCCCTACACGTTTGCTTCTTCATAGATAGCTTTGATGATCAAATGACCCATCCATCCTGAATTACATATAGACTTCAGATTAATATATTTACCTCTCCATAACCTATTCCGCCACTGTGGAGATGCAACACCATAAACTCACACTTGACTTTCTTGTGCTGATGAAGTCATTAGTAACCCAAAGTAGATTACAACATCAAGCTCGATCTGTCGGATAATGGTTATATTGGGACCAAGATAATGAAACGCTTCAAATTTAGTTATAAAGGCACTGACTTTTAATAAGTCAACTTACTAAGCCTCCATTTAAGTTGTCAGTCTACCCAACGTTGCAAACCAGGCCCTGCTCAAGGTTAGCATATGTGAACTGTAACATCCTGAAGTGCCCGGCTCGTAGTCTCCAGCAACTTTATGGGGTGCCGATCCATGTCGCCCCCGCGGTTTAATATTTATGTTGTTTGTTGCGTTTGATAAGACCGAAGAAGACAATATTGAGAAGGTCATTTCTTGCTGCCGAGCGTGCACAGATAACTCTTGGTTTTGTATTCCACATCGATGAAAGTTTTTGGTGTATCCGACATTGTTGAAGTTCTAACTAAAAGTGGCTATATATACATGAATTGTTGTCTTCCATGTTCTCAAGTCCCTGTGAGTATCTCTCATTGGTCCTTTTCATGAAATGAGAAATCGACGGTGAGTTTCTTAAAGCTTTACTAATTTTTGGTGACAAACTCCATAACCATATTTCGATCGCCACTTAGAGAAAGAGAACTTTTCCATCATTTTCACATATTATACCATTTGACTACCTTGGTTAAATGAACTAGCTGCCAGCTTCAAGGATATGACAATTAGCCACTCTTTAAATTTTTAAAGCCCTTTGTACGTAACATCATATCAATGCTGTTTTAAAGAGACACTGAATTATGGTACTAAAATATATTAGGATCTTATATTTTAAAGTTACTACTACTTTATAAATCACATTGTTGATTCAAAAACTACTAGTGTGCTTTTATAGGAGTTGGTTCTATATTTATAAAAGTTCTCACGTTTTACATATCATACTTATATATAAGAGAATAAAAAATCTCAAGTGGAATTTTACCATGTCCCTCGTATGATTCTAAAACCAATGGTAAACACTTGGAATCTTAAAGAAGGCAAAATTTGGTGAAAGTCATGAGGTTTTAAAGTTCTTTGGGTATCCCACATCGGGAGTTTATAACTAAAAGTGGCTATATAACGTGAGCATTTATATTTCAATGATTTAATTTCCATATGTTTTAAGTCTCTTTAATATATTGTCCTTCTCGGTTCAAGTAACTGATATTGCGAAGGGTTGTTTCCATAGAATCTAACTCGTTTTGCTCTTATATTTCTTAAGTTATTTTGTTAATGACAACCGACGACGATTAACTAAAAAATCTTTTAGTTATTTTAGTTAGTTCAAGAAACCGAAATCCTGAAGCTTTGTTTCCAAAAAACTAAAACACATTTTGATTTTATATTTTAAAATTATCTTTTTAACGACAACGATTTGACAATTTGAACTAAAATTAACTAAAAAAGTCTTTGTTATCACAAACTCTAAGTTAATACCACACCTTATTTATAATTTGATTATACCGTGTCTATCCCATACAGGCATATGCATTTCTCTATCATATTACTGTAATCTACTTTGCATTGTTCAAAAAGCAACTTTTTCTTTAATGTCCCGTTTGGTTCGCAAACTTAAAAAATATGAGTAAATGTCACAAAGTGGTCAAACTAATCCGACCAGCGTGGTTACAGTACTATTAATTACTCGTTGTCAACGTTAGATTTTTTTTTAGTGTTTTTTTGTTGTGTGAATTTCGAGGTCTTAATGAATTTCATTTTACATAAGGTTTAATCTACTGATCATATGTTTTACTACGAACCATGGTAACAGAACAATTTGTGTTTGAATGTTTGTTATGGTGTTTGAGATGATCATTTTAACTGGTTTATCAAGTGTTTTGGTATAACTTACATGTATTCATTTGAATAGCTTGTCCCACATGGATGGAAAGAGAGGTGGTGAAATCTTTAAAAGTCAAAGTTTGAACCATCAAAATCAATTCCAGAAGACATAACTAAAACTTGTTAGCTGTGTCTTTGGTTGTTTTGATTTTTTTTTATTTTTTTTTCACAAAGTGAATTTGGTTATGTGCATATAGCTGTTGAAATCACGAACAAGCCTTGGATTTTAAGTACAAAATTTCAAATGTTTTTGAGGTACTTATGCAAAGTTAAGTTAATAATTTTAGTGTCTATTTAAAAGGTGTTCTATACATTTGAATGCAGATTGACACGATGAACTGAGTACATCCGTTTGTAACTGTACTTGATTTTCCTTTTGAGATTAGCGTGTATTTAAAATATAATTATTGAAATTTGAATGTGTTAATTTAAGCAATCATGTTCACAAATCTATATCTATCTACTTATAATAAGAACACTCCTTAATTTTAGAAAATTCCCGTTGCCTTGTGGTTTGGGACCCAGGGTTTAGTCCTTTAAAAAAAAAAACGCCCAAGTGTAACGATGTTCGTCCTCCGTCATGGGCCCACCAATTCAAGATAAGGGGTTAACGGAGGTTTTTAAAGGGTATTTCCGTCATTTTACCCCTTCTTTGCAAAATAAACCATTAAATAGAACTACCAAAACACAATTGAAAATGCCAATTCGACCAACACTTGAACATCACCACCGAAAGATCTAAACTCTAAAGGCAAAAAAATTAACTCGGATATGAACTCAAAATGCTACCTTACGGACTTGAAAGTTCAACAAAAACCATTCAAAACCACCAAAAACACCGACCAAAGTCTAAAAAGATCCTGAACCGAAAACACAAAGACACCACCACACTGGCGCCTATCACCGTTGTCAAAAAAAAAAAAAAAAAAAGAAAAAGAAAAAGAGATCGATATATCTTACAAAAGAAAACCAGATCTAGAAAACCCAACAAAACCATCAAAACTCACACGACCACCATCACCACCGTGACACCGCCACCTTTATCTAAACACCACCACACCCACCCTTATATCACCATCGAACGTTTTGGAGGTACAGCCTGTAACCCCAAACGAGCCACCATTGTCACTAATCTTGGCCGTATTTTCTTGTTTGGTAGGTAGATTAATGGGTTCTTGTTCTTTGTGTCACGCCTAAATCTTGCGGTATCATCTTTGTTCACGTCCTTGTTCTTTTCTTGGCTCATGAGCATAAAGCTCCACAACTGAGTATCTAAGTAGGCTTAAATAAGCTCGCTTATTTGATTTTATTATCATTAGTTGTGGATTTTTCTTTGTTTTGATCGGGCCTCAATCAAACCCAAGTGGGTTTTGATTTATCTTTTGCTAGGACTTGAGCATCAACCACAAATTTTGTAAAACAAAAGCCGTAATTCTTGAAGATGTCTTTCCATCTCTGGGAAGTTAAAGGGGTTGCTTTTAGGTCGGATCCGTTGATATTCATCCGGGTCTTGGGTTTTATGGGTTGTGTATTTTGGGCTCAAAGGTGTCATCTTTATGATCTTTTGATCCGGGTTTTGTGTTTTGTGGATTCTTGATGATCTTTCCATCCGGGTATGTGGGTCTGTTTTTAGTGAAATCTTGATGATGGTTTTTATTGGGTGGTTTGATGGTAAGGGAGGAGGATGATTTTGTGGTTTTATTTTGCAAAAAGAGGGAAAATACGAAATACCCTTTAAAACCTCTGTTAACCCACATTATCTTGAATTGGTGGGCCCATGGACGGAGGGGCGAAGGCATAACGTTCACCTTAAACGCGTTGCAATTTTTTGGTCAAAGGACTAAACCTCCGGTCAACGCAAACCACAAGGACAACGGTTTTTACTCTTAATTTTAAGCGACAAGAAATTAAGCATGGTTTACAACACTTTAATGCACCCAATTTTCGAATTACAACAAAGTAAGCATATTGTACAAAAAATAAAGCGTGGTGTCATTTTAAGACCAAAATTCTATCAAACAACATTAATGTTGGAAAAACATGGTCAATTATTAGGTTTGAATGACAATTGATTTTGTCATCATGTTTACTAATGAAATTAAGAATAAAATTTATTAATGGTTTTATTTTAATTCATGAGACATTAGTAAAATTAATTGTGTTAATTAATTGTGACCGTTTTTCCATTCCAATTCCCTATATTTAGACTCTTTCATTTCATATAACCAAGAAATAATAACTCCCTCTCATTTGTTCACCATTAGTATTGACCTTTGTGTGTATCCGTTTAATAGGGAAGGCACGATTTTGGTTCCCTTGATAACCCGTTTGTGCTAATGGGGTTATCCGTTGTTTTATCCGGAGATAGGCGCACGATTCTCAAGCCGTGGAACGAACTCTTAAGGAACGGACACATGCCTCAACATTTTCCTTGTGTTTTTGTTCTCAACAATTCAAAGATTTACGGTATCGTTTTCTACCTTTTCGTTTTATGTTATGGTTTATTTGTCTCTAATAGCAATACACTTAATATATACAACAATCTTAAGACAGATTAATTTGCTACTAGAGGCGACACTTAACTGGAAAATGAATGAAACACAATTACTTGGAAAATTATGATATTGTTTCGTGCTTGAAAAGTTAGGATGTTGTTCCATCAAGAAAATAAATAAATAAATAAACTAACAATTCGAAAACATTTTAATATTGTTTTGCTGAAATAATTTGTTTTAATAAAAGGTTGCTTTACTCAATGGAAGAAGCAATGATAGAAACCTTAAGAAATATTTTGATGAAAATTTCGTTGACATGTCATTTTTGTTTCTTAGTCAAACTATCAGTTAAGATTCACAGGCATCAAGTAATTAGTAACCATGGACCTATTATGTGGGAATAACATAACGGATGGATATTTATCTTCTAAAACGTAGAGAAAAATAATAATCTATTAATGTGTGTAAAGTTTTCATGTTACAGCCTTGTTTAGTAGAAGTTGTGATTTCTTTATATTGATTATTGAAATTAATGTGGATGATTATTATTCCATATTTAACAAATTACATATGAGTATTGGGATGTGATTGGCCTGCTTGGCATGTAAATGATAGATTAATTTCTTCAAAAGCATGCAATTTTAAGAGCATATTTTATGGATCTCAGGAAACATGAGAATTATATTTTGTTGCTAAATATAAATATGTGACCCATGTAACTGATGGACCTAACAGTATAAGTGATCACATAATTTGTTCTTATTTGAGTAAAAGAAAAATGTTTTGAAGCTGGTGAGATGCATGCTATGTATTTTACAGTTGTAAAGTTTGTATTGAAATTTTTGTAATCTTATTTAAGCATAAATCACAAGGTGGTTGTAATATTTGTTTCTGAAAGGTTTTGAAATATTATATTATGATACAACAATAGTGTTTGAAGCATAAGTATGTTGTTTGAAAGTGTTGTGGTACTTTTGAGTAACTAGTATTTGTTTCATGACATGATATTGGGTATAAACTCATTCATTTGGAACGTTTTTGTGTTACTTGGACTCCAAAGTAAACTCATTCATATGGAATGGTTTTGGTGTTATTTGGACCCAAAGTACATGTTGTCATAGTGGTGTAGTCATGGGAAAACCCGTCAATGTTAAACAAATAATTTTGGAGCCAAATTTATTTGTATGTTACCTTAAACATTAAACTTAATTTTTAGAAATTTTGAGTTTATATAGGTGAACCGTTTGGTCACAATTTGTATTTTTTACAACGGTTCATTTTGGACATTTTTGTCCTTGTTGTAGCTGAAAAAAAATGCATTGCTTTGGCGTATTTTACGAAAAAAAAAAAAAAAAAAAAAAAAAAAACGATTAAACAAAAGAATCGTTTATCGCGTTTTATTTTGTACAACAATTTGTTTCCCTAAGAGGTTTAGTTTTTATCGTGCCAAAATTTGTGTTTTTGGATGCATATATTGAGTTGTTTGGTACAATAATTTTGTTGTTTTAATGCATAATTTTGTGATGTTTTGTGGATGTTCAATACAATATTATTTTGTGTCATTTGGAGCAAAATATTGTGGCAAAATAGTGCATAGTTGTTTGTTGCAATGTTGTGGACACCATTCAACTAATTTTGCAAGCGAAATAAACAAGTCGATCGATTTTTATCGAGTATTGGAAGTTTGGATGTTGCAAATGTTCTCGTGGAATATTGTTCAATAATAAACTACTTTTATTCTAGAAAGATGAATAATCGTCAAGACTTGTTATAACTCATATTGCTTATAATCGAACGGTTTGTCATATTAAGCAATGACTATGTGTTGAATATAACAGAGGACATTGTGAAATGTTGAAAGAACACAATAGATGGCAACAATTACGTTGGTTTATGTAACTAACTTGAACGGTGTGATTGTCATCCAATGTGAGCTATTGTCCATTCGCTAAGTTGGACATATTTTGATTGTGTAAAATGATTACACATTGATTTTTTGATTATAATCACATAATAAATTGTGATAATCATATAATGATAAGAGATTAAATGTGATTATAGATAATCAAAGTGAATTGGAATGATAGGTTATAAGTGTAGGACTTACACATAACTTAGGGATCCTCCTAAAACATGGGTCGTTTAAGGTGGTGATTTGTCTAAAGAAGAATGTTAGTAGATGAAGCGAGTAATCGAATGATGCATCTTCATATACGCTTGATTCCTTGGTCTATAGCATGCTAGATTTGGAATATGTTAATTATGACATGGAAAATAATTAACATAAGACATTCAAAAGTTTCAACAAGTATGAAAGTTGTGAAATGACAAATTACTAAGGATCTTGATGTCATATCAATGTGAGAAAAAATCTTATAAACAAGATTAATACATTGAAAAGAGAACCTTTCTACAAAATTCTTGAGATAAATTCCATGGGGGATTCCCCTAGCTAGAGTTCAAAAGAACGCCAACAAACATGAAGTTCTTGCTAGTTGGAATACTCAAGAATTACCTAGAGCATTATATATTTAGGTTGCAGAACTCAAATTTTATGTCGATCGACAACTACTCTCGATGGGTTATCCCGACAATATGAAGTCATAGAATAACTGCGGATCCGGGAAAAGCTAAATGGAGAGTTAGTTAGCAAGTCGTGAAGAGGAATGTGACTAAAGCCTTAAAAGTTTATATGAAGGAAAACCTAACCATGGAGATCCCAAATATGGGTTAAATAGGACAACCTAATTGTATAAACCGAGGTCTGGGGGAGTAATAAACCCATATTTATTTAAGGGAGTTAGTAAACTTCCTAGTCCATTCCTATTAAAGGACAATATGAGGTTAAACATATGACTTTTAATGATTAATGGAGAATCACCTATGGAGAAAAGTGGTCGCTTAAGGGAATTGTAGGGGCAATTCCTAAGAGCTCTTGCAGAACAGGCTAATGTTCATGACCATGAACATAACCATGAGAACCAAAATGTGTCAAGGAGATATTTGTGTGAATATGTATTGTCGCTACACAAACGACGTTCAAAGACATCAAGTTCCCCTTGGAGAGACTAAGTATATTTCACGGGAAGGTTAAAAGGTAACACCTATTCCTATGCAAATATCAATGCAAAACTCTATTACAACATCAGTCGTTGAAATTTGTTTCCTTTATCAATTTCATTCATGGGGGATTGTTGGAAAATATGGTCAATTATTAGGTTTGAATGACAATTGATTTTGTCATCATGTTTACTAATGAGAATTAAGAATAAAATTTATTAATGGTTTTATTTTAATTCATGAGACATTAGTAAAATTAATTGTGTTAATTAATTGTGACCGTTTTTCCATTCCAATTCCTATATATTGAGCTTACTCTTTCATTTCATATATACCAAGAAATAATAACTCACTCCTCATTTGTTCACCATTAGTCTTGACCTTGTGTGTATCCGTCGTAATAAAAGGCACGATTTTGGTTCCTTGATAACCCTTTGTGCAACGGGGTTATCCGTTGTTGTTGTATCCCGGGAGGCGTTCACGATTCTCAAGCACCGGAGGACGAATCATTTAAGGAACCGTGAGCATCGGCCTCAACATTTTCCTTGTTTTTGTGTCTCAAAATTCAAAATTTACGGATCGTTTCACACTTTTTCGTTTTATGTTATGGTTTATTTGTCTCTAATAGCAATACACTTAATATATACAACATTGACTACAAAACCAGATTCTATAAACAAATTAAGGTATGAAATATGTGACCGTTGAAAATTGTATGATTATTTTGTCATCTATACATTGTATTTGCAAAAGTATGCATATATTTTAGGGAGAGGTTTTCCAACTTTTTTTTTTTTTTTTTTTTTTTTAATTTTTGTTTACTTATGCTAATTGTTTTCTAGCTTATCATAAGTTAAATTTATACTAATTATTTCACCCTGGTTTGATTTGACGATTGGTCTTGTAGTAATTAAATTATTGATAGGGTATTGATACCAAATTTTTTGATGCACCATAATTGCATTCAAGTTTTACCCGCAAAATTTGGTGCATGCATCAAAAAATGATTAATATCAATTTCGATAATGGAAAAATTTTATATGTAGCAAAAATAAAGGACAAACAAAAATATACTACTAATATAACAACCATAATTTTACAGGATGGGAGGAAGTGTTGATGTGATGTTGGATGAGATTGGTCACTTTTGACATTTGAAGATGAAGAAAAGGGACAAGATGACAGGTCCTATATTGTTAATAAATCGAAACTTTATTTTATACTGAGTATATTTCTAATTTGTTACGGTTTTTTTTGTTACTATGTATTTTGTATTTTAAAGTGATTCATGAGATACACGGTTACACTTTCATGTATTTAGACTTTGAAGCATATATCCCAATATTGTGATATTGATCTAAAAGTTTTTACTCCAAAACTTACTTTTATTGTACAAAACTCTTGTCCTCCCATGTTATATTATATATCTTCTAACTATTCACTTGAGACATAATAATGTAGTGCACCCTAACTTTAGCTTAAGTAGATTGTGATAGTTTTATTTTATAAACTTAAAACGGCCTAAATCACTTCCTATATATATATATATATATATATATATATATATATATATATATATATATATATATATAAAAAAGATCGTGGAATATTAGTTAAAATAGGAATAATAAAGTAATTTCAACCATTAGATGATGCATCAATGGATAAGATCTACTATGGCAAATGGTAAATTCCCAATAAAATTGATTTTATGATGCAACCAGGTAAATTCGTCAATTCAATTTACTATGGAAACCAATATTTCTGGGACTTGAAAACCTATATCCCCGAACTAAAACCAATATTTACGGGACATCATTTTAATGATTAGTATTAAATATAGACCTATTTCAACAACTCTTAGAACTCTAGTAAACCCTAAACACAAAAAAGAAATCGATCATGCATCTTCTGCATTCTTAGAGATGCACGTAGTTCTTCCATCAAGAAAGTGCGAAGGACCATTAAAAGGTATATTATTTTTAGATGCATACATGTATATGTTAATATAGATATCGATGCATCTTCCATTTAGATAGCGATGTATTTGTTAATATAGATATCGAATATATTTTTGTTTTCTTAGATGATATAGATATCATATGCATCTTCATTGTATTTTACTTTGCATCTTCAAGTATCTCATTTATATTTTATAAATATCAAATGCATTTTACATGTATATGTTACCTTGAAGATTTATATATATTTTAATGCATGATATAAGCATGTTTGTTTAAATGTTTGCATATGTTGCAACACTTTAAAGACATATTTTTTGATATAGGTACAAGGTTAAGTAAATTGTTGATGAAAGGAATGGCGAAGAAAAGAATCGATTTGACAATACCATGCAACTAAAAAAGTATAAATAAATGCTTATGCAGAAGAAAACTATTTATGTATGCATCCGCTAACCGTTTATGTTTACTATATGTTAATATAGATGTCGCAACAACTAGATGCGATGATGGACTTTGTTTCAGACACCCAAACAACAAGATGCACCCAAACAACATGATGAACCAAACAAAGAACAACAACAACGATGACAAAAACACGGACATTGGCAGGAAAGAAGATGGAAGTTGTTAAGCACAAAGATAACAAATCAAATGGATTTAGGTCCATCACGCAAGGCAATGCCTAAAGCTTTCAATGTTGTCAAAACACGGTGCTCAAAGAAGAATGTTAGGGAAATGGGATTTGCATCGATTCTAAAACTAGATATCTTAGGTAACCCATTAAAACTAGGTTATTGGGTTGTTGATTGAACACGGAGAAGTTATGTCTAGATATAGACAAAAGAACTTCCCATATTACAAGACAATCGTTCGGGATATTTTGGGTTCCCAATGGGAATATTAAGGTTGAAGGCGGTATAAGGGCTAATACACATAACAACATCACAAGGGGGGGGCAATATCCACCAATGAAAAAGGAAAATCCAAAGAATATTTTAGGAGATATTGAAAGATAAAGAATGAACGAAAGGAGGTAGGATGTTCAAGATGAACATATTGGTTTTAATAATGACTTTATTGGCGAAGGATAGCGAATTACAAAAATCAAAGTTTTTGCCGTGTCTTGATAACATGGAAGATAAAGCGATGGATTGTGGTTACTTGTTAAAGTTTTGAGAAAGAGGGGCGGAAACAAGAAAATGAGAAGTCATGGTACGGGCCACCCTATTTTTAATTGTGTAATGGTGATCTATAATTGTTTATCGAAAGTTCATCATATTATGCATCTAATTTATATAAGTAGGTAGGATGTTAAAGAGGTTATATATATCATTAATTTAACAATATTGAATATTGTATGTAGTTGTTCTATTTGGATTCGACAAGGTCCCTTGCACCTAGTGTTGAAAAGTTGAAGCCCAATTAAATTTTGGAATAATGAAATGTTAAAGAATGCGGAAAAGAAGAGTTAGATGTGGAGGTTTTGGAACAAAAGTATTTTCAAGACCAAGGTATTATTTTTATTTATTTTGAATATTTAAATGCATATGAAAATAAAAAATAAAAAATTGTAGGGAGAAATGAAGGTGATAGTTTGATAGTGATGATGAAAATCCAAACGATAATGAAGATGAAATTGGCAATGATGATGGACATGGAACTCAACGGATAATGGTTGTTTATCATAACTTTTTGTTTATCTATGAATTTGTATGTTTTAGATGATAAATATAATTGTTTTAACTAGTACTTATCGGATTACGCATATGAAAATTGAATGAAAATTGTGGGAGAAAGCGAAGGGATAAACCGAAGTGATGATGGAGAAGCATCTCAAGGATGATGAAGATGAGATTGGCAATGATGATGGACATGGAGCTCAACCGATAATGGAGATCGGTTTAACCCATACGGTACACAATATCTACTTGATACTATATGGAGTGAACCGAACTATCGCCGGAATAAAGGAATATCCTTATAATGCTCGGTAAAAAAAGACTTTGGCAAATGCATTTGAGTACGATTATATTATGGAACAATAGTAGTTGTTTTGTAGATATACCCGATATATATTTTTTGGAAATATTTATGAAATCAAAGAAAAAACAACTTCAAAAGGTCGAAGATATATCTTAAAAGTCTTGGCTCAAGTTTGCGTGATTTTCCGAAAATGAAGAGATACAAACTAAAAGGTTGGAGGGGAAAGACTTCATAATTCGTTAGGAAAAGAGCAACAAAAAACGAACAAAACCAAGTGTGAGAATGAGGCGTTGGATGAAGCATCTAAAGAAAATGGGTATTGACAGACACTAGATGATGTAGATTTGTTATCTCAATTAGAAAGAGATGCTATTAACGATAAATGCAAGAAATGAGTCTAAAAAGAAGGATAGATGACTTTGAAGCTCCATCTTTTGATCTTGGGTTTTCCCACTCAAATCTCAAAAACATGAAAGAAAAACAAACGATTTGTTAGATGCAACAATGATTGTAGATGCAACAATGATTGTAGATGCAAATCCAATAGCCATGGAAATAACAAAACCAATGTGGGAAACAAGGAAGAGTCACCGAATAAAAGCTTTCTAAATGAAATCACCTTACTATAAGAGGAGGGTAAGTATGGAGGACAAGTTAAATCATCTAGAAAACAAGGTATCAAGTTGCATCTTTGAACTTTAAGGAACCAAATCGTAAAATTGACTCTTCACAACTTTTATATTTAATAACGATTGATTTAACATTATATGTTTTGTTGTTTTTGTTGCGAATTCATATTAAACAAAAGAAGGACTAGAAGTATATAGGCGATATTTGAAAGCTTGAAACCAAAGTGGAAATTCATCTTTGGTATAATTGATCTTTGGTCTCACAAGCTAAATGAAGAGGCGCCAGAACCCGAACTCCACTTCGGCTTTTTGTCACCGGGAGTTCGGTAAAACATTTATTTTACTTACATTAGCACTATTTTCAATATGCATAATAAAAATAGTGTAATAAAATCCACTCTTGTGGTTACTTTTAATCAACGAGATGGTTAAGCAACCTTTGGGTGATTTTTCTATGTTTCATGTTTTCAAACAAGAAATGGATAGAATTCAAGACAAAAATGAAAAATCAATGAATTTGATATGGTAAAACTCTATGTACTGTCTAATATATTCGAGTTAGTTAAAATGGTATACCGGTGTGAGTTTTGACACGATAATAACTTGTATGTTGTCAACACGGTGTTCTTCCCATAATACTACAAGCACTTTTTGTGTTATGCTTGATCTCAAGCACGATTGCTATGACATAATAACAACGGCAAGGGATCTATTTAAATATGAAAATGTGCCAATAAACGGTAAGTATGCCCATGTATTCTAATGATGGACAAGAACAATTTGACTTATAGATTTGCGGATGAAAATTCCTAATTATTATGGAAAGAAATGTTCACGGAATATTTGTCGATCTAAGCACCCAAATGCATCAACGATGAGTCGTGTATGGCCTCGCAACTAGAAATGACTTGGGGACATCTAACAATAATAAAGCGTGGTGTTTTCGTAATGAGACACATGGAGACATATGATGGAACCGCTTGCTTCATGGAATCCGGGTTTTAAGCCCGAGGGTGATGGACAAGATGCACAACTTGATGATCTTGAAAAGTATGTCAAAGATTACTTGTTTGGAAAAATAACATTTTGAAAAAAAGGTTTGGCAGTGATTTTTATGCTAGGCTACAACTGATAAGGCAATTGAATGGAGATGCATTAGAGATGAAGAACATTTGGCATTATGGGGTTAAGTACATTTTTTGAACAATAAAAGTTTGTTAGAATGTTATTTGTGTTTTTAATGGGTTAGACTATTATTTTCCGTACAAGTATTGTTATCATTTTGGGTGTTATTTTATTGAAAGGAAAGTATCTGAATGCATCTTGTGTAGTTGGTTCGCACTTTAAAGTTGTATGCACAAGTGATCAATTTGGCGGTCTAGTGTGATTTACATGTTGATTAGCCTAAAAGCTACTATATTGATTAGTAAATATAATAACACCAACACGTTTACCTTATTGGCACAATTAAAAATTCTTGATTTGTTTTTTCGCATCTCATTACAATCTTGCTAATATCGACATTTAGTTGTTATATGCTCATTTTACCTTGTTGTTTAGTTTATTTTTGAAGGACAATTTATTCCAACAAAACAAACCAAATATACTCTAGAAAACTAGAGTATATTTCAAAACCGTGTACTTGAAGATCACATACTACTTAAAAAACTTGCGGGACGGTTGGGATATCCGACTATAAATTATGTTATGCTTATTAAAAAAATGCATCCGTACTTCATACGAAAATCCAAATACCATAAAAGTCAATTCTTGAGGCAAGCTAATTCAAAGAAGATAATCCAAACAAATAAAAGCTCGTGCTGGTAAAATATCCAAATAACAAAAATCGAAAAAATTGATAAATCTTATTCTTGTAAGACTTTTCGATGTTGAACTTTTTTATCAAAGAATTTGGGTTCTTCCGCGCCATTGCAAGCCCCTTGCTTTTGTTTTTAGTGGAAGCTTCCTTATGCATTCTTTTCTTTTACTAAACCCTTAGGATCTAAGGTATAGGATTCAATATGGTATCATCGCTTTTCTATTTCGCAAATCAAGCAATGCATGGATGAATTCTTTATTTCCGTTGGTTGGTTTTCCATTTCCATCGCTTTTCTAATAATTCTTTTTGCACCATCCACGCCTAGTTTCGTTGTTACTCGATCGATTAATGGTTGCATCAAGGTAGTAAATATCTCGGATAACACGATTGCTCTTGAATTTCCCTAACCCATGTCGGATTGGCTGGCCTCGGATGACTTGATGGGGACACAATCCCTTGTCCCGCCTTTGAATGTATCGTTTTGGAAAACTATTTACCTTTAAAATCCTTAATACATAATATATATCATAATACCCAAATCTTTCAAAATATTGGGTACATAGTAGTGTACCATCGATTTTTATATTCAACCCGAAATTGTAATTAGTAACACCGTCAATTAATATTGTAAATGAATATAAAGATGCAGGGTTTCATTATCGAAGTTGTATGAATCTTTTTTTTTTAAACATGTGTTTATTGAAATTGAAATACGTACTTGACTTCAATTTTATACCTCTATAATCTCATCACCATTATCATCAAAATTTTTCCTCACATCCGTATCCAAGATTGTATACCTCTTGACTCGCGAAGACACAACTCCAATACAATAACAAGCATGAACTGCCAAGCATCTCCTTCGAACAACGTCCACGAATTTTCTAGTGTAAATAAGGCCCGGCCTCAAAGGTAACGTGGTCTCCTTTTGGAGTATAACCCGTGTCATGATCATTTTGCCTTGTCTAAATCTACGTGTTTGAGAGTTTCAAAATGACTAAAAACTCAACAAATGTTAAATCGGATTCAAGCCTCCCAAACATATGATTTTCACTTTCGAACGAGATGTTGTCCTCATAAGCCCGGACAATGGCATATCACGAAAGTGGGTATCCATTTTTCCTCAACTTGAACATATCGAAACCATTTGTTGTCCTCAAATGAAACTCATTCACAATTGATGACCATTTGTCGTCAAAATCATTTGGTCTAGTCTCCTCCAAATAATCTTTGAGATCTTTTTTGAACCCGAGCGAGATATAGATGTCCCAACCGTTCAAATTTATACAAAATTATCCTTGCCTAAAAATAAGTGCATATATTAAGTAATACACTAAGATGCAAAAAAAGTACTTTACTTGTGATGTGGTACTAATAAAATATGTTTGTACATAACTATATTGCTAAATATTAACTTTACCTTGATGTTAACTTCTCCATATATCCATCAAAATCGATGTCTCATTCAAAAACTTCAATAGCTACTTTCATTGCGGGGTCTTGATCAAAAAAGACTTTTGGTTGAAGAAAACTTCCTTAAACATTTCCAACATCCATTTAAATGAATCTTTTGGTATGCAACAAAGCCTCAAAGTTAACCACCTTTGGTGATTATCAAACCTGAATGGTACAAATCTCATTGAGTATCTACCAAAAAATTTATAAAATATAAAGAAAACAAGTTATCGAAAAACATAACGAGCATACTAATAACAAAAAGATAAAAAAATTACTTGTTTTCGGTAAGTTGCATCAAAAAAATAATATCCCCAAACATAGTAATTAAACCGTGTCCCAAAAATAAACCAATCAAATACTTTTCATCCAAGGCGATATTTGAAAGAAAAATGATAACATTCACTTTTTGTCAAATTCAATCATATTAGCATTTGTCACCAATACAAGCTAAAATGTCTCTTAAAGTTTTTGCATCTTGAGGAATGCACCTACTTTGTCAAAACCACCATGTATCTCGATAAAATATTATATGCTACCAGACCAATATTTCGATTTGACATTTTGACTAATAGTGTTTGTCGAATAATTTAGCTTCATGACTTCAAGTAATTCATCATCGGATGAACTAAAGCGTGATTGTGCTTCTCAAAAACATATAGTTCATATTGTTTATTGGTCAACGGATACATATTTTAGCTTCACACCCACACCGAGATGATGGCAGCTTTTGCTTTTGTTACCATCCCCATTCTCCGATGATGCTTGTGTTTGTTTTTCTTTTCGAAGCCTTCCCTACACAATCCATTTGGAAACTTCATGAGGTTTTTTTCTTGTAGCTTTTCTAACCTCAAATCCACTTTTTTGCCGTATTCTTTATATGACTCGTAGGAAAATCAATGGATTTAAACCCGTAAATAGTCGGTTTAATAGATTCATCCACATCGGTATCCAATGTATTGTTCCTTTCGGCTTGCTTTTCAATACCAAATGATCTTAATATGGGCCTCTATGGTTATCTTAAAATCATGCACATATTACATGTCTTCATAAAACAAGATGCATGCATACAGCATGTTTAATACCGTTAAATAGATATAAAATTTTAAGCATGTAGCATGATTATCGAATTCTATCCATGTCTTCATAAAACAATAATCGCCATGAAATTATTGACATATATTCACAAGTTGAAAATCATTTATGAGATGGGAAAGTTTTGGTAATCGATCCACAACAAATATATTATTTGATAACGAGTGAGCAACATTCATAAATGAGATGAAGGCATGTAACATGATTATTATAATTCTATCCATGTATTCATAAAATGAGATTTTATGCATATATCATAACTAGTTTCATGACCCGCATATATCATAACTAGTTTCATAAAATGAGATTCGATATGCAATAGCATCTTTAAAAATAAACATATACAAGACTTTGAAACAAGAAAAACTTACGCTGAGTGATATCTGCATCCATTGCATGCATAAAATGACACAATGTAAAAAAACCCTAAAACCGGATGGGAAATATTGTAACGATATGAATATTAGGAATAATATAGAAAATAAATAAATGTTTTCCTTTGTTGTAGGAAATTATCAACTACCAACAAATAATGATATGACCAAAAAACCCTCCATGCTTTTGAAAAATGATTGGTCCATATTACCCTACCATTCCTATTTTAACTTTTATTCTATTTGATCCTTCTATATATATATATATATATATATATATATATATATATATATATATATATATATATATATTCTATATTATATATAAAGAGGATTTGGCATTAACCCCTCAACCACCAATCCAAATAATCCAATTTCATGCCCATAAGATTTGTTGTCCAAAGCAATTTTTAATCTACCTAAGCAATAATTGTTAAATTTCGGATTTTTATTAATTTTTGGTAATTTGGATTTTTATTAAACATTTTGAAAATTGTTTATAAAAGGTGCCTTGAAGATTGAAGGTTGTTTTGATAAATAACTTGTGTTTACCACTTAGGCAACAAGTTATTTTGATAATTATGTTGCATATTATAATATGTAAATGGCTATAATTATATTGGAATCCTATACTAAATACAATTTATCTACAAAATTATATTAATTAATTATCTTTTTAAAACTTTTATACATATCTTTTCCTTAAATATTTATTTTTTCTTAATTCAGAACCCTTAAAATTCGGTTCTAACCATTTTTTTGTCGACTCTTTTATTTGTTTTTTTTTTGTGCTTTGTTACAGGTTCTTTGGTTGGTCTGTGATATATGTTGAGCTCTTGATTTGCTTTTTTTTTTTCTTGTTGATGTGCATGTATTATTATAACCAAGCCTAACACGTCATTGTTCAATTAATATTAAATGTTTTTTTTGTAATAGTTTGATGTATATGATAATATTGTAGTTTCTTTAATTGTTTGTTTCCGGCATTATAAATGAGTGACTTATTGTTTAATTCCTAACTTTTATAATTTAAATATGTTAAAAAAGATAGAATAACTAAAGCGTTGAATATAATTTGTTGTCATCAATCTAAATTAAGTGACATTGAAAGTTCGATGATGAGGTATGAAGTTGCTTTAATAAATATTTATTTGTTATAGGATTTAGTATAATTTTGTTTAACTTATGTACTATTTGTATTGTTACAGGATTTTATTGACTACGTCTATGTTGATAGAGGCGAGATGGCAAGCAACGAAGGGTTATATTAACGCCAACAAGACATTCAAATAATTGGATAAGATTGGTTAGTCGGAGATTCATGGTTTGCATAATATTAGTAAGTTGGCTATAGAACTAAATGAATTTGATTTAACATTGGCTGAAAGATTAATGGTTACTAAAAGTTGCATAATATTTATGTATGGTTACTAAAAGTTTGTAGAGTGGAACTTTAGCATCCACGTTATAGGGAAGACAATAAGTGGAATAAAATCATCATATTGTCACGTTTCAGCTTCCTTTTCGCCAAACTCCGGTTTGGAAGCAAGTGACAATGAGGTTTAAGGGATGGGAGAACAAAACTTTATGTATCAAATATGAAGACACCAACCGTAATGGTCATTCAATTTTCCGACAACGAGCTGGAGATTTGCATAGCCGAGTCAATTTCAAGCAGAACAACAGTCATCAGAATGTATATTGAAGAAAATTTGACAGAAAAGGTAACTAAAAACAAAAATTCAAATTTTAGTGGAAGCTTAGTTTTCAATAGAAGAGAACTGATATGTGTCTTTTACATATTATTCATGATTTTCGTTGACATGGCCTTAACTCATGGATTATAACTACTGATAATTATTTGTAATTAGTTGTTGCATTTTTGTATTGTTGTGCTACTCATTAGTTGACTTACAAAGTATTTAAAATCTACCTAAAATGCAACTAGAGCCTGAACCCTTTGTGAAGACGGTTAAACTTTAGTCCAAACAACTCAAATATAGTTTTTTGTCCAAAGATACCATAAACGTTTGTCCAAACAGGCGCTGTTTTATCTCTAACGGGTAAAATCAGAAAAGTTAACTTAGAAGGAAATGGGTCAAAAAAAGTGCCCAGATTTTACTTTTAATGCATAAAGTACCTAAGTCATTTATTCAAACATTAGATTAGTATTGAAATACTATGATTTTTGTAGTCATAGTTGAACACCAATTATTTATAACATTGTCGGGTTTGCCCGTAACAAGAATGGCCTTTTATCATTTTACCATAATATGGTTAACGTTATAAATTGCTATATCAAGATTGAGGCCTGACAAATATGTTTCGTTTTAATACTTTTACAGGAAGGTCTTATTCTTGAGGGTACTCCAGCTGCCGAGGGAGTTTCAGAGAGTGACTTATCAAAGCGTCGATCGTAAGTATTATGGTTCATGAAATGTTCTTTTCAGCTTATTTATTGCTAGGTTCTTAAATAATCAGAATTTACAGAAAATTCCCACAATGCCTAATCATTACTCCTTTAACTCTTTAAGCATCACAAACGCCTTCAAAAACATAACCATTTTATCTGATTATCTATCATCACTTCCAGTAAGCCATCGAAACACCTCTAATGACAAATCGATGCAGTGTGCAAGATGAGTTTTATTTTTATTAGGCTTTACAACTTAATTTGCTGGAGTTTGACATCTCCTGGAATGTGAATTGCAGGTTGGAACATAAGAAGGAAACTAAACTTAAATCCAATTTCCATGTTTCAAAAACAAAACTCATCATGTACAATGTACCCAAGTCAATGAATGATAAGCAAACAGTCAGTAAATACTTTAGATAAAGAATATATCTTCTCTGGTCCTTTTAGTCACCCAATCAGGTACATATTGTGTGCTTTTAGTATTTATATTCTTTTGATTTTGGTAGGAAGTTTTTTATGGGACTGACTTTAACAATGATAATGTGTAGCCTACATGCTGTCTTCAAAGGTTTGACCCTTCAGGTGTGTACAAAACAAAATTTTCCTTGGTTCTCTGCACATTCGTTGTATATAAGAATTTATATCTGACTAAATCTATTTGTGGTGTAGTAAATGCCTCTGATTCTAGGATGTGCATGTTTCAAGAGCAAAGTAATTTAAACAATCTACTAAATCAAATAATAAATTATTTTCAAGAGTAGATTGATGAAAATAGTAAAGTTTATTTTCAAGCTTCTAAATCAGGTGCTTATTTACTCTGTAAAGTCTCAATAGTAGGTTAATCCCCATTAATCATGCTAAAATGACCTTTTGAACATGTTACTCACCTCGTCCTTGACCCATTAATCTTGCCACCGCTGCATCAAATCCTTCCTTGGACCAAATTGTGTTAAAAGAGATCAATGGTCATTGGGAGGTTGTTCAATCTTTTAAACCAAAACCTTATGCTAATGTTCGACTCGAGCTACCGTTAGCTCATTTGTAATTAGTAAGAAATCTGTAAGTGGTCTTTTCCGGCATGGGTCAAAATGGGCCAGTCATATTTTTTGGGGTTGAGCCGACCCGTTCTAATCTAAACTCACCCATTTTGCATGTTTTGTCTTTTGTTTATTAAAATGAGAGGCATAAAAGCGAGAGGCAGGGAAAGATCATATGGGTCACTAATGTTGGAGATGTTAACCGGGGAGGATGGGCGATCAATCATGTCCTTAAACTGTGTCTCTTTACTAATCTCTAAACTAAGCCTTTCAAAATATGTATTTAATTTTTAAAGTCAAACCATCTTGGAGTTATTTTGACTTTTGCAGTTTGTAGGCGTGATTTACCTTCAAATGCCACTCTAGAAGAAATGATCACATAACAGATGGGTACCATTTGTTGACAGTGGTTTGCAGGTCATTCCTCTCAGCTTTGGTGATCAGTCAAGAAAGCATGGATCGTTGCCGACATGGGACGATGAATGGTATGAAATCTCCCGCCTACAAGGGAACTACTGTTTTCTTCTTGATTGTTCATGTACTAAATGATGACATTTGCCATATCTGTTATTATAGGTTGAAATCTGGATTCATCAGCACTGTGCAACAACGGGTGCTGCTATCATCAAGGCTAGGCTCTCAAGTGCACTCTTTGTTGAAAGTTCTGCTTGCGACCATATTCGCAATTGGGTTTGTGGAACCCCAGAGGTTAGAGTCTACATGGATACCATGCAGTTGTTTTTTTAACTTTCACTTCATATCTGTTCTAAAAGTCTTACCTTTTGTTATTGTAACGCAAATATCAGGGAACTTGGGTTTCAATGGGTGTGTACTCTGATGGTTCATACAATGTTCCAGCTGGGCTTATCTACTCCTTCCCACTTGCCGCAATGGAGAATGGTCAATTGTTCAAGGTGAGAACTTCTTCATATTCCGGCAAGAGATCCTTTGCATTTCGATAGCTTTGGATATGAGGACAATCCCAATGTTGTTAATGACTGTAATCAAGGTTACTAAGCTGTGTTTTGTTATTAACATATTTATTGTTTAACGATATGATGCTATTGATTGATTTATTTTGAAAATATTTTTGTTTATATATAATACTGTCTTCACGTCACAATGTTGCAGATACATCCAGGCATTATCAGCCATTACCAATGATCGAAAAAGTTATTCACTCTTGGCTTATGCAAAGCTGGTAACTCTTAACTTGGGGCAATGCATTAATGCTTTATTTGCAATAGCTAATATTAGGATTTTAATTGCACTAAGTTAATAAAAAAACTTGCCCACTTATTGGCTATTAATGCTTTATTAGGATTTTTTGTTGAAGCGATACTCTACAATAATATTGATGAAGCTCATGAAAGGAGTCTGAATAGACACATGCGTATTGGGATGGTATCATGCATTATAGTACCACGCCATGTAAGGTATCTTTAGCCATATACTACATTTAGCTCATTATACTTGACAATTCCTGAATTAAACCAGTGTTCAAAAACTATTGCAAGTACAATGATACTTTCTAAGTTGCATACATATTTCATGCCGTTTTTTCCCTTAACTCCATCAAAAGCGAGTAAAATTCCACCTTTTTGGATCATCAGCAATATATCTTATTCAAATCAGTGTACAATAAAACTTAAAGTTCAAAATTTTTATTATAAACCTAAGTGAAAGCGAATAACGTTTACTTTAAGGTCGAAGTAGCTGCTCTCCAAATCTACAATTTTCTTGAACATGTTACTGAACTCTGAATTTAGTATGTTTAATAACTTTATTGCAGATAACACTATTAGCCAAGATCAAGAAACATGTCATTTCAGTAAAACATCAGCCAACGGTGTTTGTTTGTTAAGATTACACATGTTAAAAGAAACTCAAAAACACGTTAGGTGGTCATTTTATGGTCTGCCTAGCAAGATTACACATGTTAAAAGAGCATTCCTCCACAACCTTGAAGATCTCAAGTCAACAAGTAACAGCGAGCACAGGCATCTGCTCATATTATGTCAACCATTTCTGAGTGTCTCGTGTAATAAGGTAACCCCCTCTTTTTTAATCATTATTATTTTTATTTTTTTCGGTGAACCAGAAACAAGTGTAATTGAAATTAGACCTCAATGCAATCTTTTACTGTTGTTTCTGATGGAATTTGGTATATGTTAAATACTTGATAACAAATTATGTCCGCTATTTAACAAATGAACCATCTTTTACAAATAATTGCTAAGTTGCTCTACACTCATGCATTATAATGGATATGTAACTTTTCTGTTCTTAAATCTCCAAGTCAGTGATACTAAGTAGTTTTGTTGAAGAAAAGAAATTAGTTCCTTCATCTTAAATCTGTTTCAGCAAATATCCCATAAAAGTGTGTTTGGGTCAGGAGAAAAGTGGTCAAGAAAATCATTTTTACCCACTTTGACCTCTGAAGTCAAACTTATTTTGAGTGACCTAAACAAAATCATTGAATTGGAAAAGGTTTACAAGATTTCACAGTGTTTAAGTTTTCTTTGGTTTCAAAAAGTGAGTTTTTCAGGTTTTCCATATCAGTTTAAGTAAAGATTTAGATGTGATAAAAATTTGTAAAAATTAAAATAGAGAGTTCACTAGCTTGTGTAATCACTGTCAAAAGGAAAAATTCACAAAATGTTTTACTAGGGCTGCAGTGAGTTGAAAGTTGTTGGATTGGCAGTTTATTGTTCTGTGCCAGGGTTTTCCCAACTCAGGAACTTTTACAACTTATTTATAGACTGTAGACAGCTTATTTAGGCCAGATATGGGGGGGCAAAAGTAAGATGGGTTGGTGGACTCCTTAGGTTCAGAAGCTCAGAAGCTATATCCTCCTTTAGCTTATCCTAAAAAAGCCCATAAGGTACTCCTTTGGCCTGTTCTGCTGCAACCCACAACAGCAGCTTTTTTTTTTTTTTTTTTTTTTATTTATTTTTTTTTTGTGCTTTTGAGTGTTTAAACTTGGCTTATTTGGTCCCCCTAAGTGCTCATCAGTTGAATTAGATCACAATTGTTAAATTATAGCTGTAACAAAATCCGGATAGGTAGTTTTGGCATGCTTTCACGTCCAACCTATATAACACATTGTTGCATCTCATCAATCAACTGATGGTGTAATGAAACATACAATATGACCTGCATCTTGTATGTCTTTCAGAAAACGCACATTCAGCAAGAAAAAAAGGGAACCTGGTGCTGACCATTATTCATTTGTTTGGGGCATTTATATATTCCCTCCAATAGAGAAAAAGCATCAATTCTCACCCTCAAGACATTTGAGCTCTGTCACACTCAAATTGCATTCAGAATGCATTTCATCGCCTCTCAAGTATTAGAATATCAATGTTAATATGTTTAGTGGTCTATTAATATAAACCATCTCCAAGGTGGCCAGTGGTAAACCAGCCCAAGATCTCACAAGAGACCGGGTTTGAACCTCGATGGGTAAACATCTTGGGATGGTTTGTGGATTCAAAACGCCAGGAATACCGGTTAGGCCATGGGTGTATAAATCAGAAAAGGCTTTTTCCCAGAAGCATGAACAGGAATCCCTCCGTTTACCCATTTACCCTGTGTAATAAAGTTTTAGATAGTATTTAACACATTAACTACTTATAGAGCTGAAAGGAATACCAAAAGTATTGGCCAACCGGACATGGCCAATTTTAAGTTTTGGCCAACCCTAAAGTTCCTGGTTGACCCAACAACAGATTGAAGGTCACCCAACCTACCCATTTTGCATTTTGCCACCCTCTTCATCATGCATATTTTTAATCACATTAATGTAGTTTTAACAACAATTCTTCTCATATTGATGATTGATATTTGTACCCCATCTTTCAATGTCACCCTTTCTATTTTCAAATATTACATCTTTCCATGAACAGAACAGACTCATTGCATGCATATATTATTACTGTTGTTGATCAATGTTGAATGACACAAATATAATTTTGAGATAGCATGGTCTAAACATACTCCAAGTTCAGTGACTAATGCTGACAACATCATAGTATCCTAAACTTGATTCCTTGATAATCGCTACAGTTTCAGATATATCATAGTTATCCATACAATAGTCCCAAATCTCTATTAAACGTCATCACATACAAATACTTTACATGATTTAACTTTTTAATGTCGCATTTACATGCAACAATCTGGCTTTTAATAACCATTCACTTACTATAACCATTGAGCAAATTATCACACTCGCGCCTTTATTCCCAAAATCATGAGAATCAACCCGGAATGTACTAATCAAATGCCCGTTTAGCCCAAACAGGTTTTCTATAACCACCCACTCATCTTGCCATATCTGGAGAAACCTGTTATTTAGAAATCAAAAACCAGTACAAATAACTAATCCTCCATAACCAGCATTCATGTCCATGACACCCTCACACTTGACCAGTTTACACCCAGGCTCCTATGTAGACATTTGTTACAAGTTCAAACCAGCGTGGGTATCGCATCAAAGATTAGTTTAGCATCTGGCACCGTTGAAAGACTTGAAGGTTTAGTCTTGAGCCTTTGAGGCCAAGGTGTAGGCCATTTAGTTGTTTTTAAAAATGGGAAATGCAACCATCAAGGGGTTTATACCTAAATGTAAACAGGATGATGATTATGATTGTAATTAAAATTATAAATATTATACTTCACTCAATTGATGTTGTTTACCATGAAGTTTTGCCCGTGTGTTCTCATGAAATAGGGGATTTTCTTCTTTACGTGATTCATGGAAGAAACAGGCTTCTCATATAAACCAGCCCTAGCTTTTCGGTTGATTGTTTTAAGACTTTAAACCACATTGTTGTTTATTAAAGCCCATTTATAGAATACACTGGTGGCTCTAATCAATCAAGCTTTTGTAATGAACCTTCAGCCATACAAAAGTTGAGCAAAAGTATCCGTGGTACTAGAAAACCATTGACACATGAAAGGTGGAACATGTAGCTTTTGAAAATAGTTTTAGGTTTTTGGAGGTATGTTATCGTAATCTTTTTCCGATCGATATCATGTATATCACATTGTCTTTATAAAACCATCCAAGCATCCAAAAGTTAAAATAGTAAAACTAAAAAGTTATCACATCCAGGTTACAATTTCATTTTGTTCACAATGAAAATTATACATCAAGCTCCTTAAAAATAATTTTCCGTTTACTAACACCAACAAAATTAAAAAAAAACAACAAACAAATGATTAAAAAAAATGCCCGACCAATCGTCTTATAATATTCTATGACAATTTTTTAAAACATATTTACGCTAACAAAAAACAACAAACAAATAATTATAAGTCATGCCCATCATGGTTCAATTATATATATATATATATATATATATATATATATATATATATATATATATATATATATATATATATATATATATATATATATATATATATATATATATATATGTGAGACATGAAATTGATGAATTATTGAATGAAAATTTTTATCATGCTATCAATTCACACATTATGAAGTCATCAAACATCTAATCCATCATTCTATTCTCATATTTGCATTCGAATTAAGAAAATAAAAAAGAAAAGGGAAAACCAAATTTTTTCCTAAAGTAGTCAAAATATCAAATACTTTCTTAATCTTCCTATTATAGCCTCTAATCAAAAGTTAATTACATAAATTTACATAAGTCGCCTTGGGCGTAAACAATTACACCTTTCCTTTTCTCTCTCTCTCACATCTCTTCTACCCCCTTTCCTCTCTAGCACCACCACCGACACCACAACCATCTCCACCGCCTTGCCACGCCACCATCATCAAAAGATGCAAGGTAGATCCCCTCTCCTGTGATTAATTGAACTTGATTTTTTGTTGTAATTTTGAAAATGGAGATATTTTATTGGATGGTGTTTGGGGAATGGAATAGTTTTGCGGTTTTGAGTTGCTCACCATATGTTGGACCAAATGCCGATAATTGATATCACATTGTATCATATTATGAAAAGCGTGTCGAATACATGTCAACATTGTTTGATTTGCATTTTCCTTAAAGTATGGTTATACCATCCTGAAACCACAGTTACACTTGGTTTTTATCAAATTTTTTTTCTCATGCCGTTCGACCATTAACCCGTCCGTTATTAGGGTTCTAGCCTTCAAGAACTATGATGTAGTATAGGTCATTATCTTGAAAGATAAAGATACAAATTATAGTGTAAAATTAAGGCTAAATTTAATTGACAGATACTAGGCATTCCTACTTCCTATGACTGAATTCTCAGAATTAAAAATCACTCATGGCTCACTAGTTGTAAATAGATGGTCATCCGTTACAACTTGTATCAAGTTACAAAGTGACCATATATAGATGCAACAAATAGATGGTTTCGTGTCTTGACATGATTCTTCGCTCGATAGGTGATTACATATTTAGAAGGATATTGGCGATGTCCAAGTTTTCATGACAAACATTGACAAGACTCTCAAGAAGGTTGCATTCCTAAATGAACTTGGTGTTTCGCATCTTCCTCTGTAATCGAAAATATCGAGTTTTTGTATGCTCGTGAACAATTCTTTACCCAAGGTAAGCATCTTTCATGGTTAATCATGTTTTATTGGAATTTGCCTAGTGTCCTAATCGGAATAGGCTAGATACCGTAACTCTTCATATATTCGATTTTTGGACAAAGAGTGGCTTTAAAATTATTTGGTACTTCTCAATAATGATGTCATATTAGCACATTGGAAGATTAAACTCTTATCTTGATGTTGGAATGATGTTGGAAGAAGATTGGCTTATCCGAAAATTGCATTTATGGTGGCGGTTCTTCCATTGCTACTTGTGAGGTTTTGAGGCCCAAATCGAGTTTCTAGTAAACACCATGCAAAATCCATTGGAAGAGGGGTGGACTATCCGGATATTTTAGCTACTCACCGAGAAGAAGATAAAGCCGGATTTTGGGTAATCAAGGGTATGAATTGTGAGTGTAGCTTGAAAGATATGTTGGGAAGAAATGAAGAATTTGGTACCGACTACATGGTGGTCTTGCTACAACAATCATACCTCCTTCGTGAATGAGAGCTTGACCTTCACTTGAATGTGATGCGGGCATCGGGTAATACAAAACAGCTCATTTTATGTGTCATACTCGTGTTGGACGGTTTAGATTCAAGCCATATTTGGGTTCAAGTCTCGGAGGGAACCTAACTTTAGCAATGAAGTTTAGTTCCCCATGAAGAGAATTAAAAGCTTGAAACAAGTCGGTTAATTGAGTCTTTACCTAACGGCCATTATTATTTCCTTAATTATTTTTTTTATCTTACTTGAGACTTTAGATCTTTCATTCTCAAAGGAAGTTAATGTCTTGCCTTATGAAGAGTTTTCCACCTCTTATATAAAGGCTCTGTTGTATTAGAGATATCTCTTTTGAAATAAACATCG
Organism: Chrysanthemum lavandulifolium; assembly: GCA_022545495.1. Taxonomy (NCBI): domain Eukaryota; kingdom Viridiplantae; phylum Streptophyta; class Magnoliopsida; order Asterales; family Asteraceae; genus Chrysanthemum; species Chrysanthemum lavandulifolium. Next base: position 253,351,392 of record CM040244.1, on the reverse strand, counting down.
ACCTTAAGCTAATCTAGAGTGTTTTATACCGAAAGGTCGATAGTTGATTGTTCTTAGTGGTGTTTGTTTATCATCGATAACATCTTCTTTCCCAATTTGATTAATCTTGGTGGTGTTTAAGTACTTTATCCTAGATTCAATCGATTGTTATTGGTGGTGGGAACTTTATCCAAGTCAAATTCTGTTATTGATTCTTCTTTTTCATTATTTTTTCGTTTTAAACGATCAACCGGTATCAAAGCAAACCCGGTTTTTTTTTTCTTATCCTTCTAAACTCATCTTATGGCAATCCCTCTTAACATGAACGGAAGAAGCTCAAAACCAACGCGATCAACAAATTGAACAACTCGAATCAAAGAACTTATCACCCAACATTGCAAGGTTACGATGAACCACCACGAAGGTTCAATGGGAGAAATCAAGATGATTTTCATTATGCCGGGTGGTGACTTATCTAACCCGGACTCAAGTTCGATATTTGTCCGGTCTTTGAGACACCAAGAAGGGTCGGATGAGCAGAGAAAGGGAACCTCCAGTTTCATGGAGGTCAAACCGGATGATTTTATCGTGGCTAAATGACATCGAAAATATTTTTGATGTCAAGGGTATTTACGAGAAAAGCTACAAAGTTGTGTTTGAAGCTTAAAAATATGCCTCATTATGGTGGGAGAACGTGAAATCAACGGCGCAATGGTAAGCCTAAGGTCAAGTCTTGAGAAAACTCAAAAGCTTCTTAAAGAGAGATTTTTACCGATTCATACAAACAAGATCTCTATGTCAAGATGGCAAATCTCAAGCAAGGTAATCTTGATATTGATGATTACACTCGTGAGTTTGAGGACTTATGCTACGGGTGGAGTTCAAGAGAAACAAGAACAAACAATTGCTCGATACATTGGGGGTTAAACCATGATGTGCGGAAACCTGAGTTGCAACCTTATTGGTCATTTGATGAGGTGTGGTTAGCTTCCAAGATAAGAACGTGCTAAGAATAAGGGAAAAATCACTCAAGTCATCAACCAAGGATGGTGCTTCTTTCAAGAATCCCACAAACCAAGAAATGCTTCAAAATCGAAAGTTCAACTAAAAGACAAAGGCAAAGGTCCTACTTTGATGCTAAAAAGAAATGCTTCAAATGTCGGGTTTAGGGCATTTTCGTGAATGTCCAAATAGGCGTCATGACTTTGAAGGAAGTTGAAGGTGTTAGTCTTGTAGAGGAAGAACAGAGGCCAATCTATGATGATGAAGATTACCTTGAAGAAAGAATCAAACCGATGTGGAGAACTTTTGGTTATTAAGTACTTCATACTAAAAGGTAATTCAAATGATGAGCAAAGGAAAACATATTCCACTCGAGATGCACGATTCGGGAAAAGGGTAGTCTTATTATTGATAGCGGTAGTTGTACCAATGTTGCATCAACAACTCTTATCAACAAACTCAAGATTCCTACATCCCACCTAACCCATCAACTTAGGAAATCAGAAGCGGAAGGTAACCAAACAGCTTTTTCTTTTCTATTGGTAATTCTTACCAAGATCAAGTTCTTTGTGATGTTATACCTATGGATGCATGTCATATATTACTTGGTAGGCCTTGGCAAATGATAGGCACGCTTTACATGATGGTCACAAAATACCTACTCTTTTTCATGGGCAAGAAGGTAATTTTGGATCCATTATCCCACCTTTCCCTAAAACGAACGGGGAAACAAAAAAAGTTTATTCATGGTGAAACACGGATTGAGAAAGCTATTAGCAAAGGGAAAGATGTTTATGTTGTGCTTTTAGTTGAAAAATTAAAGAAGCAGGGTTCGGCGGATGTTCGCCTCTTTAGATGAGTTCAAAGATGTATTCCTTGATTTACCACGGTTTACCCCACAGGGTATTGAGCATCACATTGATTTAATCACGGGCACCACTTCCTAACAAACCACCCTATCGATGTGATCCAAAAACTCGGAGTCGCGAGGTCCAAGAACTTATTGACCGTGGTTATGTTCGTGAAAGTATGAGCCCTTGTTCTTTTCCACTCTATTGGTTCCCAAGAAAGATGGAACTATGAGAATGTGTCGATAGTCGAGCCATCAAAACATTACGGAAGTATCGATACCCAATTCCAAGATTAGATGATATGCTTGATGAACTTTATGGTGCCACTTTGTTTTCCAAAATTGATCTTAGGAGTGGGTATCATCAAACGAATGCGTGAAGGGATGAGGGAAACACCTTCAAGACAAAAAGGGGTTGTATGAATGGTTGGTAATGCCATTTGGACTCTAATGCTCCTAGTACCTTTAGGACTTATGAATGAAGTTTTAAGACCTTTATTGGTCACTTTGTTGTGGTGTTTTTGATGATATCCTTTGTATAGCAAAGGAAGAAGAGCATTCTCAACATTTGAGGAGGGTCTTTGATGTTTTAAATCGGTTTAGGAAATTGGAAAGGTGAATTCTTTATCTAAATTTTGGATGTTGTTTTTTATTGATGGGGCCCCAAATCCCTTTTGGGGTCCCCCCTTTGTTTGAAATTTTTTAAAAATTTTTTTAAATTTTAAAAAATCTTTTTAAAAAGTTTTTTAAAAATTTCCCAAAATTTAAATTAAAAAAATTTTAAAATTAAAAAGAATTTAACATTTTTAAAATTTTAATTTAAATTTAAAAGAAATAAAAGATGATTTATTTTAATTTTATAATCTTTTTTTTTTAAACATTGGTTTATTAAATTAAATACTCTTGACTTCAAATTTAACCTCATAATTCCAACCCATTACTCAAAATTTTTTCCAACCCGTTCCAAATTTTATTTTGATCGCCCGGCCCTCCAAAAATTAACGTGCTCCCCCAAATTTCCGGCAAAATTTTTCCCAAATTTTCTTTTAATTTTTAAAATCCCGTTTAAAGGTTTAAGGGCCCCTTTGATTTAAACTCCAAAAGGATTTTGCCTTTCCCAAACCTTTTTTACAAAGTTTAAAATTAAAAAATTAACAAAAATTTTTTAAAAATTTAAACATTTTCCCAAAAATTTTCCTTTGGGTTTTTTCTTCCCCAAAAAAAACCCCCGGGAAAAAGCCCCTTCAAAAAAAATTTCCCCTTTTAAAAATTAAAAACCTAAGGAAAAAAATCTTTCTTTGATTTAAATAAAATTGGAATTTTTGCTAAAATTTAATTTTTGTTTAATTTTAAATTAAAGATTTAACGAAAAAGAAGCTTCAAATCATTTTTTCTTTCCTTCTTTAAAAAACTTTTTTAAAAACCCAAAAAAAATTTTTTTGGTGTTTTAAAAAAAAAATTTTTGGTTTACAAAAGTTTAAAAAAACCCAAATTTAAAAAATAAGCAGAAAACAAAAGGGATTTAAAAAAAAAAATTCTTTTTGGGTAAATTTAAAAATAAATTAAACCCTTTGTCCCAAAAAAACCCAAAATTTTTCCCAAACAATTTTAAAAAAATGAAAATTCCTTTTTTCTTAACAATTAGCCATTTAAATACAACTAAAATTTTTAAATTTTTTGATTTTTCAAAAATTTTAAAAAAAAAGGGAAAAAATTTCAAACAAAGGAATTTTAATTTTTGGGTTAAAATTTTGTTTTAACAAAGTTTTCTCCAAAAAAGTATTTTTTAAAACAAATAATATTTTTTTATAAAACAAATTTTTCTTCCCAACCCCCAATTTGAAATTTGTTTTTTTTCCCTTTTTTCCCATTTTCAATTTTTTTACTTTTTTCCCTTTTTTTCTTTAATTTTTGAAAATTTTTAAAGGTTTTTCTTTTTAAAACCCACCATTTCCGTAAATTTTTTTGCTTTCCCAAAGACAATTTTCAAATACTTTTAAATTTTAAAAATGTTCAATTTTAAATTTTTTGTTTTAATTCAAGTTTAAATTCATTTTCCCAAAAACTCCCTAAATTTTCAAAAACAAATTATTTTTTGGTTTAAAAAAAAAATTTTTTCAACAAAATTGGGAAACTTCTTTTTAAAACATTTAAACCCATGAAATTTTTGTTATTTTTTTTTTTAAAAATTTTTTTCCAACCAAAAATTTTAAAATCATACTTTTTGGTTATTTTTAAACTAATTTCCATTGGAAATTTTAAAGCCCTAAAAAAATGGGAAATTTTAAAAAATATTTAAAATAGAAAATAAAAGTTTTTTAAAATTACTAAAACCCTTTGGCCCCCTTTCCGTTTAAAAGATTTTCTAAAATCAAATTTAAAAACCCTAAAAAAGATCTCATTTTAATTTTAATAAAATTTTTTTTTTAAAAATAATAAAAAATTTTAAAAAATTAGCTTTGAAATTTTCCTTCTTCTAAAACCTATTTCCCTTTTATAAATTTTTTAACATATATTAAATTTTAAAATTTTAATTTTTTAAATTAAATTTTTTTTTATAAAAACAAAAATTTTTTTAAACCCCAAAATTAAAAAAAAATTTTAAAGATTTTTTAAAACATTTTTATTCCAAAATAATTTTAAAATTTAATTTTTATTAATTTTTTAAATTTAAATTTTTTAAAAATTTTTTTTTATAAAATTTTTGGTTTTTAAATTGGGTTTTTTAAATTTTTTTTTGGGAAAATTTTTTGAAAAAGAAAACTTTTTTTTAATTTTTATCATTAAAATAAAATAACCCTTTTAAAATAAAAATTTTTTTAAATATTTTTTTTAAAAAATTTTTTTTAAATTTTTGGTTTTTTAAAATTTTTTTTAAATTTTTTTTTTTTTTAGGGGTTTTTTTTTTTTTAATTTGAAAATAAAAATTTCTTTTAAAATTAAATTTATTTATTTTTTATTTATTTATTTATTTATTTTTTAATTTTTTTTTTAAATTTTATTTTAAAATTTTATTATTTTTATTTTTTTAATAAAAAAGGGAAAAGAAAAGAAATCGAAATTGTTAAAATTTTTGCAAATTTTAAAAGGGCTTGAATTTGAATTTTTAATTCTAAAATTTAATTTGTTTAAATTTTTTTTAATTTTTGGTTTAATTTGAATTTTAAAAATTTTAAAATGTTTAAAAATGGCCAAAGGGGAAATTTTTTAAAAAAAAAATTTGGAAAAATTTTGGAAAAAGAAATTTTGTAATTTTTGGGTTTATAATATTTAAAGGCAAAATTAATTATAAAAAAATTTAAAATTTACTAAAAAAATTTTAAAAAATTTTTTAAAAATAAAAAAATTTTTTTAAATTTTTATTTTTCTTAACCAAATAAAAAATCTTTTTTAAAAAAATTTTTTTTGTTCTTTTATTTTTTTTTGTTTTTTAAGGCTTTTTGGGTTTTTTGGAAAATTTTAAATTTTTTTTTGGGGAAAAAAAATTAAATTAGGGAAATTTTTCAAAAAAACCCAATTTTTTTTAATATTAAATTTTTTTTGTTAATATTTATTTGATTTTTGAATATTGGTTTTTTTTAAATTGGGGCCCAAAATTTTTACTTTTTTAAAATTTTAACTTTAAAAAATAAAATTTTTGTAAATTTTAAAAACCCTAAAGTTTTTAAAAATTTTCATAAACTTTGGGAAAAGGGTTTTTAATTTTTAGGTAAATAAAAGTTTAAAAAAAAAATGGGAAATTTTTAATTTTTAAAATTTACTAAATTTTAAATTTTATTTAAATACTTTGTGTAATAAAAAAAAAGGGGTTTTTTTAAAAAACTTCAAATTTAATTTTGGTTTAATTTAAATTTAATTCAGGTTTGAAAAAATTTTTTTTTTTCAAAAAATATATTTATTTAAACGGCCGAAAATTTTAAAAATTTATTTGGCATAAATTTAAATTTTTTTTACTTTTATTTAGGTTTTAAATTTAGAAATTTCCCAATTAAAAATAAAAAAATTTTTTTGTCCCGCCTTCAAAAAAATTTTCGATTTTAAACAAGGGAAAATTTGATAGAAAAATTTTATTTAAAATAAACAAACAACAAAATTAAATTAATTTTCAAAGGTAATTTGAAAATAAAAATAATTTCAACAAAAAAATCAAATTGTAATTTAAAAAATTAAAAAAGGTTAATAAAAAAAAAAATTTTCCCTTTTGAACTGTTTTTTTTAAAAATTTATTTTTTTTTTAAAATTTTTTGGGAAATTTTAAAAATTTCCCGGGTTTTAAATTTTAAAAAATTTCAAATTTTTTTGGTTTGCCATTTTGATTAAAAAAATTTAAAATCTTTTTTAAAATAAAGCTTGATTTTTAAATTTTTCCTTTTTAAAAACCAAAAACAAAAAAATTATTTTTGTAAAGGTTTTAACCAAAAGGGTTTTTTTAAAGGGTTTTATTTTAAAAATAAAACCCAAAAAGTTAATTTTAAAATTAAAAACCCAATTTTCTTTTGCATTTGTACAAAAATTTCAAACTTGGGAAAGAAAAACAAAATTTGGAATGTTGACCACCCTTTTTTAAAAAAAGGGGTTTCCCGTCAAAAGGGATATTTTTTAAAATTTTTTAAAAAAAAGTTTTTTTTAAATTTTGGAAAAAAACAAAGGGCTATTTTTAGGGAAAACCCGGGGATTTCAAACTTTTAAAACGTCCCCAATTTAAACTAAGCCCTTTTTAAATTTTTTTAATTTTTAAAAAACCCAAATTTAGATTTGAATTTTTTTTAACTTTTATTTCAAACCCTTAAAAAAATTTAAAATTGGGTTTAATTTTACCCAGGTTTAAACCATTTTCCACCCTTTTATACAAAGATGATGTTCAAGGGGAGTTTTTTTTTGGCAAATTTTTTTTGATTTTTGGGAAAAGGAATTGCAAGGTTATTTGGGAAAAATTAAATTTAAAATTTCAGTTTAAAAAAATTTTTTAAAGTCACCCGTTAAAGTTGGCAAAAGTTTTAAAAAAATTAATTTGGTATATTTTTTTTCTTTTGCAAAATTTATTTTTTTTGGAAAAATGGGGTTTTTAATTTTTTTTAATTTTTAATTTTTTTTGGATTTTTAAGTTTAATTTAAATTTATTTCTCAAAGGGTTTAAACCCTTTGGGGGGACAAACAATTTTTGGCTGAATTTTTTTTTAAAATTTATTTCATAATCATTTTGTTTTTAAAAAAATTTTTTTATTTAAAATTTTCAAAGTTCAAACAAATTTAGCTTTTCCAATCAAAATAAATTCATTTTTAAATTAAAATTTTTTAAGGAAAAATTAAATCTTTTTTAAAAGAAATTAATTTTAATTTAAAATATGTTTTTTCTTAACTTTAAAAGGGTTTTTTTAAATTCCTAAAATAAATTTGAACTTTTACCCGTTTTGTTTTAAATTTTCCACCCTGAAAAACTTTCCAAAACAAATTGTTTTAAAGCTTAAAAAATGTTAAAAACATTTAAAAAATTTTCTAATTTAACCAATTGCCTTTTTTTTATTTGGGGTAAAATTTTTTTTTTTTTTTTTGGGGAAAAAAAAAAAAATTTTTTTTTTAGGAAGGGTTATTTAAACTAAAATTTTTTGCATTTAAAAAATTTTTTTTTTTGTTTAAACTATGGAAATTTTGGGATATCCCATTTCGTGGTAACATGTCTTGGGGTTGGAGGAAAATTCTTCAGGTACGTCCTTTAATTCGGCAATTTATTTGGCATCGTTTAGGAGATGGAAATGTAGCATCAGTGTGGTTTGATAGATGGTGTGCTTTAAGCCCACTTGCGAGTCTTGTTTCTAATTGTGACATAAATAGGGCGGGTTTTCATTCTTCCTCTAAAGTTGTGGATGTGTTAGATAATGGAAGTTGGAATTGGCCAATTGAATGGATAAGTACCCTATGGTCTTTTCGCTCATTGTTCCAACTTCGGATCCAAATTCTCATGACTTGTTGGTATGGAGGAACCAAAATGATGTCGAAATGCAATTCTCGGTTGCTACTGTTTGGGACACTGAAGTCGATTGGTATAAGGTGGTGTGGTTTTCACACTGTATTCCTCGCCATGCCTTTCATCTATGGTTGGTGATCAAGCGGAAATTAAAGACTCAAGATGCATTGAGACAATGGGATGTTAGTGTCGATACTAACTTAAACCTGTTTCTATGCCCTCTTTGTGAAATGCAACCGGATTCTCACCAACATTTATTTTTTGATTGTACTTTCTCATCTCAGATTTGGGCGCATATGAAGATGTTGGTTGGTTTACCAAATGTTTCGCCCTCACTGGAAGCTATTGTTAATTATCTTGTCCTATATCAAAGAAACGTTCGGCTAGAAGTGTTATTGCAAAGCTTGTGGTTGCGGCTTGTTCTTATTTTATTTGGCAAGAACGGAATCATAGGCTTTTTAAGAAGAAGAAGCGATCGAAGGAGCAAGTTCTTGAGTTGATCATGTCTACCGTACGCCTCAAGCTTCTTTCATGTAGATTTAAGAAGACATCTCAGGTGGAGTTTTTCACTTAGATTTGGAACATTCCTAGCTCTCTTATTCGAGGCTACTAAAGCTTTATTTCTTTTAAGTAGTGGCTAGGTGTTTGTATATCATGTGATTGGTTTGTCAATCGCATGTTAGCGTTTTGGTTTGAAGCACAACAGGTGCGTTTTTGGTCATAGCTAATGTGGTGCTCAACCACATTTCATGTTCTTCATTGTTTTGTGAGTAATATATATTTTACCAGGGTAAATTAACCATTTACCCAAAAAAAATGTTAGTAAAACATATAGTTTTACCAACCAACGAGATTGTTCATGTCACATAGCATCCCGTTGTCACAGATCGAAGAAATAAGCCGCTTAATTTGCAATAGACTGGTATCCATCTTCACTATGCTTTCTCCGCCCTATAAGCGACTACAACATCAACAACTATTGCTAGCCCAAAGAAAGCTACACCCCAAAAGAAAACTAGAATATGTACACAAAGGTATATAAAAGTTGTTCACACAATATACCATTGTATCATAATAAGTTACTCCGTAATAACTAAGCAATCTGTAAGTTTTTAAAAGCCTTTTGTAACACCATATCAATGTTATGATATAATAATTAAGTTTACTAAGAATGAACCTCTAAAAAAAGAGCAAGGTTGGATCAAGTGGTTAACACCCTTGCCTCTGGAGATAGAGATCAAGGGTTCGATCCTCACCCCTTGCAAGGCCGGAGGTCATTTTCTACCTTTGGTAGAACCGGAAGCAACCTCTCTACCTTAGGTAGGGGTAGGGCTGTCTACGTCTCAACCTCCCCCATATACTGTGGAAGACGATATTGGGACCCATAACCCGTGGAAGACGGTTTTGGGAGTTACTTTACTTTACTTTTTTAAGAATGAACCTCTAAACGTGTTGTACTCATCCAAATTTTTTAAGTTAATAGTTGAACATGACAAGTCTCTTAATGAGTATATCATGCATTGTACTTGAGCACATATTGCCTTTTGCTATAAGCGAAATATACAGAAATACACAAAACGATGAAACCAGAACACTAGTACACTACTCTAAAAGAAGGCATTTCTCATGTCCTAATAGTATGCAGCAGTTTATACTTTATAAATCATATTTGTGATTCAAAAACTACTCGGGTGTGAATATATGCTTTTATAGGAGTTGGTTCTATACTTACAAAAAAATTCACGTAATTTGCATAAATACACACTTTTCAAAGATAATCAAAAAAGCCTAAGTGTAATTTTACCATGACCCTCGTATAATTGTAAAACTTAAAATAAACTCTTGGAATATTAAAGAAGGGGAACCTTGGTGGGAATCGTGAAAATTTAGAAAGTTCATAGAGTATCCCACATTGTTGGAGTTTGTAATCAAAAGTGGCTATATATACGTGAGCAAATACATTCAAATCATTGAGCTCTAAATGTGTTAAAGTTCTAGGCTCTCACTCCTAGTGTTCTACTCTTGGAAGTGAAATGGAGGAACTGAAAAACATTTGTAATTTTTTTTTTTTTTTTTTTTTTTTTTTGTGCAAGATTTAGCTCATCATGGTAAAGAAACATAAAGGGTCTTCGTTGGGACATTTTTCAAATCTTTAGCACTATCTAAGTTTCTTCATGTTGTTATCCGCAGAAGTTGAGTTCATTCCCTCGAATCCAACTTTAATAAGATACAAACATTTAAGGATCAGTGAATCCAGTCGAACAACAAAGGTCTGATTTTTTTGTTTCTATAAAGGATCCATGTATGCAGATATTAAATATAGTAAGTTTCCAGATGTAAAGAGGTAAAGAAGATTTTACATTGATAACTACGGACTTGATAACTTGGTTTACAGTTTGTAATGTATCTTACCATGTTATAATTATAGTACCTTCCATTCTAAGGCTAAGGACTTTAGACAAAAGTTCAATACAGAACAATAATTATCTAAAGATCAAATCAAAAGATCTCAACTAGGGGTGTAAACGAGACGAGACAGCTCGCGAGCTATTCGAGATCGACTCGTAAACTACTCGAAATCGACTCGATATAAACGAGTCGAGCTCGAGCTCGAGCTACTCGAATACACTTTCGAGCCGAGTTCGAGCTCGAATATGCTCAGCTCGTGAGGCTCGCGAGCCCTTATCGAGCTTCAATGATATTACACTTTTACCCTTTTATATACATATAGTTACGTAAAATCGAGTCGAGTCGAGCTTGATATGCCCATTTTCATCGAGTTCGAGCTTTAAAGTGGCAATAATCGAGGCTCGAGTCGGGTTTCGAGCTCGAGTTTGAGATGACGAGCCGAGCTCGAGCTTGAAATCAAAGCTCGAACGAGCTCGAGTCGAGTTCGAGCTCGAGTTTTACTAATCGAGTCGAGTTCGAGCTTGGCAGTACTCGACTCGATTCGGCTCGTTTGCACCCCTAATCTCAACCACCCATCTATTTTAAATCTAAAGGTTAAGATTAATCCTTATTTTAATATAATTAATTATTGAAGGGCAATTTTGTAACTAAACACATCAATTAAAGGGTCGTACACCCTCATGTTCTCATTTCATTTCACTCTTGTAATACCAGTTTTTACACACTCTCTTTCTCACCAAACACACACACAAAGCACCATAAACTGTCATCGATCTGTCATATCACCATAAACCGTCGTTGATTTGACGTTGATCACGCCACCGATCTATTTTTCCGATGATTGTCGATATGACGTTGGGGAGCAATTACGTATCATCAATTTGCGATCTACATTATCGATGATTGTCGTCGTGGATTAGGTTGGGTGATGACGATTGATTTTAATTTGACGGTGTCGGTTTTGATGGTGGTGGTGGAGGAAGGTTAAGAGGAATTGAAGAGTTTTTAAATGAATTTGCGAGTTGGTGAAAGGATTATTTCTATTGATGTCAACAAATATTGTGTTTATTTTGTCTAAAGTTTCGATCAAGAGTTTCATTGGGGTTTGAAATTGGTACGTTCTTAGTAATTGTATTATTGCATCACTTAGTTTTTATATTGGTTCAGAAAATGGATTTATAGACATTTATCTTGCTGCTAAAAATGGATATGGTATTGGGTGGATTGGATATGAGTTTGATGAAGTATTCTTTAGATTGATAAGGGTTGTTGATGCTGCTATGGTGTTGTCCGTGACACTGTAATAAAGTATAGTGTAGAATAATAAGTTACTTTACTCACTGATATCAATGTTAGATGGAGTACCAATTTGTAGCATCATTATGCTAAAAACAAAAACTTGAACCATCTTTTAAAAGTTAAACGCAACACTTTATAAATTTATTAAACTAAATAGGTTGATGATAATATCACCCTTCCTCGAATCACATTGATTTTACCTTAAATCACACGTGATTTATCACAAATCACATGTGATTTACCGCAAATCACATGTGATTTTACCTTAAATTACTTTTTACGAATCTCGTGGGATTTTTTTACGAATCCAGTGGGATTTTTTTACGAATCCAGTGGGATTTTTTTACGAATCATGTGTGATTTTTATGGACGAAAATTTTGAAAAAAAAAAAGTTCCTCTTTTTACGAATCCCGTGGGATTTTCTTACACGAATCCCGTGGGATTTTTTTACGAATCCCGTGGGATTTTTCTGAACGAAAATTTTGAAAAGAAAAAGTTCGTCTTATACGAATCCCATGGGATTTTTTTACGAATCCCGTGGGATTTTTTTACGAATCCCGTGGGATTTTTTTACGAATCTCGTGGGATTTTTCTGAACGAAAATTTTGAAAAGAAAATTTTCGTCTTATACGAATCCCATGAGATTTTTTTACGAATCCCGTGGGATTTTTTTACGAATCCCGTGGGATTTTTCTAGACGGAAATTTTGAAAAAAGAAGTTCGTCGAAAGTATATAAAAGTGCATATCAATAAAAAGATGATTTTTTTCTCGTCGCGATGGTATATTTTTTGTAGTTTGAAGATTTACCGTTTGCAAGATATGCTGTTTTTTAAAAAAGGGTGGAAATTGAGTTTTTATAGAATTACATTTCTACCATTCTTTTGTTAATTTTTGCTTTTATCTCATCCATTGAATGAAAATAAGATGAATGGTTGAGATATTATGATTTGTTCTTTAGATTAAATATGTTTTGTATTGATCTCAGCTTAAGGACTTTATCAATTCAATTGCAACATCGTGTTATAATAGCACATTAGATTTATGTGAATCTATTTTTCGTATCAACTCACCTCGTTGCTTTAAAATTTTCGCCTAATTTACAAAAAAAATGCATTTTTCTTTAAAGAGAACTAGGACAGCCTTAGTGGAATTCTACTATATGTCCCTCGTATGATTATAAAACTGGAAATAAATTCTTGAAACTTAAAAGAAGGCAAATTGGTTAAGATCGTGAGAATTTAGAAAGTTCTTTGAGTATCCCACATTGGTGGAATTTGTAACTAAAAGCTGCTATATATATAGAAGCATATGCATTTGAATTGTTGAGCTTTAAATGTGTTTAAGTTTGGCGAAGCGAAACTGTCTGGTTCCTCGTTATAAGTCAAGAAACCTGGCAAGCTCGCTTTTCCAATTAAAATATATTTCAATCTTATTTTTTATTTCATTTCTCTACCCAATTTTTGTTATCTTTTCTACATTGTTCCATATGGTTTTCTTTTCTACTCTTTATTATACATGCGCTTAAAAGTCTAATAAATAAATTTTGTAATCAAAAAAATTTATGAAGCCAAATATAAACACAACATAAAACTCCAGTGGAGCGACTAAGCCGCATTATGACCAAAGCCAAACAGTCTGGTATCCGTCCTCACTGTGCGAATAATCAAACAATTTTACCAACCAACGAGGTTGTTCATGTCACATAGCATTCCGTTGTCACAGATAGAAGAAATAAGCTGCTCAATTTGCAACAGACTGGTATCCATCCTCACTGTGCTTTCTTCGCCGTTAAGCGTACACCCCATAGAAACCGGCACATACTTTTAATTCTTCATAAGGCTGCATACCAAATCCAAGAAAATTACAACAGATACATTAACCAAGCAATCTGCAAGTTTTTTAAAGCCTTTTGTAGCATCATAACAATGTTATGATGATGTATATTAAGTATGCTAAGAATGAGCCTCTAAACGTTTTGTATTCATCTAAATTATATAAGTTAATAGTCGAACATGACAAGTCTGTTAATGAGTATATCATGCATTGTACTTGAACACATATTGCTTTTCGCTATAAGCGAGTTGAACTACAGAAATAAACAAAACGATGAACCCAAAACACTAGTACAGAACTACTCAATATAAGGCATTTCTCATGGCTTAATAGTATGCAGAAGTATATACTTTATCAATTATATTTGTGATTCAAAAACTACTCGGGTGTGAATATATGCTTTTATAGGAGTAGGTTCTATACTTGCAAAAAAATTCACGTAATTTGCATAAATACACACTTTTCAAAGAGAATCAAAAGTTAAGAGGCGCATATTTCATTATTTCAATTTCGTCAACACAATTTCAAGTTTCATTCAAGGTTTTAGTAGGTTCAAGTGGTTTGTAAATTTAATAGTTTCCTCAAATGTAGAAGTTTCATTCAAGTTTATAATCCTAATAGTATGTAGAAGTTGAGTTCATTGCCTCGAATCCAACTTTTAAAAGATACAAACATTTAAGGATCAATGAATCCAGTCGAACAACAAAGGTCTGATTTTTTTGTTTCTATAAAGGATCCATGTATGCATATATGGTAACCAAGTTTGTTTCGATATAAAGCAGCCAAGGAAAGATTCGAGATGTAAAGAGGTAAAGAAGATTTTACATTGATAACTAGGACTCGATAACTTGGGGTACAGTTTGTAGTGTTAGATCAATCGTTTTAATTAAAAGAAATGCTTAAAATTTCATCCCCTCTGATGATAATCATTAGCTAAGTGGTTAAAGTACCAAAAAAAAAAAAAAAAGTATCTTAAAAATTAGAGTACCTTCCAATCTAAGGCTAAGGACTTTATCAATTCTATTGCAACATCGTCTTATACAACATTGGATTTCTGTAAATCATTATTTCATATTAACTCGCCTCTTCGCTTTAAAATTTTCGCCTAATTTACGGAAAAAAAATTTTCTAAAAAGAGAGTTAGGACAACCTTAGTGGAGTTCTACTATGTCCCTCGTATGATTATAAAACTGGAAATAAACACTTGAAACTTAAAGAAGGCATATTGGTTAAGGTTGTGAGAATTTAGAAAGTTCTTTGAGTATCCCACATTGGTGGAAGTTGTAACTAAAAGCTGGTATATATATAGAAGCATATGTCTTTGAATTGTTAAGCTTTAAATGTGTTTAAGTCAGCTGAACTGTGAGTGTTTGGTTCCTCTTTGTAAAACAAGAAACCAAACACGAGATCAGCATCAGCTTCTAAAATATATTTCGATCTTATATTTTTGACTCGTTTCTCTTTATGAAACGATAAGTAACTAGTTTGCGCTTCAGGCTACATAAGTATATTTCGATCTTATATTTTAAAACTGTTTTTGTAAACTTAACATAACCCTTTGAGCTATGATTAGCCTAAAAAAGAATTCTCTATTTGTTGTCCAAAACACAAAGCTAATAAGAGAACTCATTTGTACCTTCGTAGTTTTTGTTATTGTTAAGCTTTAAATGTGTTTAAGTCAGCTGAACTGTGAGTGTTTGGTTCCTCTTTGTAAAACAAGAAACCAAACACGAGATCAGCATCAGCTTCTAAAATATATTTCGATCTTATATTTTGACTCGTTTCTCTTTATGAAACGATAAGTAACTAGTTATGCTTCAGGCTACATAAGTATATTTCGATCTTATATTTTAAAACTGTTTTTGTAAACTTAACATAACCCTTTGAGCTATGATTAGCCTAAAAAAGAATTCTCTATTTGTTGTCCAAAACACAAAGCTAATAAGAGAACTCATTTGTACCTTCGTAGTTTTTGTTATTGTTAATATTATTTTATTTTTCACTTTGTTTTACCCTTTAGTTTTAATCAATATGGAGCAAATTAATTCATGAAATAAAAACGATATCATCCTTTTAGTTGTATACTTTAATAAAGGACCTTTATGGAGCAAAATATAAACACAATTATTACATAAGTGTATGCAAACTATACTCTCTTCAAAGATAACAACCAAAGCCAAACAGTCGATAAGCACCTACAACAACAGCAAATTTTGCTAATCCACGCATACTACAGTATACATAAATGAGTGTCACATTAGACATTGTAATTATCAAATAATCTATAAAAAAGAATAAACTTCTTGGAGAAATGGCGAATAAGTAACAGTATAGGATAACTCCCATATGGTTCTTTTCACGATAACTGTCTTGATAGAACCTGCAGGATCAGGATGGCATGTAGCTAGACATTCCGACAATATAACCAGCTTCATCCCCTACACCGTTTGCTTCTTCATAGATAGCTTTTGATGATCAAATGACCCATCCATCCTGAATTACATATAGACTTCAGATTAATATATTTACCTCTCCATAACCTATTCCGCCACTGTGGAGATGCGCAACACCATAAACTCACACTTGACTTTCTTGTGCTGATGAAGTCATTAGTAGCAACTCCAGAAGTAGATTGCACAACATCAAGCTCGATCTGTCGGATAATGGTTATATTGTGGACCAAGATAATGAAACGCTTCCAAATTTAGTTATAAAGGCACTGACTTTTAATAAGTCAACTTACTAAGCCTCCATTTAAGTTGTCAGTCTACCGTCATTACGTTGCAAACCAGTGTCGTCGCTGCTCAAGGTTAGCATATGTGAACTGTATACATCCTGAAGTGCCCGGCTCGTAGTCTCCAGCAACTTTATGGGGTGCCGATCCGCATGTCGTCCCCCGTACGGTTTAATATTTATGTTGTTTGTTGCGTTTGATAAGACACGAAGAAGACAATATTGAGAAGGTCATTTCTTGCTGCCGAGAACGTGCACAGATAACTCTTGGTTTTGTATTCCGACATCGATGAAAGTTTTTGGTGTATCCGACATTGTTGAAGTTCTAACTAAAAGTGGCTATATATACACATGAATTGTTGTCTTCTGCATGTTCTCAAGTCCCTGTGAGTATCTCTCATTGGTCCTTTTCATGAAATGAGAAATCGATCGGTGAGTTTCTTAAAGCTTTACTAATTTTTGGTGACAAACTCCATAACCATATTTCGATCGCCACTTAGAGAAAGAGAGAACTTTTTCCATCATTTTTCACATATTATACCATTTGACTACCTTGGTTAAATGAACTAGCTGCCAGCTTCAAGGATATGACAATTAGCCACTCTTTAAATTTTTAAAGCCCTTTGTACGTAACATCATATCAATGCTGTTTTAAAGAGACACTGAATTATGGTACTAAAATATATTAGGATCTTATATTTTAAAGTTACTACTACTTTATAAATCACATTGTTGATTCAAAAACTACTCGAGTGTGCTTTTATAGGAGTTGGTTCTATATTTATAAAAGTTCTCACGTAGTTTACATATCATACTTATATATAAGAGAATAAAAAAAATCTCAAGTGGAATTTTACCATGTCCCTCGTATGATTCTAAAACCAATGGTAAACACTTGGAATCTTAAAGAAGGGCAAAATTTGGTGAAAGTCATGAGAGTTTTAAAGTTCTTTGGGTATCCCACATCGGCGGAGTTTATAACTAAAAGTGGCTATATATACGTGAGCATTTATATTTCAATGATTTAATAATTCCATATGTGTTTAAGTCTCTTTAATATATTGTCCTTCTCGGTTCAAGTAACTGATATTGCGAAGGGTTGTTTCTCATAGAATCTAACTCGTTTTGCTCTTATATTTCTTAAGTTATTTTGTTAATGACAACCGACGATACGATTAACTAAAAAATCTTTTAGTTAGCGTTTTAGTTAAGCGTTTCAAGAAACCGAAATCCTGAAGCTTTGTTTCCAATAAAACTAAAACACATTTTGATTTTATATTTTAAAATTATCTTTATTAACGACAACGATTTGACACAATTTGAACTAAAATTAACTAAAAAAGTCTTTGTTATCACAAACTCTAAGTTAATACCACACCTTATTTATAATTTGATTATACCGTGTCTATCCCATACAGGCATATGCATTTCTCTATCATATTACTGTAATCTACTTTGCATTGTTCAAAAAAGCAACTTACTTTCTTTAATGTCCCGTTTGGTTCGCAAACTTAAAAAAATATGAGTAAATGTCACAAAGTGGTCAAACTAATCCGTACCAGCGTGGTTACAGTACTATTAATTACTCGTTGTCAACGTTAGATTTTTTTTTTAGTGTTTTTTGTTGTTGTGTGAATTTCGAGGTCTTAATGAATTTCATTTTACATAAGGTTTAATCTACTGATCATATGTTTTACTACGAACCATGGTAACAGAACAATTTGTGTTTGAATGTTTGTTATGGTGTTTGAGATGATCATTTTAACTGGTTTATCAAGTGTTTTTGGTATAACTTACATGTATTCATTTGAATAGCTTGTCCCACATGGATGGAAAGAGAGAGTGGTGAAATCTTTAAAAGTCAAAGTTTGATTTACCATCAAAATCAATTCCAGAAGACATAACTAAAACTTGTTAGCTGTGTCTTTGGTTGTTTTGATTTTTTTTTTTTTTTTTCACAAAGTGAATTTGGTTATGTGCATATAGCTGTTGAAATCACGAACAAGCCTTGGATTTTAAGTACAAAATTTCAAATGTTTTTGAGGTACTTATGCAAAGTTAAGTTAATAATTTTTAGTGTCTATTTAAAAGGTGTTCTATACATTTGAATGCAGATTGACACGATGAACTGAGTACATCCGTTTGTAACTGTACTTCGATTTTCCTTTTGAGATTAGCGTGTATTTAAAATATAATTATTGAAATTTGAATGTGTTAATTTAAGCAATCATGTTCACAAATCTATATCTATCTACTTATAATGAGCGAATCTAACTCACTCTTAATTTTAGAGTAAATTACACCGTTAGTCCTTGTGGTTTGCGTTGACAGGGGTTTAGTCCTGACCGAAAAAATTGCACCGTCGTCCTTAAGTGTGAAGCGTTATGCACCGTTCGTCCCTCCGTTCATCTGGGCCCACCAATTCAAGATAGCGTGGGTTAACGGAGGTTTTAAAGGGTATTTCCGTCATTTTACCCTCTTCTTTGCAAAATAAACCATTAAATAGAACTACCAAAACACAATTGAAAATGCCACTGATTCGACCAACACTTGAACATCACCACCTGTTAAGCTTAAAGATCTAAACTCTAAAGGCATAAAAAAAGATTAACTCAGTATATGAACTCAAAATGCTACCTTACCAGACTTGAAAGTTCAACAAAAACCATTCAAAACCACCAAAAACACTGCGACCAAAGTCTAAAAACAGATCCCTGAACCGAAAACACAAAGACACCACCACTATCATGGCTGCCTATGTACACCGTTGTCAAAAAAAAAAAAAAAAAAAAAAAAAAAAAGAGATCGATATATCTTACAAAAGAAAACCGTTAGATCTAGCAAAACCCGTCAACAAAACCATCAAAACTCACACGACCACCATCACCACCGTGACACCGCCACCTTTATCGTGAAACACCACCACACCCACCCTTATATCACCATCAGAAGCAAGTTTTGGAGGTACAGCGCCGTGTAACCCCAAACGAGCCACCATTGTCACTAATCTTGGCCGTATTTTCTTGTTTGGTAAGTAGGTAAGTAGATTAATGGGTTCTTGTTCTTTGTGTCACGTCCTAAATCTTGCGGTATCATCTTTGTGTCACGTCCTTGTTCTTTTCTTGGTTGCATCATGAGCATAAAGCTCTCGTACAACTTGAGTATCTAAGTAGAGCTTATTAATAAGCTCATGCTTATTTGATTGGTTATTATCATTAGTTGTGGATTTTTCTTTGTTTTGAGTCGCGGCTCAATCAAACCCGCAGTGGGTTTTGATTTATCTTCGATTTAGCTAGGACTTGAGCATCAACCACAAATTTTGTAAAACAAAAGCGTAATTCTTGAAGATGTCTTTCCATCTCTTGGAAGTTGTTAAAGGGGTTGCTTTTAGGTCGGATCCGTTGATATTCTCATCCGGGTCGGTTGGGTTTTATGGGTTGTGTATTTTTGGCTCAAAGGTGTCATCTTTATGATCTTTTGATCCGGGTTTTGTGTGTTTGTGGATTCTTGATGATCTTTCTCATCGGGTATGTAGGTCTTGTGTTTTAGTGAAATCTTGATGATGGTTTTTATCGGTGGGTGGTTTGATGGTGGAAGGGAGGAGGATGATTTTGTGGTTTTATTTTGCAAAGAAGAGGGTAAAATAGCGAAATACCCTTTAAAACCTCTGTTAACCCACATTATCTTGAATTGGTGGGCCCGGATGGACGGAGGACGAGCGGTGCATAACGCTTCACACTTAGGGCGTCGTTGCAATTTTTGGTCAAAGGACTAAACCTGCGGTCAACGCAAACCACAAGGACGAACGGTGTAATTTACTCTTAATTTTAAGACGTACAAGAAATTAAGCATGGTTTACAACACTTTAATGCACCCAATTTTCAGAATTACAACAAAGTAAGCATATTGTACAACAAAATAAAGCGTGGTGTCATTTTAAGACCAAAATTCTATCAAACAACATTAATGTTGGAAAAACATGGTCAATTATTAGGTTTGAATGACAATTGATTTTGTCATCATGTTTACTAATGAGAATTAAGAATAAAATTTATTAATGGTTTTATTTTAATTCATGAGACATTAGTAAAATTAATTGTGTTAATTAATTGTGACCGTTTTTCCATTCCAATTCCCTATATATTGAGCTTACTCTTTCATTTCATATATACCAAGAAATAATAACTCACCTCTCATTTGTTCACCATTAGTATTGACCTTTGTGTGTATCCGTTCGTAATAGAGGAAGGCACGATTTTGGTTCGCCTTGATAACCCGTTTGTGCTAATGGGGTTATCCGTTGTTGTTGTATCCAGGAGATAGGCGTTCACGATTCTCAAGCACCGTGGAGAGGACGAATCATCTTAAGGAACTGTGAGCATCACATGCCTCAACATTTTCCTTGTGTGTTTTGTGTCTCAACAATTCAAAGATTTACGGTATCGTTTCTCTACACTTTTCGTTTTATGTTATGGTTTATTTGTCTCTAATAGCAATACACTTAATATATACAACAATCTTAAGACAGATTAATTTGCTACTAGAGGCGACACTTAACTGGAAAATGAATGAAACACAATTACTTGGAAAATTATGATATTGTTTCGTGCTTGAAAAGTTAGGATGTTGTTCCATCAAGAAAATAAATAAATAAATAAACTAACAATTCGAAAACATTTTAATATTGTTTTGCTGAAATAATTTGTTTTAATAAAAGGTTGCTTTACTCAATGGAAGAAGCAATGATAGAAACCTTAAGAAATATTTTGATGAAAATTTCGTTGACATGTCATTTTTTGTTTCTTAGTCAAACTATCAGTTAAGATTCACAGGCATCAAGTAATTAGTAACTTGCATGTGACCTATTATGTGGTGAATAACATAACGGATGGATATTTATCTTCTAAAACGTAGAGAAAAAATAATAATCTATTAATGTGTGTAAAGTTTTCATGTTACAGCCTTGTTTAGTAGAAGTTGTGATTTCTTTATATTGATTATTGAAATTAATGTGGATGATTATTATTCCATATTTAACAAATTACATATGAGTATTGGGATGTGATTGGCCTGCTTGGCATGTAAATGATAGATTAATTTCTTCAAAAGCATGCAATTTTAAGAGCATATATTTATGTGATCTCAAAGGAAACATGAGAATTATATTTTGTTGCTAAATATAAATATGTGACCCATGTAACTGATGGACCTAACGAGTATAAGTGATCACATAATTTGTTCTTATTTGAGTAAAAGAAAAATGTTTTGAAGCTGGTGAGATGCATGCTATGTATTTTACAGTTGTAAAGTTTGTATTGAAAGTTTTTTGTAATCTTATTTAAGCATAAATCACAAGGTGGTTGTAATATTTGTTTCTGAAAGGTTTTTGAAATATTATATTATGATACAACAATAGTGTTTGAAGCATAAGTATGTTGTTTGAAATTGTGTTGTGGTACTCGTTTGAGTAACTAGTATTTGTTTCATGACATGATATTGGGTATAAACTCATTCATTTGGAATGCGTTTTTGTGTTACTTGGACTCCAAAGTAAACTCATTCATATGGAATGCGTTTTGGTGTTATTTGGACTCAAAGTACATGTTGTCATAGTGGTGTAGTCATGGGAAAATGCACCGTTAGATGTTAAACAAATAACTTTGGAGACAAATTTATTTGTATGTGTACCTTAAATATTAAACTTAATTTATAGAAATTTTGAGTTTATATAGGTGAACCGCTTGGTCACAATTTGTATTTTGGTACAACAGTTCATTTTAGACAGTTTGTTGTCCTTGTTGCAGCGTCAAAAAAATGCATTGCTTTGCGTAGTAAACGATTGCATTTTGAGCGAAATAAATTAAAAAAAAAAAAAAAAAAAAAAAAAACGATTAAACAAAAGAATCATTTTATCGCAGCTTTGTATTTTTGTACAACAATTTGTTTCCTCTAAGAGGTTTAGTTTTTATCGTGCCAAAATTTGTGTTGTTTGGATGCATATATTGAGTTGTTTGGTACAATAATTTTCGGTTGTTTTAATGCATAATTTTGTGATGTTTTGTGCGATGTTCAATACAATATTATTTTGTGTCATTTGGAGCAAAATATTGTGGCAAAATAGTGCATAGTTGTTTGTTGCAATGTTGTGTGACACCATTCAACTAATTTTGCAAGACGAGAATAAACAAGTCGATCGATTTTGTATCGAGTATTGGAAGTTTGGATGTTGCAAATGTTCTCGTGTGAATATTGTTGCGAATAATCAAACTACTTGTTATTCTAGAAAGATGAATAATCGTCAAGACTTGTTATAACTCATATTGCTTATAATCGAACGGTTTGTCATATGTAAGCAATGACTATGTGTTGAATATAACCGCGTAGGACATTGTGAAATGTTAAGAAAGAACACATATAGATGGCAACAATTACGTTGGTTTATGTAACTAACTTGAACGGTGTGATTGTCATCCAATGTGAGCTATTGTCCATTCGCTAAGTTGGACATATTTTGATTGTGTAAAAATGATTACACATTGATTTTTTGTGATTATAATCACATAATAAATTGTGATAATCATATAATGATAAGAGATTAAATGTGATTATAGATAATCACAAGTGAATTGGAATGATAGGTTATAAGTGTAGGACTTACACATATAACTTATGGGATCCTCCTAAAACATGGGTCGTTTAAGGTGGTGATTTGTCTAAAAGAAGAATGTTAGTAGATGAAGCTATGAGTAATCAGAATGATGCATCTTCTGTTATACGCTTGATTCCTTGGTCTATAGCATGCTAGATTTGGAATATGTTAATTATGACATGGAAAATAATTAACATAAGACATTCAAAAGTTTGCATACACAAGTATGAAAGTTGTGAAATGACAAATTACTAAGGATCTTGATGTCATATCAATGTGAGAAAAAATCTTATAAACAAGATTAATACATTGAAAAGAGAACCTTTCTACAAAATTCTTGAGATAAATTCCATGTGGGGATTCCGGCTAGCTAGAGTTCAAAAGAACGTCAACAAACATGAAGTTCTTGCCTAGTTGGAATACTCAAGAATTACCTAGAGCATTATATATTTAGAGTTGCACGGAACTCAAATTTTATGTCGATACGACAACTACTCTCAGCATGGGTTATCCCTATTGACAATATGAAGTCATAGAATAACTTTGCGGATCCGCTTGTGAAAAGCTAAATGTGAGAGTTAGTTAGCAAGTCGTGAAGAGGAATGTGACTAAAGCCCTTAAAAAGTTTATATGAAGGAAAACCTAACCCAGCTGACTGGAGATCCCAAGATATGGGTTAAATAGGACAACCTAATTGTATAAACCGAGGTCACTGTGGGGGAGTAATAAACTCCATATTTATTTAAGGGAGTTAGTAAACTTCCTAGTCCATTCCTATAACAGTGACAATATGAGGTTAAACATATGACTTTTAATGATTAATGGAGAATCACCTATGTGAGAGAGAAGTGGGGTCGCTTCGAAGGGAATTGTAGGGGCGCAATTCCTAAGAGCTCTTGCAGAACCAGGCTAATGTTCATGACCATAACGAACATAACCATGAGAACCAAAATGTGTCAAGGAGATATTTGTGTGAATATGTATTGTCGTCTACACAAACAGCGGACAGTTCAAAGACATCAAGTTCTACTGGCTGCTAGGAGACTAAGTATATTTCACGAGGGAAGGTTCAAAGGGTAACACCTACCTATCCTATGCAAATATCAACTGCAAAACTCTATTACAACATCGAGTCGTTGAAATTTGTTTCCTTTATCAATTTCATTCATGTGGGGGATTGTTGGAAAAATATGGTCAATTATTAGGTTTGAATGACAATTGATTTTGTCATCATGTTTACTAATGAGAATTAAGAATAAAATTTATTAATGGTTTTATTTTAATTCATGAGACATTAGTAAAATTAATTGTGTTAATTAATTGTGACCGTTTTTCCATTCCAATTCCTATATATTGAGCTTACTCTTTCATTTCATATATACCAAGAAATAATAACTCACTCCTCTCATTTGTTCACCATTAGTCTTGACCTTGTGTGTATCCGTTCGTAATAGAGGAAGGCACGATTTTGGTTCGCCTTGATAACCCGTTTGTGCAAACGGGGTTATCCGTTGTTGTTGTATCCGGGACATAGGCGTTCACGATTCTCAAGCACCGTGGAGAGGACGAATCATCTTAAGGAAGCCGTGAGCATCACAGCCTCAACATTTTCCTTGTGTTTTGTGTCTCAACAATTCAAAGATTTACGGTATCATTTCTCACACTTTACGTTTTATGTTATGGTTTATTTGTCTCTAATAGCAATACACTTAATATATACAACATTGACTACAAAACCAGATTCTATAAACAAATTAAGGTATGAAATATGTGACCGTTGAAAATTGTATGATTATTTTGTCATCTATACATTGTATTTGCAAAAGTATGCATATATATTTAGGGAGAGGTTTTCCAACTTTTTTTTTTTTTTTTTTTTTTTAATTCTTTATGTTTACTTATGCTAATTGTTTTCTAGCTTATCATAAGTTAAATTTATACTAATTATTTCCTCCCTGGTTTGATTTGACGATTGGTCTTGTAGTAATTAAATTATTCGATAAGGGTATTGATACCACACCATACTTTTTGATGCATGCACCATAATTTGTGCATTACAGTTTGTACCTCTAATGCACAAATTATGGTGCATGCATCAAAAAGTATGATGTAGGTATCAATACCCATTCGATAATGGAAAAAATTTTATATGTAGCAAAAAATAAAGGACAAACAAAAATATACTACTAATATAACAACCATAATTTTACAGGATGGGAGGAAGTGTTGATGTGATGTTGGATGAGATTGGTCACTTTTGACATTTGAAGATGAAGAAAAGGGACAAGATGACAGGTCCTATATTGTTAATAAATCGAAACTTTATTTTATACTGAGTATATTTCTAATTTGTTACGGTATTTCTTTTTGTTACTATGTATTTTGTATTTTAAAGTGATTCATGAGATACACGGTTACACTTTCATGTATTTAGACTTTGAAGCATATATCCCAATATTGTGATATTGATCTAAAAGTTTTTACTCCAAAAACTTACTTTTATTGTACAAAACTCTTGTCCTCCCATGTTATATTATATATCTTCTAACTATTCACTTGAGACATAATAATGTAGTGCACCCTAACTTTAGCTTAAGTAGATTGTGATAGTTTTATTTTATAAACTGCTAAGCACGGCCTAAATCACTTCCTAGTATATATATATATATATATATATATATATATATATATATATATATATATATATATATATATATATATATAGAGTAGAGATCTGGTAGGAATATTAGTTAAAATAGGAATAATAGGAAGTAATTTCAACCATTAGATGATGCATCAATGGATAAGATCTACTATGGCAAAATGGTAAATAACTGCCAATAAAATTCAGATTTTTATGATGCAACCAGGGTAAATTCGTCAATTCAATTTACTATGGAAACCAATATTTACGGGACTTGAAAACCTATATCCCTGAACTACAAAACCAATATTTACGGGACATCATTTTAATGATTAGTATTAAATATAGACCTATTTCAACAACTCTTCTGTAACTCTAGTAAACCCTAAACACAAAAAAACTGCAAATCGATCATGCATCTTCCTGTCATTCTTAGAGATGCACGTAGTTCTTCCATCAAGAAAGTGCAGAAGGGACCATTAAAAGGTATATTATTTTTTAGATGCATACATGTATATGTTAATATAGATATCGTATGCATCTTCCATTTAGATAGCGTATGTATTTGTTAATATAGATATCGTACATATGTATCTGTTGTTTTCTTAGATGATATAGATATCATATGCATCTTCATTGTGACTGTTACTTTGCATCTTCACAAGTATCTGTTACTATATTTTATAAATATCAAATGCATTTTACATGTATATGTTACCTTGAAGATGTTATATATATTTTAGATGCATGCATATATAGCATGTTTGTTTAAATGTACTGCATATGTTGCAACACTTTAAAGACATATTTTTTTGATATAGGTACAAGGTTAAGTAGCCAATTGTTGATGAAAGGAATGGCGAAGAAAAAGAATCCAGTATTTGACAATACCATGCAACTAAAGAAATGTACGTAAATAAATGCTTATGCAGCAAGAAAACTATGTTATGTATGCATCCGCTAACCAGTTTATGTTTACTATATGTTAATATAGATGTCGCGCAACAACTAGATGACGATGATGACGACTTTGTTTCGTATGCACCCAAACAACAAGATGCACCCAAACAACATGATGCAACCAAACAGCAACAACAACAACGTATGACACAAAACCTGGACATTGGCACAGGAAAGAAGATGGAAGTTGTTAAGCACAAAGATAACAAATCAAATGGATTTAGGTCCATCACGTCAAGGCAATGCCCTGCGAAGCTTTTCAATGTTGTCAAAACATTGTCGGGTGCTCAAAAGAAGAATGTTAGGGAAATGGGATTTGCATCGATTCTAAAACTAGATATCTTAGGTAACCCATTAAAACTAGGTTATTGGGTTGTTGATAAGCTGAACACGGAGAAGTTATGTCTAGATATAGACAAAAGAACTTCCTTACATATTACAAGACAATCAGTTCAGGATATTTTTGGGTTCCCAATGGGGAATATTAAGGTTGAAGACGGTATAAGGGCTAATACACATAACAACATCACAAGGGAGTGGCGTAGACAATATCCACCAGCGAAAAAAGGGAAAATCCAAAGAATATTTTTAGGAGATATTGTGAAACAGATAAAGAATGAACGAGAAGGAGGTAGGATGTTCAAGATGAACATATTGGTTTTAATAATGACTTTATTGGCCGAAGGGATAACGAATGGTACAGCAAATCAAAGTTTTTTGCCGTGTCTTGATAACATGGAAGATATAAGCAGTATGGACTGGTGTGGTTACTTGTTAAAGTGTTTGAGAAAGAGCAAGCTGAACTGGAAACAAGAAAATGAGAAGTCATGGTACACTGGGCCACTCCTATTTTTAATTGTAAGTAACTGGTGATCTATAATTGTTTATCGTAAAGTTCATCATATTATGCATCTAATTTATATAAGTAGGTAGGATGTTAAAGAGGTTATATATATCATTAATTTAACAATATTGAATATTGTATGTAGTTGTTCTATTTGGATTCGACAAGGTCCCTTGCACCTAGTGTTGAAAAGTTGAAGCCTGCAATTAAATTTTGGAATAATGAAATGTTAAAGAATGCGGAAAAAGAAGAGTTAGATGTAGGAGGTTTTGGAACAAAAGTATTTTCAAGACCAGCAGGTATTATGTTTTATTTATTTTGAATATTTAAATGCATATGAAAATAAAAAAAATAAAAAATTGTAGGGAGAAATGAAGGTGATAGTACTGATAGTGATGATGAAGACGCATCTGAAACTGATAATGAAGATGAAATTGGCAATGATGATGGACATGGAACTCAACCAGATAATGGTTGTTTATCTATAACTTTTTTTGTTTATCTATGAATTTGTATGTTTTAGATGATATAATATAATTGTTTTAACTAGTACTTATCGGATTCTGCATATGAAAATTGAATGAAAATTGTAGGGAGAAACGAAGGTGATGAAACTGATAGTGATGATGGAGAAGCATCTCAAACAGATGATGAAGATGAGATTGGCAATGATGATGGACATGGAGCTCAACCTGATAATGGAGATCAGTTTAACCCATACGGTACACAATATCTACTTGATACTATATGGAGTGAACCTGAACTATCGCCAGGAATAAAGGAATATCCTTATAATGCTCAGGTAAAAAAAACAGACTTTGGCAAATGCATTTGAGTACGATGTATATTATGGAACAATAGTAGTTGCTTTTGTAGATATATGCACCTGATATATATTTTTTGCAGGAATATATTTATGAAATCAAAGCACAAAAACAACTTCAAAAGGCTGCGAAGATATATCTTAAAAGTCTACTGGCTCGAAGTTTGCGTGATTTTCCAGAAAATGAAGAGATACAACAGCTAAATAGGTTGGAGGACGAAGAAGACTTCATAATTCAGTTAGGAAAAGAGCAACAAAAAAACAAGCAACGAACAAACAGTATGTGTGAGAATGAGACGTTGGATGAAGCATCTAAAGAGAAATGGGTATTGACACCGACACTAGATGATGTAGATTTGTTATCTCAATTAGAAAGAGATGCTATTGCGACGATAAATGCAAGAAATGAGTCTAAAAAAAGAAGGATAGATGACTTTGAAGCTCCATCTTTTGATCTTGGGTTTTCCCCACTCAAATCTCAAAAACATGAAAGAAAAACAAACGATTTGTTAGATGCAACAATGATTGTAGATGCAACAATGATTGTAGATGCACCAATCCCAATAGCCATGGAAATAACAAAACCAGAATGTGGGGAAACAAGGAAGAGTCACCGAATACCAAAGCTTTCTCACGCAATGAAATCACCTTACTATAAGAGGAGGGTAAGTATGGAGGACAAGTTAAATCATCTAGAAAACAAGGTATCAAGTTGCATCTTTGCAGCTTTAAGGGAACCAAAGTACGTAAAAATTGACTCTTCTTACAACTTTTATATTTAATAAACGTATTGCATCTGTTACACATTATATGTTTTGTTGTTTTTTGTTAGCGAATTCATATTCGAAACAAAAGAAGGACTAGAAGTATATAGAGCGATATTTGAAAGCTTGAAACCAAAGTGTGAAATTCATGCTGGTATAATTGATCTTTGGTCTCACAAGCTAAATGAAGAGGAACGTCACAGGAACCCGAACTCCACTTCTCGGCTTTTTTGTCACACGGGAGTTCTGGTAAAACATTTATTTTTACTTACATTAGCACTATTTTCAATATGCATAATAAAAAATAGTGTAATAAAATCTCACTCTTGTGGTTACTTTTAATACAGACAACAGAGATGGTTAAGCAACCTTTGGGTGATTTTTCTATGTTTCATGTTTTCAAACAAGAAATGGATAGAATTCTGAAGACAAAAAATGAAAAAATCAATGAATTTGATATGGTAAAACTCTATGTACCTGTCTAATATATTCAGTTAGTTAAAATGGTATACCAGTGTGAGTTTTGACACGATAATAACTTGTATGTTGTCAACTTACAGGTGTTCTTCCCTATAATACTACACAAGCACTTTTTTGTGTTATGCTTCGATCTCAAGCACGATTGCTATGACATAATAGACAACAGTGCAACCGGGGATCTATTTAAATATGAAAATGTGCCAATAAAACTGGTAAGTATGCCGCATGTATTCTAATGATGTGACATAGAGACAATTTGACTTATAGATTTGCAGATGAAAACTAATCCTAATTATTATGCAGAAAGAAATGTTCACGGAATATTTGTCGATCATGAAGCACCCAAATGCATCAACGATGAGTCGTGTATGGCCTCGCAGACTAGAAATGACTTGGAGGACATCTAACAATAATAAAGACTGTGGTGTTTTCGTAATGAGACACATGGAGACATATGATGGAACTTCGCTTGCTTCATGGAATCCAGGTTTTAAGCCCGAGGGTGATGGACAAGATGCACAACTTGATGATCTTCGGAAAAAGTATGTCACAAGATTACTTGTTTGGAAAAATAACATTTTGAAAAAGAAGGTTTTGGCCGAGGCTGATTTTTATGCTAGGCTACAACCTGATAAGAAGACAGAATTGAATGGAGATGCATTAGAGAGGATTGAAGAACATTTGGCATTATGGGGTTAGAAGTACATTGGTTTTGAACAATAAAAGTTTGTTAGAATGTTATTTGTGTTTTTAATGGGGTTAGACTATTATTTTCTGGTACAAGTATTGTTATCATTTTGGGTGTTATTTTATTGAAAGGACAAGTATCTGAATGCATCTTGTGTAGTTGGTTCTGCACTTTAAAGTTGTATGCACAAGTGATCAATTTGGCGGTCTAGTGTGATTTGCACATGTCTGTATTAGCCTAAAAAGCTACTATATTGATTAGTAAATATAATAACACCAACACGTTTACCTTATTGGCACAATTAATAAATTTACTGATTTGTTTTTCTTGCTGCATCTCATTACACATCTTGCTAATATCGACATTTAGTTGTTATATGCTCATTTTTTACCTTGTTGTTTAGTTTTATTTTTTGAAGGACAATTTATTCCAACCAAAACAAACCAAATATACTCTAGAAAACTAGAGTATATTTCAGTGAAACTCGTGTACTTGAAGATCACATACTACTTCAGCAAACTTGCGGTTGCACCTGGTTGGGATATCACAGACTATAAATTATGTGTATGCTTATTAAAAAAAAATGCATCTGGTACTTCATATACGAAAATCCAAATACCATAAAAGTCAATTCTTGAGGCAAGCTAATTCAAAGAAGATAATCCAAACAAATAAAAGCTCGTCTAAGCTGGTAAAAATATCCAAATAACAAAAAATCGAAAAAAATTGATAAATCTTATTCTTCAGAAATCGGAGCTTTTTCTTTCGATGTTGAACTTTTTTTATCACAAGTACGACTGTTGTGGCCGTTCTCTCCGCACTTCGTGCAAGCCCTCGTTTGCTTTTGTTTTTTAGTGGAAGCTTCCTCATATGCATTCTTTAATCTTTTACGGCCGCAACCCTTAGGATCTATAGGTATAGGATTCAATATGGTATCATCGTCTTCTTCTATTTCTGGCAAATCAAGCAATGCATGGATGAATTCTTTATTTCCCGTAACTGGTTGGTTTTCCATTTCCGCATCTGCTTTTTCTAATAATTCTTTTTGCACCATCCTGTACGCAGCTAGTTTCGCGTTGTTACTCAGCAGTCGATTAATGGTTGCATCAACTGTGTAGTAAATATCTCGGATAAGTGCACCTGATTGCTCTTGAATTTCGCCTAACCCATGTCGGATTGTGCTGGCCTCAGATGACTTGATGGGGACACAATCCCTTGTCCAACGCCTTTGAATGTATCGTTTTGGAAAACTATTTACCTTTAAAATCCTTAATACATAATATATATGTCGACATAATAGCCAGCATCTTTCAAAATATTGGCAAGTACATAGTAGTGTACCATCTGATTCTTTATATTCAACCTGAAATTGTAATTAGTAACACACGTCAATTAATATTGTAAATGAATATAAAGATGCAAAGTGTGTCATTATACAGTAGTTGTATGAATCTTTTAATTTTGTTAAACATGTGTTTATTGAAATTGAAATACCTGGTACTTGACTTCAATTGTATTATGACCTCCTATAATCTCATCACCATTATCATCAAAATTTTTCACTCTCACATCCGTATCCAAGATTGTATACTCTCTTGACTCGTCGATAG
Source organism: Chrysanthemum lavandulifolium (assembly GCA_022545495.1). NCBI lineage: Eukaryota > Viridiplantae > Streptophyta > Magnoliopsida > Asterales > Asteraceae > Chrysanthemum > Chrysanthemum lavandulifolium. The sequence continues at coordinate 253,319,858 of CM040244.1, read as the reverse complement.
ACACAACTCCAATACAATAACAAGCATGAACTGCTGCAAGCATCTCCTTCTGAACAACGTCCACGAACAGTTTTCTAGTGTAAATAAGAATCGCCTCGGCCTCAAAAGGTAACGTGGTCTCCGTTTTTGGAGTAGTATACCTCGTGTCATGATCATTTTTGCCTTGTCTAAATCTCTGTGTTTGAACAGCAGTTTCAAAATGACTAAAAAACTCAACAAATGTTAAATCGGGATTCAACAGCCTCCCAAACATATGATTTTCACTTTCCGAACGAGATGTTGTCCTCATAAGCCCAGACAATGGCATATCACGAAAGTAAGCTGGTATCCATTTTTCCCTCAACTTGAACATATCAGACAACCATTTGTTGTCCTCTAAATGAAACTCATTCACAATTGATGACCATTTGTCGTCAAAATCATTTGGGTCTAGTCTGTCGGTCCAAATAATCTTTGAGATCTTTTTTTTGAACCCAGAACGAGATATAGATGTCCCAACCTGTCATCAAATTTATACAAAATTATCCTTGCCTAAAAAAATAAGTGCATATATTAAGTAATACACTAAGATGCACAAAAAAAAGTACTTGTACTTGTGATGTGGTACTAATAAAATATGTTTGTACATAACTATATTGCTAAATATTAACTTTACCTTGGATGTTAACTTCTCCATAATATGCCACATGCAAAATCGATGTCTCGCATTCGTAAAGACAGCTTCAATAGCTACTTTCATTGCAGGGTCTTGATCAGTAACAACGACTTTTGGTTCGCGAAGAAAAACTTCCTTAAACATTTCCAACATCCATTTAAATGAATCAGTTGCTTCGGTATGCAACAAAGCAGCTCCAAAGTTAACCGACCTTTGGTGATTATCAATACCGGTGAATGGTACAAATCTCATTGAGTATCTACCAAAAAGAATTTATAAAATATAAGAGAAAACAGTTACTCGAAACAACATAAACGAGCATACTAATAACAAAAAAGATAAAAAAAAATTACTTGTTTGTACGGTAAGTTGCATCAAAAGAAATAATATCCCCAAAAGCATAGTAATTGCGCTTCGCCTGCTCGTCAGCCCAAAATAAACCAATCAAATACTTTTCATCCGCAAGGCGATATTTGAAAGAAAAATCTGATACACATTCACTCTTTTTTGTCAGCATCTTAACAATCATATTAGCATCGCTGTCACCAATACAAGCTAAAATGTCTCTCTTAAAGTTTTTTGCATCTTGAGGTAATGCACCTACTTTGTCAAAACCACCATGTATCTCTGATAAAATATTATATGCTACAACAGGACCAATATTTCGATTTGACATTTTGACTAATAGTGTTTTGTCTGAATAATTTAGCTTCCGCAACGACTTCAAGTAATGTCTGTCATCTGGATGAACTAAACTGTGATTGTGCTTCTCTTCAAAAACATATAGTTCATATTGTTTATTGCGAGTCAAACGGATACATATTTTAGCTTCACACCCACACCGAGATGATGGCCTGTTACGTTTTTGCTTCTTGTTACCATCCCCATTCTCTGATGATGCTTGTGTACCTTGTTTTTTCTTTTCAGTTAAGAAGCCTTCTCTGCTACACACAATCCATTTGTGAGAAACTTCATGACGGTTTTTTTCCTGTGTAGCTTTTCTAACCTCAAATCCACCTTTTTTGCCGTATTCTTTATATGACTCGTATGCAGCATCAATGGATTTAAACCGCGTAAATAGTCGCGGTTTAATAGATTCATCCACATCTGGTATCCAATGTATCGTAGTTCCTTTCGGGCTTGCTTTCTCAATACCAAATGATCTTAATATGGGCACTCTATGGTTATCTGTAAAATCATGCACATATTACATGTCTTCATAAAACAAGATGCATGCATACATGTAGCATGTTTAATACCTGTTAATATAGATATAAAATCTCTTAAGCATGTAGCATGATTATCAGAATTCTATCCATGTCTTCATAAAACAATAATCAAGCCTATGAAATTATTGACATATATTCACAAGTTGAAAATCATTTATGAGATGGGAAAGTTTGTGGTAATCGATCACTACAACAAATATATTATTTGATAACGAGTAGAGCAACATTCATAAATGAGATGAAGGCATGTAACATGATTATTATAATTCTATCCATGTATTCATAAAATGAGATTTAGCATATGCACATATATCATAACTAGTTTCATGACCCGCACATATATCATAACTAGTTTCATAAAATGAGATTCAGCATATGCACATATAGCATCTTTAAAAATAAACATATGCAGCAAGACTATTGAAACAAGAAAAACTTACGTTTCTCTGGAGTGATATCTGCATCCATTGCATGCATAAAATGACACAATGTAAATGAAAAACCCTAAAACCTGGATGGGAAATATTCGTGTAACTGATATGAATATTAGGAATAATATAGAAAATAAATAAATGTTTTCCTTTGTTGTAGGAAATTATCAACTACCAACAAATAATGATATGACCAAAATAACCCTCCATGCTTTTGAAAAATGATTGGTCCATATTACTTCCTACCATTCCTATTTTAACTTTTATTCCTATTTGATCCTAACTCTATATATATATATATATATATATATATATATATATATATATATATATATATATATATATATCTATATTATATATAACAGAGGCATTTGGCATTAATGCCACCTCAATCTGCCACCTCAATGCCAAATAATCCAATTTCATGCCACATAAGCATTTGTTGTCCAACTAAGCAATTTTTTAATCTACCTAAGCAATAATTGTTAAATTTCGGATTTTTATTAATTTTTTTGGTAATTTTCGGATTTTTATTAAACATTTTTGAAAATTGTTTATAAAAAAGGTGCCTTGCAAGGATTGAACCTTGGTTGTTTTGATAAATAACTTGTGTGTTTACCACTTAGGCAACAAGTTATTTTGATAATTATGTTGCATATTATAATATGTAAATGGCTATAATTATATTGGAATCCTATACTAAATACAATTTATCTACAAAAATTATATTAATTAATTATCTTTTTTAAAACTTTTTATACATATCTTTTCCTTAAATATTTATTTTTTTCTTAATTCAGAACCCTAATAAAATTCGGTTCTAACCATTTTTTTTGTCGACTCTTTTATTTGTTTTTTTTTGTGCTGCTGTTGTTACAGGTTCTTTGGTTGGTCTGTGATATATGTTGAGCTCTTGATTTGCTTTGTTTTTGCGTTACTGTTGATGTGCATGTATTATTATAACCAAGCCCTACACACGTCATTGTTCAATTAATATTAAATGTTTGATTTTTTGTAATAGTTTGATGTATATGATAATATTGTAGTTTCTTTAATTGTTTGTTTCCGTGCATTATAATATGAGTGACTTATTGTTTAATTCCTAACTTTTATAATTTAAATACAGGTGTGTAAAAAAGATAGAATGATACGAAGAGCGTTGAATATAATTTGTTGTCATCAATCTAAATTAAGTGACATTGAAAGTTCAGATGATGAGGTATGAAGTTGCTTTAATAAATATTTATTTGTTATAGGATTTAGTATAATTTTGTTTAACTTATGTACTATTTGTATTGTTACAGGATTTTATTGACTACGTCTATGTTGATAGAGGTCGAGATGGCAAGCAACGTAAAAGGGTTATATTAACGCCAACAAGACATTCAAATAATTGGATAAGATTGGTTAGTCGAGAGATTCATGGTTTGCATAATATTAGTAAGTTGGCTATAGAACTAAATGAATTTGATTTAACATTGGCTGAAAGATTAATGGTTACTAAAAGTTGCATAATATTTATGTATGGTTACTAAAAGTTTGTAGAGTGAGAACTTTAGCATCCACGTATATAGGGAAGACAATAAGTGGAATAAAATCATCATATTGTCACGTTTCAGCTTCCCTTTTCGGCCAAACTCTCGGATTTGCAGAAGCAAGTGACAATGAGGTTTAAGGGATGGGAGAACAAAACTTTATGTATCAAATATGAAGACACCAACCGTAATGGTCATTCAATTTCATGCGACAACGAGCTGGAGATTTGCATAGCCGAGTCAATTTCAAGCAGAACAACAGTCATCAGAATGTATATTGAAGAAAATTTGACAGAAAAGGTAACTAAGAAACAAAAATCTCAAATTTTACGTGTGGAAGCTTAGTTTTCAATAGAAGAGAACTGATATGTGTCTTTCATACATATTATTCATGATTTTCGGTTGACATGGCCTTAACTCATGGATTATAACTACTGATAATTATTTGTAATTAGTTGTTGCATTTTTTGTATTGTTGTCGCTACTCATTAGTTGACTTACAAAGTATTTAAAATCTACCTAAAATGCAACTAGGAGCCTGAACCCTTTTGTGAAGACGGTTAAACTTTAGTCCAAACAACTCAAATATAGTTTTTTTGTCCAAAGATACCATAAACGTTTGTCCAAACAGGCCGCTGTTTTATCTCTAACGGGTAAAATCAGAAAAGTTAACTTAGAAGGAAATGGGTCAAATGGGCAGAAAGTCGCCCAGATTTTACTTTTAATGCATAAAGTACCTAAGTCATTTATTCAAACATTAGATTAGTATTGAAATACTATGATTTTTGTAGTCATAGTTGACACACCAATTATTTATAACATTGTCGGGTTTGCCCCGTAACAAGAATGGCCTTTTATCATTTTACCATAATATGGTTAACGTTATAAATTGCTATATCAAGATTGAGGCCTGACAAATATGTTTCGTTTTAATACTTTTACAGGAAGGTCTTATTCTTGAGGGTACTCCAGCTGCCGAGGGAGTTTCAGAGAGTGACTTATCAAAGCGTCGATCGTAAGTATTATGGTTCATGAAATGTTCTTTTCAGCTTATTTATTGCTAGGTTCTTAAATAATCAGAATTTACAGAAAATCTCCCACAATGCCTAATCATTACTCCTTTAACTCTTTAAGCATCACAAACGCCTTCAAAAACATAACCATTTTATCTGATTATCTATCATCACTTCCAGTAAGCACATCGAAACACCTCTAATGACAAATCGATGCAGTGTGCAAGATGAGTTTTATTTTTATATGTAGGCTTTACAACTTAATTTGCTGGAGTTTGACATCTCCTGGAATGTGAATTGCAGGTTGGAACATAAGAAGGAAACTAAACTTAAATCTCCGAATTTCCATGTTTCAAAAACAAAACTCATCATGTACAATGTACCCAAGTCAATGAATGATAAGCAAACAGTCAGTAAATACTTTAGATAAAGAATATATCTTCTCTGGTCCTTTTAGTCACCCAATCAGGTACATATTGTGTGCTTTATAGTATTTATATTCTTTTTGATTTTGGTAGGAAGTTTTTTTATGGGACTGACTTTAACAATGATAATGTGTAGCCTACATGCTGTCTTCAAAGGTTTGACCCTTCAGGTGTGTACAAAAAACAAAATTTTCCTTGGTTCTCTCTGCACATTCGTTGTATATAAGAATTTATATCTGACTAAATCTATTTGTGGTGTAGTAAATGCCTCTGATTCTAGGATGTGCATGTTTCAAGAGCTAAAGTATTACTTAAACAATCTACTAAATCAAATAATAAATTATTTTCAAGAGTAGATTGATGACAAGAGTAGCTAAAGTATTATTTTCAAGCTTCTAAATCAGGTGCTTATTTACTCTGTAAAGTCTCAATAGTAGGTTAATCCCCATTAATCATGCTAAAAATGACCTTTTGAACATGTTACTCACCTCGTCCTTGACCCATTAATCTTGCCACCGCTGCATCAAATCCTTCCTTGGACCAAATTGTGTACAATAGAAAGAGATCAATGGTCATTGGGAGGTTGTTCGAATCTATTTAAACCAAAACCTTATGCTAATGCTTACGACTCGAGCTACCGTTAGCTCATTTGTAATTAGTAAGAAATCTGTAAGTGGTCTTTTCCGGCATGGGTCAAAATGGGCCAGTCATATTTTTTTTGCGGGTTGAGCCGACCCGTTCTAATCTAAACTCACCCATTTTGCATGTTAATATGTCTTTTGTTTATTAAACTCATGAGAGGCATCAGAAAAGCGAGAGGCAGTGGAAAGATCATATGGGTCACTAATGTTGGAGATGTTAACCGCGGGGGAGGATGGGCGATCAATCATGTCCTTAAACTGTGTCTCTTTACTAATCTCTAAACTAAGCCTTTCAAAATATGTATTTAATTTTTTTAAAGTCAAACCATCTTGGAGTTATTTTGACTTTTGCAGTTTGTAGGCGTGATTTACCTTCAAATGCCACTCTAGAAGAAATGATCACATAACAGATGGGTACCATTGCGTTGACAGTGGTTTGCAGCGCGTCATTCCTCTCAGCTTTGGTGATCAGTCAAGAAAGCATGAGATACGTTGCCGACATGCAGGACGATGAATGGTATGAAATCTCCCCGCCTACAAGGGAACTACTGTTTTCTTCTTGATTGTTCATGTACTAAATGATGACATTTGCCATATCTGTTATTATAGGTTGAAATCTGGATTCATCAGCACTGTGCAACAACGTGGTGCTGCTATCATCAAGGCTAGGAAGCTCTCAAGTGCACTCTTTGTTGAAAGTTCTGCTTGCGACCATATTCGCAATTGGGTTTGTGGAACCCCAGAGGTTAGAGTCTACATGGATACCATGCAGTTGTTTTTTTAACTTTCACTTCATATCTGTTCTAAAAGTCTTACCTTTTGTTATTGTAACGCAAATATCAGGGAACTTGGGTTTCAATGGGTGTGTACTCTGATGGTTCATACAATGTTCCAGCTGGGCTTATCTACTCCTTCCCAGTCACTTGCCGCAATGGAGAATGGTCAATTGTTCAAGGTGAGAACTTCTTCATATTCTCGGCGGCAAGACGATCCTTTTGCATTTCAGATAGCTTGCGGATATGAGGACAATCCCAATGTTGTTAATGACTGTAATCAAGGTTACTATAGCGCTGTGTGTTTTGTTATTAACATATTTATTGTTTAATGATATGATGCTATTGATTGATTTATTTTGAAAATATTTATTGTTTACTGATATGCTAATACTGTCTTCTTTCGTCACAATGTTGCAGATACATCCAGGCATTATCAGCCATTACCAATGATCGAAAAAGTTATTCACTCTATGGCTTATGCAAAGCTGGTAACTCTTAACTTGGGGCAATGCATTAATGCTTTATTTGCAATAGCTAATATTAGGATTTTTAATTGCACTAAGTTAATAAAAAAATAGCTTGCCCACTTATTGGCTATTAATGCTTTATTAGGATTTTTTTGTTGAAGCGATACTCTACAATAATATTGGATGAAGCTCATGAAAGGAGTCTGAATAGACACATGCGTATTGGGATGCTATCATGCATTATAGTACCACGCCATGTAAGGTATCTTTAGCCATATACTACATTTAGCTCATTATACTTGACAATTCCTGAATTAAACCAGTGTTCAAAAACTATTGCAAGTACAATGATACTTTCTAAGTTGCATACATATTTCATGCACGTTTTTTTCCCTTAACTCCATCAAAAGCGAGTAAAAATTCCACCTTTTTTGGATCATCAGCAATATATCTTATTCAAATCAGTGTACAATAAAACTTAAAGTTCAAAATTTTTATTATAAACCTAAGTGAAAGCGAATAACGTTTACTTTAAGGTCGAAGTAGCTGCTCTCCAAATCTACAATTTTCTTGAACATGTTACTGAACTCTGAATTTAGTATGTTTAATAACTTTATTGCAGATAACACTATTAGCCAAGATCAAGAAACATGTCATTTCAGTAAAAACATCAGCCAACGGTGTTTGTTTGTTAAGATTACACATGTTAAAAAGAAACTCAAAAACACGTTAGGTGGTCATTTTATGGTCTGACGCTAGCAAGATTACACATGTTAAAAAGAGCATTCCTCCACAATCCTTGAAGATCTCAAGTCAACAAGTAACAGCGAGAACGTACAGGCATCTGCTCATATTATGTCAACCATTTCTGAGTATCTACGCGTGTAATAAGGTAACCGCCCTCTTTTTTTAATCATTATTATTTTTATTTTTTTTCGGGTGAACCAGAAACAAGTGTAATTGAAATTAGACCTCAATGCGAATCTTTTACTGTTGTTTCTGATGGAATTTGGTATATGTTAAATACTTGATAACAAATTATGTCCGCTATTTAACAAATGAACCATCTTTTTACAAATAATTGCTAAGTTGCTCTACACTCATGCATTATAATGGATATGTAACGTTTTTCTGTTCTTAAATCTCCAAGTCAGTGATACTAAGTAGTTTTGTTGAAGAAAAGAAATTAGTTCCTTCATCTTAAATCTGTTTCAGCAAATATCCCATAAAAGTGTGTTTGGGTCAGGAGAAAAAGTGGTCAAGAAAATCATTTTTTACCCACTTTGACCTCTGAAGTCAAACTTATTTTGAGTGACCTAAACAAAATCATTGAATTGGAAAAGGGATTTACAAGATTTCACAGTGTTTAAGTTTTCTTTGGTTTCAAAAAAGTGAGTTTTTTCAGGTTTTCCATAGCAGTTTAAGTCAAGATTTAGATGTGATAAAAATTTGTAAAAATTAAAAATAGAGAGTTCACTAGCTTGTGTAATCACTGTCAAAAGGAAAAAATTCACAAAAATGTTTTACTAGGGCTGCAGTGAGTTGAAAGTTGGTGGATTGGCAGTTTATTGTTCTGTGCACAGGGGATTCTTCCCAACTCAGGAACTTTTACAACTTATTTATAGACTGTAGACAGCTTATTTAGGCCATATATGGGGGCGCAAAAGTAAGATGGGTTGGTGGACTCCTTAGGTTCAGAAGCTTAGAAGCTATATCCTCCTTTAGCTTATCCTAAAAAAGCCCATAAGGTACTCCTTTGGCCTGTTCTGCTGCAACCCACAACAGCAGCTTTTTTCTTTCTTTTATTTTTTTATTTTTTAATTATTATTTTTTTTTTTTTTTGTGTTTTGAGTGTTTAAACTTGGCTTATTTGGTCCCCCTAAGTGCTCATTAGTTGAATTAGATCACAATTGTTAAATTATAGATGTAACAAAATCCGGATAGGTAGTTTTTGGCATGCTTTCATACGTTCCAACCTATATAACACATTGTTGCATCTCATCAATCAACTGATGGTGTAATGAACAGCATACAATATGACCTGCATCTTGTATGTCTTTCAGAAGAACGCACAATTCAGCAAGAAAACAAAGGGAACCTGGTGCTGACCATTATTCATTTGTTTGGGGCATTTGCATATATATTCCCTCCAATAGAGAAAAAGCATCAATTCTCACCCTCAAGACATTTGAGCTCTGTCACACTCAAATTGCATTCAGAATGCATTTCATCGCCTCTCAAGTATTAGAATATCAATGTATAATATGTTTAGTGGTCTATTAATATAAACCATCTCCAAGGTGGCCAGTGGTAAACCAGCCCGAAGATCTCACAAGAGACCCGGGTTTGAACCTCGATGGGTAAACATCTTGGGATGGTTTGTGACGAGTTCAAAAACGGCCACGGGAATACCGGTTAGGCCATGTGGGTGTATAAATCAGAGCCAAAGAGGCTTTTTCCCAGAAGCATGAACAGGAATCCCTCTCCGTTTACCCATTTACCCTGTGTAATAAAGTTTTTAGATAGTATTTAACACATTAACTACTTATAGAGCTCGCAGAAAGGAATACCAAAAGTATTGGCCAACCGGACATGGCCAATTTTAAGTTTTGGCCAACCCTAAAAAGTTCCCTGGTTGACCCAACAACAGATTGAAGGTCACCCAACCTACCCATTTTGCATTTTTGCCACCCTCTTCATCATGCATATTTTTAATCACATTAATGTAGTTTTAACAACTTAATTCTTCTCATATTGATGATTGATATTTGTACCCCCATCGTTTCAATGTCACCCTTTCTATTTTCAAATATTACATCTTTCCATGAACAGAACAGACTCATTGCATGCATATATTATTACTGTTGTTGATCAATGTTGAATGACACAAATATAATTTTGAGATAGCATGGTCTAAACATACTCCAAGTTCAGTGACTAATGCTGACAACATCATAGTATCCTAAACTTGATTCCTTGATAATCGCTACAGTTTCAGATATATCATAGTTATCCATACAATAGTCCCAAATCTCTATTAAAACGTCATCACATACAAATACTTTACATGATTTAACTTTTTAATGTCGCATTTACATGCAACAATCTGGCTTTGCGAATAACCATTCACTTACTATAACCATTGAGCAAATTATCACACTACGCTGTTTATACCTCACTTATTCGGCCAAAAATCATGAGAATCAACCCCGGAATGTACTAATCAAATGCCCGTTTTAGCCCAAACAGGTTTTCTATAACCACCCCACTCATCTTGCCATATCTGGAGAAACCTGTTATTTAGAAATCAAGAAACCAGTACAAATAACTAATCCTCCATAACCAGCATTCATGTCCATGACACTCCTCACACTTGACCAGTTTACACCCAGGCCTCCTATGTAGACATTTGTTACAAGTTCAAACCAGCGTCGGGTATCGTCATCAAAGATTAGTTTAGCATCTGGCACCGTTGAAAGACTTGAAGGTTTAGTCTTGAGCCTTTGAGGCCAAGGTGTAGGCCATTTAGTTGTTTTTAAAAATGGGGAAATGCAACCATCAAGGGGTTTATACCTAAATGTAAACGACGATGATGATGATTATGATTGTAATTAAAATTATAAATATTATACTTCACTCAATTGATGTTGTTTACCATGAAGTTTTTGCCCGTGTGTTCTCATGAAATAGGGGGGATTTTCTTCTTTACGTGATTCATAACACGAAGAAGAAACAGGCTTCTCATATATAACCAGCCCTAGCTTTTCAGTTGATTGTTTTAAGACTTTAAACCACATTGTTGTTTATTAAAGCCCATTTATAGAATACACTGGTGGCTCTAATCAATCAAGCTTTTGTAATGATACCCTTCAGCCATACAAAAGTTGAGCGAAAAGTATCCGTGGTACTAGAAAACCATTGACACATGAAAGTTTTGTGGAACATGTAGCTTTTTGAAAATGACAGTCTTTAGGTCTTTTGGAGGTATGTTATCGTAATCTTTTGTCTGTATCTGATATCATGTATATCACATTGTCTTTATAAAACCATCCAAGCATCCAACAAGTCTGTAAAATAGTAAAACTAAAAAGTTATCACATCTGTATTGTTAAGCAATTTCATTTTGTTCACAATGAAAATTATACATCAAGCTCGCCTTCGTTAAAAATAATTTTCCGTTTACTAACACCAACAAAATTAAAAAAAAAAAAACAACAAACAAATGATTAAAAAAAAATGCCCGACCAATCGTCTTATAATATTCTATGACAATTTCTTAAAACATATTTACGCTAACAAAAAACAACAAACAAATAATTATAAGTCATGCCGCCCATCATGGCAACACTAGTATATATATATATATATATATATATATATATATATATATATATATATATATATATATATATATATATATATATATATATATATATATATATATATATATATATATGTGAGACATGAAATTGATGAATTATTGAATGAAAGATTTTATCATGCTATCAATTCACACATTATGATAGTCATCAAACATCTAATCCATCATTCTATTCTCATATTTGCACTTCTGAATTAAGAAAATAAAAAAGAAAAGGGAAAACGGTCTAAATTTTTTCCTAAAGTAGTCAAAATATCAAATACTTTCTTAATCTTCCTATTATAGCCTCTAATCAAAAGTTAATTACATAAATTTACATAAGTCGTCCTTGTGGCTGTAAACAATTACACCTTTCCTTCTACTCTCTCTCTCTCACATCTCTTCTACTGCCTCTCCTTCTCTCTCTAGCACCACCACACCGACACCACAACCATCTCCACCGCCTTGCCACGCCACCATCATCAAAAAGATGCAAGGTAGATCCCTCCTCTCCTGTGATTAATTGAACTTGATTTTGTTGTTGTAATTTTTGAAAATGGAGATATTTTATTGGATGGTGTTTGGGGGAATGGGAATAGTTGTTGCGGTTTTGGAGTTGCTCACCATATGTTGGACCAAATGCCAGATAATTGATATCACATGTGTATCATATTATACGAAATAGCGTGATACAGAATACATGTCAACATTGTTTGATTTCGCATTTTCCTTAAAGTATGAAGTTATACCATCCTGAAACCTTACAGTTACACTTGGTTTTTATCAAATTTTTTTGTTCTGTCATGCACGCGCGTTCAGGACCATTAACCTGTCCGTAGTTATTAGGCGTTCTAGCCTTCAAGAACTATGATGTAGTATAGGTCATTATCTTGAAAGATAAAGATACAAATTATAGTGTAGAAATTAAGGCTAAATTTAATTGACAGATACTAGGCATTCCTACTTCCTATGACTGAATTCTCAGAATTAAAAATCACTCATGGCTCACTAGTTGTAAATAGATGGTCATCCGTTACAACTTGTATCAAGTTACAACAAAGTGACCATATATAGATGCAACAAATAGATGGTTTCTGTGTCTTGACATGATTCTTCGTTCGATAGGTGATTACATATTTAGAAGGATACTTGGACGATGTCCTGAAGTTTTCATGACAAACATTGACAAGACTCTCAAGAAGAAGGTTGCATTCCTAAATGAACTTGGTGTTTCTAAGAAGCATCTTCCTCGTGTAATCGAGAAAATATCGAGTTTTTGTATGCTACGTGAACAATTCTTTACTTCCAAGGTAAGCATCTTTCATGGTTAATCATGTTTTATTGGAATTTGCGACTAGTGTCCTAATCGGGAATAGGCTAGATACCGTAACTCTTCATATATTCGATTTCTTTGGACAAAGAGTGGCTATTAAAATTATTTGGTACTTCTCATATAATGATGTCATATTAGCACATTGGAAGATTAAACTCTTATCTTGATGTTGCAGAATGATGTTGCAGAAGAAGATTGGCTTATCCAAGAGGGAAATTGCATTTATGGTGGCCAGGTTCTCTCCATTGCTTGGCTACAGTGTCGAAGAGGTTTTGAGGCCCAAATACGAGTTTCTAGTAAACACCATGCAAAATCCATTGGAAGAGGTGGTGGACTATCCGAGATATTTTAGCTACTCACTCGAGAAGAAGATAAAGCCGAGATTTTGGGTAATCAAGGGTATGAATTGTGAGTGTAGCTTGAAAGATATGTTGGGAAGAAACGATGAAGAATTTGCAGCCGACTACATGAGTGGTCTTGCTACAACAATCATACCTCCTTCGTGAATGAGAGCTTGACCTTCACTTGAATGTGATGCGGGGGCATCGGGTAATACAAAACAGGCTCATTTTATGTGTCATACTCGTGTTGGACCGGATTTAGATTCTGAAGCCATATTTGGGTTCAAGTCTCTTGGAGGGAAGAACCTAATCTGTTGGCAGCCCAATGAAGTTTAGTTCAGCCCATGAAGAGAATTAAAAGCTTGAATGAGTCAAGTCAGTTAATTGAGTCTTTACTCTAATCAGTTCCATTATTATTTCCTTAATTATTTTCAGCTTTTTATCTTACTTGAGACTTTAGATCTTTCATTCTCAAAGCAAGAAGTTAATGTCTTGCCTTATGAAGAGTTTTCCAGCCTCTTATATAAAGGCTCTCAAGTTGTATTAGAGAGATATCTCGTTTTGAAATAAACATCGACTTCTTAAGCTAATCTAGAGTGTTTTATACCGAAAGAGTCGATAGTTGATTGTTCTTAGTGTGGTCTTTGTTGCTTTATCATCGATAACATCTTCTTTCGCCAATTTGATTAATCTTGGTGGTGTTTAAGTACTTTATCCTAGATTCAATCAGATTGTTAGGCTTGGTGGTGGGAACTTTATCCAAGTCAAATTCAGTGTTATTGATTCTTCTTCTGTTCTCATTATTTTCTCCTTTTTTCGTTTTGAAACGCATCAACTGGTATCAAAGCAAACCCAGGTTGCCTTATTTTCTGTTCTTATCCTTCTAAACTCATCTTATGGCAATCCCTCTTAACATGACACTGGAAGAAGCTCAAAACCTTAGACGCGATCAACAAATTGAACAACTCCAGAATCAAACAGAACTTATCACCCAACAGCTTGCAAGGTTACTTGATGAACCACCACGAAGGTTCAATGGGAGAAATCAAGATGATTTTCATTATGCCAGTGATGGTGACTTATCTAACCCAAGTGACTCAAGTTCTGATATTTCAGGTCGGTCTTTGAGACACCGAAGAAGAAGGGTCAGAGATGAGCTTAGAGATGTCAAGGCAGAACCTCCAGAGTTTCATGGAGGGTCAAATCCGGATGATTTTATCGAGTGGCTAAATGACATCGAAAATATTTTTGATGTCAAGGGGTATTCTGACGAGAAAAGCTACAAAGTTGCTGTTTTGAAGCTTAAGAAATATGCCTCATTATGGTGGGAGAACGTGAAATCCAAACGAGAACGCAATGGTAAGCCTAAGGTCAAGTCTTGGAGAAAACTCAAAAAGCTTCTTAAAGAGAGATTTTTACCAGATTCATACAAACAAGATCTCTATGTCAAGATGGCAAATCTCAAGCAAGGTAATCTTGATATTGATGATTACACTCGTGAGTTTGAACAGCTTATGCTACGGAGTGGAGTTCAAGAGAAACAAGAACAAACAATTGCTCGATACATTGGCGGGTTAAACCATGATGTAGCTGAGAAACTGGAGTTGCAACCTTATTGGTCATTTGATGAGGTGTGCAAGTTAGCTTCCAAGATAGAGAAACGTGCTAAGAATAAGAAGGCAGAAAAATCAGCCCTCAAGTCATCAACCAAGGATGGTGCTTCTTTCAAGAATCCCTTTTACAAACCAGCAAATGCTTCAAAAATCGAAAGTTCAACTAGACAAGACAAAGGCAAAGGTCCTACTTTTGATGCTCCAAAGAAGAAATGCTTCAAATGTCAGGGTTTAGGGCATTTTCAAGCTGAATGTCCAAATAGGCGAGTCATGACTTTGAAGGAAGTTGAAGGTGTTAGTCTTGTAGAGGAAGAACAGAGGCCAATCTATGATGATGAAGATTACCTTGAAGAAAGAATCAAACCTGATGTAGGAGAACTTTTGGTTATACGAAGAGTACTTCATACTAAAGAGGTAATTCCAAATGATGAGCAAAGGGAAAACATATTCCACTCGAGATGCACGATTCAGGGAAAAGTGTGTAGTCTTATTATTGATAGCGGTAGTTGTACCAATGTTGCATCAACAACTCTTATCAACAAACTCAAGATTCCTACATCACCACACTCAACTCCATACAAGCTTCAGTGGCTAAATCAGGGAACCGACGTGAAGGTAACCAAACAGGCCTTGCTTTCCTTTTCTATTGGTAATTCTTACCAAGATCAAGTTCTTTGTGATGTTATACCTATGGATGCATGTCATATATTACTTGGTAGGCCTTGGCAATATGATAGGCACGCTTTACATGATGGTCGACAAAATACCTACTCTTTTTTCATGGGCAAGAAGAAGGTAATTTTGGATCCATTATCTCCCACCTTACTCCTAAAAACTGAACCTGGGCTGATTAACAAGGCTGAAAAAAGTTTATTCATGACTGAAACACGGATTGAGAAAGCTATTAGCAAAGGGAAAGATGTTTATGTTGTGCTTTTAGTTGAAAACAGGTCGAAAGAAGACAGGGGCTCTTTGCGTGCGGATGTTCGTCCTCTTTTAGATGAGTTCAAAGATGTATTTCCTTCTGATTTACCACCAGGTTTACCCCCACTTAGGGGTATTGAGCATCACATTGATTTAATCCCTGGGGCACCACTTCCTAACAAACCAGCCTATCGATGTGATCCAGGAAAAACTCGAGAGCTGCAGCGACAGGTCCAAGAACTTATTGACCGTGGTTATGTTCGTGAAAGTATGAGCCCTTGTTCTGTTCCAGCTCTATTGGTTCCCAAGAAAGATGGAACTATGAGAATGTGTGTCGATAGTCGAGCCATCAATAACATTACAGTGAAGTATCGATACCCAATTCCAAGATTAGATGATATGCTTGATGAACTTTATGGTGCCACTTTGTTTTCCAAAATTGATCTTAGGAGTGGGTATCATCAAATCAGAATGCGTGAAGGGGATGAGTGGAAAACAGCCTTCAAGACAAAAAGTGGGTTGTATGAATGGTTGGTAATGCCATTTGGACTCTCTAATGCTCCTAGTACCTTTATGAGACTTATGAATGAAGTTTTAAGACCTTTTATTGGTCACTTTGTTGTGGTGTATTTTGATGATATCCTTGTGTATAGCAAAGGAACAGAAGAGCATTCTCAACATTTGAGGAGGGTCTTTGATGTTTTGAGAAATCAGAAGCTTTATGGAAAGTTGGAGAAGTGTGAATTCTTTACCCTCGGGTAACATTCCTTGGGTATGTTGTTTCAAAAGAGGGTATTTCGATGGATGAATCAAAAGTCAAGCAATAAAAACATGGCCAACGCCTGTTAGTCCAAGCGAGGTAGAAGTTTCCATGGACTTGCTTCATTTTCTGGAGGTTTGTCAAGAATTTCAAGACCATTGTAGCCCTCTCACCGAATGTATAAAGAAGAATTCATTTGAATGGACTCAATCTGCACAAAAGGCCTTTGAAGAAATTAAGGAGCAATTGTGTAAGTCTCCTATATTGGCTCTTCCGATTTCAACCAATTGTTTGAGGTTGAATGTGATGCAAGTGGAGTTGGCATAGGGGCGTCCTAGTGCAAAATAAACGCCCATAGCATATTTCAGTGAGAAATTGAATGGATCAAAAAAAAACTACAGCACATACGATAAAGAATTCTATGCTATTGTGCGTGCTCTAGATCAGTGGAGCCATTACTTGAGGCCCAAACAATTTGTTCTTCATTCTGATCATCAAGCTTTGAGGCATATTAATGGTCAAAGCAAGCTCAATCCAAGACATGCAAAATGGGTAGAATTTCTCCAATCATTTACTTTTGCTTCAAAGTATAAAGCTGGAAGTTCTAACATTGTTGCAGATGCTCTCTCAAGGAGATATGCCATGCTTACTATTCTTGGTACACGAATTCTAGGTTTTTCTTTCATTAAAGAATTGTACCTAGATGATGCTGACTTCTCTAAAGTGATTCTGGAATGTAAAGAAAGAGCTTATGGCCCGTATTCTGTCCAAGATGGGTTTTTGTTCAAAAACAACAAACTTTGTGTTCCCAAGGGAACCATAAGAGAGTTGTTAATTAGAGAAGCCCACGGAGGAGGGTTAGCTGGTCATTTTGGCATCAACAAGACCCTTGGTGTTCTACAAGAACACTTTTATTGGCCACGAATGGAAGGTGACATTACTGCTATTGTTAATAGGTGTGCAACTTGTCATCAGGCAAAGAGCAAGTTTCATCAAGGTTTGTACACTCCACTTCCCGTTCCTTCTCAACCATGGGAGGATATTTCTATGGATTTTATTGTAGCTTTACCCCGTACGCAACGTGGAAAAGATGCTATCATGGTTGTGGTGGATCGCTTCTCCAAAATGGCTCACTTTGTTCCATGTCACAAAACTGATGATGCCATAAACATTGCTGATTTGTTCCTCAAAGAAATTGTACGTCTTCATGGTGTTCCTAAGACCATAGTTTCTGATAAGGATGTCAAATTCTTAAGCTACTTCTCGAAATCGTTATGGAAGTTGCTCGGTACCAAATTGTTGTTTAGCATGACCTATCATCCACAAACGGACGGTCGATCAAGTAACTAATCGTACACTTATAACTTTGTTGAGGACCATGGTGAGCAAAACCTTGAAGGATTGGGACATTAAACTTTCCTTTCTTTGAGTTTTCTTATAACCGATCTCCTACTTATGCAACGGGCCACACACCATTTGAGGTGAATTATGGAATAAACCCTCTCACACCTATTGATTTAGTACCTCTTCCTAAGGGTAATGAAGTACACTTTGAGGCAAAGAACTCGTGCAAAAGAAATGCGAAAATACATGAACAAGTCAAGACAAGGATTGAGCATGCCAATGACGTGTACAAGAGAAAGGCAAACAAGCATCGCAAGAAGGCTCTTTTTGACCCTGGTGATCTCGTATGGTTGCACTTAAGAAAGGAAAGGTTCCCTTCAAAAAGGAAAAATAAGTTGATGCCAAGGGGTGATGGACCATACAAGGTGTTGGAAAGAATTGGAGATAATGCATACAAGTTGGAGTTACCAGGAGATTCAAACATATCAGCAAGTTTCAATGTCGGTGATCTCTCTCCTTATCTTGAAGATGGCTATTTGGAAGATTTGAGGACAAATTCTTCCCAACCAGGAGAGGTTGATGCGGGGGCATCGGGTAATACAAAACAGGCTCATTTTATGTGTCATACTCGTGTTGGACCGGATTTAGATTCTGAAGCCATATTTGGGTTCAAGTCTCTTGGAGGAAGAACCTAATCTCTGGCGCCCAATGAAGTTTAGTTCACCCATGAAGAGAATTAAAAGCTTGAATGAGTCAAGTCAGTTAATTGAGTCTTTACTCTAATCAGTTCCATTATTATTTCCTTAATTATTTTCAGCTTTTTATCTTACTTGAGACTTTAGATCTTTCATTCTCAAAGCAAGAAGTTAATGTCTTGCCTTATGAAGAGTTTTCCAGCCTCTTATATAAAGGCTCTCAAGTTGTATTAGAGAGATATCTCAGTTTTGAAATAAACATCAGCTTCTTAAGCTAATCTAGAGTGTTTTATACTCGAAAGGAGTCGATAGTTGATTGTTCTTAGTGTGGTGCTGTTGCTTTATCACTGATAACATCTTCTTTCGCCAATTTGATTAATCTTGGTGGTGTTTAAGTACTTTATCCTAGATTCAATCAGATTGTTAGGCTTGGTGGTGGGAACTTTATCCAAGTCAAATTCAGTGTTATTGATTCTTCTTCTGTTCTCATTATTTTCTCCTTTTTTCGTTTTGAAACGCATCAGAATGGCTTGTTATTTGCCAAATGGCTAAAGAAAGGGACCTAAGCAACTGGCTGCTGCTGATGATGATGAATCAGGTCTCTAGCCTAAGCAGAACTGGAACCGGAATTGAAAGTGGAATTGTGTAGCACCAGGGATCGATAAAAACTTTGCCTTGTCATTTGTCCTGCAGAGTTAACCACCACCACTACGTACTACCATTGATTGTAACAAAGAGGTGAAACTTTCAGATAGATGACTAGCCAGCATATGTGAACACTGATGTATAATCGGAAATGACGCCTTATCAGTTCCTTACATCATCTGTCTGAACACCAGCTGATGACAATAGACAATTGTAGCGCATCGTTAAGAGTGCTTTGAGTCAGCACCGTCAAAGGAGAAAGTGGTCATTAGGATATTCCAAATTCTAAAGTTTCAGTGTTCTGCATTTAAGATGATTAGGGTAGTTACCTATATATCTATGTGATCAAAAGAAGGAAAAGCCTCAATATCGATTAAATACTTTGGCACACTTAGCTTTGAGGAAACCAACATATCAGAAGCTAACAATTATATTTCACTTTTTCTGCGCGCAGAGAGGTTTTGAACAACAGTAGCTCTCTTTAACTTTTTCCAAGGCTATATTCCTTGGTAATGGTCTAATTGCAATCGTCTCGGGGTTGTTTGGAAACTTTTTAGTTGACATTGCAAGTCTAGGGCCCGTGGCACCCTTTGATGTTGCAGCATGCATTCTTGCAATTGGGATGGCCATTATGGGTTAGGATTCTCTCCCATTACTTGAGTCAAGTTGAGAGTTCTTCAACCATTGGATTAAATCCAATGGTTTAAGAACTCCCAACTTGACTCAAGTTGGTAAGATAACTTGAGAGGATTTGAACCCGACCATTATACTATCCTCATGGGGTGAGAATTACGGAGACCCTTCAGATAACAAGGACTTGCTTTCCCAGTTTAAGGGTGGTCTTTGTTGCCATTGCTTCAGTAGATATTTCATTTATGGAACTCTCATGAGTTATTCAAGTGCATAAAGTTCTTAATCGTATCACTATCTCTTGGGATATAATTGTTGTATTTTCAGATCGGATGAGAAGATTGCATTACTAGGATGGTGGCGGCGGCGAATGGTGGCGGCGGTGGATGGTGGTACTGGATTAGTTTAAGTTTATAGCTACAAGGACGAAATGTAAATTATTAGTGCCATAGGGACCTTTCATGTAATTGACTCAAGGATGAGCGATGTAATTGTTTAGAGCCACATGGACGATTTACATAAATTTATGTAATTAACTTTTGATTAGAGGCTACAATAGGAAGCTTAAGAAAGTATTTGACTACTTTAGGGAAAAAAACAAAAAGTTGAATGCCTACAAAAGAAAAAAAATGTCAAAGTTTGATGCCTTTTTAGACCATTTTCCGAAAAGAAAAATAGAAGGAATAAAATGGATACCATGAAGACAATGAGTAAAGTGGTGCTAAAGAAGACCAGGTTATAGAGTTGTAAGTTTTGAAAAAACTTCAGACGTTTTAATTCAAGAAAAAGAAAAATATATTTGTTACAATTTCACATCTATTGAAACGAATTAGTTGTAGTAACTCTTATGTCAAGCACTTTTAGGCTAATTGTTTATGTTTCCTACGATTATTTGTGTTTGTGTTGTATCGGTCGACATGTTTCACATTTTAATTCATAATATGATCCAAGATTACGTGTCATTGCTTCATTTCCGAACGCGTGTTTTCATTTTACGAAATGCCTATTTTAATGTTGACCCACATTGGTTATGGATAAAAAGGAAAACGAGTTTATAAGGCTCATTACTTTATACTAGTAGGGTACTCGCGCGTTGCAACGGCGGGTACCTTGAAATAAAATTTTCCGGTGAATCATTATTTTAGTTTATTATATTCTTTTTGACAATAAATTTACGGATATCAAGAATTTTGTTTAGCACGTGCCGGTCGGGCTCGAGCCCATTTGGCCGTGCCCGTTCGGGCTCGAGCCCGTTTGGCCGTGCCCGTTCGAGGCTCGAGCCTGTTTGGCCGTGCCCGTTCGGGCTCAACCATGCTTGGACAGTACCCGTACGGGCTCAGGCTCATTTGGTCCGTTGCCCGTTTGGGCTTGAATATTTGTATAGTGTGCTTTATTATTTGTATTTGTGACATTTAATGCAGGAATTGTGTTTAAGTTGGTTGTACAATATGCTTGATAATTTGTATTTCTTGTGTAAGGGGTGTTTTAATAACTGCATTAATTGTATTAATTGACCAGTTAATTAATTGACTATGTTAAATATCTTGACCACATTAATATTGCTTTGTATTTTGTACATTAATTTGAAGACTTGTAAGTCTTAAAATTAAGATTGATGAGAAAGATCATTAATAGTGCATTGTGTATTGTACAATAGGCTTTGTATTTTGTAAGTCTTAATTTTAAGACCATGAGGAGAGAGATTCATTCCTCTATTATAAGTAGTATAGATATCAATTACAGATAATCTTCAGATTCCAGTTTCTTCGAAAGAAATACCTCACAAAAGTTCTTTTTGGAAGAAATCAAATGTTTTATAAAGCCGTTCTTCTTAGTTATTAAGACTACCCGTAGTGTGTCGGTCGATACCAACTTAGACGCATCTTCCCCATTACGGCATGTTGGTTCAGCACGTCTTATACAAAAAAAGAAGTCGGTCGAAATAAGGAGCGACTTGTGTGACATGTTTGTGTGTGGGTGTTTATTTAATTTATTTTTTGGGATTTTTTTTTAGTGTCTTCGGCCGTCCCATTACACTAAATTGGTCATTAATTGTTGTAGAGAAAGAAAACTGACGTGAAAATGATGTTATCGGCCATGAAGTAGGTTACATGTAGCCTAACTTGGTGGATTTTGTGGGGTAGCTGTCAAAAACCGTTGTGTATTTATCAAAGTTTGGGTTGTCCCACATTGGCTAGAGATAAAATCAAAGTTGGTTTTTAATGATCATTACAATTCGCGTCTACAAATCTAATGCATCAAAAGCCTTGTTAGGTAGCAGTGAAAAAGCGATAAAAAACAAAGTCTTTAAGGCAATGACTTTTTGTCTTTTACAAGGCATCAAAGGCTTTTAAATTTTATTAAACAAAATCAAAAACGTTATAAGGTCGTTATTCTTTATTTGTTCAAATAGAAATCAAAATTGTATATAGTCATTTTTCTTGATCACAAAAAGCTTTTGTTCAAGCACTCTATAGAAGATGCTATTAGTACTTAGTATATGTGATTGTTAACACTCGATCACAAACATCTAGCATCTCAAAATTACACTAAAGACGATAAAAGTGTAAATTAGAGAACGCTTCTTCGTTATAAAATCAACCAAAGCTATTGACAAATAGCAAAGTGACGCTTTGAAATCGATTGTGATGATTTAGACAAAAGCTTTTGAACAAGTATTAAAACACGAACAATTTTTAACACATTCTTAAACAAGAAAAGAAAAATATGTATGTTAAAACCTAAAATCCGTTGAAACGTATTAGTTGCGGTAGCAGGAGTACATTCACTCCCACAATGTCAAGCATTTTGAGGCTAAATGGCTAAGAGTTTATGTTGTGTACAATTTGTGTACCTTTCCATAACTCTTTGTATTATATCATTTGTTAAGTTTCACGTTTTAATTGATAGGAAGATTCTAAAGCTCTTTGTATTATATTGTGGTCTCATATGACAAAATTTGTGTTTTGATTTTGTTTGATATTGGTTAGGGATAAAATTGAAAGCTAGTATGATTATAAAACTGGAAATAAACACTTTGAAATTTAAAGAAGGCAAATTGGTTGAGATAATAATGATGAAATAATTGACTTCAAAAGTCAAAATGAGTGGAACATGCAATTTTAGTTATATTGTTTTACCATGTTCAAGTTGAATGGTATTCTGCATCCAAACATTCTTTTATAAATGAAATATCTAAACTCTTCTTAAAATGACCATCTAAAAGTGGTACACTTTCTGTGTTTTGGAGCTAATCTCACCATAAAAGTCTAAATAGAATGTCATATTATAGAAACACTTCTTAAGAAATTGGTCTAAGTCGGATCAAATAGTATGGTTTCCATAATAACCCCTGATCATCATCAAGAACCATAATCTTGATTGGTTTCTGAAGTAGAAGCGGATTATTAAGAACTTTACTGACGATTGAATCAACACAAGCATCATTTAAATTATGTGGACACTACTTGTTGAATAATAACGGGACTCTCTATAGCCTTTAAGAATCTAAAGATGCAATCCAGGTAGTGAATGTGATGATCTAGTGTTAATAGAAAGATAGAGCTTGATTTGGTTATCTGTGAGGGTTGTGTACTTGTGTTTATCGCCCATACCCCAGATAGCAAGCCAAACAAGATACGAGAATGATGTTCTTTTTGTGCGAAGTTGACTTAAAAACAAATGTAATCTATGCATTTAGGCTTTAAGCAATCATGAGCCCTAACAACATTGTGGTTTAATGTCTGTTGTATACTAGAATGACATTATATCTATAAATGTTGTGTTAGGAAATGTAGTAATTGCTTGCATGGAAATGTGAAGAATAGTTGAAAGGAATGTAGATTGTAGTAGTTTGTTGTTATGTATTTGTTTGTGGATCTTGAGCATGTTTAAGATCCTCTTGTGTATCCCTTGTAGGATTTATATGCATTTTGATGGTAATATAATCTTCACCTTTCTCCTAAAATGTGATAAGGTTTTCTTCGATATACATGAAAATGGACACCGATAACTATTCGATATGTGATGTTCCTGATATTTAGTCTATGGACGAAGTAAGAATGAGCAAGATAAGTGGTCCGAAGTAATCAGAATAATGGAAGAGCGAATTTTCATTGCTGCCATATAAGTTACCGTTGTTTGCTTTACGTGTAAATATCAAATATTTGAAACCAAATCCTTTTTATAATGGGAACATTCAAAATAAATTGGTTTTTGGCAATCAAAAGTGGCCATATATATCATTGAGTATCATATACCACATTATTAGCACTATCCGAGTTTCTTCATTTTGTTATCAGCATTTTGGGTCTGTTATCACGGTTTTAGGTATAGTATCAAGCTAAGATGCTTCATGGGTTCAAAGTTAAGAGGCGCATATTTCATTATTTCAATTTCGTCAACACAATTTCAAGTTTCATTCAAGGTTTTAGTAGGTTCAATTAAGTGGTTTGTAAATTTAATCGTTTCCTCAAATGTAGAAGTTTCATTCAAGTTTATACTTTATGAGATCTTTCTGTTCTCTTCATCAATCCTAATAGTATGCAGAAGTTGAGTTCATTGCCTCGAATCCAACTTTTAAAAGATACAAACATTTAAGGATCAATGAATCCAGTCGAACAACAAAGGTCTGATTTTTTTGTTTCTATAAAGGATCCATGTATGCAGATATGGTAACCAAGTTTGTTTCGATATAAAGCAGCCAAGGAAAGATTCCAGATGTAAAGAGGTAAAGAAGATTTTACATTGATAACTACGGACTCGATAACTTGGGTTACAGTTTGTAGTGTTAGATCAGTCGTTTTAACTAAAAGAAATGCTTAAAATTTCATCCCTCTGATGATAATCATTAGCTAAGTGGTTAAAGTACAAAAAAAAAAAAAAAAAAAACAACAAGTATCTTAAAAATTAGAGTACCTTCAATCTAAGGCTAAGGACTTTATCAATTCTATTGCAACATCGTCTTATACAACATTGGATTTCTGTAAATCATTATTTCATATCAACTCGCCTCTTTGCTTTAAAATTTTCGCCTAATTTATGGAAAAAAACTTTTTCTAAAAAGAGAGCTAAGACAGCCTTAGTGGAGTTCTGCTATGTCCCTCGTATGGATATAAAACTGGAAATAAACACTTGAAACTTAAAGAAGGCATATTGGTTAAGGTTGTGAGAATTTAAAAAGTTCTTTGAGTATCCCACTTGAAACTTAAAGAAGGCATATGTCTTTGAATTGTTAAGCTTTAAATGTGTTTAAGTCAGCTAAACTGTGAGTGTTTGGTTCCTCTTTATAAAACAAGAAACCAAACACGAGATCAGCTTCAGCTTCTAAAATATATTTCGATCTTATATTTTTGACTCGTTTCTCTTTATGAAACGATAAGTTACTAGCTTGCGCTTCAGGCTACATAAGTATATTTCGATCTTATATTTTAAAACTGTTTCTGTAAACTTAACATAACCATTTGAGCTATGATTAGCCTAAAAAAGAATTCTCTATTTGTTGTCCAAAACACAAAGCTAATAAGAGAACTCATTTGTACCTTCGGAGTTTTTGTTATTGTTAATATTATTTTATTTTTCACCTTGTTTTACCTTTTAGTTTTAATCAATATGGAGCAAATTAATTCATGAAATAAAAACGATATCATCCTTTTAGTTGTATACTTTAATAAAGGACATTTATGGAGCAAAATATAAACACAATTATTACATAAGTGTATGCAAACTATACTCTCTTCAAAGATAATAACCAAAGCCAAACAGTCGATAAGCACCTACAACAACAGCAAATTTTGCTAGTCCACGCACAGCTGCACTCCAAAAGACAAAAGACGATTGTGGCTTTTGCTTCTGCATGAATCTGCATATCAAATCCAAGAAATTACAGCATATATGTTGTCTACAAAACCAGAATCTGTCAAAACAGGTAGAAAAGTTGCACACAAAATATATGATTTGACTATCATGGTCAAATGAACTAGCTGCTAGCTTTAAGGATTATAACCACTCTTTAAGTTTTCTCAAGACTTTTGTAACATTATATCATTTTTCTGATGATAATGCAATGTACTAAGAAACTAGGTCATGCGTTACTACTGATGTCCATGTTAATGTCGAGTTTAAGAAGTTGTAAGTTTGACCTAAAAGTAAATCAGTATGATGATACTACAGTATACATAAATGAGTGTCACATTAGACATAGTAATTGTCAAATTAATAAGCTATAAAATAGAATAAATTTCTTTGAGAAATGGTGAATAAATAACAGGAAGAAATCTTACAGAACTGGATGACTCCCGTATGGCTCAGGATAGCATGTACACATTCCGGCAATATAACCAGTTTCACTGTTTCCTTCTCCATAGATAGCTTTTGATGATCAAATGACCCGTCCATAACATATTCCGCCACTGTTCAGGTGCACGACTACATCAACAACATCACCACTAGTTTTTTTTTTTTTTTTTTTTTTTTGGGTAAGGGGATAACCCGGTAAAATAACATCACCACTAGTTTGGAAACTCACACTCGACTTTCTTGTGCTGATGAAGTCATTAGTAGCAACTCCAGAATTAGATTGCACAACATCAAGCTCGATCTTTCGGATAATGGTTATATTCTGGACCAAGATAATGAAAGGAATGTAGATTGTTATTATGTATTTGTTTATGGATTTTGAGCATGTTTAAGATCCTCTTGTGTATCCCTTGTAGGATTTATATGCATTTTGATGGTAATATATTCTTCACATTCTCATAATAATAATAATAATAAAAATATCTACTTCAATGTTTTCTTTGAAAAATTAGTGGGAAGTCATGAGAGTTTTGAAACTTTTTTGGGTATCCCACATCGGTGGAGTTTGTAACCAAAAGTGGCTATACATACTTGAGCATATACATTTGAATTGTTGAGTTCTATATGTGTTTATGTCTCTTTTATTGCGGAACCTTCAGGATTCACGTAATGGATATCGTGAAGGTTTCTTTGTGAAAGAAACTAACACATTTAGATCTTATATTTTAAATTATTTTTGTTAACGACAACCATTTGATCACGATTAACTAAAAAAGATCTTTTAGTTCACGGTGCAAGAAACCGCAATCATGAATTCTAATAGAAGCTAAAACACATTTTGATCTTATGTTTGTAAATTATTTTTGTTAACGACAACCATTTGACCACGATTAACTAAAAAAGATCTTTTAGTTCACGGATTCACGTAATGGATATCGTGAAGGTTTCTTTATGAAAGAAACTAAAACATTTCGATCTTATATTTTAAATTATTTTTGTTAACGACAACTATTTGATCACGATTAACTAAAAAAGATCTTTTAGTTCACGGTGCAAGAAACCGCAATCACGAATTCTAATAGAAGCTAAAACACATTTTGATCTTATGTTTGTAAATTATTTTTGTTAACGACAACCATTTGACCACGATTAACTAAAAAAGATCTTTTAGTTCACGGTTCAAGAAACCGCAATCATGAATTCTCATAGAAGCTAAAACACATTTTGATCTTATATTTTTAAATTATTTTTACATTATCTTTGTTGAGTTCTATATGTGTTTATCTCTCTTTAACAAGTGACCCTTCATTGTTCAAGTAATTGATATCGCGAAGGGTTGTTTATTAAACAAACTAACACATTCCGATCTTATTTTTGTAAATTATTTTTGTTAACGACAACCATTTGACCACAATTAACTAAAAAAGATCTTTTAGTTTACGGTTCAAGAAACCGTAATCATGAATTCTCATAGAAGCTAAAACACTTTTTTATCTTATACTTTAAAGTTATTTTAAATTATCTTTGTTAACAACAAATATTTGACACCATTTGAACTAAAATTAACTTAAAAAAAAGTTTGTTATCAAACTCTAAGTTAATACCACACCTTATTTACAAATTCGATTATACCCTGTCTATCCCATACAGGCATATGTGTTTCTCTATGATATTATTGTTATCTACTTTGCATTTTTTTTTTTTGGTTTCTATCCTAAAATAGCAACTTACTTTTTTAATGTCCCGTTTGATTCATAAACTTAAAATTATATGAGTAAATGTTACAAACTTTTACAAAGTGTTCAAAATGTGCAATTTAAACAAAATGATACGCATGTGCTCAAACAGTCAAATAGTCAAATAATGTAACAAATCAAGTAAAGGAACATAATACTCTCATTACGTATTTATTATCAAACTAGCTTAGAGACCGTTGACACCTGGGTTATTTTTAAAAAATAGATAAATAAGATGATAATAAAAGTAATAACGTAAATTTGTTAAATTTAAAATATGTGTGAGTCACAATCGATTTACAACCATCGCGTTGCCAATCTAAAATAGATTGACTCGAACATAAAATGATGTGTGATTTTAATGATCAATTGAGTTGCTAACAAACCTTGTAACATTAAAAATAATGAACCATAGTATAATATAACGTGATTACACCAATGATACATACATGATACAACATGAACCTTGTTCAAAGACCTTCAAGTACTTCTTTATACACGACATTTGTTGTGGTTTTGAGAGATTACTATCACGATCACAAACGACAACCTTCAAACCCGCTTGTTTTTACTCTTGATACGAGAACGTCTGATTGTCCATGTGTGAACACGGGGCCAGGCGAAGTACCAACATTAAGCGATTGCCCTTGGCTTTTGTTGATTGTCATGGCAAAGATACCGATATCGGATATTGTTTCACGACAATCTTAAGAGGCAAACGCTTATATGATGGATTAATCCTCAACCTTGGAATAATCACCTTTTTCCGAAGTTGGTTCCGTTAATGATCTGCTGAATAGAGGTTCTTGTTAATTTAAGTACTTGAAGTCTTGTACCATTACATAAACCATTTGATTGGTCTATGTTTCTTAACAACATAATCGGCACTCTCTCTAGTTGAATGTCAATGAGTAGAAATCATGAAGCCGTGTTTTCACTTTGGATTCATCATTGTCGACGAAATGACCTAAAATAATCAAAATAAGAAACCATTTGAACATCAAAAGCAGACGTATGGCATTTAAAGAAAGGTATATTCTATGTTCACCTCTTTCATCAAAGATTATTGCTAACATTCATCAGCATAATATCTATTTGTTATGGTTTATAATGCACAACTATTAGACATTAAAGTTAAAAGTCACAGCTGACATACATAGTTGAAAGCATAATCACATTTACATCTAATCTTAGCATGTGAGATCTTTGTAAGCATAACTTTCGGCTACCGGATACTATCAGCCCATCAACCCTCACCGATATTAACATCCACACAACTTCAAAAACAGAATAAGATAATCGCATTTCAAACTATGTTTATATCCGTGTGATCAATGTGAGTCACCACTTCATAACGCAGTATGATGTGAACATATTAAGTTTTATCATCTTCTTCCTTGATCCTCCGCATCTCCTCTTTAGAAGCCTCCATATGCATATGCTTTGATTGTTTATCTTTAGCATACCAGTGCAGACCTTCCCTGTTTGATTTCATACTATATTCATTAAAACCCTATAAATATAGAAAGAGAATCAAAAAAGAGAAAACAACAGAAATATCGATTTAGTTGCCATAAGCCGGCAAAAAAACAACAATGTGTAATGCATTAAGTGCAATCGTTTTCCTTTTTGTAAAATTTCAAAGCTAAGCTCGTCTATCTGTTCTTTTTTCATCATACACAAGCTGAAAGACAGATATTTCAGCTAAATTCTCTTATTTTGTAAATTTGTCACTATGCAAAAATACTTTATATTTTTAACAGCATATGCCCAATCAGATATTACGAATTTCTATAACAAAACAATTTATATTTATTTGGTAAGTAAGGAGACTAACCTTTTTGACATCTTCCTATAGGAGCCTTGAGACTGTGACCAAAATAGTTTTCTCCGTATTTATAAACCTTCACATCATCCCAACAACTATGCAAGTAATATATATCATTATGATATATGGTTTATATGATCATTATAACAAAAACACTGCAACTATTAAAAATAAGCTTAAATTCCAAATTCTTTTTGCAGTGCAAAGGTGTATAAACAAAAAATTAGAGCCATACTCATATTAGGCCAAGAGTCGACAAATTTAACATGAAATGAAGAACTACTAACAACATAAATATTTGTAAATAAATCCACAGGTACTTCTGTTAGACTACATCGGCATTAGCGTGGTGTGCAACGGCGGAGGCGGCGGTGGTGTGCCAGGGAGCCATCCTCATAAAGTTATACTAATGTTCTTTGCGTTAATACGAAACCATTTGCAAACAAAAAAATATGGGAATAGAAATATCAAAATTTGGGTATTATCTGGTTTGTGCATGGTCTTACATGTACATAATTGTCTCAAATAATGGCAAAATCAACCTATTCCAAATTTTATTTCTTAGTAGAGTGCATCGTACTATTTTACTACTTAAACCCTTGGCAAACTACTTGTGATCTAACATCTTAAAGCTACCCATATATTCTGTGACACTGATTTGCACATTTGTAAATGGTGAGATCAAGTAATATGTTGCATTGTTTAAAAGAGAAAGCATATAGATTATAATAAATTAAAATGGTAGGAATGTACTCAAATATACTTTTGTACTAAAGTAGCTTTTGAGTGTCCATTCTTGAGCTTTTGGTTTTGCGACCCATCGATATAGAGGAAAGCTTACAAGGCGGAAGTTTATATCCTTCATATAGGAAAATCACCGGCAAATAGAGATGATTGTGTTAGCACAAAAAGCAAAGAAGATTGGGAGGTAAAATGATTTATAGATTTCATTTATTTTTCATCTTCAATATAGTTGAATCACTTCTAATACAAAAATGCTAATAACATTTGTAACTCCCAAAATTGCATATGATGAAATCATTTTAATATAATACGACCACTACAAATATATCATATTACACTCATTTACCCCTGCTACAACACCGATAAGATTCCCAAACAGTTTATTTTAAAGGAAATTCAAGTGGTTTCTTTCATGAGACAGAGAGGATGGACATAAGAATCTTCATAAATTGATAGTTTAAAACTTGAGAGAGAGTCAATTTACCGTTACTCGTGTACTAACAAAACACAGTAGCAGCACCATCCAATTAACTTCCATGCCAACCTGAAAACATAAGGTTTCGAATAAAAAAACCCAACTTGGTGCAGGGTATGATACCAGTTTAGTGTGCATCATATAATGTGTATATAACAAAATAAACAATTAGCATTTAATTAGCAAAACAGAAAAAAGTATTTTCAACTTGTACTCCTCAAACATGATGCAATAGAGTTATCTCTTTCAATTCTTTGTTATACAGTGAAAGGTATGATACTTTATAAGCTTTATCGTATTCAACATTTCATCAAACATTTTTGTGCATTTCATGAAACACCTATTTTGAATTAAAACTTTAATTGATGAAACCAAATTTGAATCACAACTAATGACAAAAAAGCCATACCAATGTGTAAGCCAAAAGGATCACGAACCTGCAAAAATTAAATAAAAAGCTTATTAACTTGAAATAATAATTTCAAACGTATAAAAGAGAAACACATTTTTTTGCATCATATGACGAATAGTTCATTTTGAAACAATATATGATACTTTATCCATCTTTGATAATAACCTTTTTGCTTCTCCCCACAATAACCGCAACACTACATAACATGAATTGTGTTAAGAGTAAAATTAAAAGAAAACAATATCTTCTACATGTTGCAATAAAATAAAATAAATAGAGAAAAGAAAAGAAGAAGAATCATTCATACAATGCAAATTAGTAAAACCACTTTTAAAAAAATCAATAAACATACCTTTTCATCGGGATCGGTTGATCTCGATATTCTTAAACCACATGCACAAACTAATCCTATATAAGAATAGACTAAAACAAACAAAACAAAGGAATTATAATTGAATGAAAAAAGCAAATTATTTACCAATTAGTAAAATCCCCAATTCTTTTTCTAGGGTTCATATAAAACACAATTAGATTGCAATATGGAACTAATAATTCGAAACAATAAATATTATAATTAAATCGGTACTTACATAATCTACCATGAATCACTGGCACACTAATGTAACAAAAATAATGATTTTGAATTCGGGTGTTTTGAATTGGTGTTTTAATAATGGTGATTTTGAATTCGTTGTGCTATTGATTTGAAACTGATTTGTGAATTACATTAAATGTAATTGAATGATTAATAAATAAATGAGAAGGGTTCTACAAAATTGGTGCAGCGGAAGAGTTGTACTATGACTCTAAATATGGTATGACACGTATGAGCATTAAACGAATTTTTAATGCTTGGTGCTTAGAATAGCTTGTACAAAAGCTTATTTTATTAGATAAAATAGATGAAAAGCTTAGACTCAAATTAATTTTACAAAATCATTGTACTCGATGTAATCTACATAAATCCACTCTAAAGTGATCTAACTTTATTTTTATTTTTCAAATTGTGTTCACATATCGAAGAAATAAGCTGCTCAATTTGCAATAGACTGGTATCGGTCTTCATTATGTTTTCTTCGCCGATAAGCGACTACAACAGTTGCAAACATTGCTAGTCCAAACACGAATTATCCCAAAACAAAACTGGTACTTTTAATTCTTCATGAGCTTGCTAACCAAGATCAAAGAAATTTACAATAGATACATCAACCATAAAACTAGATTTTGTACACAAAGATAGCAAATAAAAGTTGCTCACAGAAAATACCATTTGACTACCATTGGTTTAAAGATGATAAGCACTCTTTAAGTTTTTATAAAGCCTTTGTAACACCATATCAATCTTATAATGATAATTATGGAAACTAAAAATGAACCTCTAAACGTATTGTACTCATCTATATTCTATAAGTTAATAGTCGAAAATGACAAGTTTGTTGACGAATATATCATGCATTGTACTCGACTACATATTGCCTTTCGCTATAAGCGAACTACAAAATAGTACACAACCATTAATAAGGCAGTTCTAATGTCCTAGTATGAAGTTTATACTTTATAAATTAATTTGATGATTCAAAAACTACTCGGGTGTGAATATTTGTTTTTATATGAGTTGGTTCATTACCTAATTTACATAACGTACACTTTTCTAAGAGAATCAAAAAAGCCCAAGTGGAACTTACCATGACCCTCGTATGATCGTAAAACAAAAATTAACACTTGGAATCTTAAAGAAGAGAACCTTGATGGAAATCGTGAGAGTTTAGAAAGTTCATTGAGTATCCCACATTGGTGGAGTTTGTAACCAAAAGTGACTATATATAAACGAGCATGTACATTATAAATTTTGATATTTGAATGTGTTTAAGTTCCTCAAACTCTCACTCCGAGTGTTCAACTCTAGAAGGATGACCTTGTGGAACTAAAAGATATTTAGATGATTTTTTTTCCTAAGATTTAGCTGCTCATGGTAAAGAAATATAAAGGGTCTTCATTGAGACATTTTTCAAATCTTCTTTTCTTAGCACTATCCGATTTCTTCATGTTATCAACATTTTGGCTTTGTTTTTCACGGTTTTAGGTATAGTATCAAGCAACGATGTTTCTTGGAATCATGGGTTCAAAGTTAAGAGGCGTAGGTTTCATTATTTCAATTTCGTCAACACAATTTCAAGTTTCATTCAAGGTTTTAGTAGGTTCAAGTGGTTTATAATTTTAAGAGTTTCCTCAAATGTATCATCGTTATGAGATATTTTTTTATCTCTTTATCAAACCTAGTAGTATGCAGAAGTTTATACTTTATAAATCATACTGGTGATTCAAAAACTACTCAAGTGTGAATATATGCTTTTATAGGAGTTGGTTTCTTGTGCGAACGAGAACATATGTGTACCCTCAATATACAATGAAAGTTGAGTTGATTGATTTTAACCCAATGTTAAAACGATACAAGCATTTAAGAATCAATGAATCCAGTCGAACCACAAAGAATTGATTTTTTACCCCATAGAGGATCCATGTATGGGGATAATGTAACCAAGTTTGTTTCGATATAAAGCAGCCAAGGAAAGATACATTATGTGAAGGTAAAGATGATTTCACCTTTATAACAACTAAGTGGAGCACGGTCAAGCAGCTAAAATATATTTCGATCTTATATTTTTGTCTCGTTTCTCTTTATGAAACGATAAATTACTAGTTTGCGCTTCAGGCTACATAAGTATATTTCGATCTTATATTTTAAAACTGTTTTTGTTAACTTAACATAATCATTTGAGCTATGATTAGCCTAAAAAAGAATTCTATGTTTGGTGTCCAAACACAAAGCTATAAGAGAACACATTTGTACCTTCGGAGATTTTGTTATTGTTAATAATATTTTATTTTCACCTTGTTTTACCCTTTAGTTTTAATCAATATGGAGCAAATTAATTCATGAAATAAAAACGATATCATCCTTTTAGTTGTATACTTTAATAAAGGACCTTTATGGAGCAAAATATAAACACAAGTATTACATAAGTGTATGCAAACTATACTCTCTTCAGAGATAATAACCAAAGCCAAACAGTCGATAAACACCTACAACAACAGCAAATTTTGCTAATCCAAACACAGCTGCACCCCAAAAGATAAAAGACGATTGTGGCTTTTGATAAGCACCTACAACAACTTACTAAGCCTCCATTTAAGTTGTCAGTCTACCGTCATTACTTTGCAAACCAGTGTCGTCGCTGCTCAAGGTTAGCATATGTGAACTGTATACATCGTGAAGTGCCCGGCTCGTAGTCTCCAGCAACTTTACGGGGTGCCGATCTGCATGTCGTCCCCCGTACTGTTTAATATTTATGTTGTTTGTTGTGTTTGATAAGACACGAAGAAGACAATATTGAGATGGTCATTTCTTGCCGTTGAGAACGTGCACAGATAACTCTTGGTTTTGTATTCCGACATCGATGAAAGTTTTTGGTGTATCCGACATTGTTGAAGTTCTAACTAAAAGTGGCTATATATACACATGAATTGTTGTCTTCTGCATGTTCTCAAGTCCCTGTGAGTATCTCTCATTGGTCCTTTTCATGAAATGAGAAATCGATCGGTGAGTTTCTTAAAGCTTTACTAATTTTTGGTGACAAACTCCGTAACCATATTTCGATCGCCATTTAGAGAGAGAGAGAACTTTTTCCATCATTTTTCACACAATATACCATTTGACTACCTTGGTTAAATGAACTAGCTGCCAGCTTCAAGGATATGACAATTAGCCACTCTTTAAGTTTTTAAAGCCCTTTGTACGTAACATCATATCAATGCTGTTTTAAAGAGACACTGAATTATGGTACTAAAATATATTAGGATCTTATATTTTAAAGTTATTTTTGTTAACAACTAACAACAACCTGAGAAGAGATCCAATAAGAAAAAATAATTAACATGAAAAGGGTAAGAAGTAATTCAAGCCACACATTTTAATTTTGTCAGTGAGTATATCATGCATTGTAATTGACCACATATTGCCTTTCGCTATAACTACATAAATATGCAAAACGATCCAACCCAGAACACCACTCTAATTAACACATTTCTCACGTCCTAAGTAGTATGCAAAAGTTTATGCTACTTTATAAATCACATTGTTGATTCAAAAACTACTCGAGTGTGCTTTTATAGGAGCTGGTTCTATATTTATAAAAGTTCTCACGTAGTTTACATATCATACTTATATATAAAAGAATAAAAAAAATCTCAAGTGCAATTTTACCATGTCCCTCGTATGATTCTAAAACCAATGGTAAACACTTGGAATCTTAAAGAAGGGCAAAATTTGGTGGAAGTCATGAGAGTTTTAAAGTTCTTTGGGTATCCTACATGGTGTAGTTTATAACAAAAAGTGGCTATATATACGTGAGCATTTACATTTGAATGATTTAATTCCATATGTGTTTAAGTCTCTTTAATATATTGTCCTTCTCGGTTCAAGTAATTGATATTGCGAAGGGTTGTTTCTTATAGAATCTAACTCGTTTTGCTCTTATATTTCTTAAGTTATTTTGTTAATGACAACGACGTACGATTAACTAAAAAATCTTTTAGTTCGCTTTTTAGTTCACGTTTCAAGAAACCGAAATCCTGAAGCTTTGTTTCCAATAAAAACTAAAACACATTTTGATTTTATATTTTAAAATTATCTTTGTTAACGACAACGATTTGACACAATTTGAACTAAAATTAACTAAAAAAAAGTCTTTGTTATCACAAACTCTAAGTTAATACCACACCTTATTTATAATTTGATTATACCGTGTCTATCCCATACAGGCATATGCATTTCTCTATCATATTACTGTAATCTACTTTGCATTGTTCAAAAAAGCAACTTACTTTCTTTAATGTCCCGTTTGGTTCGCAAACTTAAAAAAATATGAGTAAATGTCACAAAGTGGTCAAACTAATCCGTACCAGCGTGGTTACAGTACTATTAATTACTCGTTGTCAACGTTAGATTTTTTTTTTAGTGTTTTTTGTTGTTGTGTGAATTTCGAGGTCTTAATGAATTTCATTTTACATAAGGTTTAATCTACTGATCATATGTTTTACTACGAACCATGGTAACAGAACAATTTGTGTTTGAATGTTTGTTATGGTGTTTGAGATGATCATTTAACTGGTTTATCAAGTGTTTTTGGTATAACTTACATGTATTCATTTGAATAGCTTGTCCCACATGGATGGAAAAGAGAGTGGTGAAATCTTTAAAAGTCAAAGTTTGATTTACCATCAAAATCAATTCCAGAAGACATAACTAAAACTTGTTAGCTGTGTCTTTGGTTGTTTTGATTTTTTTATTTTTTATTTTTCACAAAGTGAATTTGGTTATGTGCATATAGCTGTTGAAATCACGAACAAGCCTTGGATTTTAAGTACAAAATTTCAAATGTTTTTGAGGTACTTATGCAAAGTTAAGTTAATAATTTTTAGTGTCTATTTAAAAGGTGTTCTATACATTTGAATGCAGATTGACACGATGAACTGAGTACATCCGTTTGTAACTGTACTTCGATTTTCCTTTTTGAGATTAGCGTGTGTATTTAAAAATATAATTATTGAAATTTGAATGTGTTAATTTAAGCAATCATGTTCACAAATCTATATCTATACTACTTATAATGAGCGAACGCACCTCACTCTTAATTTTAGAGTAAATTACACGTTCGTCCTTGTGGTTTCGCGTTGACCGCAGGGTTTAGTCCTTTGACCGAAAAAATTGCACCGTCGCCTTAAGTGTGAAACGTTATGCACCGTTCGTCCCTCCGTCATCCGGGCCCACCAATTCAAGATAACGTGGGTTAACGGAGGTTTTAAAGGGTATTTCCGTCATTTTACCCTCTTCTTTGCAAAATAAACCATTAAATAGAACTACCAAAACACAATTGAAAATGCCACCGATTCGACCAACACTTGAACATCACCACTGTTAAGCTTAAAGATCTAAACTCTAAAGGCATAAAAAGATTAACTCAAGATATGAACTCAAAATGCTACCTTACGGACTTGAAAGTTCAACAAAACCATTCAAAACCACCAAAACATCTGCGACCAAAGTCTAAAAGCAGATCCACGAACCGAAAACACAAAGACACCACCACTATCATGGGCGCCTATGTACACCGTTGTCAAAAAAAAAAAAAAAAAAAAAAAAAAAAAAAAAAAAGAGATCGATATATCTTACAAAAGAAAACCGTTAGATCTAGCAAACCCGTCAACAAAACCATCAAAACTCACACGACCACCATCACCACCGTGACACCGCCACCTTTATCGGTAAACACCACCACACCCACCCTTATATCACCATCGTAAATGGTTTTGGAGGTACCGCGCGTGTAACCCCAAACGAGCCACCATTGTCACTAATCTTGGCCGTATTTTCTTGTTTGGTAAGTAGGTAAGTAGATTAATGGGTTCTTGTTCTTTGTGTCACGTCCCAAATCTTGCGGTATCATCTTTGTGTCACGTCCTTGTTCTTTTCTTGGTTGCGTGCATGAGCATAAAGCTCTCGTACAACTTGAGTATCTAAGTAGAGCTTATTAATAAGCTCACAAGCTTATTTGATTGGTTATTATCATTAGTTGTGGATTTTTCTTTGTTTTGAGTCGCGGCTCCAATCAAACCCGCAAGTGGGTTTTGATTTATCTTCAGTTTGGCTAGGACTTGAGCATCAACCACAGATTTTTGTAAAAACAAAAGCCGTAATTCTTGAAGATGTCTTTCCATCTCTTGGAAGCTGTTAAAGGGGTTGCTTTTAGGTCGGATCCGTTGATATTCTCATCTGGGTCAGTTGGGTTTTATGGGTTGTGTATTTTTGGGCTCAAAGGTGTCATCTTTATGATCTTTTTGATCTGGGTTTTGTGTGTTTGTGGATTCTTGATGATCTTTCTCATCTGGGTATGTGGGTACTGTGTTTTTAGTGAAATCTTGATGATGGTTTTATCGGTGGGTGGTTTGATGGTGGAAGGGAGGAGGATGATTTTGTGGTTTTATTTTGCAAAGAAGAGGGTAAAATGACGGAAATACCCTTTAAAACCTCTCGTTAACCCACATTATCTTGAATTGGTGGGCCCGGATGGACGGAGGACGAACGGTGCATAACGTTCACACTTAAGGACGACGTTGCAATTTTTTGGTCAAGGACTAAACCTCTGCGGTCAACGCAAACCACAAGGACGAACGGTGTAATTTACTCTTAATTTTAAGACGACAAGAAATTAAGCATGGTTTACAACACTTTAATGCACCCAATTTTCGAATTACAACAAAGTAAGCATATTGTACAACAAAATAAAGCGTGGTGTCATTTTAAGACCAAAATTCTATCAAACAACATTAATGTTGGAAAAACATGGTCAATTATTAGGTTTGAATGACAATTGATTTTGTCATCATGTTTACTAATGAGAATTAAGAATAAAATTTATTAATGGTTTTATTTTAATTCATGAGACATTAGTAAAATTAATTGTGTTAATTAATTGTGACCGTTTTTCCATTTCAATTCCCTATATATTGGAGCTTACTCTTTCATTTCATATATACCAAGAAATAATAACTCACTCCTCTCATTTGTTCACCATTAGTATTGACCTTGTGTGTGTATCCGTTCGTAATAGAGGGAAGGCACGATTTTGGTTCGCCTTGATAACCCGTTTGTGCTAACGGGGTTATCCGTTGTTGTATCCTAGGAGATAGACGTTCATGATTCTCAAGACCGTGGGAGGACGAATCATCTTAAGAAGCTGTGAGCATCACATGCCTCAACATTTTCCTTGTGTTTTTGTGTCTCAACAATTCAAAGATTTACTGTATCGTTTCTCTACACTTTCGTTTTATGTTATGGTTTATTTGTCTCTAATAGCAATACACTTAATATATACAACAATCTTAAGACATTAATTTGCTACTAGAGGCGACACTTAACTGGAAAATGAATGAAACACAATTACTTGGAAAATTATGATATTGTTTCGTGCTTGAAAAGTTAGGATGTTGTTCCATCAAGAAAATAAATAAATAAATAAACTAACAATTCGAAAACATTTTAATATTGTTTTGCTGAAATAATTTGTTTTAATAAAAGGTTG
Source organism: Chrysanthemum lavandulifolium (assembly GCA_022545495.1). NCBI lineage: Eukaryota > Viridiplantae > Streptophyta > Magnoliopsida > Asterales > Asteraceae > Chrysanthemum > Chrysanthemum lavandulifolium. The sequence goes on along the minus strand of CM040244.1, from coordinate 253,280,408 downwards.
CTTTACTCAATGGAAGAAGCAATGATAGAAACCTTAAGAAATATTTTGATGAAAATTTCGTTGATATGTCATTTTTTGTTTCTTAGTCAAACTATCAGTTAAGATTCACAGGCATCAAGTAATTATGACTTGCATGTAACCTATATATTATGTGGTGAATAACATAACGGATGGATATTTATCTTCTAAAACGTAGAGAAAAAATAATAATCTATTAATGTGTGTAAAGTTTTCATGTTACAGCCTTGTTTAGTAGAAGTTGTGATTTCTTTATATTGATTATTGAAATTAATGTGGATGATTATTATTCCATATTTAACAAATTACATATGAGTATTGGGATGTGATTGGCCTGCTTGGCATGTAAATGATAGATTAATTTCTTCAAAAGCATGCAATTTTAAGAGCATATATTTATGTGATCTCAAAGGAAACATGAGAATTATATTTTGTTGCTAAATATAAATATGTGACCCATGTAACTGATGGACCTAACAGTATAAGTGATCACATAATTTGTTCTTATTTGTGTAAAGAAAAATGTTTTGAAGCTGGTGAGATGCATGCTATTTATTTTACAGTTGTAAAGTTTGTATTGAAAGTTTTTGTAATCTTATTTAAGCATAAATCACAAGGTGGTTGTAATATTTGTTTCTGAAAGGTTTTTGAAATATTATATTATGATACAACAATAGTGTTTGAAGCATAAGTATGTTGTTTGAAATTGTGTTGTGGTACTCGTTTGAGTAACTAGTATTTGTTTCATGACATGATATTGGGTATAAACTCATTCATTTGGAATGCGTTTTTTGTGTTACTTGGACTCCAAAGTAAACTCATTCATATGGAATGCGTTTTTGGTGTTATTTGGACTCCAAAGTACATGTTGTCATAGTGGTGTAGTCATGGGAAAATGCACCGTTCGCATGTTAAACAAATAATTTTGGAGCCAAATTTATTTGTATGTGTACCTTAAACATTAAACTTAATTTTTAGAAATTTTGAGTTTATATAGGTGAACCGTTTGGTCACAATTTGTATTTTGGTACAACGGTTCATTTGGACATTTGTTGTCCTTGTTGTAGCTCGAAAAAAAATGCATTGCTTTGCACAGTAAACGAATGCATTTTGAGCGAACTAATTTAAAAAAAAAAAAAAAAAAAAAAAAACGATTAAACAAAGAATCGTTTTATCGCAGCTTGTATTTTTGTACAACAATTTGTTTCCCTCTAAGAGGTTTAGTTTTTATCGTGCCAAAATTTGTGTTGTTTGGATGCATATATTGAGTTGTTTGGTACAATAATTTCCGGTTGTTTTAATGCATAATTTTGTGATGTTTTGTGCGATGTTCAATACAATATTATTTTGTGTCATTTGGAGCAAAATATTGTGGCAAAATAGTGCATAGTTGTTTGTTGCAATGTTGTGTGACACCATTCAACTAATTTTGCAAGACGAGAATAAACAAGTCGATCGATTTTGTATCAGTATTGGAAGTTTGGATGTTGCAAATGTTCTCGTGTGAATATTGTTGCGAATAATCAAACTACTTGTTATTCTAGAAAGATGAATAATCGTCAAGACTTGTTATAACTCATATTGCTTATAATCGAGCGGTTTGTCATATGTAAGCAATGACTATGTGTTGAATATAACTGTGTAGGACATTGTGAAATGTTGAAAGAACACACATATAGATGGCAACAATTACGTTGGTTTATGTAACTAACTTGAACGGTGTGATTGTCATCCAATGTGAGCTATTGTCCATTCGCTAAGTTGGACATATTTTGATTGTGTAAAAATGATTACACATTGATTTTTTGTGATTATAATCACATAATAAATTGTGATAATCATATAATGATAAGAGATTAAATGTGATTATAGATAATCACAAGTGAATTGAATGATAGGTTATAAGTGTAGGACTTACACATATAACTTATGGGATCCTCCTAAAACATGGGTCGTTTAAGGTGGTGATTTGTCTAAAAGAAGAATGTTAGTAGATGAAGCTATGAGTAATCAGAATGATGCATCTTCTGTTATACGCTTGATTCCTTTGTCTATAGCATGCTAGATTTGGAATATGTTAATTATGACATGGAAAATAATTAACATAAGACATTCAAAAAGTTTGCATACACAAGTATGAAAGTTGTGAAATGACAAATTACTAAGGATCTTGATGTCATATCCATGTGAGAAAAAAAAATCTTATAAACAAGATTAATACATTGAAAAAGAGAACCTTTCTACAAAATTCTTGAGATAAATTCCATGTGGGGGATTCCGGCCTAGCTAGAGTTCAAAAGAACGTCAACAAACATGAAGTTCTTGCCTAGTTGGAATACTCAAGAATTACCTAGAGCATTATATATTTAGAGTTGCACGGAACTCAAATTTTATGTCGATTCGACAACTACTCTCAGCATGGGTTATCCCTATTGACAATATGAAGTCATAGAATAACTTTGCGGATCCGCTTGTGAAAAGCTAAATGAGAGTTAGTTAGCAAGTCGTGAAGAGGAATGTGACTAAAGCCCTTAAAAAGTTTATATGAAGGAAAACCTAACCCGGTGGTGGAGATCCCAAGATCGGGTTAAATAGGACAACCTAATTGTATAAACCGAGGTCACCTGGGGAGTAATAAACTCCATATTTATTTAAGGGAGTTAGTAAACTTCCTAGTCCATTCCTATTGATGACAATATGAGGTTAAACATATGACTTTTAATGATTAATGGAGAATCACCTATGTGAGAGAGAAGTGGGTCGCTTGAAGGAAATTGTAGGCGCAATTCCTAAGAGCTCTTGCAGAACAGTGCTAATGTTCATGACCATAACGAACATAACCATGAGAACCAAAATGTGTCAAGGAGATATTTGTGTGAATATGTATTGTCGTCTACACAAACAGTGGACGGTTCAAAGACATCAACTTACTTGGTCGCTAGGAGACTAAGTATATTTCACGAGGAAGGTTCAAAGGTAACACCTACCTATCCTATGCAAATATCAATGCAAAACTCTATTACAACATCGAGTCGTTGAAATTTGTTTCCTTTATCAATTTCATTCATGTGGGGATTGTTGGAAAAATATGGTCAATTATTAGGTTTGAATGACAATTGATTTTGTCATCATGTTTACTAATGAGAATTAAGAATAAAATTTATTAATGGTTTTATTTTAATTCATGAGACATTAGTAAAATTAATTGTGTTAATTAATTGTGACCGCTTTTTTCCATTCCAATTCCTATATATTGAGCTTACTCTTTCATTTCATATATACCAAGAAATAATAACTCACTCCTCTCATTTGTTCACCATTAGTCTTGACCTTGTGTGTATCCGTTCGTAATAGAGGAAGGCACGATTTTGGTTCTTTTGATAACCCGTTTGTGCAAACGGGTTATCCGTTGTTGTTGTATCCAGGAGATAGACGTTCACGATTTTCAAGCACCGTGGAAGGCGAATCGTTTTAAGGAAGCTGTGAGCATCACGAGGCCTCAACATTTTCCTTGTGTTTTTGTGTCTCAACAATTCAAAGATTTACTGGTATCGTTTCTACACTTTTACGTTTTATGTTATGGTTTATTTGTCTCTAATAGCAATACACTTAATATATACAACATTGACTACAAAACCAGATTCTATAAACAAATTAAGGTATGAAATATGTGACCGTTGAAAATTGTATGATTATTTTGTCATCTATACATTGTATTTGCAAAAGTATGCATATATATTTAGGAGAGGTTTTTCCAACTTTTTTATTTTTTTTATTTTATTTTTTTTTTATTTTTAATTCTCTATGTTTACTTATGCTAATTGTTTTCTAGCTTATCATAAGTTAAATTTATACTAATTATTTCACTCCCTGTTTTGATTTGACGATTGGTCTTGCAGTAGTTAAATTATTTGATAAGGGTATTGATACAACATATTTTTTGATGCATGCACCATAATTTGTGCATTACGGTTTGTGCACAATGCACAAATTATGATGCATCGTCAAAAATGATGTAATATCAATACCCATTCGATAATGGAAAAATTTTATATGTAGCAAAAATAAAGGACAAACAAAATATATACTACTAATATAACAACCATAATTTTACAGGATGGGAGGAAGTGTTGATGTGATGTTGGATGAGATTGGTCACTTTTGACATTTGAAGATGAAGAAAAGGGACAAGATGACAGGTCCTATATTGTTAATAAATCGAAACTTTATTTTATACCGAGTATATTTCTAATTTGTTACGGTATTTCTTTTGTTACTATGTATTTTGTATTTTAAACTGATTCATGAGATAGACGGTTACACTTTCATGTATTTAGACTTTGAAGCATATATCCCAATATTGTGATATTGATCTAAAAGTTTTACTCCAAAACTTACTTTTATTGTACAGAAACTCTTGTCCTCCCATGTTATATTATATTAGCGAGTACCAGCGTTGTGGCATGGCACTGAAATAAATTTTTCCGTGAATCATGTATTTTAGTTTATTATGTTCTTTTGACAATAAATTTATGGATATCAATAATTTCGCTTAGCCCGCACCGTTCGCTCGAGCCCGATGGTCTGCGCCTATTCAGCTCGAGTCCGCTTAGCCCACAAGTTCGGGCTTAAGCCTATTTTGCCCGTTGACCGTTCGAGCTTGAATATATGTATAATGTGCTATATTATTTGTATTAGTGACATTTAATGCGGGGTTCCAGCGTTGTGGTGCGGATACCATGAAATAAAATTTTCCGGTGAATAATGTATTTTAGTTTATTATGTTCTTTTTGATAATAAATTTACGGATTTCAAAATTTCGTTTAGCTCGTGCCGTTCGGACTCGAGCCCATTTGGTCGGTGCCGTTTGGATCATACCCGTTGGATCGAGTAATCAACAACCCGGTCAAGTTTAGGATTTCCAATCAAGCCAAAAAAAAAAAAAAAAAAAAACCCGATCCATAACCATTTGACAACACGTATTAAAAAGTAGACCCGTAATTTTTTTTTAAATCTGCGTTTTTTGTCTTAAAAAATAGATCCGTATTTTTTTCATAAATATTCGTTTTTAGTCTTAAAAATAGATTCGTAATTTTTTTCTTCATAACACGCGTTTTTGGTGATAAAAAATAGTTACGTAAATATTTTTAATAAATATGTTTTGCAATACCGTACAAAAACCCGTAATCATTTTTTCAAATTATCGCTCGCCGTGAATCAGATCCCTCCGTGAAATATTATAACCAAAATACCACTCTTTACGCCAATATTAAATAAATTGTATCCAAAAAAAATTTATAAAAATACGGGTAACAATTTTGCGGTTCATTATTAGCGTAATTCAGCCCATGCCAAAATTCGGATAGTATCATTAAAGCCCAAACTCCAAATTTTAGAAGCTCTGGTTCAAAAGAATCGATTTAGTTGGCTTAGCCTAAATCCAAATCAAATACCCACCGCATCAAAGAACCCGATCCAAATTCAATCACATAAACCTATGTATATCCGGATGTATAAAAGCACATCAACACAATTTAACCTAAACCTAATATTTCTCAAAAGTCCGCCCCCCTCCAAACGTTATTATTTCTTCCCAAACATCCGAAGAAAAAATACGCTACCATCATTATACTCCCAATCGAGATCTAACAAACTCAAACCATTATCTCAATCTCATCTCATCACTCCATCCATGATCTTTTACTAAAGAACCCACGATTGAAGAACAACAATTTAATTGGCTTCAAGGTCTTGTGACAACCAAGGTCTCGGGTAGGTCTAGTTAATTGTTTTTGTTAGTCGTTTGAGTTTAGTCATTGAGCGAATCAAAGAAATAAAAGTAACAAACTTGTTATGTTTTATTACTTGAATGATTCGGATAGTATCACACAAGAGATCATGATGATAGATGGTTCCGCTAAAAAATCTTGTACGGATAAAACGTGAACCGGATGTGAGATCTTATTTTAATTTTCAATTATCGAGCGGTTTGAAGTTCAGTATTTTTTTTCATAATACGCTTTTTGTTGATAAAAATAGTTACGTAATATTTTTTCATAAATATCGTTTTTGGTGATAAAAAATAGTTACGTAATTTTTTAATATTTCAACTTGTCAAACCATAAGTTTTAATTTTATAGATCCGATATTTTTTGTAGATCTAATGATTTTATGTTTGTAGATCTAGCATTTTTTAATTTTTTTTGCAGCCGCCACTCTAGCCGGACAAGTAGCCGGAACGATGCTTGGAATCATATTTATTGCCGGAAATAATGGAGTATAGATTTGTACATTATGCTTTACATTTTGTATTAATTGGTGATGGGGTGTATTAATTGTTTGGTCAAGAAGCTTGTATTAATGTGTTGTATATTATGCATATGTGGTTGTAAGTCTGAATTTTTGGGCTTTAATGTGTTGTACATCATGCTTTAACACTTTTAAGTCTGAAAGTCTGAAAATTAATTAGGAGAGAGAGTGGTTTGTGTATTATAAGTAGTATAGATATCTTCTAACTATTCACTGAGACATAATAATGTAGTGCACCTAACTTTAGCTTAAGTAGAATGTGATAGTTTTATTTTATAAAGCGCTAAGCACGGCCTAAATCACTTCCTAGTATATATATATATATATATATATATATATATATATATATATATATATATATATATATATATATATATATATATATATATATATATATATATATATATATATATATATATATATATATATATATATATATATATGTGAGACATGAAATTGATGAATTATTGAATGAAAGATTTTATCATGCTATCGAATTCACACATTATGATAGTCATCAAACATCTAATCCATCATTCTATTCTCATATTTGCACTTCTGAATTAAGAAAATAAAAAAGAAAAGGGAAAACGGTCTAAATTTTTTCCTAAGGTAGTCAAAATGTCAAATACTTTCTTAATCTTTCTATTATAGCCTCTAATCAAAAGTTAATTACATAAATTTACATAAGTCGTCCTTGTGGCTGTAAACAATTACACCTTTCCTTCTACTCTCTCTCTCTCACATCTCTTCTACTGCCTCTCCTTCTCTCTCTAGCACCACCACACCGACACCACAGTCGTCTCCACCGCCTTGCCACGCCACCATCATCAAAAAGATGCAAGGTAGATCCCTCCTCTCCTGTGATTAATTGAACTTGATTTTGTTGTTGTAATTTTTGAAAATGGAGATATTTTATTGGATGGTGTTTGGGGAATGGGAATAGTTGTTGCGTTTTGGAGTTGCTCACCATATGTTGGACCAAATGCCGATAATTGATATCACATGTATCATATCTATACTACTATATAAAGCATTTAAGTTGTGGGCTCCACAAAAAATTAAGATAAGGAGCTCTAATCATTGAGTGACATGTGTCACTTCTCTAACTAAAAATAACAAAAAGGAAGAGTTTTAACAAACTAAAATAAGGAGCTTTAATAATGGGGTGACGTGTCACTTAACTAATTAATCACATTTATTTTTAAATTTAAATATCTTTTAATTAGTTTAATTTTTATGATCTAATTTCATCATATTTTTAAAATTTTGTGCTTTTAATTCAACATCCATTTTGATATATTTTATGAGTTTTTAGTTTTATATTTTAGCGGGTTTATTTTATTTTGATTCAAATTTTTATAACTTTAACCTTTATTTCAATCAATACAAACTTTATTTATCAAAATCATTTACTTTTGGGAAAGTGTTTAACGGGTAAAGAGATTGTGAAGGTTTCTTTATATGCGGAAAGTGTTTAACGGTAAAGAGATTGTGAAGGTTTTTTATATGCGGGAATAATGATGTCACAGGAAAGATACGAAAACCCAAACAAACACATACAACTAACACATATACATTTGGAGTGTTGTGAAATGAATTCACTAAGCGGGTAGGAATTGCGAGAAGAGTTGAGTTAGCAATTCATATAACTATATTTATCGCCGCCGGCGTGCGGGTATCCAACTAGTTATACGAAATAGCGTGATACGAATACGTGTCAACATTGTTTGATTTCGCATTTTCCTTAAAGTATGAAGTTATACCATCCCGAAACCTTAGATTACACTTGGTTTTTATCAAATTTTTTGTTCTGTCATGCAGCAGCGTTTAGGACCATTAACTCCGTCTGTAGTTATTAGGCGTTCTAGCCTTCAAGAACTATGATGTAGTATAGGTCATTATCTTGAAAGATAAAGATACAAATTATAGTGTAGAAATTAAGGCTAAATTTAATTGGCGGATACTAGGCATTCCTACTTCCTATGAGTGAATTCTCGTAATTAAAAATCACTCATGGCTCACTAGTTGTAAATAGATGGTCATCCGTTACAACTTGTATCAAGTTACAACAAAGTGACCATATATAGATGCAACAAATAGATGGTTTCGTGTCTTGACATGATTCTTCGCTCGATAGGTGATTACATATTTAAAAGGTTTAGGACTTGATGAAGAAAGCTTTGAAGGATACTTGGACGATGTCCTGAAGTTTTCATGACAAACATTGACAAGACTCTCAAGAAGAAGGTTGCATTCCTAAATGAACTTGGTGTTTCTAAGAAGCATCTTCCTCGTGTAATCAGAAAATATCCAGAGTATTTTGTATGCTACGTGAACAATTCTTTACTTCCAAGGTAAGCATCTTTCATGGTCAATCATGTTTTATTGGAATTTGCATTAGTGTCCTAATCGTGAATAGGCTAGATATCGTAACTCTTCATATATTACGATTCTTTGGACAAAGAGTCGGCTATTAAAATTATTTGGTACTTCTCATATAATGATGTCATATTAGCACATTGGAAGATTAAACTCTTATCTTGATGTTGCGAATGATGTTGCGAGAAGAAGATTGGCTTATCCATTGCATTTATGGTGGGCGGTGTTCTCTCCATTGCTTGGCTACTGAGGTCGAAGAGGTTTTGAGGCCCAAATACGAGTTTCTAGTAAACACCATGCAAAAGCCATTGGAAGAGGTGGTGGACTATCCGAGATATTTTAGCTACTCACTCGAGAAGAAGATAAAGCCGAGATTTTGGGTAATCAAGGGTATGAATTGTGAGTGTAGCTTGAAAGATATGTTGGGAAGAAACGATGAAGAATTTGCAGCCGACTACATGAGTGGTCTTGCTACAACAATCATACCTCCTTCGTGAATGAGAGCTTGACCTTCACTTGAATGGCTTGTTATTTGCCAAATGGCTAAAGAAAGGGACCTAAGCAACCTGGTCACCGATGATGATGAATCGTGTCTAGCCTAAGCGTAATCTGGAACCGGAATTGAAAGTGGAATGGTGTAGCACCGTGGATCGATAAAAACTTTGCCTTGTCATTTGTCCTGCAGAGTTAACCACCACCACTACGTACTACCATTGATTGTAACAAGAGGTGAAACTTTCGGATAGATGACTAGCCAAAGATATGTGAACACCGATGTATAATCGGAAATGACGCCTTATCAGCTTCCTTACATCATCTCGGTCGAACACCGGTGATGACAATAGACAATTGTAGCGATCGTTAAGAGTGCTTTGTCGTCAAGACCGTCAAAGGAGAAAGTGGTCATTAGGATATTCCAAATTCTAAAGTTTCGATGTTCGCATTTAAGATGATTAGGGTAGTTACCTATATATCTATGGTGATCAAAAGAAGGAAAAGCCTCAATATCGATTAAATACTTTGGCACACTTAGCTTTGAGGAAACCAACATATCGGGCTAACAATTATATTTCACTTTCTCACAGAGAGGTTTTGAACAACAATGGCTCTCTTTAACTTTTTCCAAGGCTATATTCCTTGGTAATGGTCTAATTGCAATCGCCCTCGGGGTTGTTTGGAAACGCTTTAGTTGACATTGCAAGTCTAGGTCCGTGGCACCCTTTGATGTTGCAAGATGCATTCTTGCAATGGGATGGCCATTATGGGTTAGGATTCTTCCTATTACTTGAGTCAGTTGAGAGTTCTTCAACCATTGGATTAAATCCAATGGTTTAAGAACTCCCAACTGACTCAAGTCAGTGAGATAACTCGAGAGGATTTGAACCCGACCATTATACTATCCTCATGGGGTGAGAATTACGGAGACCCTTCGATAACAAGGACTTGCTTTCCCGGTTTATGGTGTCTTGCTGCCATTGCTTCGTAGATATTTCATTTATGGAACTCTCATGAGTTATTCGAAGTGCATAAAGTTCTTAATCTGTATCACTATCTCGCTTGGGCTATAATTGTTGTATTTTCCGTATCGATGAGAAGATTGCATTACTAGGATGGTGGCGGCGGCGGATGGTGGCGGCAGCGGTGGATGGTGGTCACTGGATTAGTTTAAGTTTATAGCTACAAGGACGAAATGTGTAAATTATTAGTGCCATAGGGACCTTTCATGTAATTGACTCAAGGATGAACGGTGTAATTGTTTAGAGCCACATGGAAGATTTACATAAATTTACGTAATTAACTTTTGATTAGAGGCTACAATAGGAAGCTTAAGAAAGTATTTGACTACTTTAGGGAAGAAACAAAAAGTTAAATGCCTACAAAAGAAAAAAAATGTCAAAGTTTGATGCCTTTTTAGACCATTTTCCGAAAAGAAAAATAGAAGGAATAATGTGGATACCATGAAGACAATGAGTAAAGTGGTGCTAAAGAAGACCAGGTTATAGAGTTGTAAGTTTTGAAAAAACTTCAGACGTTTTAATTCAAGAAAAAGAAAAATATATTTGTTACAATTTTACATCTATTGAAACGAATTAGTTGTAGTAACTCTTATGTCAAGCACTTTTAGGCTAATTGTTTATGTTTCCTACGATTATTTGTGTTTGTGTTGTATCGGTCGACATGTTTCACATTTTAATTCATAATATGATCCAAGATTACGTGTCATTGCTTCATTTCGAACGCGTGTTTTCATTTTACGAAATGCCTATTTTAATGTTGACCCACATTGGTTATGGATAAAAGGAAAACGAGTTTATAAGGCTCATTACTTTATACTTAGTAGGTCTTCTGCGGCGTTAGGCATGGCGGGACTGAAATAAAATTTTCCGTGAATCATGTATTTTAGTTTATTATATTCTTTTGACAATAAATTTACGGATATCAAAATTTTGTTTAGCACGTGCCGGTCGGGCTCGAGCCCATTTGGCCGCGCCTGCTCGGCTCGAGCCCATTGGCCGCGTCGGCTCGGCTCGAGCACGTTTTGGCGTGTCTGTCGGGCTCAACCATGTTTGACAAGACCGTGCACGGCTCGAGCTCATTTGGTCCGTTGCGTTTGGGCTTGAATATTTGTATAATGCTTTATTATTTGTATTTGTGACATTTAATGCAGAATTTGTTTAAGTTGGTTGTACAATATGCTTGATAATTTGTATTTCTGTGTAAGGGTGTTTTAATAATCGCATTAATTGTATTAATTGACCGCTTAATTAATTGACTATGTTAAATATCTTGACCACATTAATATTGCTTTGTATTTTGTACATTAATTTGAAGACTTGTAAGTCTTAAAATTAAGATTGATGAGAAAGATCATTAATAGTGCATTGTGTATTGTACAATAGGCTTTGTATTTTGTAAGTCTTAATTTTAAGACCATGAGGAGAGAGATTCATTCCTCTATTATAAGTAGTATATATATCAATTACATATAATCTTCAGATTCCAGTTTCTTCGAAAGAAATACCTCACAAAAGTTCTTTTTGGAAGAAATCAAATGCTTTATAAAGCCGTTCTTCTTAGTTATTAAGACTACCCGTAGTGTGTCGGTCGATACCAACTTAGACGCATCTTCCCCATTACGGCATGTTGGTCCAGCACGTCTTATACAAAAAAAGAAGTCGGTCGAAATAAGGAGCGACTTGTGTGACATGTTTGTGTGTGGGTGTTTATTTAATTTATTTTTTGGGATTTTTTTTTAGTGTCTTCGGCCGTCCCATTACATTAAATTGGTCATTAATTGTTGTAGAGAGAGAAAACTGACGTGAAAATGATGTTCTCGGCCATGAAGTAGGTTACATGTAGCCTAACTTGGTGGATTTTGTGGGGTAGCTGTCAAAAACCGTTGTGTATTTATCAAAGTTTGGGTTGTCCCACATTGGCTAGAGATAAAATCAAAGTTGGTTTTTAATGATCATTACAATTCGCGTCTACAAATCTAATGCATCAAAAGCCTTGTTACGTAGCAGTGAAAAAGCGATAAAAAACAAAGTCTTTAAGGCAATGACTTTTTGTCTTTTACAAGGCATCATAGGCTTTTAAGTTTTATTAAACAAAATCAAAAACTTTATAAGGTCGTTATTCTTTATTTGTTCAACAAGAAATCAAAATTGTATATAGTCATTTTTCTTGATCACAAAAAGCTTTTGTTCAAGCACTCTATAGAAGATGCTATTAGTACTTAGTATATGTGATTGTTAACACTCGATCACAAACATCTAGCATCTCAAAATTACACTAAAGACGATAAAAGTGTAAATTAGAGAGCGTTTCTTCGTTATAAATCAACCAAGGCTATTGACAAATTGCAAAGTGACGCTTTGAAATCGATTGTGATGATTGAGACCAAAGCTTTTGAACAAGTATTAAAACGTGAACAATTTTTAACACAATCTTAAACAAGAAAAGAAAAACATGTATGTTAAAACCTTAAATCCGTTGAAACGTATTAGTTGCGGTAGCAGGAGTACATTCACTCCCACAATGTCAAGCATTTTGAGGCTAAATGGCTAAGAGTTTATGTTGTGTACAATTATTTGTGTACCTTTCCATAACTCTTTGTATTATATCATTTGTTAAGTTTCACGTTTTAATTGATAGGAAGATTCTAAAGCTCTTTGTATTATATTGTGGTCTCATATGACAAAATTTGTGTTTTGATTTTGTTTGATATTGGTTAGGGATAAAATTGAAAGCTGGTATGATTATAAAACTGGAAATAAACACTTTGAAATTTAAAGAAGGCAAATTGGTTGAGATAATAATGATGAAATAATTGACTTCAAAAGTCAAAATGAGTGGAACATGCAATTTTAGTTATATTGTTTTACCATGTTCAAGTTGAATGGTATTGTGCATATGGGGACCCAAACATTGTTTTATAAATGAAACTAGCTAAAAGACCCGTGAAATTCACGGGTATTTTAAAGAAACGTTCAAAGAATCATGACAATGCGTATTACGAATTTAGAGATAAATAAGAACCACATTTTGAAAAGCAAACATAAAATACAAAGTTGCTAATAATGAAACATATCATATATAAAACATGGTTGTCAAATAACCGAAAAAGAACATAACAATCTTCAATTATTTGTTTCTCGTAACATGATGACCACATAGATGTGTGACATCTTAGATTATGTAACACTTCTTTGTAGACAACGTTAATCATATCTTTCTCCAAAATTGACTCAACTTAAACATTCTTAAACCATTGTCTCTTCTTTTACTTCCAGCTATATTATTATTATCGTTTGAATCGCAACTCAAGTTTTATTACGAACCGATTTTATAACCATAATATTTAAGAATAAATAATTATTACAAATTTATATATGTAGCAAATTTAGTTACTAATGAAAGACGACCTCTCTTGGGGACTCCTACGAAACGAAATTGTTTTACTTTATTTGTGATTTACAAAGCTAAAGTTACAAAACTACGCATGGCGTTTGGTCTGTAATATATTTTGAAAAAATTGTAATTTGAATAAATTGTAATTTAAAGAGTTGTAATGTGTTGAAATTGTAAATGATGTATTATGTCACTGTGTTTGGTTGGATCTCAACGTAATGTAATTAAAAAAATTAGAATTATTTTTTAATAATAATAAATAATAATTAATAATAATATGATAATAAAAGTAATAGTCGCAATAATAGTAATAATATTATTAATAAAAATAATAATAATAATTACTAATAATAATATTAATAATAAATAATAAATTATTATTATTATTATTATTATTATTATTATTATTATTATTATTATACTATTTATATTATAATAATAATAATAAATTGTAATAATAATAGTAATATTTATTATTATTATTATTATTCGAATGACAACGTAATTCAAAAATTTTCTTTCAACTTAGGTAATCAATTCCTCCTTTGATATAATTGTAATGATCAATTACAATTACAACAATTTATGTAATGTAATTTAAATTACAATTTCCTTCATTCTATAAACCAAACAAATTCACGTAATATAATCGAACTACAATTACATCCAATTACCTCATATTACAATGATCCGGCGCCTACATATTTTGCAAATATCCTATGCACTACTTTAATCACAAAGCCAAAGCTACAAAAGTACTACTTGATTACTACATCCTCGAGAATGTTGTAATGCGTTAATACATCGTGTTCTCTTTTTTAACCCTTGCATACACATACAAAAATTGACGTAACTATAGTAGCCTCTATGCGATATGTAATGTCCGTATTAAAATTAATGCTCCATGAAATAAAGTTTGTAAAATCATTTCCGAGACATTCAACATGAAATATAATATTTAATTATGAGATTTTTAAAAACTTTAAATATTGTTTTACTCTTTGGGATTTACAAAGTTAAAGGCATAAATTATTCCTTTTGAAAATATCTTGCACACAATTTGATTGCAATAGAAATGTTTTTTAACTTCGGACATATTTTATCTTCATTTATTACTCCTTCCATTCCAGAATAATTGTCGCCCGACAAAAAATACACTGTTTAAGAAAGCATAAGTATTCTGCTTTTCTCTCTTACTTTACAAAATCGCTTTTACCCTTAACTAATTAATTTATCTCTTTTTAAAGTTTGTAATATTAGGGTCCGTTTGGTTTGTAGAAAGGTTTGGAATTAAATTTGAATTCGTATAGAATGAAAGAAAATGGAATAAAAGAAAATAATATTATTTAATTATAAATTATTATTTTATTCAATAAGTGGGGCCATTATATTATTTATTTAGAATTTAAAATTTTTAATGTGTGTTGTGAGATTCACATTAAGTATCATTTTTCAAAACCCACATCCTCCATCTGGATTCACTTTTTTTATGTTGGGCTCACATTTGATTCTAAAAGAAGTGCACCAAATAATTATAAATGGGAGTCAAAGCATTCCTTCAATCCAAATCATGCATACCAAACGGCTCCAATTTCAATCAAGGTTAATACGGTAAACTAATTCAAACATCCCTATCAACTTTCAGTATTAGACAATTAAATTAGGACATCAAAAAAAGTAAACAATTAATTTAAGATAAATGGAGTATCAATTATAAAAAAATATTAACAATTCATTTCATATTAATGATTTAACCCCTTTAACTTCTTAGAATCTTTTACTTATGTATTCAACTTTTTGTAAATATATTTATTTTACCCATGTTATTACCAAAAATTTAACGTTCTAATTTTTTTTCCTCAACTTTTTATTTTGTAATTTTTTATGTTACTTGAAAGCATTATAGCCAAAGTCGCGAATTCAAATTACGATGTCTTGTGTTTAAAAAAAGTAATTCACATACACATTTTTAAGCTAATGGGAACTATCACGTCTCAACGCATGGGCAACGAAAATCCTTGTTCCATATCAGTTCTTTAGACTACTCATTCAGAACATCACTTCACCTTCCACCTCAGCGTCACATCAACGTTCTCTTTCTTTTCACACCCTCTCAATTTTCACTCCCAATGATTCACACCACTTCACCTTTCAACACATTTTTTTTATTTATTAAAATACCTCATTAAATAGCTCATACACATTCACAAACTAAAAACAAATATTAAAAACATTTGAGGGGACCTACTTGGCACGAATTCATATAAGGTGAAGGTTTCACCTTTCATTTTGTGTTGCCGCCGTGAGCCCCCAAAAAAATCCCAACCATCATGTCGCTTGCTACTCTTTTTGCCGCTCTTTGCTACTCTCCCACTGTGAGCGGTCTAAAAAAATCCATATAACTTCTTTCAATAGTTATTTCGAAACTAAACGTGCAATTACATGGATTTATCCATATTCGCAAACGCATTTATTTTAATTACCCATAAAAATGATTTTCGGTAGGAAATGGAAGGGTTTTAAGAGGTTAACATATTTAAATGCAGTTTGAAAAACGATTTTTTGGAAGGACATAAACCGAGAACTGGACCATCGTCACTTTGTCGGTTTTGGTTTTGTATCGGTTGGTTAGGGTCAGTTTGGTTTAGATGCTTGTTTTTTTTGGTTTTCGCCTGAACCGAAACCGAAAAACATACATGTATAAAACCGAATCGCCAAGGGATCGGTTAGACCAGTTCATTTTGGTTTTTTAGATTGGGTTTTTCTCAACCCTCATTTAGTAATACTTATCTATTTAATTAACTAATTTACCCATAGGATATAGTTCGATTAAAGATTAGATTTTGTTTCTTACGATTAATCTAGGCATGAGTATGTAAATGTTGAACGACATTGAGACTTAAATACGCTTTTGAGTTATTTTTTACCAATAGATCATTAAAGTGGCAAGACTACCATAAAGAATACCTACAAATTGAAAAACAACTCATTAAGACACATAAAAAACTGGAAAACAACACATGAAGTGCATTTGTTCATTCCTTTCTTCATCATCAGCAATACTTCAAGGATCCACTTTTATTGGCAACACTCGCCTTCAGATAAGAATTGAACCACATTGGTTATTACGCACTCCTTTGAGAACATGAATACCTCCTGTCACAAAATAAAAAAACTCAAATAGATTAAAATCACCATATCAAATATGAATATCCATATGAGAAACACACGACATCTTTTTAATACATTTATTTACTTTGGATGCTTTTTCAAATGATCTAACCATTATAGATGGAACATAACCAATGAAAACATAAATACTTTTTTGTTTATCAAAAAAAAAAAAAAAAAAACATAAATATTTTTTCTTTGTTTAATCTCTTACAAAGCATACAAACACCAAGGCGAAAATAAACTTGTACCGTATGACTCAAGAGATATATGAAAACATTATTAGTGGGTTACATATAACAATGGTGTATCCATGTATATTATAAGGCATAATTTCTCTCGTATATGATTTTGGAATTTCGAGTTGATCACAATTAAGGAAATGATTAATTTTACATCATTGTGAAACAAATCATGTGTGACACATACTACCCGAAATTTAAACCAAGATTTGTGGCTATTGAATAAAATTGATTTGATCTTAATATTAAGTCATAAATATTTTTGAAGTTGGAATGAATTGCGAGTCACTTTTTTAAACATTATGAGTGCCTATCTATTTAACACACGTATAAATTGATTCTTTCCAAAATTACGAAGTAGTGTTTGACTTAATTATTATAGCGTATGTAAATCTAAATGAGTTGTAACCTTCTGCTATACATATTCGTGTTTTTACTTTTTTGAAAGTGAGTTTTTTTTTGAGTATATCTTTAACATAAGAATAACAACTTAAATCCTAATTCAAAAACCTGAAATGCCACATGGCAAAAGGAGAGTTAAAGTTATTTTTAGAAAAAATTAATTAAGAGTTATGACAAAAACTGTGTTTTATTAAATAAAATAGACTAGCTAAAAGACCCGTGAAATTCACGGGTATTTTAAAGAAACGTTCAAAGAATCATGACAATGCGTATTACGAATTTAGAGATAAATAAGAACCACATTTTGAAAAGCAAACATAAAATACAAAGTTGCTAATAATGAAACATATCATATATAAAACATGGTTGTCAAATAACCGAAAAAGAACATAACAATCTTCAATTATTTGTTTCTCGTAACATGATACAGCCACATATAGATGTGTGTGACATCTTAGATTGCGTAGCACTTCTTTGTAGACAACGTTAATCATATCTTTCTCCAAAATTGACTCAACTTAAACATTCTTAAACCATTGTCTCTTCTTTTACTTCCAGTTATATTATTATTATCGTTTGAATCGCAACTCAAGTTTTATTACGAACTGATTTTATAACCATAATATTTAAGAATAAATAATTATTACAAATTTATATATGTAGCAAATTTAGTTACTAATGAAAGACGACCTCTGCTGGGGACTCCTACGAAACGAAATTGTTTTACTTTATTTGTGATTTACAAAGCTAAAGTTACAAAACTACGCGGGCGTTTGGTTCGTAATATATTTTGAAAAAAATTGTAATTTGAATAAATTGTAATTTAAAGAGTTGTAATGTGTTGAAATTGTAAATGATGTATTATGTCACTGTGTTTGGTTGGATCTCAACGTAATGTAATTAAAAAAATTAGAATTATTTTTTAATAATAATAAATAATAATTAATAATAATATGATAATAAAAGTAATAGTCGTAATAATAGTAATAATATTATTAATAAAAAAATAATAATAATTATTAATAATAATATTAATAATAAATAATAAATTATTATTATTATTATTATTATTATTATTATTATTATTATACTATTTATATTATAATAATAATAATAAATTGTAATAATAATAGTAATATTTATTATTATTATTATTACGAATGACAACGTAATTCAAAAATTTTCTTTCAACTTCTTAGGTAATCTGAATTCCCTCCTTTGATATAATTGTAATGACTGAATTACAATTACAACAATTTATGTAATGTAATTTAAATTACAATTTCCTTCATTCTGCAAACCAAACAGTCTACGTAATATAATCGAACTACAATTACATCCAATTACCTCATATTACAGCGATCCAGACGCCCTACATATTTTGCAAATATCCTATGCACTACTTTAATCACAAAGCCAAAGCTACAAAAGTACTACTTGATTACTACATCCTCGAGAATGTTGTAATGCGTTAATACATCGTGTTCTCTTTTTTAACCCTTGCATACACATACAAAAATTGACGTAACTATAGTAGCCTCTATGCGATATGTAATGTCCGTATTAAAATTAATGCTCCATGAAATAAAGTTTGTAAAATCATTTCCGAGACATTCAACATGAAATATAATATTTAATTATGAGATTTTTAAAAACTTTAAATATTGTTTTACTCTTTGGGATTTACAAAGTTAAAGGCATAAATTATTCCTTTTGAAAATATCTTGCACACAATTTGATTGCAATAGAAATGTTTTTTAACTTCAGACATATTTTATCTTCATTTATTACTCCTTCCATTCCAGAATAATTGTCGCCCGACAAAAAATACACAGTTTAAGAAAGCATAAGTATTACTGCTTTCTCTCTCTTACTTTTACAAAATCAGTTTTACCCTTAACTAATTAATTTATCTCTTTTTTAAAGTTTGTAATATTAGGGTCCGTTTGGTTTGTAGAAAGGTTTGGAATTAAATTTGAATTCGGTATAGAATGAAAGAAAATGGAATAAAAGAAAATAATATTATTTAATTATAAATTATTATTTTATTCAATAAGTGGGGCCATTATATTATTTATTTAGAATTTAAAATTTTTAATGTGTGTTGTGAGATTCACATTAAGTATCATTTTTCAAAACCCACATCCTCCATCTGGATTCACTTTTTTTATGTTGGGCTCACATTTGATTCTAAAAGAAGTGCACCAAATAATTATAAATGGGAGTCAAAGCATTCCTTCAATCCAAATCATGCATACCAAACGGCTCCAATTTCAATCAAGGTTAATACGGTAAACTAATTCAAACATCCCTATCAACTTTCAGTATTAGACAATTAAATTAGGACATCAAAAAAAGTAAACAATTAATTTAAGATAAATGGAGTATCAATTATAAAAAAATATTAACAATTCATTTCATATTAATGATTTAACCCCTTTAACTTCTTAGAATCTTTTACTTATGTATTCAACTTTTTGTAAATATATTTATTTTACCCATGTTATTACCAAAAATTTAACGTTCTAATTTTTTTTCCTCAACTTTTTATTTTGTAATTTTTTATGTTACTTGAAAGCATTATAGCCAAAGTCGCGAATTCAAATTACGATGTCTTGTGTTTAAAAAAGTAATTCACATACATTTTTAAGCTAATGGGAACTATCACGCCTCAACGCATGGGCAACGAAAATCCTTGTTCCATATCAGTTCTTTAGACTACTCATTCAGAACATCACTTCACCTTCCACCTCAGCGTCACATCAACGTTCTCTTTCTTTTCACACCCTCTCAATTTTCACTCCCAATGATTCACACCACTTCACCTTTCAACACATTTTTTTTATTTATTAAAATACCTCATTAAATAGCTCATACACATTCACAAACTAAAAACAAATATTAAAAACATTTGAGGGGACCTACTTGGCACGAATTCATATAAGGTGAAGGTTTCACCTTTCATTTTGTGTTGCCGTGAGCCCCCCAAAAAAATCCCAACCATCATGTCGCCTACTCTTTTTGCCGCTCTTTGCTACTCTCCCATCGTGGCGGTCTAAAAATCCATATAACTTCTTTCAATAGTTATTTCGAAACTAAACGTGCAATTACATGGATTTATCCATATTCGCAAACGCATTTATTTTAATTACCCATAAAAATGATTTTCGGTAGGAAATGGAAGGGTTTTAAGAGGTTAACATATTTAAATGCAGTTTGAAAAACGATTTTTTGGAAGGACATAAACCGAGAACTGGACCATCGTCACTTTGTCGGTTTTGGTTTTGTATCGGTTGGTTAGGGTCAGTTTGGTTTAGATGCTTGTTTTTTGGTTTCGCTGAACCGAAACCGAAAAACATACATGTATAAAACCGAATCGCCAAGGATCGTTAGACCAGCTTCATTTTGGTTTTTAGATTGGGTTTTCTCAACCTCATTTAGTAATACTTATCTATTTAATTAACTAATTTACCCATAGGATATAGTTCGATTAAAGATTAGATTTTGTTTCTTACGATTAATCTAGGCATGAGTATGTAAATGTTGAACGACATTGAGACTTAAATACGCTTTTGAGTTATTTTTTACCAATAGATCATTAAAGTGGCAAGACTACCATAAAGAATACCTACAAATTGAAAAACAACTCATTAAGACACATAAAAAACTGGAAAACAACACATGAAGTGCATTTGTTCATTCCTTTCTTCATCATCAGCAATACTTCAAGGATCCACTTTTATTGGCAACACTCGCCTTCAGATAAGAATTGAACCACATTGGTTATTACGCACTCCTTTGAGAACATGAATACCTCCTGTCACAAAATAAAAAAACTCAAATAGATTAAAATCACCATATCAAATATGAATATCCATATGAGAAACACACGACATCTTTTTAATACATTTATTTACTTTGGATGCTTTTTCAAATGATCTAACCATTATAGATGGAACATAACCAATGAAAACATAAATACTTTTTGTTTATCAAAAAAAAAAAAAAACATAAATATTTTTTCTTTGTTTAATCTCTTACAAAGCATACAAACACCAAAGCGAAAATAAACTTGTACCGTATGACTCAAGAGATATATGAAAACATTATTAGTGGGTTACATATAACAATGGTGTATCCATGTATATTATAAGGCATAATTTCTCTCAGATATGATTTTGGAATTTCGAGTTGATCACAATTAAGGAAATGATTAATTTTACATCATTGTGAAACAAATCATGTGACACATACTACCCGAAATTTAAACCAAGATTTGTGGCTATTGAATAAAATTGATTTGATCTTAATATTAAGTCATAAATATTTTGAAGTTGGAATGAATTGCAGTCACTTTTTAAACATTATGAGTGCCTATCTATTTAACACACGATAAATTGATTCTTTCCAAAATTACTAAGTAGTGTTTGACTTAATTATTATAGCGTATGTAAATCTAAATGAGTTGTAACCTTCTGCTATACATATTCGTGTTTTTACTTTTTTGAAAGTGAGTTTTTTTTTGAGTATATCTTTAACATAAGAATAACAACTTAAATCCTAATTCAAAAACCTGAAATGCCACATGGCAAAAGGAGAGTTAAAGTTATTTTTAGAAAAAATTAATTAAGAGTTATGACAAAAACCGTGTTTTATTAAATAAAATAGATATCTAAACTCTTCTAAAATGACCATCTATGTTGAGAAAAGTGACACCGGATCAAGCAAACCCACAACTAAAATATGAAATATAATAAAAGATGACACACGGATATAACGTGGAAAACCCCAATAGGGTAAAACCACGGCAAGGAAAGATACGTTTCACTATGATGAAAACTAGAGTTACACCTTCTTCTAATTACAAGGATAAAACTAACTTATATCTCTTGTATTAGGAGATATTACAAACTCTCTAATTAACTCACAAGTACTACTAGGAGAAAGAAAGAAACCAAGAACACTATGTGTTTGCTTTGGAATGGGATGGATGCAAATGATGCATGTATCATCGCCTTTATAGCATCAAATTGAAACATTGACATCATTGATGACTCAATGCCCAAGTTTAGTCCACTTGCAAGATTGCAATATTCCCATGATACAATGTATCCTATAACAATCTCCCACTTGAAGATTAGATTGAAGCTCAATCAATCTTCACACCGCTATCCTTCCTTGCACTTCCATGTTGCTTACGCTTCGCTAGGCCGCATGAGGATCGGCACCATATAAACTTGTCACGCTTGATTGCTTTAGTCGATAATCCGCCACGTTATCATCAAGATGAATTTTCTGATATCCACGGTTCCTTCTTCCACTTTCTCACGAACGAAGTGATATCGAACTCAGATATGCTTTGTCTTTGAATGAAATGCTGGATTCCTTGCCGATACAAGGCGCCCGATTGTCACAAAATAGAGTAATTTCTCTTGTTCGCGCCCGAGCTCTTCCAACAACATCTTCAACCATACCGCTTTTATCGGCTCGAGCAAATGCAACATATTCTCGCCTGTTGTTGACATAGCGACAACCGATCGCAGCTTTGAAACCCACCATCGCTCCGCCGTAAAGTGTAAACACATACCCGTGGTTGATTTACTCGCCAAGATCACCGCATAATCGTAATCAACATATCCTCGACAATTAAACCCGATTCCCCATAACATAATGCAACATCCGAGGTTCCTTTAAGATATCTAAAGATCCTCTTCACAGCCTTCCCAATGCTCTCTACCGTGTTCCGCCATGTACCGACTCACTACTCCCATCGCATGTGCAATGTCCGGTCTTGTACAAATCATCGCGAACATTAAACTTCCCACCGCCGATGCATACGGTACTCGAGACATCTCCATCCTCTCTTCTTCACCGCTAGGACTCATCTTGAGGATAACTTGACATTAGTAGGAACGGGTTGATATTGGCTTACAATCTTGCATATTGAACCTTTGCAAGATTTTCTTCACATAATTTTTCCGTGAAAGCCAAACTTTCCTACTAACTCTATCTCGGTGAATTTGCATCCCTAGAATCTTGTTCATGGGTCCAAGGTCTTTCATCTCGAATTCCCTAGCGAGTTGTGCCTTTAGCCATCGACACGATCTTTGTTGGGGCTCGCAACCAACATGTCGTCAACATATAACAACAAGATGACAAAATCATTGTCTCCAAACCTCTTGTAATATGCACAAGGGTCTCATGTAGTCCGTTATATCCAAGGCCAATGATGAAAGAATCAAATCTCTTGTACCAACACCATGGCTACCGCTTTAAACCGCATGTAGATTTGTTTAACCTCGCAAACCAAGTTCTCTTTTCCTTTTGTTTAAAACCTTCGTTGGAGCATGTAAATTTCTTCCTCAAGATTTCCATGAAGAAATGCGCTTTCACATCTAGTCGCTTCTAGATGTAAATCATACGTAGCACACATTGCCGTAACTACTCGAACAATTGTCATTCGAACCATGTGGGAAAATATTTCATTGAAGTCGACTCTCTTTCTCGAGCATATCCTTTGACTACCAATCTTGCACGATACCTCTCCACCGGTCATCACCGCTCCTCTTGATCTTATACACCCATTTGTTTCAATAGGTTTTCACCGCCGGTAGTGGCATTAGTTCCCACGTTTTATTCTTATGAAGAGCTTCAATTTCTTCTTGCATTGCTTCCATCCGTAACGAAGCATCCGAATTATTCAAGCTTCTTGAAGAGTTGATGGCTCTCCTTCCTCTCGTAAGAAGACAAGATGCAACATTGCCCTCCATAACATAATCCGAAAGTGCCACACCGGGCGCTTTCACGATTAAGAGTACGAGTCGTTGGAGCTTGAGACTCGGTCGTCTCATTCACCTCGTGTTGTGGTACGGCTTCGTAAGAATCATTCGATCGAAATTGCTTTTCCATCCGTATTGATGTAGTTTCTCTTGTAGTGCTATCACCTTCTTCAATCTCTTGACTTTTGTCTTCCATAAAGACAACATCTCACGACGACTACTTTGTGGGCAAGGGGTCCCACAAGCGATACCCTTTACTCCACAGCATACCCCAAGAACAAACATTTTTCGGATTTCGGATCCACTTTGTAGTTTCTTGAGAATTGTACATCACGCATACGTGACTTCCAAATATATGAAGGTCTGAATAGTTGACCGGCTTTCCCGTCCACATCTCCATCGGTGTCTTCAACTCAACTGCAGTTGAAGGTGACCGATTTATCACATAACAGGCGGTATTGACTGCTTCTGCCCAGAACGATTTTTCCAAGCTTGCAGTTGCCAACATTGCTCTTGCTCTTTCTAACAAGGTTCTGTTCATCCGCTCTGCCACTCCATTCTGTTGAGGAGTGTATGCTGTAGTGAATCGCTTTTGATTCCTTCTGCTCGCAAAAGTATCAAATTCATCACCCAGTATTCACCTCCATTATCTCGTCCTCAAACACTTGATCTTCTTTCCGTAATCAAGTTCAACCCCGCTTTGTAAACTTTGAAAACTTCAAACACATCGACTTCTTCTTGATTGGGTACACCCAACATCTCCTGGAATAGTCATCAATGAAGGATACAAAATACTTTGCTACTCCCAGGGATAGAACCGGTGCCTGCCACACATCAGAGTGAACCAATTCTAGAATATAGACACTTCTAGAATTTGATGTCTTGAATTTTAGGCGATGTTGCTTGCTGATAACACAATGCTCACAAAAAGGTAAAGAAACCTTTGTGAGGCCAGGAATTAACTTCCTTTCAACAAGAATCTTCATTCCTTGTTCTGACATATGTCCAAGCTTCTGATGCCATGTTATTGCAACTCTATGACTTGAACTATGTGAAGCAACAGATGCTTCCGCCTCCTCCATTACCTCTCCTTTCAGTTGGTATAAGTTTGCAGCCACCTTTTCACCTTTCATAAGTACAAGCGCGCCTTTTATAACTTTCATGATCTTGTTTTGTATTTCAACCTTACAACCAAGATCATCCAATTGTCCCAGAGACAATAGATTCTTTCTCAGGCCCTCCACGTGTCGCACATCCCGAATAGTACGAACTGTACCATCATGCACCTTCACCATGATATTTCCAATTCCAATGATCTTTAGTTCATGATCATTGCAATCAGATACGATCCGCCTCCGAGATAGGTTTATATTGATGAAACCATTTCTTCTTGCGGTCATATGAAAAGTAGCTCCGTGATCGAACAACCATACATCTCGCAAATCTTTTCCCGCCTTCATTTGCAACCGCCGCTTCACAACACGTAGCTGCTACCATCTTTCAAGTGCTTGCGAAATTTCCCGAGGATTAGAGGTATTTAAACCCCGACAATCTTTCTTAAAGTGACCCGCTTGCCACATTTGTAGCATTTAAAACTCTTCTTCCTTCCTGCTCTAGATTTACCATGATTGTGACTCCCATCGGAGCCAGTTCCATTGACCTCCTCTCGTCACCACCAAAGCCTCCACTGCCTTGAATCGGTCTGTCTGTCTCCCTATTGTTACGCCTATTTTCTTCTTCCGTAATAGCGGCCGCAACATCATCGAAGACTAGATAGTCGAAAGAACATTATCGTTGTTGATTATGAGTTGGTCATATGAGTCGTAAACTTTGAAGTAGAATTTCAAAGACGTTTGTGGCTCTATTTTACAACTCAAAGATGTGAGTTGAGAAAATAAAGTATTCAGTTATTAACGTGCTCACCATCAAGTAGATTCCGCATGCGAAGAGCATAAAGTTTCCTCTTAAGGAAAATTTTATTGTGGAGCGATCTTGCCTCGCATAATCGAGCAAGATGATCCCAAATCTCCTTTGCACTTTTCTTCTCCTCTATGCTTGACAAAACTCCATCCGCTAATCCCGTATGAAGATTTGCAATAGCATTTCCGTCCATCTCGTCCCATTTACTGTCATCCGTGACCTCAGCTGGCCTTTCGTCAATGGCCGCTAAACATTTATCCTTTCGAAGGATAGCCTTCATCTTTAATTTCCACAACGAGAAATTATTCCCATTGAATTTTTCGATTTCAAATTTCGCCGCCATTGCTACAATCACAATCTACTTTTCGACAAAACTATTATTTGTTAATAATAGTAACGAACACCTTTTGAGTGAGTATAATTTTATTTATCTTTTGATGTGGAGGGTCCACTAATTAGTGGCAACCACAGAGCATACGATAAATAATTATACACACACCCAACCTTAGCTCTGATACCACTTGTTGAGAAAAGTGACACCGGACTGAAGCAAACCCACAACTAAAATATGAAATATAATAAAAGATGACACACGGATATAACGTGGAAAACCCCAATAGGGTAAAAACCACGGGCAAGGAAAGATACGTTTCACTATGATGAAAACTAGAGTTACACCTTCTCTAATTACAAGGATAAACACTTATATCTCTTGTATTAGGAGATATTACAAACTCTCTAAATTAAACTACAAGTACTACTAGGAGAAAGAAGAGACCAAGAACACTTTGTGTTTGCTTTGGAATGGGATGCAATCGCTTGAGCGGTGCAACATATTCTCGCCTGTTGACATAGCGACAACCGACCGCAGCTTTGAAACCCACCATCGTTCCGCCAGAAAGAGTAAACGACACCGTGGTTGATTTACTCCGTCAAGATCACCGCATAATCGTAATCAACATATCCCGACAATTAAACCCGATTCCCCATAACATAATGCAACATCCGAGGTTCCTTTAAGATATCTAAAGATCCTCTTCATGCTTCCCAATGCTCTCTACCAGTTCCGCCATGTACCGACTCACTACTCCCACCGCATGTGCAATGTCCGGTCTTGTACAAATCATCGCGAACATTAAACTTCCCACCGCCGATGCATACGGTACCGAGACATCTCCATCCTCTCTTCTTCACCGCTAGGACTCATCTTGAGGATAACTTGACGTTAGTAGGAAACGGGTTGATATTGGCTTACAATCTTGCATATTGAACCTTTGCAAGATTTTCTTCACATAATTTTTCCGTGAAAGCCAAACTTTCCTACTAACTCTATCTCGTGAATTTGCATCCCTAGAATCTTGTTTATGGGTCCAAGGTCTTTCATCTCGAATTCCCTAGCGAGTCATGCCTTTAGTTTATCGACACGATCTTTGTTGGGGCCTCGCAACCAACATGTCGTCAACATATAACAACAAGATGACAAAATCATTGTCTCCAAACCTCTTGTAATATGCACAAGGGTCTCATGTAGTCTCGTTATATCCAAGGCCAATGATGAAAGAATCAAATCTCTTGTACCAACACCGCGACGCGCTTTAAACCGCATAGAGATTTGTTTAGCCTCAAACCAAGTTTCTTTTCCTTTTGTTTAAAACCTTCGGTTGGAGCATGTAAATTTCTTCCTCAAGATTTCCATGAAGAAATGCAGTTTTCACATCTAGCTGCTCTACATGTAAATCATACGTAGCACACATTGCCAGAACTACTCGAACAGTTGTCATTCGAACCACAGGGGAAAATATTTCATTGAAGTCGACTCCCTCTTTCTGAGCATATCCCTTTGACTACCAATCTTGCACGATACCTCTCCACCTGGTCATCACCAAGAAACTAGGTCATGTGTTAGTACTGATGTCCATGTTAATATCGAGTTTAAGAAGCTGTAAGTTTGACCTAATAGTCAATCAGTATGATGATACTACAGTATACATAAATGAGTGTCACATTAGACATAGTAATTGTCAAATTAATAAGCTATAAAAATAGAATAACTTTCTTTGAGAAACGGTGAATAAATAACAGGAAAAAATCATACAGAACTGGATGACTCCCATATGGCTCTTTTCAGTGCTGAAATTTGACTCCAAAGTTAGAATTTCACCATTAGCTATCTTGATAGAACCTGGCTCAGGATAGCATGTACACATTCCGGCAATATAACCAGTTTCACTGTTTCCTTCTTCATAGATAGCTTTTGATGATCAAATGCCGTCCATAACATATTCCGCCATCGTGCAGTGCACGACTACATCAAAACATCACATCTAGCTTTTTTTTTTTTTTTTTTTTTTTTTTTTTTGGGTAAAGGGATAACCCGGTAAAATAACATCACCACTAGTTTGAAACTCACACTGACTTTCTTGTGCTGATGAAGTCATTAGTAGCAACTCCAGAGTTAGATTGCACAACATCAAGCTCGATCTTTCGGATAATGGTTATATTGTGGACCAAGATAATGAAACGCCTCCAAATTTAGTTATAAAGGTATTGAATTTATATGCATTTTGATAGTAATATATTCTTCACATTCTCATAATAATAATAATAATAATAATAATAATAATAATATCTACTTCAATGTTTTCTTTGAAAAATTAGTGGGAAGTCATGAGAGTTTTGAAACTTTTTTGGGTATCCCACATCGGTGGAGTTTGTAACCAAAAGTGGCTATACATACTTGAGCATATACATTTGAATTGTTGAGTTCTATATGTGTTTATGTCTCTTTTATTGCGGAACCTTCCGGATTCACGTAATGGATATCGTGAAGGTTTCTTTATGAAAGAAACTAACACATTTAGATCTTATATTTTAAATTATTTTTGTTAACGACAACCATTTGATCACGATTAACTAAAAAAGATCTTTTAGTTCACGGTGCAAGAAACCGCAATCATGAATTCTAATAGAAGCTAAAACACATTTTGATCTTATGTTTGTAAATTATTTTTGTTAACGACAACCATTTGACCACGATTAACTAAAAAAGATCTTTTAGTTCACGGATTCACGTAATGGATATCGTGAAGGTTCCTTTATGAAAGAAACTAAAACATTTCGATCTTATATTTTAAATTATTTTTGTTAACGACAACCATTTGATCACGATTAACTAGAAAAGATCTTTTAGTTCACGGTGCAAGAAACCGCAATCATGAATTCTAATAGAAGCTAAAACACATTTTGATCTTATGTTTGTAAATTATTTTTGTTAACGACAACCATTTGACCACGATTAACTAAAAAAGATCTTTTAGTTCACGGTTCAAGAAACCGCAATCATGAATTCTCATAGAAGCTAAAACACATTTTGATCTTATATTTTAAAATTATTTTAAAATTATCTTTGTTGAGTTCTATATGTGTTTATGTCTCTTTAACAAGTGATCATTTATGGTTCAAGTAATTGGTATCACGAAGGGTTCTTTATGAAAGAAACTAACACATTTTGATTTTATAATTTTAAATTATTTTTGTTAACGACAACCATTTGACCACGATTAACTAAAAAATATCTTTTAGTTCACGGTTCAAGAAGCCGCAATCATGAATTCTCATAGAAGCTAAAACACATTTTGATCTTATATTTTTAAATTATCTTTGTTGAGTTCTATATGTTTTTATCTCTCTTTAACAAGTGACCCTTCATTGTTCAAGTAATTGATATCGCGAAGGGTTGTTTATTAAAGAAACTAACACATTCCGATCTTATTTTTGTAAATTATTTTTGTTAACGACAACCATCTGACCACAATTAACTAAAAAATATCTTTTAGTTTACGGTTCAAGAAACCGCAATCATGAATTCTCATAGAAGCTAAAACACTTTTTGATCTTATACTTTAAAATTATTTTAAATTATCTTTGTTAACAACAAATATTTGACACCATTTGAACTAAAATTAACTAAAAAAAAGTCTGTTATCAAACTCTAAGTTAATACCACAGCTTATTTACAAATTCGATTATACCCTGTCTATCCCATACAGGCATATGCGTTTCTCTATGATATTTTTGTTATCTACTTTGCATTTTTTTTTTGTTTCTATCATAAAATAGCAACTTACTTTTTTTAATGTCCCGTTTTCATTCGCAAATTTAAAATTATATGAGTAAATGTTACAAACTTTTACAAAGTGTTCAAAATGTGCAATTTAAACAAAATGATACGCATGTGCTCAAACAGTCAAATAGTCAAATAATGTAACAAATCAGGTAAAAGGAACATAATACTCTCATTACGTATTTATTATCAAACTAGCTTAGAGACCCGTTGACACCGGGTTATTTTTTAAAGAAATAGATAAATAAGATGATAATAAAAGTAATAACGTAAATTTGTTAAATTTAAAATATGTGTGAGTTACAATCGATTTACAACCATCACGTTGTCAATCTAAAATAGATTGACTCGAACATAAAATGATGTGTGATTTTAATGATCAATTGAGTTGCTAACAAACCTTGTAACATTAAAAATAATGAACCATAGTATAATATAACGTGATTACACCAATGATACATACATGATACAACATGAACCTTGTTCAAAGACCTTCAAGTACTTCTTTATACACGACATTTGTTGTGGTTTTGGAGAGATTACTATCCTGATCACAAACGACAACCTTCAAACCCCGCTTGCTTTTTACTCTTGATACAGCAACGTACAGTTGTCCATGTGTGAACACAGGACGGGGCAGTAAGTACCAACTTTAGAAAGCGATTGCCCTTGGCTTTTGTTGATTGTCATGGCAAAAGATACTGATATCGGATATTGTTTCCTGACAATCTTAAGAGGCAACGCTTATCTCGACGGATTAATCCTCAACCTTGAATAATCACCTTTTTCCGGGTTGGTTCCGTTAATGATCTGCGCTGAATAGAGGTTCTTGTTAATTTAAGTACTTGAAGTCTTGTACCATTACATAAACCATTTGATTGGTCTATGTTACTTAACAACATAATCGGCACTCCTCTCTAGTTGAATGCTTGGGCTGAGTAGAAATACGGGAAGCCGTGTTTTCACTTTTGGATTCATCATTGTCAGCAAACAGCCTAAAAATAATCAAAATAAGAAACCATTTGAACATCAAAACAGACGTACGGCATTTAAAGAAAGGTATATTCTATGTTCACCTCTTTCATCAAAGATTATTGCTAACATTCATCAGCATAATATCTATTTGTTATGGTTTATAATGCACAACTATTAGACATTAAAGTTAAAAGTCACAGCTGACATACATAGTTAAAAGCATAATCACATTTACATCTAATCTTAGCATGTGAGATCTTTGTAAGCATAACTTTCGGCTACCGGATACTATCACCCATCAACCCTCACCGATATTAACATCCACACAACTTCAAAAATGAATAAGATAATCTCATTTCAAACTATGTTTATATCCGTGTGATCAATGTGAGTCACCACTTCATAACGCAATATGATGTGAACATATTAAGTCTTATCATCTTCTTCCTTGATCCTCCGCATGATCTCTCTTTAGAAGCCTCCATATGCATATCCTTTGATTGTTTATCTTTAGCATACCGGTCAGAGACCTTCCCTGCTTGATTTCATACTATATTCATTAAAACCCTATAAATATAGAAAGAGAATCAAAAGAGAAAACAATGAAATATCGATTTAGTTGCCATAAGTTTCAAAAAACAACAATGTGTAATGCATTAAGTGCAATCGTTTTCCTTTTTGTAAAATTTCAAAGCTAAGCTCGTCTATCTGTTCTTTTTTCATCATACACAAGTCGAAGATGATATTTCATTAAATTCTCTTATTTTGTAAACTTGTCACTATGCAAAAATACTTTATATTTTTAAAAGCATATGCCCAATCAGATATTACGAATTTCTATAACAAAACAATTTATATTTATTTGGTAAGTAAGGAGACTAACCTTTTTTACATCTTCCTATAGGAGCCTTGAGACTGTGACCAAAATAGTTTTCTCCGTATTTATAAACCTTCACATCATCCCAACAACTATGCAAGTAATATATATCATTATGATATATGGTTTATATGATCATTATAACGAAAACACTGCAACTATTAAAAATAAGCTTAAATTCCAAATTCTTTTTGCAGTGCAAGGGTGTATAAACAAAAAATAAGAGCCATACTCATATTAGGCCAAGAGTTGACAAATTTAACATGAAATGAAGAACTACTAACAAGAGAAATATTTGTAAATAAATCCACAGGTACTTCTGTTAGACTACAGCGGCATTAGCGTGGTGTGCAACGGCGGAGGCGGCGGTGGTGTGCCAGGGAGCCATCCTCATAAAGTTATACTAATGTTCTTTGCGTTAATACTAAACCATTTGCAAACAAAAAATATGGGAATAGAAATATCAAAATTTGGGTATTATCTGGTTTGTGCATGGTCTTACATGTACACAATTGTCTCAAATAATGGCAAAATCAACCTATTCCAAATTTTATTTCTTAGTAGAGTGCATCGTACTATTTTACTACTTAAACCCTTGGCAAACTACTTGTGATCTAACATCTTAAAGCTACCCATATATTCTTTGACACTAATTTGCACATTTGTAAATGGTGAGATCAAGTAATATGTTGCATTGTTTAAAAGAGAAAGCATATAGATTATAATAAATTAAAATGGTAAGAATGTACTCAAATATACTTTTGTACTAAAGTAGCTTTTGAGTGTCCTGTTCTTGAGCTTTTGGTTTTGCAGCCCATCAGATATAGAGGAAAGCTTCTGAAGCGGAAGTTTATATCCTTCATATATAGGAAAATCACCAGCAAATAGAGATGATTGTGTTAGCACAAAAAGCAAAGAAGATTGGGAGGTAAAATGATTTATAGATTTCATATATTTTTCATCTTCAATATAGTTGAATCACTTCTAATACACAAAATGCTAATAACATTTGTAACTCCCAAAAATTGCATAAGATGAAATCATTTTAATATAATACGACCACTACAAATATATCATATTACACCATTTACCCCTACAACAACGATAAGATTCCCAAACAGTTTATTTTAAAGGAAATTCAAGTGGTTTCTTTCATGAGACAGAGAGGATGGACATAAGAATCTTCATAAATTGATAGTTTAAAACTTGAGAGAGTCAATTTACCGTTACTGTACTAACAAAACACAAGAGCAAAAGACCATCCAATTAACTTCCATGCCAACCACGAAAACATAAGGTTTCGAATAAAAAAACCCAACTTGGTGCAGGGTATGATACCAGTTTGGTGTGCATCATATAATGTGTATATAACAAAATAAACAATTAGCATTTAATTAGTAAAACAGAAAAATGTATTTTCAACTTGTACTCCTCAAACATGATGCAATAGAGTTATCTCTTTCAATTCTTTGTTATACAGTGAAAGGTATGATACTTTATAAGCTTTATCGTATTCAACATTTCATCAAACATTTTTGTGCATTTCATGAAACACCTATTTTGAATTAAAACTTTAATTGATGAAACCAAATTTGAATCACAACTAATGACAAAAAAGCCATACCAGTGTGTAAGCCAAAAGGATCATGAACCTGCAAAAATTAAATAAAAAGCTTATTAACTTGAAATAATAATTTCAAACGTATAAAAGAGAAACACATTTTTTTGCATCATATGACGAATAGTTCATTTTGAAACAATATATGATACTTTATCCATCTTTGATAATAACCTTTTTGCTTCTCCCCACAATAACCGCAACATTACATAACATGAATTGTGTTAAGAGTAAAATTAAAAGAAAACAATATCTTCTACATGTTGCAATAAAATAAAATAAAAGAGAAAAGAAAGAAGAAGAATCATTCATACAATGCAAATTAGTAAAACCACTTTTAAAAAATCAATAAACATACCTTTTCATCGATCGGTTGATCTACGATATTCTTAAACCACATGCACAAACTAATCCTATATAAGAATAGATTAAAACAAACAAAACAAAGGAATTATAATTGAATGAAAAAGCAAATTATTTACCAATTAGTAAAATCCCAATTCTTTTCTAGGGTTCATATAAAACACAATTAGATTGCAATATGGAACTAATAATTCAAACAATAAATATTATAATTAAATCGGTACTTACATAATCTACCATGAATCACTGGCACACTGATGTAACAAAAATAATGATTTTGAATTCGGGTGTTTTGAATTGGTGTTTTAATAATGGTGATTTTGAATTCGTTGTGCTATTGATTTGAAACTGATTTGTGAATTACATTAAATGTACTTGAATGATTAATAAATAAATGAGAAGGGTTCTACAAAATTGGTGCGGCAGAAGAGTTGTATTATGACTCCAAGGCTATGTTTGTCATACAAGATTACGAAGAGATTATGCTTATTTTTTCAAAAAATAAGCTACTTAAAAAATAATCTTTGTTTGACAGACATATCTTATAAGAGATTATTAAAAAAAAATAATCTTTCATAATCTCTGAAAATAAAAAGTTACTTCATGTAGCTTATAAAAATAATATCTTTTTATAATCTTTTAACAACAAAGACCAAAGATCAAGATCGAGATCGAACCTTGACACCGAGATCAAGACAATCTATTTTTGCCAAACATACCCTAAATATGGTATGACACGTATGAGCATTAAACGAATTTTTAATGTTTGGTGCTTAGAATGGCTTGTACAAAAGCTTATTTTATTAGATAAAATAGATGAAAAGCTTAGACTCAAATTAATTTTACAAAATCATTGTACTCGATGTAATCTACATAAATCCACTCTAAAGTGATCTAACTTTATTTTTGTTTTTCAAATTGTGTTCACATATCGAAGAAATAAGCTGCTCAATTTGCAATAGACTGGTATCGGTCTTCATTATGTTTTCTTCGCCGATAAGCGACTACAACAGCTGCAAACATTGCTAGTCCAAACACGAATTATCCCAAAACAAAACTGGTACTTTTAATTCTTCATGAGCTTGCTAACCAGATCAAAGAAATTTACAATAGATACATCAACCGCAAAACTAGATTTTGTACA
The DNA here is from genome assembly GCA_022545495.1 of Chrysanthemum lavandulifolium. NCBI lineage: Eukaryota > Viridiplantae > Streptophyta > Magnoliopsida > Asterales > Asteraceae > Chrysanthemum > Chrysanthemum lavandulifolium. The sequence continues at coordinate 253,245,174 of CM040244.1, read as the reverse complement.
CAAAGATAGCAAATAAAAGTTGCTCACAGAAAATACCATTTGACTACCATTGGTTTAAAGATGATAAGCACTCTTTAAGTTTTTATAAAGCCTTTGTAACACCATATCAATCTTATAATGATAATTATGGAAACTAAAAATGAACCTCTAAACGTATTGTACTCATCTATATTCTATAAGTTAATAGTCGAAAATGACAAGTTTGTTGACGAATATATCATGCATTGTACTCGACTACATATTGCCTTTCGCTATAAGCGAACTACAAAATAGTACACAACCATTAATAAGGCAGTTCTAATGTCCTAGTATGAAGTTTATACTTTATAAATTAATTTGATGATTCAAAAACTACTCGGGTGTGAATATTTGTTTTTATATGAGTTGGTTCATTACGTAATTTACATAACGTACACTTTTCTAATTAAGAGAATCAAAAAAGCCCAAGTGGAACTTTACCATGACCCTTGTATGATCGTAAAACTAAGGGAATATGTCACCTAATAGTAATCAAGTTTTATGAGTGTTCTAATTTGATTCTTCAAACTTTCTACTAATCACAAAAACCATCAAAGTTTCAAAAGTGTTTCATTCTTATGTAATTTTTTAAAATTACTATGCTTAAAGTATCAATTTATGCATTAACATGTCGTACATTAATTTTGAACACCCACCCCCTGAATTCAACTAATTTCAACCAACTTTATATACAACTCGTTAATGCATGACTAAACATAAACAATAACCACAAAATAATAACCAAGTTTGAGAAGTGTTCCATTTATGTCACTCTAACATAAAAATTACATAAGAATGGAACAATTTTGAAACTTTGATGGTTTTTATGGTTGATATGAAGTTTGAGGTTCCAAATTGGAACATATCTCAAACTTGATTACTATTTGATGATTTTCACCTTAAAACTAAAATAAAAACTTGGAATCTTAATGAAGAGAACCTTGATGGAAATCGTGAGAGTTTAGAAAGTTCATTGAGTATCCCACATTGGTGGAGTTTGTAACCAAAAGTGACTATATATACACGAGCATGTACATTCAAATTGTTTATTTCTAGATGTGTCTAAGTTCTGCAAACTCTTACTCGCAGGCTCAAAGTGTGACCTTGTGTAACTCAACGACATTTAGATAATTTTTTTTCCTAAGATTTAGCTGGTCATGGTAAAGAAACATAAAGGGTCTTCATTGCGACATTTTCAAATCTTCTTTTCATAGCACTATCCGAGTTTCTTCATGTTATCAACATTTTGGCTCTGTTTTTCACGGTTTTAGGTATAGTATCAAGCAATGATGTTTCATGGAATCATGGGTTCAAAGTTAAGAGGCGCATATTTCATTATTTCAATTTCGTCAACACAATTTGAAGTTTCATTCAAGGTTTTAGTAGGTTCAAGTGGTTTGTAATTTCAAGACTTTCCTCAAATGTATCATCGTTATGAGATCTTTTTGATCTCTTTATCAAACCTAGTAGTATGCAGAAGTTTATACTTTATAAATCGTACCGGTGATTCAAAAACTACTCAAGTGTGAATATATGCTTTTATAGGAGTTGGTTTCTTGTGCGAGCGAGAACATACGTGTACCCTCAATACACAGTGAAAGTTGAGTTGATTGCTTTTAACCCAGTATTAAAAAGATACAAGCATTTAAGAATCAATGAATCCGGTCGAACCACAAAGAATTGATTTTTTTTTACCTTATAAAGGATCCATGTATGGAGATAATGTAACCAAGTTTGTTTCGATATAAAGCAGCCAAGGAAAGATACATTATGTGAAGAGGTAAAGATGATTCACCTTTAAAACAACTAAGTGGAGAACCTGGTTTATAGTTTGTAGTCGTAAATTAGTCGTCTTATTTAAAGACAGGCTTAAAATTTCATCCACTGTGATGATAATCATTAGCAAAGTGTTTAGAGTACAAAAAAAAAAAAATGTATCTTAACATGTTATAGTTAGAGTACCTTCAAATCTAAGGATAAGGACTTAATCAATTCTATTGCAACATCGTATTATGGCACATTGGATTTCTTTGCTTTAAATAAGAACTAGAAAAGCCTGAGTGGAGTTCTACAATGTCCCTCATATGATTATAAAACTGGAAATAAACACTTGAAACTTAAAGAAGGAAAATTGGTTAAGATGGTGAGAATTTAGAAAGTTCTTTGAGTATCCCACATTGGTGGAATTTGTAACTAAAAGCTGCTATATATATAGAAGCATATACAAATTAATTTGTTTAGCTTTAAATATGTTTAAGTCAGGTGAAGTGCTACACTATGGTTCCTTCTTATAAATGGCTCGTCACCTCCTAAAATATATTTCGATCTTATATTTCTGTCTCGTTTCTCTTTCATGAAATGATAATTTTTGTCTCATTTCTCTTTTATGAAATGATAAACCATTAGTTTTTTCGATCTTATATTTTTGTTTCGTTTCTCTAGCTTTATGAAACGATAAATTACTAGTTTGCGCTTCAGGCTACAAAAAATATATTTCGATCTTATATTTTAAAACTGTTTTTGAGCTATCATTTGTACCTTCGGATTTTTGTTATTGTTAATAATATTTTATTTGTCCACCTTGTTTTACCCTTTGGTTTTAATCCATATCATCCTTTTTTTTTTAAAGGCAAATATTATTAACACACTGAAACGCCAAAAGGCAACAAACACCAAAAGGCTACAAGGAGGAGCCTTAAACAACTGTCAAAAACACCAAAGCAACAATATAAGAAGAAAGAAGAAACCTCGCTTACAAAGGCTCATTTAAGCTATAAGGCTATGAGACCCAATAATCCCAGTTTAGAGATGAACGAGCACTCATATTCTTAAGCCATAAGAGAGATAACATGTGCACCGATGAAAAAATTGTTGGTTTGTGGAAGTTGAAAACACGCCAAAACGATTAAGAGTGTGTGAGCCTATGGGGGGCACACACGATACACACAAGTGTACGTGTCGAACGTATTATAACTTGAATGAATACCCGATATATTATGCATGCGACTTGACCCGTTTTCATTAAACGACCCATGGATTGTCTATGGACTTGGGTAGGTTTAGTTTAAGTTTCCATGGGCCTAGAAGCTTACAAACGAGTGGGCAAGTGAGGGACATGGTTTTATTTGGGTCTTGAATTGTTGACCAAGTATTAACCCAAGAAAAGGGACGTTTTGTTTTAATATATAAACAGACACACCCTCATCTCATGATCGACATATTATATATCCCTAAACATCAACTCTAACTGATCCAGTTTTTACTCAATCGGGTTTGATTAGTTTGTTTAAGTTCTAAACTTGCGTCATAATTTGATCCAAGTGTTTAGAGCTTAGTTGGAGTTTTATTGCTGGTTCCTAGTTTACGAATAGCAGCAGAAAAGTGTTTGGATTTGTTTCTGGTCGTGACCTATTTCTCGGGCAGAAAACATGGAAGATATCGGATAACCTTTATCCAATATCGGGTATAAGTGAAACAGTCCGTTTGACTGTTTTGGTTCTCGGACAGGAAGGAGACGTGTTCTTGGGTGGTTTTCCTTGTTCGTGTTATATTCAAGTGGGTCAAAGGTTGATTGGTTTTATACGTTCTCGACTAGCTCATTATCGAACGTATATGGTTTTCGTGTTGTGTGTGATACTCGTAGAGGTGTCTAATTTAGATACTTGGGTTTCGTATTGGTTTTCTTGTTCGTTACACTTGCGTTCAATTGCTACGAAAGGTTAGTTTCATATTTTACCTTTTATTTATTATTGTTTATTATTTACGTGTTAACCTAATTGCGATTACTAGATCCATATCCGATGCGTACTCATATGCGTTAAATGGTTAACATAGTTCTTAAATCCCAAGTGGCATCACGAGCCATCTCGTTTTTGCGATTGTGGTTACACGTTTCTTTTAATAAACATGTTTAAAAGGCTGCATAGAACTAATTTAGTTATTCGTTTTATTTTTGTTTTGACAATTATATGCAATACTTGTCAATTATTAATTAAAAATAACAAGTCACACACAAATTATAATTAAATTGTTAATTAGAATTAATTTGTTAATTAGAATTAAATTTGTTAATTAGAATTAAAAGTTAATTAGAATTACTTGTTAATTAGAATTAAAAGTTAATTTAAATTAATTAATTGTTAATTATAATTATAATGATAATTAGAATTACATATTGTTTATTAAAATACATAAAATAGCGTAATTACTTGTTAATTGAGATTACCATGCTTTTTATGTGTTTTCCGGCCACAAGACCCACTCAATTGCTTTTGCGATGTATGGGGCGATCTAGGTATTGTATCCTAGTGACAGTCTTATGGTTCTCCATTTTGGGAAGACTCGCAAGAGAACTCGGAACAATATGTGCTTATATATTGATGTTTATGCTTATATGTTTGTGATTCCATTATATGCATTATTGTTACTTGCTTTGACACCTAATTATATGCAATATGGAATAATACATATCGTAACCATAACATTAATATGGGTCTTTATTTACACGCCTAAATATCATGCTCATTGTGACATGCTATTTGATTTGTGAAAAATCGTTTTTGTAAAATAAAGTGACCTAATATACTGAAACACGTTTTCAAGAATTAAAAACTAGACACTATGGACACTTGGGATGTACGACTCACCCACTAGAACAAACTAAAAAGGGGGTTTAAAAAGGTGCGCATAGTCACACCGAAAGGATGTCTAGGTTATTGTTTCAGCGCTTACCTGGTCCTCTGCCTCCTTGTGTGTTCGATTGGAGCTACCGTGAACCATGATGATGACTACAGTGTCATTACCAAAAGTTTTTAAAATTAGTGTTACAAAGTTGTTTTGCATGCTTCTTTGTACACGACTTTTACCACATTTATATGTGCATACCATATTGTTAATTTTAAGTCTATGTCGTCCAACTATGATCACGTGCATTTGGATTGACTTCTTTGGTCAGACCTAAGGGCCTTTCCAACCCATGGTAATTATTTTGCTTTGGTTAGACCTGTGGTTATTTTTACACGTTCATACTTGGTCGACTTATTTCGAGTTGGCTTGGTCAGACCTTGAACCCGAGGTATAATATGAGAACTAAACATGCTCATGACATTATAACTTGTTTACTAATGTCTTGATCGATCTCATAAATCTAAGAGTTGCATTATGCAATGCGCTCGTCGCAACACCTCTTGTCCTATTTTTTACGCCTTTGGTCGGACCTATGGTAATTAAGTGGGAGTGCAATATGGATCTTAGTCTTAATTAGTAATTAATTGGGTAGTTAATTCTTTTAGGAATGTAATTATCGAAAATACTATAATTGAACTTTTTATGTTCTGATTAATTGTGTTATTGCAACATAATTCGTAAACAAATTTGTTTTTCTTTGAAAGACGAACTTAGTCTCTTTTTCTAGTAACAAGAGTGAGACTTATACCTATCTTTTCTCCTTAGTTGACAAACTAAGATAGGATTACATATTGATAAACTCATTTATGATCTTTTCATTACCCTTTTGAGGTCTAGAGTTAATTGAAAGATAGAATATTTTGTGTAACTTAAAACATTGTGTTTAGAGCTACCAAAATATATAACATCCTGAACTTGTCACGATGTATGAGTTTAAACCGCAAAGAGTAAAGAAATTACTAGAATATTCGCTAGGTAATTTTCTTGGACTCTTATTATTCCTACAGTGCTAATTACCCTTGGGAATGGCATGAGCAAGCGCACTTGGCCTGGGCTTCGTTGGACAAAGCGGCTAAGAAGATGAAGAAATGGGCGGATGGAAAAATGAGACACGTTGAGTTCGAGGTCGGAGATCAAGTGATGGTGAAACTCTTGCCTCAACAATTCAAATCATTAAGGAAAGTGCATAAAGGCTTGATACGGAGGTATGAAGGCCCTTTCCCGGTGATTGGACATGTTGGAAAAGTTTCTTATCGACTTCAACTACCGCCCAAGTTGAAGATTCATCCGTCTTCCACGTTAGCCTTCTCGAGCCTTATCATAAGGACGAGGAAGACTGAACGAGGGTGTCAGCGGGCACCAACAGCGGTTGTTGCCGTGCGATTGAGAGGTTGAGAGATCTTGTCGAATCGTGCGATACGAAGACGAGGAGTACCAAGCTATAAGAGTACTTGATCGTGGCGTAATTTTCCGATAGTGAAGCAAGTTGGGAAGTCAAGACTTGTTGTGGCAATTTGCGGACAAGATCAAAAAGTATCATGAGGATGGCGCGACGAGGATCGTCGCGAGCTTAGGTGGGGAGGATGTCACGACCCACCTATCTTTTACAAGTATGTTCGGGATTTTGGATTATTCCACACTTCTCTTGGAAGGTCTTGGATAAGCTTGGAAGAGTTTAGAAGCCCATGGAAGATGATGATAATCTTGGAAGCTTTTAGAATAAGATGGAAGCTCTAGAAGCTTACTAGAAGCATATGGAAATCTCATAAGCTAGAAGCTTCCCAAAGAACCTTGTAGAAGCTTGTATAGAGTAATATAAATAGGTGTAGCCTCATTTGTAGATGGCATCCAACAAAGTTCACTTTTATTCTCTCTTGTAAAGTTCTAAGTAATACAAAGCATTTCCTTTCATTCCACTTGTTCCTTTCTTTGAAGCTTTCTTTCGTTGCATACATCGTTGAGTATTCGAGCAAGGTTGAGCTTAGTCGAGACTAAATGCCGCACGGAAGACCTTGTAGAGACAAGTCCGTGACATTTAGCTATAAAAACACATCTAACTATTGTACACTCATAGGACACCTTCTACTTTCATTTTGGCTTTTCAGTTTCATTTTTTTATTTGCCTTGCTTGAAAGAGACTATATTTTATCTATGACAACTTCAATCTTGACACATTTAGCTCGTTGCGAAATTCTCTTCCAAAAGTTACAGATCCTCACAAAACATTAGTTGTACATATGATGCATACACATGTATAATGATGTCCAAGTTAACGAAAAACTCATTTATGGTTTCTTTTATGCTGTGTTAGTTCCCAACAATTTCCTCAAGCAAATGATTGCATGAAAATCCATTATAGGTGTTTTTAATTGTTGTTTTCAAATGACTTCTTATAAACGTTAAATGTACGTTAAAATGACAAGTTGACAACTTTTATCTGAGGCAACAAAAATTTACTGTCATAATGACATTGGTTTTATCTGAGGCAACTATGATTTTCGGTTGTCTTAAACTAAAAAATCCATGTTAATTTTGGACTGTTTAACAAATCAAAACCGTTAACGTGAGTCTTCAGAAAACTAAAATACATTTCAATCTTATATTTTAGAATTAACTAGCGGGTTAATCCGCGCGTTGCGACAAGTCGTTGCCTCGATCATTTATTCACGGAATGAATTTGCTAAAGTTTTTTTTTTTTTTTTTTTTTTTTTTTTTTTCGCCTTTGTTCATGGCATGTTATCGTTCATGGACGCGTTCTTGTTCATGAGCCAATGTGTTTTAGTATATACTAGCGGGTTAACCTGCGCGTTGCGACGAGTGCGTTGCCCTCGATCATTTTATTCACGGAATGAATTTGCTAAAGTTTTTTTTTTTTTTTCGCCTTGTTCATGGCATGTTCTTGTTCATGACGGCGTTCGCTCATGAGCCAATGTGTTTTAGTATATACTAGCGGGTTAACCGCGCGTTGCGACGAGTCGTTGCCTCGATCATTTTATTCACGAGGAATGAATTTGCTAAAGTTTTTATTTTTATTTTTTTTTTTTCGCCTTGTTCATGGCATGTTATCGTTCATGGACGCGTTCTTTGTTCATGAGCCAATGTGTTTTAGTATATATATATAATAGCGGGTTAACCCGCAGCGTTCTGACGAGTGCGTTGCCCTCGATCATTTTATTCACGGAATGAATTTGCTAAATTTTTTTTTTTTTTTTTTTTTTTCATTGTTCATGGCATATTCTCATTCATGGGCGTTCATTGTTCATGAGCCAATGTGTTTTAGTATATATATATAATTTTGTTAGCACCGGTCATTTGACTTGACCTATGATTACTCGTTGTCTTAAACTAAAAAATCCATGATGATACTTAATGTGTGACATTAGTTATTGTAGTTATCGTGTAAGCTAGAAATGGAATAAATTACTTGGAAAATTTGGTAATAAATAATGAGGTAGAAATCAGACCTGAACTACATCATTCAGTTTTATTGAAGGCCCTGCAACAAGAATATAGAAGAGGCCCATAACTCTCGTATGGCTCTTTTCACTGCTGTAATTTGACTCCAAAGTTAGAATTTCACCATTAGCTATCTTGATAGAATCTGGTTCAGGATAGCATGTAGACATTCAGACAATATAACCAGCTTCACCGTTTCCTTCTCCATAGTCCATAATTAGCTTTTGATGATCAAATGACCCGTCCATCCTGAATTACAGATATACTTTAGACACGAGAAAGAAACACGGCCCAACACTTCAGATTGATATATTTACCTCTCCGTAACCTATTCCGCAACTGTGCAGGTGCGCGACACTATATACGAAATCCAGGGCCATCTCATAAATCGGCGAAATTTTTGAGGGCCCTGTACGAAATTATATAATGAGGTCTTTCGTTAAGCAATATTATATATAAAGTGTCACCGTTTATAAGATATAATACAATTAGTTATCTAAGCATTCTAACATATTACTCATTTATTATATTTTTCCATCTAAATAATTTTTTTTTCGTGAAAAACATGTCCACACATGCATATAATTATCAACTCGACAAAATTTGAGGCCCTAAAAATTCTAAGGCCCTGAGCGGTTGCTCACATTGCACACCTTCAAAGACGACCCTAACGAAATCACCACTAGTTTGGAAACTCACACTTGACTTTCTTGTGCTGATGAAGTCATTAGTAGCAGCTCCAGAGGTAGATCGCACAACATCAAGCTCGAACTGTCGGATAATGGTTATATTGTGGACCAAGATAATGAAACGCCTCCAACTTTAGTTGTAAAGGTGTTGACTTTTAATAAGTCAACTTAATAAGCAATCATGGGTCGTAATCTTCTTTGACTTCTGCCAAGTATCAATGGCATCAATTATAAAGACTTTAACACGTACTATGGAATCCCACTTCAAGTAAACGTTTCTTTTAACACTTTCAAGCCCATTTTTCAGATCCCAATCCAAAAAACTGTGCAAGACAATGATGTACATTTGGTATAAATCAGGCATTGTGTTCGTATAAAATTGTTGTTGCCAACATCCATTTAAGTTGTCTGTCTACCTTCATTTCGTTGCAAACCAGTGTCGTTGCCGCTCAAGATTTGTATATGTGAACTGTATACATTCCGAACTGCCCGGCTCGTAGCCTCCAACAATTTTACAGGGTGTCGATCCGCATTTCATCTCCCGTACGGTTTAATCTTTATGTTGTTTGTTTCTGGTATTTGCTGTTGTGTTTATGGTCATTTCTTGCTGTCCAGAACGTGAATAGATAACTTTCAAATCAATGTCGTTTTGTTGGTTTTGTTGTCCCACATTGATGAAAGTTCTAACTAAAAGTGGCTATATATATACCAGCATATACCCTTGAATTGTTGTCTTTTAAATGTTTTCTTGTCCTTGGGAGTCTCTCATTGGTCCTCTTCATGATAAATCATTTGCAAAGTGGTTAAAGTACAAAATGAAAAATGTATCTTAACATGTTAAAGTTAGAGTATGTTCCAATCTAATGCTATGGACTTTATCAATGCTACACGGAAGGAGCTTAGAGGGAGGGAGTGAGCACGGGTAAGGGATTCCCTTACCCGAGCGGTAACACCGCCGCCACCTCTTTGGGTATCAAAATCGGGTACCATTTTCGGTTTACCAAGCCGAGCGTTTAAAGTGATGGAGGAGTGGATTTTTTGACCGTTGGAGCCAAACGGCTGTTCATGCTTCGCAAAAAAAAAAAAAAAAAAAAAAAAATTCCCTTTAAAACCAAACAACAATCTCTTTATTTTCAAATAAAACACACACTAAAATCTCTCAAAACAAAAATAATTACCAAAATGTCTTCCGATTCTTCCGAATTCGAATGCATTATTCCGTCTTCGTCCGGACGAGATATCCACGGGTAGCTCGTTGCAATACTTGCTTCAATCGGCTCAGTATCTTGAAGACACGGCAAGCTCTAGCCGAACTAGCGTAAATCGTCAACGGGAAATAGGTCTTCAAACGTTAGAGAATGATTGGTTCGTTGAAACACCAAAGTACAACGAATAGTACTTTAAAAAAAATTCGAATGGAGAAGAGCATGTTTTTGCAAATAGTGGGCGACATTGAAGCGAGGTACCCATATTTTCAAGAAGGCTACGACGGCGTTCGAAAAAAGTTTCACGGTGAAACAAAAAATCACTTGGCCGTTAGGCGACTCGCAAACAATCCCCGATGAGTATGATGAATATTTATGCATGGTGCAAGAGCGTCGCGTGAAAGTCTTGATTATTTTGTGAGGCCATCATTGAGTTGTGCGGTCGAGTACCCTACGTGGTCGACAAAGACACGACCTTGCTCGCATTTTCCATGCCCATGAGCGAAGCATCACCTCCTGGGATGCTTGGTAGCATCGATTATGAACACGTCGGATGGAAAAATTGTCCTAGACATTTGAGAGGGCAATATACGAGAGTGACTATGGTGTCCCACTATTATGCTTGAAGTCACCGCGTCACAAGATATGTGGATTTGACATGCTTTTTGGTCCACCGGGTCAAACAACGATATCAACGTATTGAATAAGTCGACTTGTATCTTACGGATCGAAATGGGCGGCGAGCAGTTAGTTCAGCGTGAATTGACACTTTTACAAATGCGGCTACTATTTGGCGGATGGAATCTATCTAAGTGGTCCGCATTTGTTAAAGCATACCGTATCAATCGACCCAAAGGAAAAGAGATTTACGAAGTTACAAGAGGGCGAAAGTATGTCGAGAGCTTTTGGTGCTCTCAAAGGAAAATGGAAAATTTCGATCGACCTCCGAGCTATGACCAGCGTAAGATTGCCAATCGAGTTCATCGTGTGTTATTTTGCACAATATGGTTATAAAGCGAGGGAGGGCAATCTCACGGTTCATATAATGGATGAGCGGTCCGGCCGATGTTCGACGGCGGTGTGGTAGCGGAGTTACTAAGCGAAGTTCTCCATGACCGTCTTCGATATGATCTCATGAACACGTAGCGTCAATACTTGCCGCATCTCGATGATTAGTGGTTTTTATTTTAATCTAGTTATTTTTAAGTATTATGTTATGTTTCTTTTTTTTAAGTATTATGTAATGTTTTTTTTTTAATGAAATGGTATGTTTTTATTTTAAATATTGTATGTGATTTTATGTATGAAAAAAAAAATAAAAAAAATCGGGTACTAGGTGACCACTCCCTCCACTTATGGTAGTGTTAGGGTAAAATTGGGTAGTTTTGAGTTGGAATGTTTTTATTGGATAGAGGTTATGTGGCACCTAAGGTATTAGGTGACCACTCCCTCCTTCCTTATGGATGATTAATTAGTTTTACATAAACATATCGACGAATAAGTGATAGATATTCATAAGTTGTACGTTTGTAGCTAGCTAAAACTTTAGCAACAGTTTGGTCTCTATGAGTCGTTGAACAATCATTTACTAACCAATGTCTACATCTCTACGGGGTAAAACCGGAGTATTGTAAAATATTATGGGCTTATGGGCTTATGTCTATTCATCCTAATCTTGATTAACAAGTTAGGGTTTTCTATGCCTTATAAATACCTCTTATTGTAACATTATAAATACATCTCAATAATAAGAATTCTATTCCTCTTTAATTCTTGTGTTCTTGTTCATTACATTTACAACACGTTATCAGCACGAATGCTCTAAGAAGAGATCAAGAAGAGATTAATAGTAAACAGTGATGGTATTGATGTTCATCGATGAATCATGACTTGAAACAAGAGGTAAATATTAAACCTTGACTGTGTAGTATGTTAACTCGTTTAACATTAATATGATATTATAATTCTTTCAATTCTTGAGAATCGTACTCGTTATAGCCATATGATTTATCATACGCTTCATGAATCATATAATAGTAAAACATGATTACAACATAAAATAAACATTGAAATTCACATGTTAAACAGTACAAGTTAACAACTATCCAATTTATCTGATTTCGAATATTAAAAAAAAATGTGTGCTTCGTATTACGGATTTATTTTTGCTTCTATATAACATTATGATGTTAATGTTAATATGTTGTTTGATATATATCTTGCACAATACGTAAATTATTGTGTTAAAAGAATTTTGTTTACTCAATCAATATCTTTGTGCATATGTGAAATCTCTATGGTAGCTTACAAGAACAATAAATGTTCTATTGTGATTACATAAAGAGAATTGTGTTTTATTTTGTTGTTAAGCTTCCAAACTCTTATGTATTTTTACAAGAACAATTGTTGCGAATGATTTTTTACTTCGAGCTCGTATTTATTTGTACTCAAGATACCGAAACCATTGATATCATCAATAATGGTGATGATTGTTATATTTTTATCAAAAAGATATTATGATCTCTTTAAGTGGATTAGAGAAAATACCATAACCTCATGTTATGATGAAAAAAAAAAATAGAACCTAATGTTCTAATTTGATTCGATCAATAGAATCAATTGCATAGCCATCATGTTATGGTTGAAAAAAATTTATTAGAACCTCAAGTTCTAATATGATTCTTTCATGAATCAATATCATAACCTCATGTTATGATGATATTTATTCATAATAAAACCTTAAGTTTTATTACAATGAATAAATTAAAAATACAATAACCTCAAGTTATTGTATCTCTTTTAATGAACCTCAAGTTCAGCTATTATTCTCTCAAGAGAATTGTGTTTGAAAAATAAATTAGAACCTCAATTTCTAATATGGTTCAATCAATTGAATCAATCACATAACCGTATGTTATGTTGGAGAAAAAAAATAGAACCTCAAGTTCTACTATGATCTCATCTAGAGAATTAAAAAATATACATAACCTCATGTTATGTTAAAGAAAAAATAATTAGAACCTCAAGTTCTAATATGATTCTTTTAAAAGAATCAATATCATAACCTCATGTTATGATTGAAAAAAAAAAAAAAAAAAAAAAAAAAAAAACATGAAATCTCATGTTCTATTGTTCTTCTTTAAAGGAATCAAATAACATAACTTCATGTTATTGTTATATATTTGTATAGAATCCCAAGTTACATTGTTATTAATTTTGCAATTATTTATTGCATTTGTTATTTTCAGTTTATCTACTTTCATAATTCCAATAAATATTAATAGTACATTGGAATATGTATTGTAAATATATGTTAAATAAACGGTACGTATTTATATATTTGCTATGTTTCTTCTACACAAAACATCAATTTTTTGTTCCTAGTATTTGCATGGACTTTTGATGTTAAGATCTATTTTAATTGTAAAATTTTTTATAAGAACCTCGTCTTTTTCGTGAGGACCTTAAAAGGGAATACTTAACGATGAAAGATTCGTTAAAATATGGTAAGATCTCAAAAGATACATTACCACACAAAAGCAAGTAATATTCCCAAAAATCTCGTTATGATTGTATGCATCTCAAGTTGCATTAAAAAAAGTATAAGCGAGTTCGGTCTACTTAATTTCGATGTTAGATCTGAATTAAAGAAAATATATAACGGTGAAAGATCCATTAAATATATGTCAAAATCTAAAGAAAGATTTGACCATCATAAACAAGAGATTCTTGCAAATGCGAGCATATTTTTCATAATATTAAGTAGTACATCAATGATGAAAAGAAAAATGCGATGAAATTGCTAATGCCTCGAATATACTTGTATATCGAGAACGATGCTTTGATATAAAAGAAATGGGAATGTTTGAACAAACACGATAAACCCGTTTACTAAATTTGTTCCATATTGTCGTGTTAAAAGAAACTGGTTGTCAACCTCAAGTTGCAACATAAAGATCTTCATTCCCTCAAGTGAATGAGATAAAATGATCAATATGAGATCCTCATTCCCTCAAACTATTTTTATTGTATGGGGCCATACTAAAATTAGCATCATGCCAACATGTTATTATAAAGCCTCCCTTTATAATTGATTTTGGTTAAAAACCAAGTATCTCCTATTAAATTTCTTTTGTGCAATACATGCTCAAAGTATTCCACTTGAATGCACATATGGGATATAGAAGAAGGATAATTCCTTCAGGAGGAGAGAAGAAGTAGCTGAAAATTCGGAATGAATTATCATATTCTATTGATCCTCAAAAGAAATTTTATGAATTTAGATTCAATGAATAATCTAATAGCCATACATATACATTGGCCTAAAATAAAATTTCAGCTACTCATGCTCCAAGTTATACTTTGTCCCTCAAGGTCATTGTTTGTTATGACATGCCTCAAGCATGATAGACTAATCGATTTCAAATAAAATCCTCAATGAAAAATGTGGAGCATGAAAATAAGATGGTTAATCGAGGTACAAAAGTCCCCATGATAGTCTCATAAAGAGACACTAGACATGAAGGTTCCAAATGAACCTCAAATAGCTAATGAGATCTCAATAATTCTATGATGTCTAAAATCATATGGAATTGAAACAAAACGACGTCGATAAATTTGTTTACATATAATATAGCGCTTATTATGCATAATGAGGATCATAAATCAATTGCTATTCAAGAGTGCGATTGACCAACGTGAAAAGACGAAATCTCATGAAAATACGAGAAGTCTTGGGACATGAAGTCCGTACACACAAATGTGTAAAATCTATCGGATATACATCGGTCTTTGTGTGAAACCGAAATAAGAGTTCTAAAGTTATTTGCTTTAAGACATGAATTGTTGAATAAATATATTCACAAAATTGATTATTAATAGGCAAATTATCTTGAGGTGGATGTAAATATCTTATTGATATTTTATGAGACAAATAATCTATAAGTCTTTAATTCACTCTAAGTGAGTTTTAGATAAAGCTCCCATATTCTAAGAATAATCTATAATGCTTTAAGCCCTCAAACATGTCTAGCAACTTCAACTTTTAGAAGCAATTAATAAAGTTTTCAAGAACTCTATTTGATCAAACTGAATGAATCTTTATATGAATCAAATCATTCTTGACGCATATTTTCTAAATTGTTTTTGCACATGTTTCTATAAAATGATTGGTACTCAAGTACCATACATAAGTGCAACTGAGGCTTTAATAATTAATATGCACATGAGATTGTATTTTTCTCTTTTAATATTTGTACATGCATTGTATACTTTCCAACCAATTGATTTGATATTGGGTTGCAAGCTACACATATATTTTGTCATTTTTGCAGGACTTATTCGTAACATCATCAATTTGATAGATTTCATTGTAAAGTTGTTGCCAACAAAAGTATACGAGCAACTCGTTTAGAAGATTAGCATGCGATGCTTGAAATATATACATTAAATTGAGGAGGAGGAGGAGCATTATACGCATTGCACTCTTTTCCTTCATCAAGTTTTTTTAATCCCATTAGGTTTTTCTTGATAAGGTTTTTGATGAGGCAGTGTATGAAGTATAATGAATGATGAATATCCAAGGAGGAGTATTGTAAAATATTATGGGCTTATGGGCTTATGTCTATTCATCCTAATCTTGATTAACAAGTTAGGGTTTTCTATGCCTTATAAATACCTCTTATTGTAACATTATGAATACATCTCAATAATAAGAATTCTCTTCCTCTTTCATTCTTGTGTTCTTGTTCATTACATTTACAACAGAGAGCGGTTTTTTTTTTTTTTTTTTTTTTTTTTTTTTATTTAAGAAAAGTGATCATTATAATGCTAAGAAGACAAGGCTTCAAGAAGGAGGACTACAAACCAAGCGAGTAACCAAGAAAAAAAAAGGGAAAAAAAGACCCCTAAGTAGTAGCAACTCCAGAAGTAGATTGCACTATGGAATCAGCTCTAGTCAACGACCCACTTAAGGATCAGGAACATGTGTCGATTTTTATCCGTGTTTCAGATCCCAATCCAAAAAACTATGTAAGACCATGATGGCATGATGTATATTTGGTATAAATCAGGCATCATGTTCGTATAAAATTGTTGTTGCTATTAACTGATCCATTTAAGTTGTATGTCTACCGTCATTACGTTGCAAACCAGTGTCGTTGCTGCTCAATGTTTGCATATGTGAACTGTATACATCCTGAAGTGCCCGGCTTGTAGACTCCAACAACTTTACGAGGTGCAGATCTGCATGTCGCCTCCAGTACGGTTTAATCTTTATGTTGTTTGTTGCGTTTGATAAGACACGAAGAAGACAAGATTGAGATGGTTTAATTCTGCGGTGTTTCGGGTATTTGATGTTGCGTTTATGGTCATTTCTGGTTGTCCAAAACATGTGTTTTTATTTTTAACACTGAATTCTTCGTTTAATAGTAAAACTAGATAAAAACACTTGAATCTTAAAGATGGGCAAATCCGGTGGACGTCATGAGAGTTTAGAAAGTTTTTCAAGTATCCCACATTGGTGAAAGTTCTAACTAAAAGTGGCTATATATGTACCAGCATATACACCCAAACACCTGATTTGTTGTCTTCTAAATGTCTTTAAGTCCCTGTACATTTTAGAATTATTTTTGTTAACGACAACCATTTGAACTACGCTCTATTAATCGTCTTAAAGACGTGCTTAAAATTTCATCCACTCTGATGATAATCATTTGCAAAGTGGTTAAATTACAAAATAAAAATAGTATCTTAGCATGTTATAATTAGATTATATTCCAATCTAATGATTTCGACTTTATCAATTCTATTAGCACGTTAAATTCATATCAAATTGCCTCTACACTCGTAAAATTTTCACGTAATTAGATAAATTTAAGAGAATAAAAAGCACAAGCGGAATTCTACCATGTCATTCGTATGATTGTAAAACTAAAATGAATATTTGAATCTTAAAGAAGGCCAAAATTGGTGGAAGTCTTGAGAGTTTAGAAAGTTGTCTAGGTATCCTCGGGGACGGGCTAGGGGTTCGCGGGTGTCCAGGAGCACCATGGATTTTCGATGTAGTGTTAATTTTTTAAAAAAACACTGATTTTTCTTAAATGCATCTTAAATGCACCCGGTCCTTCGAAATGTGTTTCTAATTACAGTTCAAAAATTTTTGTGCATCCGGTCATATTTGGTATTGGCTCCGTCCCTGAGTATCGTGGAGTTAGTAACCAAAAGTGGCTATACATACTTGAGCATATACATTTTAATTGTTTGCTTCTAAATGTGTTTAAGTCTCTTAGAGCTTCTCGGTAAAATTATTTTTGTTAGCAAAGGTCATTTGACCTATAACTGATGAAGTCAGCATCATTTGCTTCATAATAAATTCCAAAAAAAGCGTACCGGTATCTCAATCGGGGACGGACCTAGCTAGTAAAAAAGGGCCATGGCATGTAAAAAGTTGATATTTTAGTGTAATTTTTTTTTTATTTTGAACTTTTTGAAAGTGACCAAAAACTTCAATTGCATATATCTAAAATCCGACGTTTAACTCTTTAAAGAACATAAATCCTTCATATACAGGTAAAATCTCGATTTATCATTCGATTCTAGTTTTCTTTCGCGTTTTGTTGCTATCGTAAAAAAATTTTGCCCGCATTCGATTTTTACGGGTCCGTCGGCGATCTCAATGTAGCCATGACGACGCCGACGAAACGATCAAACCACAAAGAACTATTTTCCAGCAATTCAACAAATCATCATAACCAATACCACGACATAAACAGAATCAACTTCCAATGTTCAAGACCCATTTGATAGATATTAGAGTGCTAAGTGCACTACAACACTAATAACAATTATTGGTTTGTTAACTTAGCATCTATCTAATAACACCTCAATAACTAAAATACCCTCTTTAGCAAATAACACCTAATAATTGTTATTGATGCACCGGGATTCATAACACATCACCAAAAAATGCTTCAAAAAAAAAAAAAAAAAAAAGCGCTTGTTGTGAAATAACGAAAAGACGAATGGCTATGCAATTACAGTATGGCATGTTGTTGAAGCTCTAAAAATTCTTATGGCACACGCCATAGGACTCTATACCATGCTTTCTTACCAATTTACCAACTAAACATACACTAACACTTAACAATTAAAAAAGTAACCAAATGTATGCCAAATGAATCCAAAACACATCATAACAATACAACAAAATCTTCCCATCTCAAACATAAACCTAAATCTCAACACCGTAAAAACCTTATGCCAAAAAGATCCAAAGCACATCATAACAACAACGCGCAGAGCATAAACCTTAATCCTTAAACATTCTTAAAACATTAAAATCCAACATAAACATAATTAATTACCTTCAAATCATTTAAACATTCACCTAAAGCAACAATATGTTCCCAAATAAACTAGTAGGGGTGAGCATCAAGTCAAACCCGGACGGACCGAAGAAACCCGGACTGAACCGAGACTGATTTATCCCAAAACCACGGATCGAGGACCGGACCGAATGTGTTCAGTCTGGTCCGGGTCGGTCCGGTTCTTCAGTCGACCCGGTCCGAGAAGGCAGAATGATCGGTTGTACCTAAGACCGAACCAGACCGAGCACCGGACATGAGGTAAAGTGTGCACCGATGACCGGACCGAAAGGCCCAATTCGAGCCGGTTCTCGGTTTGGTTTGGGCCGGTTTCTTGGTTTGGTCCGGTCCGTGGTCGGTATGCTCATTAAATATCTACCTCCGTCACCAAATTATAAGTTCGGTTTCGAACTTTTTTTGGCTTTGGCGTAAGCGTTTTGTTTGTATTATATAATCGCGATGCAAATATATTTTGCGTCAATTATTATAATACAAACAAAAATGTTAAATCAGTTGATCAAAAAGTAACCTGACTTATAATTAGGGCAGAATATTAAGGTGAATATCTTGGGACATGACCGGACCGACCAAAAGCAACCGCCCAAACCATTCTACTATAAATGGATTGTGTTTTATATGTATTTTTATTTGGTATAATTTCCATCAAGTGTTATATAATACAAACAAAAATATTTAAGGTCAAAGTTCGAGTCAAAAAGTCAAATTTGACTTAAATTTTGGGACGGACAATAATAAATAAGAAAAACCTTAAAAACATTGAAACGTTAAACATTCTTAAACATAGACTCATCAGGAATGCCAGTAGCAACAGGGACATCTTCCTTCAAGGTAACACCAGGAAGGTCAGCCATAGCCAACAAAGCCAGTCTCTTTATCAACATCAATCCTATCAACTTTAATACCACTATCCTCAGGTACAAAATCCATCCTCCTTTCACGCTCTTTTTCTTGTAGCTTCAATGATGTCCCTCTCACTGGACCCTTTTAGATACGTGAGTTGAGAACCCTGCTATCTTGTTCCAGAGACGTTTTGATGTGTGTCATGTGTCATGGTTTGGATTTGGTTAGTTGAGCCCAAACCACTTAGGCTATGTTTGGCGCGCAGCATTTTAGAGCTTTTTGGAGCAATGAGAGGTGAGCAATGAGCTTTTTGATTTTTATTGTTCGTTTGGCAAACGAGCGGTGAGCTTTGCTATTTTTTAGGAAAGCTCATTTTTCCAATGCTTCTTTAAGAAGCTGAGCGGTGAGCAGTGAAGCTCATAGCTACTTTTACCAAACACACCCTTAGCCTAGTATAATGTTGGGGGTCATAGGTTCAATTATTATTCGGTGCAAATAAAACTCCGATGGAGCAATTAAGCAATATGACCAATACTATTATTACGCACAAAGTATTTATTATCGAGTGAAATACTTAGATTCAAAAATATTGTACATAATGTAATCTACATGAACACGCTCTAATAGTGACCAAACTTTATTTATATTTTTCACATAATCATGGTAGTAAAACATATAGTTTTACCAACTAACAAGGTTGTTTATGTCACGTAGCATTCCCATTATCAAAGATCGAAGAAATGAGCCGCTCAAGATGCAATAGACTGGTATCCTTCTTCACTATGCTTTCTTCGCTGATAAGCGACTACAACGGCAGCAAATATTGCTAATCCAAACACAGCTACACCCCAAAAAACGATTGTGACTTTTGATTCTTCATGTATCTGCATACCAGATCCAAGACATGTACAATAAACTTTTTGACTAAAAACAGTTTCTGTCAACAATGTAAGATAAAAATTGCACACAAAATATACTACTGACAACCATGGTCAAATGAATAGCTGCTAGCTTCAAGAATTATAAGCATTCTTTATGATTTTTAAGGTGTTTTATAGTATATAATCAAAGTTATAATGATACTACATTATAATAAGAAAGTTGAACTTGCATTACTACTGAAATCCATGTTAATTTTGAGTTTAAGAAACTGTCAGTTTGACCTAAAAGTCAAACTGTATGATGATAGTACAGTATACTTAAAGTGTCACATTAGTCATTGTAGTTATCGTGTAAGCTATAAAAAGGAATAAATTACTTGGAAAAATTGGTAATAAATAACGGGTAGAATTCTTACCTGAACTGCATCATTCAGTTTTATAGAAGGCTCTGCAACAAGAATATAGAAGAGGCCCATAACTCCTGTATGGCTCTTTTCAGTGCTGTAATTCGACTCCAAAGTTAGAATTTCACCATTTGCTATCTTGATAGAACCTGGTTCAGGATAGCATGTAGTCATTCCTACAATATAGCCAGCTTCATCACCCGCATCGTTTCCTTCTCCATAGATTGCTTTAGACGAGCAAATAACCCGTCCATCCTGAATTGCAGATATACTTTAGAGTTTAGACACAAGAAAGAAACAAAACCTGACTCTTCAGAATAATATATTTACCTCTCCATATAGGGCAGAACCTATTCCGCCACTGTGCAGGTGTGCAACACCATAAACGACATCACCACTAGTTGGGAAACTCACACTTGACCTTCTTGTGCTGATGAAGTCGTTAGTGGCAACCCCAGTGGTAGATTGTTCAACATCAAACTCGATCTGTAGGATAAAAGTTACAATGTATACCATAAGTTGAAAATATAACTATGGACCTGTTGAATTTTCTGTAAGTCTATGTCAAAAGATGAAGTGTCAAGCCAACTCACCAAGCAATCATGGACTCCTGTGTTCTGCCATGTATCAGTGACGTCAAATATGAAGATTTTAACAGGTACTATGGAGTCACTCCAATCAACCCACTTAACGGTGTACTTCAAGTAAAGGTTTCTTTTAACACTTTCAAGGCCATTTTTCACTTTGCATTGTGTTCCATCATAACAACAGTATAATCCTCCCTCATAATCCGGGTTCAAAGGACGACCATATTCGTCAATTGTCACATTATATAAGTTGCATCTGCATTTCCAAACAATAGCATTATACATCTATACTAGACTTGCAACATAACTAAATCTACGTAAAATAACATGATACCTGCATTCAGTACACCCCATTGCATCTACTGCGCCCCGAGTGTCGATTGCATGGATATTAAACAACCATCGCTCTTCATATCCAGCAGGAACTTCCAGTGGATTACCAACCTCAATACCATATGGATCAGGAACATATGTGGATGTTTTGCGTGTTTCAGATCCCAATCCAAAAAACTGAGTAAGACCATGATTGCATACTCCAGCATTCCGTACAGTAATGAAATCTGATTGGTGGAACCCTGACTTACTATTATACTTTGCTTCTGTAGTACCTTTTCGTAGGTAGTATCTTACTGCGACCCAGTGATGGAGATAAGTTTCTTGAAGTGAAACAGGGTCCCCTGCTTCATCAACAACTTCGGCGTTGAAACTTTTTATAGCAATATGACCTTTTGGGAACTCGATGTCATAGTAGAATTTGTTTGAAACAGAACCCGGAAGCTGTGTTATCCTAGGTGATAGATACACCATTGATTTTACCCCATTTTCAATGGTTACACGAGCTTGTGAAATTTGAGCACATATTGCCAATATCGAGATTGCTAATAAGAACACCAGACCTTGAGTACGAAACGGCATCATTAACCCTTACGATCAATCAATCTGAAGAAATAAAAAAGAAAGATTCACTTTTGTTCTACTAAAAAACAGCATAAGAATTTGTATTACAAATAGATACTGATAGAGTGAGGAGGTGTTTTGCATTGATTATTAACTGCTTATCTACTTATTGTATTTGATTATTAAATAAGCAACTTCAAAGAGCTTAGTTCACTCGCAAATAATCCCAAACATCTAGAAACTCTAGAAGCAATCCCAAACACCCCCTAACACATCTTATCAAAGCATATTTAGCAGATTAAGCAAACAACCAAACCCCTACATGATCAGCAAATGAACACTTCAAAAAGTAAAAAGTAAAAGTAACTCCCTGTATTCCACGGGTTATGGGTCCCAATACCGTCTTCCACGGTGTATGGGGAGGTTGAGACGTAGACAACCTTACCCCTATCTAAGGTAGAGAGGTTGCTTCCGGTTCTACCAAAGGTAGAAAAAGACTTCCGGACTTGC
Source organism: Chrysanthemum lavandulifolium (assembly GCA_022545495.1). Classification (NCBI taxonomy): domain Eukaryota; kingdom Viridiplantae; phylum Streptophyta; class Magnoliopsida; order Asterales; family Asteraceae; genus Chrysanthemum; species Chrysanthemum lavandulifolium. Next base: position 253,222,617 of record CM040244.1, on the reverse strand, counting down.
AAGGGTTGAGGATCGAACCCTTGACCTCTTTGTCTCCAGAGGCAAGGGTGTTCACGAGTTCTAAATATTACTACTAAGGCAAAGATTTCAAAACACTTAGTAAGAAAGATATATCTTTACGTATCGATTTCTTTTTCTGTTTCGTATCATATTCGAAACATGCTTAAGAACTTTAAACCTATGATCATCAAGACACCATAGTAACAAACTTTTCATGCATGATCATAAAAGAAACTCGATCGTACCTCGAAAAGTATAGATTCGATGATAATATCTAAGCTTTTCGATCGACCTGACCACAACCTTAAAGATGAATTAGTAGATAAAAGTCTTCAAGTGATGGCTTAAAAAATACTAGTAGTAACAAATGGATGATGGAAGCGCTTACGTACGGCAATGTTTGATTTTGATTGGTTGAGATATCGACATGAAATATATTATACGTAAATCAGTAAATGATATACGTACGTGGCTACCTTGGAAAGAAAGAAACGATAATATCAACGAAGTACATGTGGATGGTTGTGTTTGTTTGATTGTGTGTGTGAACGTTTATGGTGAAAGATGGTACAACGACAACAAGATATATTTATCTAGAAATAGGGATACGTAGATCATGTTGATAGTTTAGTGTGAACGACGAATGATTCTATTGAATTAAATTATCTTTTCAATTTTTTGGGAATTATAATTGTATATTATTTAACTAGTTATAATACGTATCTGCACGGAGTTTAATGAAAAAAAAATATTATGTATTAATATTGAATATTGTGTCTTTGAAGGTAATTGCATATAATTATATATTTATAAGTTTTCAAGATGTGTGAAGTTCTGTATAAAAATTTTGTTAGTAACTCAATATTTAATTTTATTTAGGCGACAAAAATGTTGATATTATTATTTAAATTTCATTCTCGATATTATGTTATACTGTAGATCAAAGTTTAATAAAGACATAATGAGTGTTGATAAATTTAAAGTATATTTATTTTATAATGGCGTTGATATTATGTTGATGTTTTATAAAATGTTTTTTCTAGATATTTTATATAAATAAATAAAATTACATTAATCATTGTTATAAGACAATCACGTATATTTATTTTATATTAAAGTAAACCGTCTTACAATTTGATAGTTATATTCCGTTTCGATAATTTAGCCAGTATTTAAAATGTAAACTCGTGTCCACGTAAGTTATTTTAAAATGAAATAAATGAGTCATTATTGTATATAGTAAAAAATTGATACTTATAATCTTATGTAAATGTATATGTTGTTATTTTAAAACAACATATACATTGTATTTTTTAAGATATAAAGTTTAAAGTGTATAAAGTATAAGGGGGTATTTGTTTATAATCCAAAGTTATTAAAATACATGGAAGTTTATAATATTACACTTAACTCTATATAATTTTTTAAAAATCAACCACTAAAGTTTTATTAATCACCTCCTCTTTTTTTAAGTTTTTTTTTTTCACAAATTTGACATTTATATTTTTATGTGTTTTTTTTATCAACCAAATTTCTCCACCAAATTTATTAAAGTTTGACCAAAATCAATTTAATTTTGACTTTTATTAACCAATCATATCACATGATTTTGCTTACGTGGCGATATTGAACTTCCTATTGGCCCAATTTTTTTTAATGAGAAAGGTTTTCCAAAAACACTCCAAAATGATGTAATTCTTTTATTATATAAAAGATTTTGTGGGCGTTAAATATTTAATTCTAACGATCACGTTTTCATTTTGATATTTATATCAATGTTAATAATGATTTTATTTTTATGTCAAAAGTCTCACTGGAAGCATTCTTTTTACTTTTGGGTTTATCCTGAGGTATGGGTAGAATCAATCTATATTCTACTTCCCTCATATCATGCCCCGGCAGTATTGAGTTTGTTGTTTTTGTTGTGATTTTATTTTTAGTCGTGTTTAATTTTTATACCCATACACGCTTGAGGTTAAACTTAATAAAATGAATAACATTAGTCGTTATTAAATGTATATAGTAAAAAACAACGTTTCCGCAAATTCTTACTTAATCTCATATAAAGTAACAAACATGAGTCGTTCGTATATATATAATTTTGTGGATTTATTTATATATCACAATAACTCGTGCTTTTATTTTAAAATTTTTAAAATAATATTTTTTGTTTTTTAATATAATATAAAGTAGGGCTGTAAACGAACCGGACGAACACGGACGGAGCCTTGTTCATGTTCGTTCATTTAATTTTAACCGGACAAATAAACGAACACGAACACTTAAACGGACGAAATTTCTTGTTCATGTTCGTTTATTAAGAAAATGAGTTGTTCATGTTCGTTTATGTTCGTTCATTAAGACACTAAACGAACGCTAAACGAACATAAACAATCGAACATAAATGAACATAGACAAACAATCATAAACTTTATTAAATTATGCATCTAATATTGTTTTATAAGTGTCTTTTTATTTAAACAAACTAATTTAAAAATTATACAATTAAAAGATTTGATATATGAACATAAATAAATAAATGAACATAAACGAACGCATAATCGGACGTTCACGAACATAAATAAACGGACGTGACTTTTGTTCATGTTCGTTCATTTAACTAAACGATCGTAAAACATTGTTCATGTTCGTTCATTTAATAAATAAACGAACATAAACGAACTTTTTACCGAACTGCTCATGAAATGTTCATTTGAACGTTCGTTAGTTCTGACCTAATATAAAGTATGGGGTATAAAGTCCAACCGTTAATTATTAAATTCACAAAGTTATAATAAAACATGAAATATTTGAGTTACTTAAATTCAAATAATTTATTTAAAATTTAACATTTACAGTTTTATTAATTACTTTTTTTTATTTAAAAAATCTACACATATGTATTTATACATATATTTTTTGTTAGATGAAATTTAAATATATTTCACCAAGTTGTTTCAATTTTGACAGTCAATTGTCAAATGAGATGACGCTGTTTTACCTATATGATAAAATTGAGCACTCTCATTAGTCCAATTTTAATTGCTCCAACATTTTTTTTCTACTATTTTTGAGCAAACTTTTCAACTATTTGATATCTCTTATTACATATCATTATATTTAGGTTAAATCACACTCACAACTTTTAAGAACAAGGAACTTTTTACCCGCGCTCTTCTACGAGATGCGAGATTTTACGCATAAAAATTTACGTATAAAATTTTATTTAGTCCGATTTTGGTTTTTACTCATAACATGTTTTGAACATAGATAAGTAAATTTTAATTTTAAACATAGGCATGAGTTTCTCAATGTGGGGGACGATCTATGTTAGTTTTTGTTACTAATATGGCTTTCAAAGACGAATTACATAATTTCAGTTAAAACGTGGGAGTATTTATGTAAAATTTTACTTTCACAAAAAGACAAAAGCCTAGAGATGATTTATGCAAGATCAGGAAATATACAGGAACTATTATGTTAACTTCTGTTATATATTTGGTTTTTAGGATGAATTTCGTAACGATCGCTAAATGGCAGGGTTTGTTAAGGTAATTTTTCATTTCAACTTAAAGACCATAATTTAAAGGATGATTTTTGCAATGGAATGTAATCTATGTAAATTTGTGTTATAGGTTTGGTTGCTCAAGACGGATTTCTGTTACATATTTTGTGCTTGGGAATGAACTTTGCAATGGCAATTTAACCTCAGGGACCGTTTTCATATATTTTCAAAAAAGACAAAAAGTTGTACTGTTTGATGAACTAACATTTCCTGATGTGTATGTAGATCTATATCTATACTACATAAAATGGAAAAACAGTCAAAGTGGAAAAGTGAAAAAGTTTAATGGTCAAATGAGAGAGAAATATATTTGTGTAATTAATACTCTTATTAAAACACCTATTACTTAAAAGTACAATAATTTATTCACATTGTACAACCAATTAAAAGTATATCTACCAAATTAAAAACAACCAATTAAAACACCCCTTGTTTAAAAGTACAATGAAATTTTCACAATGTACAATTTAAACAAGCTACAACATAATTCTAAATATAAAATAATTAAACACACTAATTAATGTTATTTTTAAAACACCCTAAAATGAAAAGTACATGTTATTATACACATTATACAAATTAATAAAAACACACAAAGCTTCATACAAGCTAACAAGTTGATGGTACATATAGTTTTAAAAATCGAACCGGACCAACGGGTTCAACCGGAAACCGGCGTCGCCATCGGTTCGGCTTAACCAATAAGAGCCATCCGAAACGAACTAGAGGACCGTTAAAACCGATACAAACTGGTGAATCGGGTCTCATCGAGATCTATTTCTCCTGATAATCGTCATGAGTACTTCGCCGCAACGTGGTACACTCGCTATATTATATATAAAGGAAAACCAAAAGTAAAAATTTGAAACTATTAACACATATCGAAAACCGGGTTGACCCAAGACGCTTCAAACCGGTGGGTTGACCTGTTTAATTTGACCCGTTTGACCCAACTGTCATATTGACTTGGTTTAAATCGACCCGTTTTTCGACGGAATGGTTCAACCGGTTGAACCACCCGGTCGAACCGGGTTTCAAAACGTTATGTTTAATCCCCAAATTTTCAAACTTTTATTATTTTTCGTTTAGAACCTATAAACTTTTTTTTAACACAAAACGATCTGTCGCTATATAAATATATTATCTATAAGTTTTTCTTCAAAAACGATTATAATGTTTTACAGTTATGAGAAAATATGTGCCCGTTAATGCACATTTAACTTTTCAATAGGCTAAATACGCTCATTTAAAAAAAATGGAGCTAAATGTGCCCAAATCTTTTACAAAATAGCCAAAATTAGCCAATTTTTATTTTATTTTGGGCTAATCATATTCACGCTAATTTTGGTCACCATTAATCCCATCCTTGTTAGTTTTTACGCGACAAATAACGTGTGTTGTTAGTTTTATCCATAACCGATGTAATATTTACTTTCATTTTCATTAAATGATTTTATATGTTGTTTGATAGATGTTAAGAATTTTGTCAGACTTTAATTATCGTATAATCTAAACCGTTTGCAATCAGATTTTCACCTGGTTCACGCTCTATTTTAAACGCTACACAAAACACTCACCACAATATCACAAATCATTAATTATCCAAGTTTGAAGCTTGCTTGCATTGAAAGCGCAGACACGCCAGTATTTAAAATTTTAATAAGATCTCACATTCTCATAGTCAACCTTCGCTTTCGACAAATTTGAAAAACCTAGATAGTTGCTATCCAAATCGAGCCAAGTTGGCCGAATATTCCTAGACCTATGAGAGATACAAGAATGTGAAAAGTGATAGATATCTTCAAAAATAGTATCTTTCCTATGGGGTTCAGAACGAAACAAACATTGTTTCTAGAATTTAAACTGAACCAAAAAGATGGTTTGTATAACATGGACATGAGCATTTTTAAGATATTTAATGATTAAAATATATGCCAGAATTTGTGTCTAATTTGCTTGAATAAATGGCACATGTATGGGCAATTTATCTATAACAAGCATGGAGCCCGCAACGCGGCGGGGGTGTTTTTCACCTATTTGGTTGGTTCTGTTGCGGCCTGTATTTTTGGAACAACTCATGCACTGATGTTGTAAGAAATTGATTTACATCACGACTGTTTTCATTTACAGAAATTGCATGTCCAACATGCTAATGTACGGCCTTACGATTACATATTACATTTATCCAAGACGTTATGATAAGAGTTTAGGTCCTAATATTTCATATACATAGTAGAGGTTCACATTACATATTTAGTATGAGGAAGTGTCATATTGTAACTTAAATGAATGGAGTACATGTTCAAATACAGGCGGGTTTGTTACAGCAGCCTCTGCAACAGCCGGTTGTGAGTCCATCGGATGTGCCACAACTGGTCGTACTCGGAAGACACCCTGTGTTTATGATACATCTGCAACACATGTAAATTAACAAATGCAATTAGACCATAATAAATCACATAATTACTCGGAAAAAGGTTATTGCAGATGAAATACTTGTTTGTGAAACATGTGGTCCAGACTCATTTGTGACATTTGGATGTGAAATTTTAGTTTGCGGCCCAAACATGTGCTCCAGACTCATTTGTGACATGTCAAACCTCTTGCAACCCCATTTTATACATTTGCAAAACAAACAGTAAATTCGTTTAACTGTTTGATCATCTTGGACGTCCAAGAATATGTCAAACCTCTTGGACACATAAGAAATAATATTTTAATGGTCTTCACGCTATGTTATTATATATAGTTTTAAGTAGTTACGAAAGTAATGCACATACAAAGAAACTAAATTAAAAAGAGCCTGCACATGTAATAAGCAAACCGTTAAAGATATGCTATTACCAAGTTGCCTATGGCTGGCATTTGTTGTTGGCACGTGTCCATACCCGAAACATCAAATACAACATTCATTTGTCTGGATGTACCTATAAAATTATGAATATGCTAAAAATCCAAAAAAAAAGTACCTTGAAACATCAAATAACAGACTTCGTGAGCACTGAAACAAACCTAAGAGCCGTAAAAATCCAAAAAATGGACCTTCAATTAGATCAGGCTGAAGTGTATAGTGACATCGCTTGTCTACCGAATGAAATCAACGCAAAACGGTCCTAACCACCCAAGATGCCCATACCCAAGCTCAGCTTGTCGCCTAACCGCCCCAATTGTTTCTCGATACATTCAAACTTTCAGTTGCTGAAAGTTTCACGTTTACAGTGTGTTTAAATTAGCTGATTTCACCGGACTACTCTCTTATTTGAATTAGTAGAAGCTCATAAACTCACCTTTCTTGGGTTATGAAAGAGCTTATCAAATTTAGCTAGTATACTTATTCAAGTACAAAAGGTCAACTTAATAGCCTCATAAACCAAAAGAAATTACCTTATGAGCTTTTGCAAATACAATGAACCTTGTAAACCGATAAAATAACTTAATCCGAACATAGCCCTAATCTTTTTCCCTATTGGATCATTTTTACAATAAACGTATGTAAAAGCAATATAAGTTAAGGGATAAACTGATGTGGCACGTTTAGTTGAAACAAATCGTGACCTTAATAACAAAAGTGCTTTAGGGAGTGTTATGCAGTTGGCTACTTCGGTAACCTGTACGTAATAAAAGCAACCGATGAGATTAAAGGCCATTCAAATGGATACTTTTAGAATAAGGTTTAATTTTCATAAAAATATTAAGTCAAAAGAGCGTACCTGATGATTGTTCGGATATGTTCAGAGGCCAACACCAATGCATTCCTTCAACCAATTCGCCGTTACTGAACACTCCTTCAAGAGAAGGGATAAAGATCAGACAAATAATAGATCTATTATTATCATACCAACACTCTTTCAGATTAGCCAGGGGTGTTTGCTATATTTTTCAACCATTGTTGCAATTATTTACAAATTCGAATGTTAGAACAATGGGAATTATTGTAACCAAATCGTCTAGATTTTTGAAAAAACCGATTATAATCGGGATTATTTTCAACATGACTGTCACAATTCTCAAATTCGGTCATTTCTTAAATTAAATATGCATCATATTAGTTCATTCATGGCATTTCATTTCACATTTAACGCGTAATTTTTATATTTAATAAACGTTATCGCGTGAGTTATTATTTTGAATATTTAATCCGTTACTTTCAAAATGATCCCGATGTATTTTTAAACTTACATTTAGTTTATAAAACTATATTTTGAGTTTACCTAGTGTTTTAAATTTATTTGGTATATAAATCGTTAAAGTTATATTATTACGACGCTTTTCTTAAAAACTACTCGATAATTATTTTATCACTCAAATTTCACAAGGAATGTATTTTTACAATTTTTATTATCTCATTATACTCTATTTTGATCTATTAAAATTTACTTGTACCAAAAATTACCATTTACTTTACAAGTACATTTTTCTACATGTACATTTTACTTACATTTTCTAACAATTTATACAATTATATACAAATTAAAAAAAAAAAAAAATATATTTTATATTGATACATCCCCCAAAACCGACCAAGGGGGAATGGTAGCATTAATTGGTTTGGTCTCTTTTTGATAATAAGTTCATATATACTCCAAAGTCTTACTTCATTCATTTTTTCACTTCATTCATCTCAATAATTCACAAGTGTTATAAAATTTTTCTTCTCTTTGTTTCTTCCAAACCGCCATAGAGGGAGATCACAAGGGATCATCAAAATTTTTTTTTCAAGTTCAAGTAATAACAATCTAGATAACACTCTTTATTAGGTTTTGAAATAAAACCAAGAGTGTTTAGGTTTAACCTTGTTACTTGCACCTCATCATATTCACTTGTAAGCATGTTTCTATCATTTTCATGTTTTCTTATCATCTCATATGTATCTTTTCATTTTGGAGCAACATGCAAGACATATGTGATTTATACCATTTTACATGATTTTAGAGTATATATATATATTTATGGTCATCCTATAATTATCCCCTTGGTATTCATTGGTCTTGATGGTGATTAGGAACCCATGACACCCTAAGAAGGTGTATGGTAGGATTAGATTAGCTTTGGAGTTGATTTGAAGGGATTAGAATAGGTTTTGTCCGAGAAAACTATTTTCGATATGTATATAAAGTGTTCTGTCCTTGTTTTGATTTTCTGGAAAACCGACAGTAGGCACGACCTTTTGGCCTTGATATTTAGAAAATATACTTTAAAACGAATCCGTGGCCGCTTGAACGGATAAAACGGAGTTATAACGAAGAAGTTATGGATTTTACAAGTTTGACGATTTAAAAATATAATTTTCGTAAATTTCAGATACTATATTTTTCTTGTTCGAGTCAAAACGAGCCTTAAGCTTCACAAATTATTTCGACTTATCAAAAATATATTAGTTTACTTTGATACGAAGCTAAGGACGATTATAATGAAAACGGATTTGAAACGACAAAGATATGCACGTTTTCATAAACTTGCCGTAACTATTATTTTTCTAAAAACTATATTATTTTACGATACAAGTGTTACGGTAGTTGAAACGTCTATGTTTGAGGCTGTTTTTAACTATGATGTGAAACTTTTTGGAACAAAATGTCTTCTAGTAAAATTTAGATCACCGAGCATATTTTTCAAAACAACAAGCCGTTTGTATAGCGGAGTTGTAATAAATTATTTACGGATGTTCAAACTTGGCCGAAACTCACTTTTTACACCACAATTAGCCAAAATCACTATCTTTAACCCTCATTATCTCTATGTTCGAGACCTTTATGACGAAAACTCCGAATCGAAACTTCTAGATTTCGATACAAACTTTCCAAAACCGTCGAGTTCGTTCTCTAACGCTCGACGACACCATTTTACGACTAGTTTTCCAAAGCCATTTTTATCACTTTCATGAAAATTCGACGACATTGTTTTGCGATTTAAAAGTGAAAATTTCACTATAAATCATTATAAAACCATTGTAGGATGACATTTTGACGTAAATACTTGTAAAGTCATTTTGAAGGGTCTAGACGTCAAAAGAGTATTTTTCGACGATTAGTAATATTTTCAAAACTCGCTAATGGTATAAATAACATACGAAATGCATGCATAACATTACATTGCAACTCATTGCATATCATATCATTCGTAATAGGTCCCGGTTAACACATCACATTATACCTCGGTGTACTCACTCTTGTCATCATTCCGCCACCAAGTGAGTAATCACATCCCCTTTACCGCTTTTACTACATTTTGGGGTGAATGCATGAACTATACTTGAATTAAATTGAATCTTACTTTTGTGAACTCGAATCAAATCCTTGAACTTAATTACTAATTTATGACTTGTTGGAATTTATTGAACCGTACATGTTATGACCTTGACCTAAACCTTGTCCCAAAGTCTCCCATGTTCGAGCATCACTATAAAGTCTCGCCATGGTGGAGCGTTCTCAATAAACCTCGCCTTATCGGTGGAGTGTGCAAAGTCTCGCCTTATTGGTGGAGCGTTCTCAATAAATCTCGCCTTATCGGTGGAGTGTGCAAAGTCTCGCCTTATTGGTGGAGCGTTCTCAATAATTCTCGCCTAGGTGGTCGAGTGACAAAGGAGTCTCCCTTGTTGGAGCAAAGGCAAAGTCTCCCATGTTCGAGCATCCCCGAATTATTATATTCGTGGTACTATATTGTGAACTATTATGACCGCTTATACTTGACTATTAGACATACTACTTTTGGCGGTGGGTTGTGAACACACAAAGTTGCAAGTTTTGTATGGGCGGAACTTGAACCGAGTGGATTTACAATGCCTTTGCTTTGTGGACCATTTTCGTCGATCGAAAGCTTTGAATATTTCTTACGAGTTTTCTTATTTTGCTAAACGTGTTTACTCACCAACTATTTTCATAGTTGACCCGCTTTTCTCTCATGCATTTCGTGTGATCGTTAGTAAGCTTTTTCTACCAAGTCTTGCATAATGAAGCTTTCACTTGTCAATATAAATCATTATGTATAAAACATAATATTTTGGAATCTAAGCTTTGTAATATATTCGCCGATGTCGGCTAAACCGGTATTGTAATGGTGTAATATTTCTTTTAATATTAATGTTGGTATGTTCTATTATCTTGTGCTTATGTTCCTCCGTTACACTCGTGTTTTCGCCCGGCGAGGGTGTGATGATTGGTACCAGAGCCAAAGGTTATAGAGAATGCCGATTTTCAAAAATAAAAATCAGCCTATAACCGAATAATTTTTTTTATATTATTTTATTAAACATTGAACATCATCCGAGTCATCTAGTCCTATCGCAGATCGTTAATCATAAATTATACATAGCCCGATCAACTATGTCTAATTTATGAAGAACCATGCAATGATAAGAGTGGTAGTTTTAAATCATGTTTAGTCGAGTCTTTAAAGTCCGTCACCAAGTTGCATTGGTCGGGTGGGTATGCATGGCATGTTTTACGCTCACGCCTACATTACCGCACCTTGTTCATATCTTCTCTTTTCCATCTTTCGACTTGTTAGACATAGCATGTCTCGCTCTCGCCATGTTTCGATCACTATAACACATTACCACCGCTCGCACCTCATCCGACTTCGCTCGAATGTCGCTTACTCAACCCGATGTTTTGGTCCTCTCAGAGGATCATGGCCGCAAGAAACACACGCCAGAGGTAACAACAACGGCAACCCAAACAACAATGACAATCCGCACAACAACGCCCGGAATAGCGGATCTACTCACTCAAATTATAACACATCTCGATGCTAGACGAACCAACAACGGAGAAGGTACTTCAAACGCCGGTCAAGGATGCACTACAAAACTTTCATGACATGTAAGCCAATGGAATTTCATGGTACCGAGGGTGCCATTGATCGCTAACCGGTTCGAGAATGTTGAGTCGAAGCTTAGTATCACGAAATGTGTCAAGGAAACAAGGTTGAGTTCTCTCACCGGTCTACTATGTGGTCGAGCATTGACGGTGGAACAACCAACTACTGCATCGAGGAAGAGGGCCGCAAATGCATTATCTTGGGAAGCATTCAAGAAACTACTAACCGATGAGTACCGCAAAAGATGAAGTGCGTAAACCGGAAGAAGAATTTTGGAACCACTGATGGTAGGAGTAGAGATCGACAAGTACACGATCCGGTTCCACGAGTTAACTAGGATGGTTCCTCACATGGTTTCCACCGTGGAGAAGTTGATTGACCGATATATATGGGGATTGATACCGTAAATTAGGAGGATGTCACCGTCGAAACCAACCACTCGCAAGTCACGCGAGTATGGCGATCGCTTGACAAATGATGTGATCAGTCCGGAGAACTAACAAAAGCAAACGACAATGGACGAAAGCGACGTGGAGGATCACCAGGAAACCGAGACCGTAATCAAGAAACAAGAGGCGCCGAATAACCCGTAACTATGGGCGACCACCCAGAGCGCAAAGGATATGCAGTCCACATCCTTTGTGCACTCGATGTAATTATCATCACTTAGAGATCGCCAAGGTGCGGCAAATGTGGATGACGGCCACTTCGCGAAAAATTGCTCAAACAGAATCGGAAATCAAGGATGAGAAAAGCATGTTACGAGTGTGGAAGTCTAGATCACCTTCGCAATACCGCCCAAAGTTGAAAAGAACTCCCAATCAAGGAGGTAATCGCCCAAACTCGGCGTTGGCAATAGAAGGCCCACAAGATCGTAACATTGAAATTCCTCCCGCACGTGGTCGAGCATTCTATCCGGGTACCGAGGAAGCCCGCAACGCGTAACGGGTACATTCCTTTGAACAACTACCTTATTTCGCACGACATAATTTTGAGTGCATAGCTTCCTTCCAATCTTTACCACGCTCACGACATTGATTAATTTGAGACCTATTGATATCGACCTTAGTTGTTATATATTTTGTTGATTTGATTTGATTGTGTAAGCAAATCCAATATCGAGCGAATCTTTCAAAAGACTTCATTCAAGGATGTTGATTCCTATCTTTCTAACAACTTGTTTCCTAGCTTGATCTAGTGACGCTCTTGTTTGATGAGTTGCGAAAATCAAGCTAAGAGACAAGTTTACTCAAGTCGGTTTAGTTTAATCTCATGACAGCTCTTGTTTGATGAGTTGTGGGATTAAATTAGAATCGACTACCTAAAGGTCTTTGAGAGCTACGCTCGATATTGGGCAAGTTTACCCTATCCAATCTAATCACGGCACGCACTTAGTTGAATGGGGAACCCGACGCATGGGCATTGATATGATCATTTAGACTGCTCGCACGATCATGAACTTTAGAACTCTTGTCGAGGTTCGGACCATAGTATCGTTAATCGAATCACGGGACGTGATTCACCGACATGGGAAGAATGTCACAATTCTCAAATTCGGTCATTTCTTAAATTAAATATGCATCATATTAGTTCATTCATGGCATTTCATTTCACATTTAACGCGTAATTTTTATATTTAATAAACGTTATCGCGTGAGTTATTATTTTGAATATTTAATCCGTTACTTTCAAAATGATCCCGACATATTTTTAAACTTACATTTAGTTTATAAAACTATATTTTGAGTTTACCTAGTGTTTTAAATTTATTTGGTATATAAATCGTTAAAGTTATATTATTACGACGTTTTTCTTAAAAACTACTCGATAATTATTTTATCACTCAAATTTCACAAGGAATGTATTTTACAATTTTTATTATCTCATTACATTCTATTTTGATCTATTAAAATTTACTTGTACCAAAAATTACCATTTACCTTTACAAGTACATTTATCTACACATTACTTACACTTTACTTACATTTTACAATAATTATACAAGTATATTCAAAATTATAAAAAAAAAAAAATATATTTTGAGATACATCCCCAAAACCGCCCATGGGGGAGGTATAGCATTAATGGTTTGGTCTCTTGATTGATAATTAATTATACATTACAAAAGTTCAACTTCATTCATTCACTCATTCATTCTCAAATAATTCACAAGTTCATAAAAGTTTTTCTCTCTTTTTTCTTCTCTCCAAACCGCCATATCAAGAGCTCACAAGGGATCATCAAAATTTTTTTTTCAAGCTCAAGTGTAATAACAATCTAGATTACACTCTTTATTAGGTTTTGAAATAAAACCAAGAGTGTTTAGGTTTAACCTTGTTACTTGCACCTCATCATATTCACTTGTAAGCATGTTTCTATCATTTTCATGTTTTCTTATCATCTCATATGTATCTTTTCATTTTTGGAGCAACATGCAAGACATATGTGATTTATACCATTTTTACATGATTTTAGAGTATATATATATTTATGGTCATCCTATAATTATCCCCTTGGTATTCATTGGTCTTGATGGTGATTAGGAACCCATGACACCCTAAGAAGGTGTATGGTAGGATTAGATTAGCTTTGGAGTTGATTTGAAGGGATTAGAATAGGTTTTGTCCGAGAAAAACTATTTTCGATATGTATATAAAGTGTTCTGTCCTTGTTTTGATTTTCTGAAAACCGACAGTAGGCACGACCTTTTGGCCTTGATATTTAGAAAATATACTTTAAAACGAATCCGTGGTCGCTTGAACGGATAAAACGGAGTTATAACGAAGAAGTTATGGATTTTACAAGTTTGACGATTTAAAATATAATTTTCGTAAATTTCAAGATACTATTTTTACTTTGTTCGAGTCAAAACGAGCCTTAAGCTTCACAAATTATTTCGACTTATCAAAATATATTAGTTTACTTTGATACGGTTAAGGACGATTATACGAGAAAACGGATTTGAAACGACAAAGATATGCACGTTTTCATAAACTTGCCGTAACTATTATTTTTCGAAAAACTATATTATTTTACGATACAAGTGTTACGGTAGTTGAAACGTCCATGTTGAGGGCTGTTTTTAACCAGGTTGTGAAACTTTTGGAACAAAATGTCTTCTAGTAAAATTTAGATCACCGAGCATATTTTTCAAAACAACAAGCCGCTTGTATAGCGGAGTTGTAATAAATTATTTACGGATGTTCAAACTTGGCCGAAACTCACTTTTTACACCACAATTAGCCAAAATCACTATCTTTAACCCTTATTATCTTTATGTTCGAGACCTTTATGACGAAAACTCCCGAATCGAAACTTCTAGATTTCGATACAAACTTTCCAAAACCGTCGAGTTCGTTCTCTAACGCTCGACGACACCATTTTACGACTAGTTTTCCAAAGCCATTTTTATCACTTTCATGAAAATTCGACGACATTGTTTTGCATTTAAAAGTGAAAATTTCACTATAAATCATTATAAAACCATTGTAGGATGACATTTTGACGTAAATACTTGTAAAGTCATTTTGAAGGGTCTAGACGCCAAAAGAGTATTTTTCGACGATTAGTAATATTTTCAAAACTCGCTAATGGTATAAATAACATACTAAATGCATGCATAACATTACATTGCAACTCATTGCATATCATATCATTCGTAATAGGTCCCGTTAACACATCACATTATACCTCGTGTACTCACTCTTGTCATCATTCCGCCATCGAGTGAGTAATCACATCCCTTTTACCGCTTTACTACATTTTGGGGTGAATGCATGAACTATACTTGAATTAAATTGAATCTTACTTTTGTGAACTCGAATCAAATCCTTGAACTTAATTACTAATTTATGACTTGTTGAATTTATTGAACCGTGAACATGTTATGACCTT
Source organism: Chrysanthemum lavandulifolium (assembly GCA_022545495.1). Lineage (NCBI taxonomy): Eukaryota > Viridiplantae > Streptophyta > Magnoliopsida > Asterales > Asteraceae > Chrysanthemum > Chrysanthemum lavandulifolium. Next base: position 253,207,340 of record CM040244.1, on the reverse strand, counting down.
GACCTAAAGTCTTGTTGGTGGAGCATCACTATAAAGTCTCCCATGTTCGGAGCATCACTATAAAGTCTCGCCTTATCTCAATAAACCTCGCCTTATCGGTGGAGTGTAAAGTCTCGCCTTATTGGTGGAGCGTTCTCAATAAATCTCGCCTTATCGGTGGAGTGTGCAAAGTCTCGCCTTATTGGTGGAGCGTTCTCAATAATTCTCGCCTAGGTGGTCGAGTGACAAAGGAGTCTCCCTTGTTGGAGCAAAGGCAAAGTCTCCCATGTTCGGAGCATCCCCGAATTATTATATTCGTGGTACTATATTGTGAACTATTATGACCGCTTATACTTGACTATTAGACATACTACTTTTGGCGGTGGGTTGTGAACACACAGTTGCAAGTTTTGTATGGGCGGAACTTGAACCGAGTGGATTTACAATGCCTTTGCTTATGGTGGACCATTTTCGTCGACCGAAAGCTTTGAATATTTCTTACGAGTTTTCTTATTTTGCTAAACGTGTTTACTCACCAACTATTTTCATAGTTGACCCGCTTTTCTCTCATGCATTTCGTGTGATCGTTAGTAAGCTTTTTCTACCAAGTCTTGCATAATGAAGCTTTCACTTGTCAATATAAATCATTATGTATAAAACATAATATTTTGGAATCTAAGCTTTGTAATATATTCGCCGATGTCGGCTAAACCGGTATTGTAATGGTGTAATATTTCTTTTAATATTAATGTTGGTATGTTCTATTATCTTGTGCTTATGTTCCTCCGTTACACACTCGTGTTTCGAATTAAAATTAATTAGTCAACCATTGAGGAATTCGTTTGGTGTTTTCGGCTGATCTAAGAAAATCATTAAACACATGTACCAAATATGTAAATTATAATATTAAATGGTGAAGATGTAAAATTTTATTAGAAAACACCGGTCCATGGCTGATGGCTCCATGCTCACAATCCCAATATCCATACCTAATCTTTTCACTGACAAAAGGACCTCTTCTAAATCACCATTTAACCCATCATATCAACTGATTTCTTAATGTGAATTAAGGTATGTTCATAACGAATAAAACACATTTGTCTTATGTGCCCTTTATTTTTTAGTAGTAATCATCTATAATTATTGTTTTCTGTCTAGTTCAATAACACGTGCGTTTAGATTTTAAGGATTGTCTTACTTTTTGAAAACTAAAAGTTGTAAACATGCTTGATTTGATACAGATGGTCAAACGTATATATTTGTGAGTGTTTTGATTGCATTTATATGAATTTGTAATGATGTTCTTACAGTTAAAAGTTTTGACTAACACATATAGAACATTAGTAAGAAACAAGCATTGGAATAAATGGTTCAACAATGTAACATAATATTCACTTTGATCTCATTTTACTTGCCCTAAATGGTTTTCATCTGTGAAAAGGGGTGTCAATGAGGAAGCAAGCATTAGGATTTTAGCATTACAGAACATAATTACGTGGTGTATAAGACTCCTCTAAATTAGAGAACAAATGAATTTTAAAATAAACATACTTGGTGCATTTTATAATAATAAATGAGGTAACACTCAAATTTTCTTTTGAAAATTTTGCTTTGAGATAATTCGAAATTGAGTTGTTTTCTTCAAGAATGTAATACAGTGCAATAAGGAGATAATCTTTTCATGACATTGTGGCCGTTTCATAGATTGAAAAGAGTGTTGGATCTCTATGGTGTTGTAGCATATGTTTTGAACAATGTGGACACTTATTTTTAAGCACACACTCAGAATGAGCGGTTGGTTACATATGTGAAGTTTGTGGAAAGATACAATTGAACAATTTTTATTCTATTTGCGTGAAGGTTAGTCTAATTTTCTTGCTTTTCGTGTCGTGGCCGTATTTTTTTTTTTTTTTTTGTTTATCTTAGATTAGCCAATCTCTCATTCTTTGTAATTTGATTATATCATTTTTTTTTAACCTCTACTTCGATGGATAACTCCTATGGTAATTAGCACAATGTATTATCAACTTAGTTATCTTTTATTTCTTGGTTAGACATATATGTGATATTATATAAATGTCAAAATCTATATCAGTTTTATAGTTCTAAAGCTTATTTTTTGCGTCTCGGATTGTAGTCAGTATTACAAAGGCGACTGAACCTCAGAGGCTCAGAAGCCGGATTTTCGTGAGATTTAAAGTTGAGTGGCAAGCCAGCCGTTGAAAAAAGATGGTTATCGCTATAAACCAAAAAACAAAGGAAAAACATTTTATGAGAAGAACTTATTGCACCTCCCGACTTGAGACATGGTGGTTAGATTTCTTCAAAAAATGCAAAAAGAAAATGCCGGTGAAGGTTAGAATAGTTACTGCCTCAAAACCAAGATGGAATAAAAGAAATAAACTTTACTTATGAATTTCGTGAAAACATGGATAACAGAAACGCTAATGATAAAAATCCCTTAAGAAAACTGAAGGTATTTATTCCAAGTACCTCCATAAATTAAGTGTGCCTTTAGGTACCCCGGGTTGGTTAACGGGCTAGGTTGGTTGACTTGAACAATTTTATACTCTTACTTTTAACTTCCATAGTTATAGAGGGTATTTGCATAAAACTACTAAACCGCCGATTTTAGAGAAAATAAGAACCTGAAAAACACGTAAGTACCGGCTTATTTTTTAAAGCATATAAACAATTTTAAGTAAGTAATCCCAAACGCCCCATTAACCATCTTTTTCTTAAAAATTTCATCTGATCAAGCAATATATTTTGTTAGGCACACACCGCAGAGAGGCAAGCTTCATAAATATGCATTAAGAGAAATGATATTTATTCTCACTTCATATTTTTACTAATCCTCTAAAGCTGATTGTTTAGATGAGGAGAGATAATGAGTGGAATACACATGTCAGATTTTTATATGGTTAGGAGGATAAGTAGACAAAAGATGTAGGAGGATATAGCAATGCTCATATATTAAATATTAAAAAGTTGTTCTATGATAAGAAATCGGATACTTCGACAAAATTTTTGAAGCATCCCGTGTAGTCAAAAATATCTAAAATGGTTTTTAAATAAACATACAAATAGTTCTTGGCGACACATTATTTATTTATTACTTGTCTATGTATTTCAAAATAATTTTTGAAATGTGCATCTGAATTCTTTTATAACATGTGTAGGCTTCAGTGAGTTCAAAAGCATGGATCTGTTCAAGTATCTCTAAGAGTTTTTTTGGTGCAAAAAGAATTGATGGATGATTTAATGCTTGGGAAGTATCAAGATCAGTATATTTTGAATTTTTTGGATTGGTTATTTTCATGTTTTGTCATTTTGGTTTGTGTTGCAATGTTTTTATTATGCTTCGAGCCTTCGATACACATTCAATATCTGTATGTGTTAATCATGTTTAGTTTAGTTCTTCTATACTTGCATTTTTTACCAAAACTTATAGCTAAAAAATAATAAATTATACAATATAATTATATGTAATTACATTTTAATTCGCAATATCCGGTATTAATACAAAATATTTTTTTTTTCAAAACTCCGTGCGTGCACGGGTATTATACCTGGTCTCATTTAATAAAAAGACCAATTAAAGCTTTGTCCTTCTTTTTAAGAGGTTAATTAAGTGCATTTAATTTGGTAAACACCCCATTACATAGATATTGAAGGCGTAATAAGCGTTTTCCTTTGGACGATCGCCATATTTATTAAGACATGGGTGAGGATTCTCTCAAGTTCCTTTAGTCAGTGAGGATCGCCAACCATTGATTAAAATCAAATGTTAAAATTCACGTCTTTGATCTTGACATTTGATTTTAATCTAATAGTTGAGATGTTGAAGCAAATTCCGTTGTTCGACTTGACTGGGAGTTCGGCTTCTATCAATGGTCTTGGGAGGAAAATAAGCGTTCCTTCTGCACAATGGACAACAGCGTTAGCCTCGTCTGGATGATATCCGGACCAAGCTCGGCGTGGAATAAGAAAAGGGTAATAAATGTGGTAATTAATGCGGTGGTTAATGTAGGTGTGTGTATTTAATGCAAAACATTAAATGTGTTGGGGTATTTATACTACCCCAACTATATACCTACGTTAGTGTAGACTTATTGTTCGTGCGAGACCTATATTACGCCCATAGGTCTACATCACCCTACTTGATAGGCCGCGTGGTAAGAATCCCGTAAAACACAGGCACTGTTGCCCACCGTCCGGACGGTAGAAGCATATCGTCCGACCAACGATCTTCCGGACACCGGGCGTCCGGACACACGCCAACATGTCCCCAAGATTGTATCACCGGGTAAAAACCGATGGTGCAATACTTAAAATTATTTTGTCTTTTAAGAAAAGAGCATTTTCCTCCGGCCTGCCATGGGTCTTAGTAGTTTTTGTGGGTATTGGGCTATTCTGATGGGCCTGGCCATTCGTTGGGCTTTTGTCCGTGCCTTTCTGTCTTCTGAGATCAACGTGGACGGGTGAGATTGAACCACGTCACCTTTTTACTGACTGATGGGATGCTTTGACAGTTTCTTAGGGTTTTCACCGCCTATATATATATATTCACTTTTTACCATTCTTATTTTTCACACATTTCACCCGCACTCAAATAGCTTTCACTCGCCGGTCATCCTCTTCATTTTCGTAAGGTTCGTTTCGTTCTCCTCTATAATTATTTGTACATTTCCTTCGGTATCCTTTTAGTAATGGTCGAACATCCAACCGAGGAACAGAGCACTCCCTTTATGGAAACCGAAGAGACCGTCCCACCTTTGGTTGTACCAAAGTTCGATATGCATATACACACCTCTAGGTTAACACAATCCGAACTAGATAATATAGTAGCTGAGTATGGTATCCCTGCTGACCTTCGCCCTCATCTTCCGCCGGATGACATGACTATGGATCAACTGCCGGGGGATAAGATTGGTATATATCCCCAGCAGTTGGATACCGGAGGAGTCAGGATCCCCTTTTCCTCATTTTTGCTGAACGTGATCAGACATTTTAGGGTTCATATTTCCCAATTGGTTCCTCTTGGCTTGAACCGGGTGACACTTTTCGAGATTAGGTGTTATAGTTTAAATATTGAACCGAGGGTATCCTTGTTCCGGGCGTTTTACCGGTTGTGTAAGCAGGGGCACTGGTTTTCATTCGAGAGTAGGACAGGGAAGAAAGCCTATAAATGCTTCAAAGAGGTGCTCACCGGTCTTAAACACTGGAAAGAAAATTTTTTCTGATCGACCGAGGGCAATTCCCTATGCCATGGCATGGAGGCACAAGGATTCAAAAATCACCGACCCTTTTCCTACCGGTTTTTCGGAGGTTGATGCTGAGAAGCTTAGCCAGACTCCTATTCTCTTAAGGAAGCCGACCATTAGTTTGTTGTGGATGTGCCACCTTTCTTCGATTTTCAGGAATCCGGGGTTCGAGCCTGTTCTAAAGGATGCCGAGGGTCATGGTAATTATCTTTCCGATCTTTATAAAGTTTGCTGTAACCGTTGTTTTGTGATTTTCTGAGATACTTTTTCCTCTTGCAGTTGTTGATATGTCTGAGTACCTGGAGCTCCCGGAATGGTACGACACTGTAGTGAGCAAGGGTCCTGCCATTGACCCTAACCGAGAGAAGCCTAAGAGGAATACAGATCCTTTGCCAGTGGGAACAACTATTCCTGGTAAAGATGCCATAGCCAGGAGGGCCAAAGAGGCGGACCCGGAGGTCGTGGCTGCCAGAGAGAAAAAAGAGGGGGAGGCTGCGGAGCGTCTAGCGGCGAAAAGAAAAGGCGAAGGGGACCTCTAAGGCCCAAAGTAAGGGAAAAAAAGAAAAGGAAGACGGGTTTCGTTGAGACTTTCTCCTCCGGTTCACCTGTGCTTAATGCGGATCCTTTGAACCAAGCCAATCCGGATGAGCAAGAGGTGAACTTAAACCTCAATGCCGAACAGGAGATCCCCGTTGCTGCCGGAGGGGATAAAGAGGATGTGGCCTCTGAGGGATGGGTGATAATGGGGCCGGAGGTGGTGGGAATCTGCAACAGCCGCCCCCTTCCCAACAAGGAGGGGGCCATTCTCCTCCAGTTCACTCCCCACTTCACAACTCCGAAGGTATGTGCTAACTCCCATGCGATTCTCTCGTTCATTTTGTTATTTCTAATCATTCACTGTTTTTTGGCCGTCTCGTAGGTCAATCGGCCCCTCACAGTCATGGCCCTCATCACGTTGAAAGAGTTCTCCTAGATTCGGGTATACTTTAATCTTATATACATTAATCCATGTTTGCTTGTTAAGGTTTTTCTCATCATCCATTTTTTTTTTTGTAGATGAGGCCACTAACATTTTCATCCCTAACTGGGCTCTCCGTGATGATGTCCGGATAAACTCATACCGTTCCTGCCGGGAGATGATCGATAATCTCGCTACTCCTGCCGAGAGAGGGCTCGAGCGGTGAACAACATTGATCTTATCCGTCGTGCATATGAGGATTTTGGGAAGAGTGTGATAGCTCAGGGTGAACTGCTGAGGAGGTTTAGAGATCTCTCGAACGGGTACTGGCAACTAAGCGAAAATCATAAAGGTTGTCAGGGGCTTGCCGAGAAACTTCTTGCCGCCGAGGGTGAAAACGGAAGGTTATCCGAGGAGTTACAGAAGCTGGACTCCGATCTGAAAGCTAGTGTGAGCAGAGAGAAAGGTTTGGAGGAGGAGGTTGATAGGGTGACCCGGGACAAGGACGAGTGGAGGAGACTTCAGCTGCAGCGGAAAAAATAAGGAAATTGGAGGCGAGTTGATTGGCCATGGACCAATCTTTGGCGACTCTGCAGTGGAGAAAGGTAAGGTGGTGGCGAGGTTGCTCAAGCGAGGTGGTGAAGCAAAGCGCTGTCCGGACACTTTTGCCTTGGTTGTTCGTCATTGTCTAAGCGTTGAGTATAAAAGAGCATGGCCAAGGTATATAGCTTGACATATCAGGCAGGATTCGTGACGGGGGCCAAGGTGAGCAGACCGAAGCGGAGACGGAGGTTGCTCTTGAGGTATTAGGAATGTCAACGGGGAGGCCCCAAGCTTATGGAGGTTGAGTATGACAAGCTTTTCGAAGCTGAGTATCCTTTCATTAAAAAGCTCACCGACTCCTATGGTTTACCTCTAGGGGATTTGCTAAATATGGAACCGGAAGTTCCTGTCAGGAAAGATCCTCCCGGAACATCCAATCCTCCGGTAAATGTACTCGGACCGCCGTTAATGTTGCGGATAGAATGCCTCTTTATGACTTATGGCTTGTCCCGTGAACAATTATTTGGATAGTATGGTTGTAATAATTAATGATATTTCTTTGTGATTCGTCAATTTGTGAATGAATGCTCCATTTGTTTGGCGATATGTTTATTTTGTTCCATTCTTCTTTCTTATTCATTTATTTTATATTTCGCGTTGACATCCTCCTTAGGTTATTCTAAGGGCATCCAGCTGCGTAGGTCGTGCATCCGGATTCCGGGCATCCTTATAATGTTAAAAGGGCATCCACTACTAGGGCATCCGACACGTGTACTCGGGCATCTGCGTGGTTATTCCACCAGGCGTCCAGAGTGTTTTACTATCGGGCATCCGTATTCCGGGCATCCTTATAAAGTTAAAGGGCATCCGATAGGTGTTTTCGGGAATATTTGTATTTTTATACTCGACGGGGCCAACCGTCGGAATTGTTATATATCACATGAGTTGTCTCGGAAAATTGTTTCCCCATCGTGGGAAAACTTTCATCATTGAACCAACGTACATAATTATTTTAGGTTACACAATGATAATATGATTCTATCACAATAACAACTATAAGAAACAATTTACGAGGTTTATAGCGTGCGGTCCGAGGGACCTCCTTTTCCTCCATCGTTTGTAACTTATAAGAGCCATTCGATTTGCTCCTATCACCCGGTAGGCCCTTCCCAATTGGGTCCTAACTTTCCTTGGTTTTCCACCCGGCTGGCCTCGTTCTTCCGGTAGACAAAGTCTCCCACTTTGAAATTCATTGGCTTGACCCTCCGGTTGTAATATTGCTCAACCTGCGTCTTGTACTTAGCTTCTCGGATGGCAGCATTTTCCCTTCTTTCTTGTAGAAGGTCCAGGTTCAGACGTTGCTCTTCCTCGTTTTGATCCTCCCGGAACATCATTGTCGATGCGTAGGCATCCCTATTTCTGCCGGTATTACAGCCTCCTACCGTATGTCAAGTGAAGGGGTTTCTCCATTACTAGTTTTGAGAGTTGTCCGGTGTGCCCATAAAACGTTAGGTAGCTCGTCCATCCATCCTGTTCTCTCTCGGCCTAGCCTCGTTTTTATTCCTTCCATCAGGCTTCTGTTGGCCCGTTCTACCAATCCATTGGCCTGCGGATGTGCCACGGCTGTGTTCATTTGTTTGATTTTCAACCCCTCGCACCATTTCTTGAACGGGTCATTGACGAAATTGGTCCCGTTATCAGTGACTATGACTCCCGGTAAGCCGTACCTACATACAATGTTCTCATATACAAACTTTATGACATCTTTCCCTGTCGTTTTGACCAACGGCTTCGCCTCTATCCACTTGGTAAAATAATCAATCGCCACAATCACATATTTGAAGCGGCCTGGTGCTTCCGGAAAGGGGCCCAACACATCCATCCCCCATTGGTAGAAGGGCCACGGGGCCATGATGGATGTCAATGGTGTCTTGGGGAGTTTGGGTACCGGAGAGTGTATTTGGCAAGAGTCACATTTTTTGATTTCTTCCCGGATATCCTGGTGCATGGTGGGCCAATAATACCCTTGCCTCATAAGTTTGGCCACCACGGTTCTTGGTCCGACGTGCATTCCACAGCACCCTTCGTGCACTTCTTGAATTATGTAGTTTGCCTGTAGTGGCCCTACACATCTCATCATTGGCACTAAGTAACCCTTCTTAAAGAGGACACCTTCTTCCATAACGTATTGTGGAATTTTCATCCTTAAGCTTCTGGCCTCATTGGGATCCTCCGGCCAAACCCCTCTTCCAAGCACTTGATGATCGGCGTCATCCGGTTGTCCGTCTCTCTCTTCTACTATGGTGTTAACCACTTCTTCACCTCTGGCGGTTTTTCTAGGACCTCTACTAGTACTTTTTGGTTAGGTGGTGAAGGCTCACGATGCTAGCTTGCTTAGTATATCGCCTTCGATTTTGGGCCCTTGGGATGTTGCAAATCTTGAAGCTTTGGAAACCGGATATATAGTTTTTGCCAAGTGCTAAGTATTTACGCATGCTTTCCTTGGTGGTGTGAATTCCCCATTGATTTGTTGGCTACTAGTTTTGAATCTACTCACACACTTAAAACCACGATTTTGAGCTTTTTGCAATCCTTAGGCCGGCCGTGAGGCTTCATATTCTACCTCGTTGTTGGTGCTAGGGAAGTTAAGCCGTAGAGCATAGGTTAGTTCTTCTTTCTCCGGTGATGAGAACTAAACTGCTCGGAACCTTTCTTGTTGGATGCTCCGTCAGTGTATAGTAACCATTCTCCTTCCCTACTTCCATTACATCCGTGCTTTTTCGCATCCCGATTCCACCGGTACTTCCGTTAGAAATCCGCTAACACTTGCCCTTAAGCGCATTGCGAGGGACGTAGGTGATGTTGTATGCTCCTAGTTCCACGGCATATTTGGCTAACTTTCACGAGACTTCGGTTTGTTGAGTATTCGCTTGATGGGTTGATCGGTGATGACCCGGATGGGGTGAGCCTCAAGTACCTCCTCGACCTTACGGGCGCATGTAACGAGACATAAAGCTAATTTCTCTATGGGGCATAGTGTCTCTCGGCGTCATGTAATGTCCGGCTAACATAATGTATCTAAATTGTCTCCCTTCTCTTTCCACCATCGAAGATCTGCTTCTGCTCCTTTTGAAGCCGAGGTATATGAACAATTGCTCTTTGGCTTAGGTGTGGACAAAGAAGGTAGTTCGAGTATCGACCTCTTCATTTCTGGAAAGCCATCTCGGCCTCTTTTGTCCATCGGTATTCGTCCTTATTTTCTTTGGTGATGTTCTTTAGTGTGTCAAAGAAAGGAGGGCTCTTTCCACGATTTTGATAGGAATCTATTCAAGGTGCTAGCTTCCCACTCAGACTTTGCATCTCCTTTAGGGTTTCCGGGGATTTCATCTCCATGATAGCCTTCGTCTTTCGGGGGTTAGCCCTTATCCCTTCCGACGTCACCATGTAGCCGAGGAACTTTCCTTCCTCTACCCCAAAAGAACACTTTCGCGGGTTCAACTTCATGTTTATCTTCCTAAGGTTATCGAAGGTTTCGCGATGTCAGCTATCATTTCACGTTCCGTTCGGCTTTTTATGACCATATCATCCACATATGCTTCCAAGTTCCTCCCTATCTGTGATTGAAATGTGGAGTCCACCAACCGTTGATAGGTTGCTCCGGCGTTTTTTAATCCGAACGGCATTTGGTGTAACAAGATCGTTCCCGTTCCATGTAGAATGCCGTTTTTTCCTCATCATCTTTATTCATCTGGATTTGGTGGTAGCCCTTGTAAGCATCTAGGAAGCACTTATATTTATATCCCATAACGGATTCAATTTTTCAATCTATCTCCGGAGGGTAGTAATCCTTAGGCACGAAGAGTTTAGGTTCTTGAAGTCAATACACATCCTCCGACTTAGTCACATTTCTTAACCAACACCGGATTGGATATCCACGTTGGGTATCTTACCGTTCGAACTATTCCGGCTTTAACCCATTCCTCCACTTCTTTATTGATCACCGGTTTTCTCTCGCGAGAATGTTCTCCTTTTGGGCAATCGGTGTGTCGAGCGTTTACAGAGGAGTGTTGTATAGGCGCCTCGGCACCCGGTCATGTCCGCGGCTCCCAAGCAAAAATATCTTTGTTTTTCTCAAGAGTTCGATGAGTTGTTTCGGCATTCCGTGAGAACCTTGTTCCTATGGCTACCCGTTGCTCGGGATAAGCCGCATTAACTAGGATATCCTCCGTTGGCTTTTGGTCCTTCTGAGCTTCTTGGTTCTTGGTTTCTGTTTTCCTTTCGGGGGAGTAACTCTTCCTAGGGTCATGTCCTTCTTCCAACCTCCTGCATTCCATAACTACGGCTCTCTTGGAGACCAGGGTAGCTATTCCTCTCGGAGTGGGGAACTTCATCATCGCGTGGATGGTCGAAGGTATGGCTCTTAACTCTTTTAAACTTGTTCAGCCCAATATTACATTGTAAGGTGAAGGTGACTTCACGACTGTAAACGTCATCATGACCGTCCGGAACAGACCATGATCTCCGACACGCACTTCTAGTTCAATCTTTCCCATTGGCTGAATGACTTCGCCAGAAAAGCCTACCAGCGGTGAAGCGGTTTCTTGCAGCTGGATTGAATTGATGGGCTCAAGTTTACGAAACAATGTTCGTACATGACTTGGGCGGAGGCACCTTCATCTACAAACACCCTCTCACAAAATAACCTTCTATCTCCGCTTCCACAATCGGTGGTTCTTGGACAGTCGTCCGCATCTATCCGGGAAAGGATATAGGGACATTCATCCGGTCTTCGTCATAAAACGCGCCTTTCTTTTACGGTCTTGAGTAATGACGGACCATGTTGATCACCTTCCTTTTCCGTTGTGACCTCTCGGTCTCTCCCTTCCCTTCTGTTATACGTTTTTTACCAAATGATCCAACTTCCCAGATTCGAGAGCCATATCTAACTATCTTTTCAGATGATAACAGTCATTAGTTAGGTGGCCTCTCTCTCCATGATATTCACAGAACCGGTCCTCATTCTCTTTGCTCGGTTTTCCTTGCAACGGGGGTGGTGGGGGTAGGTTTAGATGGTGTTCCATGGACAGTATCTCCTTAGGTTGTTTAGATAGGCCGGAGAGCAAGATCCGATGATTGTCGGGTTTATTAAAATCATTGCGTCTGAATTCATTTCGGGGTCGCGTCTCGGTTTTTGGAGCAACATATGGGAAAAATCCTCTCTGTCGGGAATCATTCCTTTCCCAGGCCGTCGGTCAACCCTTCTCTTCTCCGAATCCTCCTCCGAAGTTCGGTCCCTTACTACCGAGGGATTGACTCTACGTGTTGACTCGTGCGCCTCTCCTTTTGGTAGCTCGGTGTTTTTGTATTCCTCTTCCGCCCTGACGTAATCTTCCACCCGTGTCATCATTTCCTTGACGGTTTTAGGGACTTGATCGGAAAACTTTTAGCCACGTCGGGGCATCGGTGGCGCCCATGAATGCCGATATCTTCATGAGCTCGGGGACCCCGGTATCCTACTAGCTTCATCGGTCCATCGTTCCTTAAAATCGATAGTACCTCATTTGCCCTTCTTACTATCCGGGTGATCTCTGGGGTCTTTCATGTTTTTTCCGACGTAGGGCAAACCTTGTGGTGAATTGGTCCCCGAGGTCATCCCACCGTCGACGCTCCCGGTTCTAGGTTGCTAAACCATCCCATGCGGCTCCATCCATAGTTTCTTTGGAACATCCGGCACCACATGCATTGGCCATTCCCTTGATTGGTCGCACCCACAAAGCGGTTGATATGATCATCCGGATCAGTCGATCCGTTGTATGGTTTCAGGTTAGTGGGCATGACATGTTTAGGGCCGGCAAACTCTATGATCCGCCTCGTGAATGGTGACCGGGCCATCTCTTTGTGCGGTTTACTAATATCGTCTTTTGGGTTCGGCTCGACATCCTTCCTTCGTCCGTCCTCGTCGTCCCCGAATGACAATCGAATACGTGTGATGGGACTGGCTCCGGCAGTGTTATATTTCCGGATGAGGGTCTAGTGATGCCATTTGGGCTTGTATCTGCTTCGGTAGTCCGGGTGGCTGGTCATTTGTCACCCCACTCCCGCTCGCACGTACCGGCGGGGGAGGAGGATTGGGTGGGGGTGTTTCTTCCGACGTCGTCATCTAAACCTCCGGTAGAATGAATTAGGTCCCACGGATGGCGCCAATTTGTTGAAGCAAATTCCCGTTGTTCGGCTTGACTAGGGAGTTCGACTTATCAACAATGCTTGGGAGGAAAATAAGCGTTCCTTCTGCACAATGGACAACACGCGTTAGCCTCGTCTGGATGATATCCGGACCAAGCTCGTGAGAATAAGAAAAGGGTAATAAATGTGGTAATTAATGCAGTGGTTAATGTAGGTGTGTGTATTCAATGCAAAACATTAAATGTGTTGGGGTATTTATACTACCCCAACTATGTACCCACGTTCTTGTAGGATTCTTGTTCGTGCGGACCTATATTACCCGCCCATAGGTCTCTGAGAACCCTACTTGATAGGCCACGTGGTAAGAATCCGTAAAACACAGGCCTTTGTTGCCACCGTCCGGACGGTAAAGCATACCGTCCGGCCAACGATCTTCTTGGGACACCGGGCGTCCGGACATACGCCATGGTAAATATACATGTAAAAGGGTGTTTGGACATTTATTCTTGAAAAGACGAAAAACTCTTGCAGCTAACGAAGTTTTTAACGAGTGTTAGAGTTTTGGACCGTGAGAGAATGAAAAATCTGATGTTGCCTGTTGGTGACTACGTGTGCAAAAGCCTAGATATGAGGATTATATATGCAATCTGCCAAACTTTGGTTCCAACGATGTAATTTACCCAACACAATATGATACTAGCAGATACCCACGCGTTGCGGCGGCATATACCCAAAAATAAAAAAATTTGGTAAATCATATATTTTAGTTTATTATGTTCTTTTTGACAATAAATTTACGGATATCAAGAATTTCGTTTAGCCCATGCCTGTTAGGGCTCAAGCCCGTTGTCCCGTGCCCGTTCGGGCTCGAGCCCGTTTGGCCCGTGCCCCTTCGGGCTCGAGCCCATTTGGCCCGTTGCCCGTTCCGGCTTGAATATGTGTATAATGTGCTTTATTATTTGTATTAGCGACATTTAACGCAGAAATTGTTTTTAAGTTGGTTGTACAATATGCTTGATAATTTGTACTAGTATCTTTTATGTAAAGGGTGTTTTAATAACTGCATTAATTGTATTTATTGATCATTTAATTAACGGTCTACATTAAATATAATTTGATCATATTAATAGTGTTTTGTATTTTGTATATTAAGTTTTAAGACTAGTTAGTTATGTAGTAGTAGTGGATAAATCAATGTTAGAAAATGTGTTTTAATTAAGGCATCCACTATGGTGGGTTTATCAAAATGTCTAAAAAAAGGTGAAAAAGTTTATGTTTCATTTCAACCATAGTGGACACTCATTTCATGTCTATGTGGCATGAAGAGGTCATAATTCATGAATCTCTTTATAAATTGAATACATTTAATGCATTTTGTTCTATAAGACATTTTATGAAATTATAAAAGTTTATATTATAGTGAATGTAGGTTTATAATATCAAAAGGTCTAAAAAATAATGATCTGTTATTGTATAAACCTTTTATAAAAGGTTTATTATAATGTATGATCTTAGAATTGTTATTTTAAGTAATGCCGAACTTGTAATGCCGAACTTTAAGTATTTTTATTTTTAAAATGCATTCATGATTTATAAAAAGTCAAAGTTGTTTTACCATTTTCTTTTACTCCGTATTCCACACCATATAAAATTAAACTCTTAGTGTTTTACATATCGGGTGATGAACAAATTGAATAAAAACTAAGCATCCTTCTGAAAGGAGTGCTAGATATAATAACTATTGTGCTCTTTTGTTTTGTTAAACGGTGAGGTTGCAACCAAAAACTTCAAACTTTAGTCGATTTAAATTCATTTTAGTTAGTCATTTAATTGGTTTAGACTTTAGATGAGACGTCCTTACGTCGGGTCTAGTAAAAAAACATTATGCCACTAAACGTGTATCATGTGATTTAAATTCATTTTTGTTACTCATTTAAATTGGTTTAGATGACCTTTACTCCGGGTCCAGTAAAAAAACAAAGTGCCCACTAAACGTGTATCATGTGATTTAGGGCCCGTTTAGTTGAAGTGTATGAATATGAGTCTATAACTTTAAACGTTATTAATGTTGTTTAGTTGGTTATGAGGCTCACCATAATAGAATGAGTATACCCAAATGTGAAGGTTTCCTCATATATTATTTGTGTGAGTGGTTTCTTCATACCCTCCATTATCATTCCACTCTATACCAACATTTATACCTATTGTGATTTATAGCGACAAACCAAATTATATCTCTAATGTAAAGAGCAACGACGGTGCATTTTTATAAGATGGTCGGTGCATCACTTATTTGGGCCGTTTGGTGTTGGGCCTATCTGGGCCGTTTGGTTGTTAGTGTATAACGGGAGAGACCCGTTGCTTTTTTCCACCGCCTCATGTTAACATGTATAGTGCTAACTCTCTGCCGTTTTGCCTCATGTTAACACGTGTTGTGATAACTTACTCTTATCATCTCTTTGCACTGAATCTCGGAGTAAATCTTCAATTGTTACAGATTTTTTTAGGGTTTTCTTTTGATCACATGGGTTTAGATCCTTGTGGGATTTTGACATGCTTTCTTTGCCTAACTGAATGTGGCTTGCCCAAGCCCGTATCTTGGCGGGGTAGCCATTTGGTTGCAGCCATGATGGGTTTCGGGTACTACTTTTGTTGTGGCTGAAACGAAAGTGAACCTCTGCCCCTTGGCGGGGCAAACAATTATGTTTGCAACCATGGCGGATGTGTTCGGTTTTCGAGATTACTAATCAATCTGAGCCTCTTATAGTGTGGCCAAAACAAACGTTGTGGCGATGGTGATAACTTGAGAACCCCTGTAGTGCCAGTCACATAACGGCGGTAGGTTTTTAATATTTGGTTTCCTAATGGTCGGTTGCTAAAACAACTTTCGATTAGATCATGGTCGGTTTTTGGGACGTTTTTCGCATGTTCTGGGCCTTTGGCCCGTAGCCACAGTGTATGAGCCGTCTGTTGTCTCTACCTATATGTTTTCAGTGGCACGTTTCAGTTTGATTGAAGAATAATTTGTGCTACGTTTCTTTACACGAGGGGAAAGTTGGTAGCTGGTGCATATCTCAGTTTTTTTTTAGGTTTTTGCTATATGTTTCTGCTTCTGTTACTTTTTTTCATGGTTTTGTGTAGAATTTTCTTGCAATACGTGCCTTTCAGTGTTGTAGAACTGATGTGGATGTTGTTGTTTATGACTCAAATGTTTATGTTGTCTTTATTTAGGCTGCATGTCGAGATCTAAAGAGCATCGACGGTGCCATTTTAAAAAAAAATGTATCACTTTGGTTGGTCGGTAGATCTGTTTAGTTGTTTTATTTCTGGGCCGCATTATTTGTTGTATAATGTTATTGACTGTCATAGGTTTCTATTAAAAATACGCTCAGTAACATGTTGGCGAGGCAACTAGCTAAGCTTGCAGCCACTGTTACATGTGAGGAATTTAGAAATATGTGATGTACTAAGTGGCAGTGATGATTACATGTTTTCTGAATAAAATGAAGCGAGTCATTGGAGGTTCGATACGTAACTTGGCGTGGCAATAACCGGGTGGCATGTAACTGTGATTATGCAACTGTGTTTTTTTGCAACCATGGCGGAATTCGGATTTCTTTTGCCTTTTCGCATTGAAGAATCTGAGCCTAATTACTTGTTTTATTCAAATTTGGTTTAAACTTATTGGTTTATAGATTTTTAATATGTGTAGATAAACATGTATATATAGCGCACTTGCTAGTGATGATCGTTATTCCTTTTGTTCCGCGGTTTAAACGTACCGTTTTTATATACTTTGCTGGAACTTCTAATGGGACTTCTATGAATACTGGCCATGATTTGGATACCTTAGAATAAATGATGCAGGTTTTACTGACCAGGTTTTAATATTTATAATTACTCGTTATACCTATGGTCTACCCTAATGCACTAACGGGCAGTGTACCCAGTCGTGTGTAGTGTAGTATTCTATAAAACCGAGGTCGTCCCAAGAGTTATGTGTGTTGGATTAATACTAAGTCTAGGTGTCACAGATTTAATATGATTTCGATAGGGAATTAACTAATTAACTACTAAAGCAAATAAAGGCAAATGTGTGATCAATAGAGGAGAGTGTGTTAACCTAGTTATTCATCCTAGCTAGTAATGTCTACGTCTAATTACTTCAAATTACGTCGGGTGGGGTCAAAGTCGAGATGACAACATTTGGTCGGGTTGCCCTAACCTATCGACAAATATGCCACCTTTGGAGAAGTCATGTGTCCCTTCATAAGTCCGATTGTTCTGGTCCCTAAGCCGAGTCATTAAGTTTTGCTACATGCTAGATTTATAATAGTGAGTGCCGGCGTTAGCAACAAACACTCACCCCTAATTCTTAAGTTCATCCAAAGCAGTGGGTGATCGGTTGGTCGAATCGCACAAGTAGAAAGGGTCGTCAATTGGTCATATCTTACCCTTCCCGTCTCGATCCGCTCACCTAGGGTCAGTTGGTCATATCTCCTAAGCAATTGGCCTCTACCGCTATTCAAAACTACCGAAACAAGAGTAGCTACCAATAAACTATGCATGCATACACTTAGAAATAATTATACGGAAGTAAAGTAAACGCAGACAAAACAAATAAGAAATCATAAGTAGGCCAACACCAAGAGATGCTTAGCCGCTTATATTAATCATAACAATCAATTCAATGTTTAATGGTACGAAATACATGAATCGAGAGTAAAGAAAAGATAAAAGCAAATGCTTATCGTAGGGGAGTGATTTCTCCTTGGAGATAGCTCAGTATGCTCCTCAGACACGCCTCAGCTTCTTCCCACGTTCTTTGGTTGTGGTGTGAGAAATGGGTCGCTTTGAAATCTTGGAAATCTGGGGTATTTCTGAGGCCGGTCTTGGTTGCAGTGAGTTCTGCGTAATCCTCAATCCTTAAGTAAATTGCACTAGATCTGCGGTTCTGGCGTAACTTTAGAAGTGGTTACGACGTATTCTTCAATAATCCTGGTTACGCTGTAGTTTGATGCATGAGTTACGGCGTAATTATTAGCGGCGCGGAACCTCATTTGACCTAATATGGTTACGTCGTAATCTTTGGGAAGAGTTACACCGTAATCTTCTGATAAGTTGGTTTTCTGACCCACGATTTAGTTACGGCGTAATGTGAGAGATGAGTTACGCCGTAACTTCTTCAAAGTGAGCATACTATGATAAATCTTCAGTAAACTCTCCAATTCCGCGTCTCTTTAGCTCAAATGCTCGTAATTTACCTGAAAGTGTAAAACATAAGAAAACAAGCGTAAATCCATATAAATGATATAAATTACAAGCATTATCGGGGGAAATTGACACTTAATATTCAGGATAATTTGATGTTATCAAATATCCCCCCACTTGAACTCTACTTGCCCTCAAGTAGACCTTATTAGATAGATTCCTAAAAAGATATGTCCCATTACCTGGAAAATATAAGTTTACAAATCCCTTATGCTAGAATAAAACAAAGCCGAACACCTCACGAAATAGGAACAAAACACTCAAATCTCTCAACTATTCTAAGTGTCAATTTCGAGGTGATCAATCAATTGCACAATCATAGCATGTATTCTATCATAATCTTGGCGATTACATAAATCTCCACCATTAGAGTTAAGGGCTAAGCGGTTTTCGAAGGCAATATAGGTAGACACGACAAAGTTTAAGGGTGACTCGTCATTACTAACATGTCACGGCGAAGTGGACAAAATCAATGATACATGACCAAATCTATGGCCAAGACACCAAAGATTGCTCATTGCATCACCTAGACACGCTTCATGACTAAAGGGTAGGATAAGACATGGGATATATAAATGGTGTAAAATAAAAATCAAGTAGGTAGTCTAAATCTATAACTAAGTCATCACCACTTACCGTCCGCCCAAAGTTCAAGCTTTGAAGTTAAGAAACCGGATCATGAAATACTAGGTAGATGTGTCATTAGAGGACGTCATGATGGGCACACCACCTTTTCTTCAACTGTTGGCGTAATTACCAACTCCAATCTTCACATGTGACCGAGGTGGCCTCCTCGATACTAAATCTATAAAAGCTCATAACATAGTGCTTATAACATCGCACTTTACAATAACCGAATAACATAACTATATATATATATATATATATATATATATATATATATATATATATATATATATATATATATATATATATATATATATATATATATATATATATATATATATATATATATATATTTCAACATAAATATAACAACTAAACATAACTTCTCCCTCTTGAGATGAACAATGGGAATTCGGGGGGTCTTCAATGATCTTTAAGGATATGTTGTTGACGAAAGTGTGATTCCCGAACCTTTCCACTTGAACCTTGAACTTAGGCAAATTATGACTTCCCAATCACAAATAAAGACTACAGGGCAGGCTAAGGTGTATAGGTGTATCGAAACAATATATTGGGTTAACAAAATGAAAGGAGGCTCAAATGGGTGTATCTAGGGGTATCTTGCACTAAATGTGAGTGCAACAAAAGGGTTTAACATGGGGGTCGAGAAGTCGATGTGACTAATCGATAGACACACAATGGTAGGCTATTTGGGTGATAATCCTATAATACTGCCTTCTTAAAATTAAAAGTCCAAATACATCGAGCTAACTCAACATACCTCGTCTATGGTCTCGAAATTATGCAAATGCCAAGTTCTAAAGTTTACAAGCTACCGGCACACTCATAATTTGGTGGATTTGGGGTAAAAATAGGGAAACGGTTAAGGCTAATCTCATCATATAATATCAAGGGTTGTATGTGCTCGGCTAAGGTCTAATCTAGTTAGGTTAAGAAAAACATGTCAAAATTTTAAAAATGGCATAATTTTTCAAAATAAAATAGAAAAACGAGGGCAAAATAAAGTACAAGAGACAATTCTACTCCCGTCCCCCCACTTGAATTGTACAAAGTCCCTTTTGTGCTAAGCGTTAAATAAAGGTGAAGAAAAGTATAATTAGGCGAGAACTTCCTTGAAATTTGCTCCAAAAGAAAGAAGGCCCACGAAAAGAGTCGTGCCTTTTATAAGCATCCACGAGCAAACATCAATTCACGAAATCACACTACCGACAAGCATAATTCTAAAAAGAAAAATGAAAAGCGAAAAATAAACCTAACTCACTTTCGTAGGAATCACGGTTGCATTTAGCATATGCAACAAGCCTTTTAAACCACTTGGTGTCCCAGTGGACGAGTGAAGTCTCGTGAGGGTTTCTGGGAACACACCCACAAAGTTCATTTAAAATACTAATACAAGGTTCTTGTGTTTATAATGAAAGAAGTAATGCGAGAGGAGAGTTACGTCATAACTCTTATAAGGAGTTCCAGAAGCGGCAAAACGGCATATCTTTGTAAGCGTGTGGCTCTGGCGTAACCGAGATGGGATTACGCCAGTAAATGGTAATGCTTCAAGTCCTCTTGCAAAGGGGTTGTTCAGCGTAACCATCGAGATGAGTTACTGTAGTAACTATAGTCGAGAACAAATGTTGCGTGACAATCATTCTTCGTTTTCGCAAAAATGGTTAAAACACAAAACCCAATGAAATAGAAATAAAACAAAAGAAATGGATTATTGGGTTGTCTCCAGAAAAAGCACTTTTCTTTATTCTGATCTTTAAGTTAGACTCAAAGCCTCGGGGCTTTATGGTGGCCTTTGGACTTGGCCAACTTCCTCCATTGCTTTTTTATTTGAAGAAGGCTGGTCCCAAACATGTGGAGAAACAAACCGAGTCATGGAGTATCTTTTCTGAATTAGCCTGTGCCCACTCGTAACGAAATTTAGCCTCTTCTTCCCATTTTATTTTGACAGCTCCAAACTTTACTCATAGCCAATTTTTAAATGAGATTCCCTTGTATCCTACTTCACTTCTTTTTTCTTCGTCAAAACATGCCCATTCCTTTCGTTGGAGCCTGTTAGGATCGGGGAATTCTCCTCCATTGTAGACCTTGCGGTTGGGGTCGCATGTCGGCCATGCCATGGTGAATTCATTAGACATCATAGTTGGTTCACAAAAATGAATGGTCCAATCAATCTCGATGAACCATTCGTTAAAAATATTATGCCCTTGCAACCACTTTTTCTTGATAAGCTTTTTGTCTTCCCAGCACCACCAAACTTTCGCAGCCTCTTTTATTATACGAATGAGATGCTGCCCTCCTCCATTGCATCGTTTTTTAAAAGGAGAACACGTAGGTAATGTTACTTTGGTCCCATCAATCAAACAAATATCAGGAGCACAACAGTGAAGTTTTCCCGTAACAACGTAACTAGGCACAGAAGGTGGGATTTCTTCCTCGTTGCTGTCATCGTCACTTGATTCGGTCCCTTGTAAATGTCCAAAATATGAATGAGGAAACCTATCGGAATAATCCAATTTATCCTGCGGTGAGTCATTGGTTGTTATAGTTTCATCTGATTCATGGCACAAGGTCTTGTCCAATTTGAATTTTATCCTATCGCCATAATATAGTGCCCCAATGAGTCCAAGAATGGTTTACCCAGAATCAAACGTTCTTTTATATTTCTCTCCATGTCGATAACCATGAATTCGAGGGCAGAGACAAATCTATCGACCTTGACATAAGTACCACCTGTAATTCCTAACGGAGTAGCCCTGGTCCTATTCACCATTTCAATCACTATATCCATTTTCCGAAGATGGATTAATTTGAGTTTCAAGAATATGGAAAGTGGCATGATATTTATGCTCGATCCAAAGTCTACTATCCCTAAGATATCATAATTCCCAACTGAACATGGAATAACTAACCCGTTTGTGCAAATATCTTTAACTGAAAAGGAACTGATTTCTGACCTGGTTATACATTCTGGAACATAGTTACGCGGTAACTCGGGGAAATAGTTACGGCATAACTGCTCCTGGTTGTCGGCAATCGCTTTTTCCAAATTTTCAGTTGTGGAATTGCATTTTTCAGTTGTGGAATTGCATTCCTTACTCTCACCTTGCGAATTATTATCAGCAAAAACGGCATTGCACACTACCATAGGTTTGGTCCTTGAGTTCAATGTTACTTATCTCTATTTTGACTTGAGTTTTCCACCATGGCTTCAAGGTTTTTAAGGGTTTAAATCGTGCCTTGAAAGATTCTTATTTGTGTTTTCTGGATTTCCCTTAGCCATTTATCTTGTTCTTTTTGTTTCTGGGCTGAATTTTCCAGGAACTTGTTTATGGTCTCTTCAAGGTTTGGCTTTCTTTCTCCATAAGGCCCACGGTTGTAATTTCCACGATACCTATTACTATTCCGATTATCTTCGTAAAATGGTCGATTTTCTCCATATTTAGCTTCTTCGATTACGTTTTCATTGTTAACGAGAGGAGAATTCTTGGTGAGATGTCCTCCCCCACAGCTTTCACAACCCACTTGGATAACATGAACGGTCTCTCTGATTTTTAGCATATCTCGACTTAGATTTTCAATTTTGCTAGCGATGGCTGCAATTCCGTCAAAACTTCCGCTTTGGTTTCTTTTGCTTCCTCCATCGTGCCATTTTTGGGAGTGATCAACCATTTTTTGGATGGCTTTAATGTCTAAAGTAGGAGTCATGTTCGGGATTGGTCCTTGATAGTCCAGCATCTGTCTAGTAGTTACGTTGATTCCTTTGTAAAAGATGTTGATCTTTTGCTGGTTGTTCAGATCGTGTGTAGGACATTTGTAAAGGAGATCGTTGTATCTATCCCAGGCTAGATACAACGTTTAATCGTCTTCTTGCTTAAAGTTATGGATCTCAAGAGTGGTTAGAAATATTCGACGGAGGACAATACCTCGGATGAAGTGCTTTTAGTAGAGCCCAGTATTAAGCGCCCGTGGCAATCTTCGATCCATCTTACGCTACCCCAAGAAGAGTCATGGGAACTCCTAAGTATAACGTCATGAGACACACAGGAATGTTGAAAAGGCTTGCGATATATAAGACATTTTCAACGTGCTCACACGCATCTTCGTCCCTGTTTCCTAAAAAAGGGTTAGCACGAAGCTCCCTCATGAATTGGTCTTTACTTTCGAAACAGACATCAGCTCCAATTGCCGGTCTTACGAGACCCGGCCCTTGTTCTGCTCTTGTCAACGCCAAGTATTCCTCAAGAGTGAGGTCATCAATGTTAACAACTCCCACGGTACCTAAAACTTGAAAAGTGATCGTGAGAATTTGAAAATTTTTAAAACAAAACAAAAATAAAAATGAAAGACTTAATAGCAATCCTACTATAACTCCCCGGAAGCGGCGCCAAAAACTTGATGCAGGTTTTACTGACCAGGTTTTAATATTTATAATTACTCGTTATACCTATGGTATACCCTAATGCACTAACGGGCAGTGTACCCGGTCGTGTGTAGTGTAGAATTCGGTAAAACCGAGGTCGTCCCAAGAGTTATGTGTGTTGGATTAATACTAAGTCTAGGTGTCACAGATTTAATATGATTTCGATAGGGAATTAACTAATTAACTATTAAATAAAATAAAGGCAAAGGTGTGATCAATAGAGTAAAGTGGTGATAACCTAGTTATTCATCCTAGCTAGTAATGTCTATGTCTAGTTACTTCCAATTACTTGTGGGGTCAAAGTCGAGAGGAAAACATTTGGTCGGTTAAGCCTAACCTATCGGCAAAGATGTCACCCTTGGAGAAGTCGGTGTCCCTTCATAAGTCTAGTTGTTCTGGTCCCTAAGCCGAGTCATTAAGTTCCGCTACATGCTAGATTTATAATAGTGAGTGCCGGGCGTTAGCAACTTAAACACTCACCCCTAATTTTAAGTTCATCCAAACGGTAGGTGATCGGTTGGTCAAGTCGCACAAGTAGAAAGGGTCATCGATTAGTCATATCTTACCCTTCCCGTCTCGATCCGCTCACCTAGGGTCGGTTGGTCATATCTCTAGGCAATTGGCCTCACCGCCATTCAAAACTACGAAACAAGGGTAGCTACCAATAAACTATGCATGCATACACTTAGAAATAATTATACGAAAGTAAAGTTAATGCAGACAAAACAATTAAGGAATCATAACTAGGCCAGCACCAAGAGGTGCTTAGCCGCTTATATTAATCATAACAATCAATTCAATGTTTAATGGTATGAAATACATGAATCGAGAGTAAAGAAAAGATAAAAAGCAAATGCTTATCGTAAGGGAGTGATTTCTCCCTTAGAGATAGCTCCGTATGCTCCTCTAGACCTGCCTCTGGCTTCTTCCCACGTTATTTGGTTGTAGTGTGTGAAATGGGAAGTTTTGAAATGCTGGAAATCCTGGGGTATATATAGGCCAGGTCTTGGTTACGGCGTAACTATAAAATGAGTTACGCCATAATCCTCTAATCCTTCGTAAATTGCACTAGATCTGCTGGTTACGGCGTAACTTTAGAAGTGGTTACGCCGTATTCTTCAATAATCTTGGTTACGCCGTAGTTTGATGCATGAATTACGGCGTAATTATCAGCGGCGCGGAACCTCATGTGACCTAATATGGTTATGTCATAATTTTTGGGAAGAGTTATGCCGTAATCTTCTGATAAGTTGGTTTTCTGAGCCACGCTTTAGTTACGGCGTAATGTGAGAGATGAGTTATGCCGTAACTTCTTCAAAGTGAGCATACTATGATAAATCTTCAGTAAACTCTCCAATTCCGCGTCTCTTTAGCTCCAACGCTCGTAATTTACCTCAAAGTGTAAAACATAGGAAAACAAGCGTAAATCCATATAAATGATATAAATTACAAGCATTATCGGGGAAGATTGACACTTAATATTTAGGATAATTTGATGTTATCAATAAACAGCGACAAAAGTCTTGGCCTGCGATCTGATCTCAGTGTTGCATTTCTTTGGCATTAACTATTCTTGATCAGTATTTGGCAAATGGATGTTGTGACCAGTATTCGGCCACAAAAAAACTAATCCTACTACTGGCGTACTCGGATTTCTTTTTTCTTGGTCGAATATTGATCACCGTTTATGATTTCCATAATGCATCCATCATAAGGTTTGCTATTTCATACAAGATTTCGACCTTTACAAATGCCGTTTGGTTTTGAACGTATAATTGAAGAAGCGTGTGGTTTTGTAAAAGTTTGTTGCAATATGTGGAATAAAAACTTAAAAAACATTGTCGTTGCTCCTTACATTAGAGATATAATTGCTTCATGTGTAGTTACCTTGAGACGTTTGCTCATGTTTGGTTTGTTTATTCAGAATCGGGTGAGCTTTCTATGCCTAACTGTTTGTGATTTGCCGAGTTCCGTTTCTTGGAGGGGTAGCCATTTGGTTGCAGCCATAATGGGTATCCGGTACTACTTGTGTTGTAGCTAGGACGAAAGTGTTGGTGTCGTTGGACATAAGAAGCGATGATGGATTGGCATTGGTTTTATCAAATCCGCACACCTCTGCACCTTGGCGGGGCAAACAGTTAGGTTTGCAGCCATGGCGGACGTGTCCGGTTTTCGGGATTACCAATCAATCTGAGCCTCCTATAGTGTGGCGATAAGAAACGCTATTATATACATGAATTTGAACCTTTTCTGATAGTCGGTTGGCAAGACAACTTTCGATTAGCGTATGGTCGTCTTTTGGGACGGCTTTTGCATGTTTTGGGACTTTCACTCAAAACTACGATATATAAACGACATGTTGTCTCTACGTAGACGTTTTAACTGGAACGTTTCAGTTTCATTCTAGAATAATTTGTGCTACGTTTCTTTACACGAGATAAAAGTTGGTAACTGGTGCGTATCTATGATTTTGTTTAGGCTTTTTCTATTTGTTTCTTCTTTTGTTACTTTTGATCATGTTTTTGTGTACCATTTTTTTGCAATGCGTAGCTTTCAATGTCGTAGAACTGATGTGGATTTTGTTGTGTACGACTCAAATGTTTATGTTGCCTTTATTTAGGTTGTATGTAGAGATCTAAAGAGCATCGACGGTGGCATTTAAAAAAAAGAACCATCACTTTGGTTGCTATCATCTCAGCTGAGCTTTTTCTGCTCCGCCTTATTGGATTGCTACGACTGTTTCATGTGAGCACTATGTCTTTGAAATTGTATTCAAATACTACCGTCGTTGTTGTTTACCTTATTTATAGTATAATGTTATTAAATGTCATAGGTTTCGATTAAAAATGAACTGAGTAACGTGTTGGCGAGGCAACTAGCTAAGCTTGCAGCCATTGTTACATGTGAGGAATATAGAAATATATGATATACTATGGGGCAGTGATGATTATATGTTTTCTGAATAAAATGAAGTGGGGAATTCGAGGTTCGATCCGTAACTTGGCATGGCAATAACTGGGTTGCATGTAGTTATCATTATGCAACCGTGTTTTTTTGCAGCCATGGCGGAACTCGGATTTCTTTGACCCTCTCGCATTGTAAAATCTGAGCCTAATTACTTATTTTATTCAAATTTGGTTTAAAGTTATTGCATTATACATTTTTAATATGTGTAGATAAACATGTAGATATAGCGTAGTGACCTTTAATATAGATATACAGTTTTTATATACTTTTCCGAAACTTGTAATCAAACTTCTAAAAATATTGGCCATGGTAAAAATAGAGTAGCCATTGCAACAACTTTTTTGGACAAACATGTTTTAATTTATTTTGCCGTTAACGCTTTTTCAAACAATCGTTATTGTTAATACAAATAAGCCGTAAAAACGTTTATTTATATTTTACGATCTTCTAATGTTTTGTCGATAACAAACGTAAAATCATGTTAACGAAACAAATAAAATAAGTAAATGGTTTGAACTAATAGTTTCTAACATATTCACACTTTCACATAAAACACTAAAACAAGTATAAGTGATTTTATGATTTAATAATACATATGTACAACAACTAGTGTTTACATATTTGGGTAAAATATACACATAACTAGTATGTAGTATATTGGGTAATATAAATGGGTAGAAACTTAAGTATCACAACCCATTAGGCAAATACATTGAATGTAGTTGGGTACAACCCAAAGCCAATGACCCATGGAGCTTGACCCATAACCCATTGCATAACATCATGCTTATATCATACATGGATAATATTCATAACCCATGGATCAACCCATACCCAATTGACCAAGTGCATTGCACTCAAAGATACATTGTATCTAGCTAAAGATCCATGGTTCAACCCATGACCCATGACCCATAACCAAAATACCCATGGGTAAAGGGGCGTCCACGGATCCCTAGTTAACGCTAGACGGATCCTTGTGGAAGGGATCCGTGGGATCCGGGAAATGAGGATTTTTCCTCTATAAATAGTGAGCCATTTCTTCATTATTTCTCACCCCTTTCTAACACACTTTCTCCACGAGTTAAAACTCACTAACCTCATATCCAAGAGATCTATGTTTGTAGTTTTGTTTTGTGTGATCTTTTAGGTTTTTCTCAAAGGCAAGATCACCACCTTTTAAGTCGAGCAAGCTTAAGTCCATGAGTTGCCATGCTTCCTCATCATCAAGGCTACTGAAGTCTTCTTGTTGATGATTCCTTTTTTTTCTTCAAAGAAGTGTAGTGTTGAAGACATTAGTGAAAGATGTCTCAAGTGTTAAGACGAAGATATTACTGAAGGGTATCTTTCCTCTATAGCATAAGCACTTGTGGTAGGTGCTTAGAAGTCAAGTCAAGAAGCATTAGTGAAAGGTGCTTAGAAGTCAAGAATAGAATCATTAGTGAAAGGTGCTTAGAAGTGAAGACATAAGACATTAGTGAAAGGTGTCTTGTAGATCTAGTCAAAGGCATTAGTGAAAGGTGCCTTAGATGTACATTTGATATGGTGTGTTTCGATGTACAAGATAGACTAGTAGTAGATCCAAGGATATTGATATCCTTGATGATGTTGTAAAGGAGTAGATCTCCTTTGGGATTAGTCGTTGGTGTAGTGTGGTAGTAGTTCCTCCATTGCAATGGAACTAGGTGCTTAGCCTAGTACCTAATAAAGGGTAGGCGACGTTGTAAAGGTGTAGTTCACCTTGGAGTGAAAGAACTAGGTACTTAGCCTAGTACCTTATAAAGGGTAGGCGACGTTGTGTAGGTGTGGTTCACGTTGGAGTGAAAGAACCCGGTGGTTAGCCTAGCACCAGAAAAAGGGTAGGCGACGTTGTGAAGGCTTCTCCGCCATAAGGAGATTGGTGTAGTGATTACGAACTCTCGAGTAGGTGACTCGGGGAGTGGAGTAGGGTAAGGAAGGTGTCCTTGTAGCCGAACCACTATAAATACTCGTGTTGTGGTTTTGTGCTTCTTACTCTTATCTTTACATTACTTACCTTTATATGCTTGTTTATCAACATCCAACACACACATCCAAATAGATTGACATAAGTCGATCTAAATAGATTAAAAGGAAGTTTTAATTGGCAAACTATTCAACCCCCTTCTAGTTTTCCACAATTGGCATCGAGCTTCGTTACCAAGTTTCTTGAAGTATATTGTACTTTAAAAACTTGATACGATCCATAGTTAATTGAAAACTACAAAGAAGGTTTTTCATAAAAACAAACACCATGTTTTTTAAAACTATATGTTTGGATGTTGATTTGATAACAACATTTTTTTATTTACTTGTTTCATTTAATTGCACTAATATTCTTTGTCATGTTGATTAGTCAAAGCTCATACTCACCAAGCTATAGGAATCACTTGGTAACAAGAATACCTTCCTTAAGAAGGTATCTTAATCGCAAATGAGCGGGAATCGTCTAAGTGACATTTGTTGTGTCATTTGTAAAGACATTCCTAAGTGCGCTAGAGGTATGATTTTCTTTTTATTGTGCTTGATAATTAGGTATGCCTATTTAGGTATTTATATGATTATCTTTTGTGCTTATACATGTTTTACATGAAGCTTCATTAGGAAGCCTTTTTTTTTTCTCACATACGTGTTTTATTTCTCGTCTAAAGTCGTGGTATATAAAACTTATGTTTTGTTTCTTTTAATCCAATAATAAAACAAAACACGAATTTCAAAAATTCCTCCTTCCCCATAAATACTCCCACCGTCAACCACTCTATCAAATCCTCACTTTTTCAAATCTTCCAATTTCAAAAATTTCTTCTCATTCAAAACTTCATCTTCCTCCTCATTCCATCTCAACCGAAACCAAGAAGATTAAGTCATCAACATGGTTTACATCGCTCGTGATCATCGCCTTAACACTCATCGCACTTGTGTTCCCTATGATCAAGTTCACATATGAAGAAATTTACTTTGTGTTGTTAATCTACATTGGGATCATATACCCAATTCTTTGTATCATCCTTAGTATTGAAATGCAATATTACTAAATCTAGTTATCTAGGTTATTATTATCATAATATGTTTTTCATTTCTTTTGATTTATTTGTTTCATATTCTTTCGTGATACATTAGAAGTCATGTATGCATGCTAAAAGGAAATTGTAGGATAAAACATATTTCGTGGTATAAAAATGTAAAACCTATGTGTTTATCAAATATGGTTCTGTTATTACATATCCAAGGATCCCGGATAATATACTAGCAGGATCCCTTTTGTAAAGGAACCGAAGGATCCGTCCTACTGGAAAACAGTTTTCATGCAAGATTAAAAACCACTATCTTTCTAAAAGTAATAATCCACTAGAAAGTCAAAACATTGAGTGAGTTAGAGTGTTAAAAACCATTGTTAATAAAAGTCTAGTAAAAATATTAGATAATCATAGGTTGACCACAAACATCTCTGTTTTAACTTATCATTTCTATAGGTTCAACTATGACGCATGAATATGAGTTTGATTTTTCACTCACTAGCGTCTACACTCCGAACATCTCTCTTGAACCCAACACGCCTGGCAATCATGTCTGTGGGCTCAATAATCTCGAAAACCGTTACTTCCACGAAGGACGTATTGTAGACACCTCTCTACAATTCGAAGAAGGTATCAATACCTCCTTCCGAGCCATAGGACTAGAATGTCTTCTTGAAATCAACGAGAAGATATGTCCAAGGTTCATAATGGAATTCTTCCGTCAAATCGAACTCGTTCGTAACGAGGATCGCTCTCTATCTCTTTGGTTTTATATCAAAAACCAAAAGTTTACTTTAACCCTTGGGCATTTTGCTCACATCCTCCGGATTCCAAATCATGGACAATGTGCCTTCACCGAAGATTGGTCTCTTGATTCTCTCTTCAACTTTCGTGAAGAAAATAGTCCATATTACTCACACATACCTTCCCCGGAAGATTTAAATCGCATAATATGCAAACCTCGACCATATTACTCCGATCCAAACATTATCTTCACACGGGACATCCGAGAAGAGTACAAGCCTCTTGCACTCATCCTACATGAAAATGTTTGAGTCTTAGGAAATCGAGAAATCCTTCCCGCTTGTTGTGCTTTCACATGTTGTCTTTGTTTGCTAACACAACAACCATACAATCTCGCCTACTTCTTCGCAAGGCGAATTGTAAATATTCAAGGCTCCAAGAATAAACTCATCCCTTATGGAATGTTCTTGACACGCCTATCACTGGCGTTATGCACTTCCATCCTCAATTTCAAAGTCCGTTATGACGTGCTTGTGAACAAGATGATGGAACCGCTAAACATATCTCTCATGAAGACTTTCTTCATTCTTGATTCCACCAACACTCATCAATCACATAATGATCCTCCTAGCGAAAACACTCAAGGAACCTAGTAGTATTCTAAAATAGGATCAATTCTCTTGTACTCGTGCTTTATCAATGTAATCCAATTTCGTTCATGAAATAAAACATCTTACATTTGATATCTTAGTATTAGAACTTCTGTTAAACTATCCTTGAGATATAATGCATTGTCAATATCATTGCATACCTTTAATAAAGGTCCTGCTGAGTAGATGGGCGGATCCCAAAGATTGTGCTAGACGGATCCCTACACTTAGGGAACCGTGGGATCCGACAACCAGAAAATGCAATTGCAAGCATTATATTTCAAACATATCCTTAGAACACCTCACACTAAGCTAAACATAGTGTCTTAAGGCAAATTAAGTCCTTATCAAGATAGGTTGATCTTTCCTACTCACACATAACTCACCTAGATCACACTCTAAGACGCTTGTAGATCTATCGGTTCATTCTTAATCCATTACTCTTCCGCTCTCAAACTCACACTTCATTTTTCACTTGATCCCTCACATTTAGCCTTAGAAATCTTTCATCTATGGCAAAATTGATCATAAATCATCCTTACCTCAAAATTGATCAAAGTTGGTCAAACTCTAGTTTTTCCCATCTCAAAGCTTCTAGGATATTTTCCAAAAACACTATCCTAAGTCACAACCTGATCTCTAGGATCATTTAACTTCAATTGACACTCTCATCTTTAGTGTCATCCTTGCTCATCCATTGGTACTCTTGAAAGTTCCAAATCCTTCCATAAAAGACAATCATTAGCTACATCACTCATTAACTTCAAGTACTTAAGCATCCCTTCATTTAAGACATTTAGGAGGACTGAAACACTCAAGATGATATAGATCTTAGATCTTAGAAAACATCATTTCCACTCTTTCATAGCTGCTGAGAGCCGGATCCCTAGGATTAGCCTAGACGGATCCCTCTGAGGAGGGAACCGTGGGATCCGGATGACAATTTATGTCAAATATTGCTAAAACAATCATTTCAACTCATCTTCCTAACTCAAACACTCCATCCCATATTAAATGAGTTCCTAGATCAGTGCAAACTCTGAAGTTGACTCTTGTGCATGTCAATCATCACATTCCAATGAATCCTAGTGGCTTAAGGCTTAAATGCACTTGCCAAATCTATTGGTTTATAAACCACTTTGTTAGGACCTCCATAGTCATCACTCTCATCCTAACTTTCAGCTCTTTAGAAACCCTTACAAACCTCTTGAAATCATCTCATCATGAGGAAAACCCAAGTAGTAACTTATCCACCAAAGAACCACCCATGAAAAGGCTCATGTTATACACTAAATCTCTTCAACCGAATCATCTCCTAATAAGCCAACAAATGATAGGATCCTTCCTCATCCAATCAAACCAATTCTTAAAAGGATAGTACCCACAAAACTACCAATGCCAAACACCACCATACCTCCTAGGCCAAACAATATCATCTCCACTAAACCATCACCATTGGTTCCTAGAGCTATTTCATTTACATCCCCACTATCATCACCACACCTCTACAATTTAGAGGACTTGCCTCTAGTCGTCTCATCCGCTCACGACAACATTTTCCTCATTAGGAGGAATAATGGTACAAAATCAAGGTGTTGAGTCAACACTTGCTTCGCCTTCCTTTTCGCCGTTTCCATCATATAATCCCATTTGGATTATGAGAAATCATCAAAGTCAACCACTTGACCATATGGAAGTTGACACTTCTCTACCACCACCATCATTCTTGGTCGAGTCATTCTCAAATGCTCCTCCACCAATCCCTCCATCATTTGAAGCTTCACAAGTCGCTTCACTTGATCCTTCGCATCAAGCCATTTCATTTCCTCCACCACCACTACCTAGCCATGACAAAGATTGCTATCATTGTCAACATGTTGAAAGTTTGATACATGAAGTACGAGAAGACCAACGTTTCATGTTCTATCATCTCCTCGAACGTTTCGATGAGATTAAACCTAAACAAAACTTGAGCTAGAAGATTTTAGTGGTGTCCTAGCATCAAGCGATAGTTGGTTTAGAAATTCCTAGTCATATATTTTTTTTTTGAGTCATGTATATCATAACTATAGCTTTATTAAATGGAATTACATGCTACTTGTTATTTTTATGAGCATATGATTACTTTGTATTCATATCTAATTATTGTGATAACATTACTTGTTATATCACCTTTGCTGAAATTAATCAGCTAATACGGATCCCTCAGAATTGCCTAGACGGATCCCTACTAGGAGGGAACCGTGGGATCCGTGAGACAGAAAGCTATTTTCTA
Organism: Chrysanthemum lavandulifolium; assembly: GCA_022545495.1. Taxonomy (NCBI): domain Eukaryota; kingdom Viridiplantae; phylum Streptophyta; class Magnoliopsida; order Asterales; family Asteraceae; genus Chrysanthemum; species Chrysanthemum lavandulifolium. The sequence continues at coordinate 253,174,400 of CM040244.1, read as the reverse complement.
CTAACTTTGACCACATTTGCAAGAAATTGTGAATTATACTTGCTTCCTAACCTTTGTTTTGTAGTTATTCAATTTACACATGAAGACTTTGACATCCTAAAGCTAGGGGGAGCTTTATGTCAAAGCAATACATTGCAAATTACTTGCAATACTAGGTTTATTTTTCGTGACATCCCTTGCAAAATTGTAATCATCAAGGGGCACATTCGTCACTTAGACGAAATCTTTGCAAACTTACTTGCAAACAAACTAGATTAGTGTTACTTTCTTGGCGCTTACATAGGGATGGACTCGTCAGGGGAGTAAAGACGAGATCCTTTCCGTTACTTGCTCTCTATTTCTTCTTATTTTTATTTCTTTCACATGTTCTTCTTAAAAGCGATGTGTTGCTTTCCTTCAAACACTTTTGTTTTGAAAAAGGGAGAAGAAAGTAAAACTACAAATTCAAACTTTTACTTAATTTTAGCTTTTCCTTAAAATAATTTTATGTTTTGTCATCAACAAAAAGGGGGAGATTGTTAATACAAATAAGCCGTAAAAACGTTTATTTATATTTTACGATCTTCTAATGTTTTGTCGATAACAAACGTAAAATCATGTTAACGAAAAAAATAAAATACGTAAATGGTTTGAACTAATAGTTTCTAACATATTCACACTTTCACATAAAACACTAAAACAAGTATAAGTGATTTTATGATTTAGTAATACATATATACAACAACTAGTATTTACATATTTGGGTAAAATATACACATAACTAGTATGTAGTATATTGGGTAATATAAATGGGTAGAAACTTAAGTATCACAACCCATTGGGCAAATACATTGAATGTAGTTGGGTACAACCCAAAGCCAATGACCCATGGAGCTTGACCCATAACCCATTGCATAACATCATGCTTATATCATACATGGATAATATTCATAACCCATGGATCAACCCATACCCAATTGACCAAGTGCATTGCACTCAAAGATACATTGTATCTAGCTAAAGATCCATGGTTCAACCCATGACCCATGACCCATAACCAAAATACCCATGGGTAAAAGGGAGCGTCCCACGGATCCCTAGCTTAACGCTAGACGGATCCCTTGTGGAAGGGATCCGTGGGATCCGGGAACGTGAGGATTTTCCTCTATAAATAGTGAGCCATTTCTTCATTATTTCTCACCCTTTCTAACACACTTTCTCCACGAGTTAAAACTCACTAACCTCATATCCAAGAGATCTATGTTTGTAGTTTTGTTTTGTGTGATCTTTTAGGTTCCTCTCAAAGGCAAGATCACCACCTTTGAAGTCGAGCAAGCTTAAGTCCATGAGTTGTCATGCTTCCTCATCATCAAGGCTACTGAAGTCTTCTTGTTGATGATTCTTTTTTTTTTCTTCAAAGAAGTGTAGTGTTGAAGACATTAGTGAAAGATGTCTCAAGTGTCAAGACGAAGATATTACTGAAGGGTATCTTTCGTCTATAGCATAAGCACTTGTGGTAGGTGCTTAGAAGTCAAGTCAAGAAGCATTAGTAAAAGGTGCTTAGAAGTCAAGACTAGAATCATTAGTGAAAGGTGCTTAGAAGTGAAGACATAAGACATTAGTGAAAGGTGTCTTGTAGATCTAGTCAAAGGCATTAGTGAAAGGTGCCTTAGATGTACATTCGATATGGTGTGTTTCGATGTACAAGATAGACTAGTAGTAGATCCAAGGATATTGATATCCTTGATGATGTTGTAAAGAGTAGATCTCCTTTGGGATTAGTCGTTGGTGTAGTGTGGTAGTAGTTCCTCCATTGCAATGGAACTAGGTGCTTAGCCTAGTACCTAATAAAGGGTAGGCGACGTTGTGAAGGTGTAGTTCACCTTGGGTGAAATAACTAGGTACTTAGCCTAGTACCTTATAAAGGGTAGGCGACGTTGTGTAGGTGTAGTTCATCACGGGTGAAAGAACCCGGTGGTTAGCCTAGCTTAGGAAAAAGGGTAAGCGACGTTGTGAAGGCTTCTCCGCCATAAAGATATTGGTGTAGTGATTACGAACTCGAGTAGGTGACTCGGGAGTGGAGTAGGGCAAGGAAGGTGTCCTTGTGCCGAACCACTATAAATACTGTGTTGTGGTTTTGTGCTTTACTCTTATCTTTACATTACTTACCTTTATATGCTTGTTTATCAACATCCACACACACATCCAAATAGATTGACATAAGTCGATCTAAATAGATTAAAAGAAAGCTTTAATTGGCAAAACTATTCAACCCCCTTATAGTTTTTCACAGTTATGAAAGAGTTTTTTTTTATGAAGAGTGGGGTTTCTGATGGTTTGCATACGTCAGAAGAAACTGCTGCAAAAGTCTTGGGCTGCGCTCTGAGCTCAGTCCTGCATTTCTTTGGCATCTACCATTACTGAACAGTATTCGGCACATGGATGTTGTGGCCAGTATTCAGCCGCGAAAAACTAATCCCACTACTCATGTACTCGCATTGCTTTTACTTGGTTGAATATTGATCATCGTTTATGATTTCCATAATGCACCCACCACAAGGTTTGGTATTTCATGCAAGGTTTAAACCATTACGGATACAGGTATTTATTTTGAATTTCGATTTCGTTGTGCTTTTTAATAGTTTCATTTAATTTATAGCGAATATGTTTGTTGTAGCTATGTTGGGATGCGTTTTTAGTTGTTAAGAAGGTTGTGCGTACATTGCATGCGTCTACCTGTGATTTTACCGCTTTGCTGCGGCCGCACTATTTGGAATGTCAATATTCTAATATTCTGTATACGTTTATATTGCCCTTAAGTATCATAGGTTACTGCATTCCCGTAAGTAATGAGTGCTTAGAATAGTCCATACGGTTACAGTCGGTAGGAATAGAATCTCATCCAACTGGATAGTCGTGTCATCGATTGGAATCTTTCCACCCGGTAGAATATTTCAGACGTCATTTTCTTATATTGAAATGAGATGTTTAAGGTACCGCCCCGCTCTGATCTTCCGTTCGAATTCCTTTCGTTCTTACAACGGTCTAGCAACACGTCTGGTGCAGACGGTTGCACACAGATTGTTGAAATAGCAGAAGGGATTTGAACGGGCGATCAGACGGGTCTCGCTATCCTGAGCATCGCATCTCAGCATTAGCGACTGACGTTTGAAATTTACTCCCGAGTGGAAAGAGTCCACTCGATGACGCAATAATATTCATGTACGAAAGCAAACACACTTTTGGGCATTAAAGTCTGTGCGAATAGGGGATTTAGGAACTGTTTACGCAACTGAATAGCCGCGTCATCAACTGGAATTTTTCCACTTGGTAAAATAGTGCGATCTTCATTTGTTGATATTAATACGGGATATTTTAGATTTTGGCCGATTCTCATCTTCCCCTCGAATTCCTTTCGTTGTGACACTGGTCTAGCAATACGTCTGGTGCAGACCTTTGCACAAAGACTCCTGACACAGCAAAAGGAATTTAAGGGGGCGATTAGACGAGTCTCACTATCATGAACATCGCGTATCAGCATCCTAGGCGGACAATTGAAGTATACTTTCAAGTCGAAAGATTCAACTCGATGACACAACGATATTCAAGTAAGTTGTGTCATATATTGGAATCTTTCCACCCGATAGAATATTGCTTACTTCATTTGCTTATATTGAAATGAAATGTTTAAGATACCCCCGGTTCTGATATTCTGCTCGAATTTCTTTCGTTTTTACAACGTTCTAGCAACACGTCTGATGCAGATGGTTGCATAAAGATTGTTGAAATAGCAAAAGGGATTCGAGGGGGCGATCAGACGGGTCTCGCTATCCTGAACATCACATCTCAACATTAGCGACTAACGTTTGAAATATTCTCCCGAGTGGAATGAGCCCACTCGATGACGCAATAATATTCAAGTACGAAAGCAAACAAACTTTTAGGCAGTAGATTCTATGCTGATTTTGATTATACTTTTGAACAATCTTTGTGGTTTTTATAGTTCTGATGATCCCTTTTTTTGGATTATAGTATGTCATATGTGAGTGGAGTTGTTGAGGCATCAATATATAACTCTTTCATGGAAAGCGATAAAAAGATTTGTTTTCCTAGAAATTTGTTGATTGAAAAAGTTTATATCGGTATTGGTTATTGTTATTGTTTTTGTTTTAAGGTTGGCTCGAGCAATAGAGGTTTACTGTTAGTTAAATTAGAGGTAACATAAATGTTTATTACAATGGTTGGCTCGATCAATTGCAATTGCCGGTTACGAAGGGAATTGCGCGTTGTAATAAACAGTTCTAATGAGGTAATAGAGGATTTACGATGGTTGTGATAATTTTTGTCGATTATACTTTCTTTGAATGTTTTTTTCTAAACATTGCAGGGTACCATTTGGACATAACTTTGATTAGTTTTTCACGGTGTCTTATCAGAATCTATCTTTTAGCCATTAAGGCTTTTTGTATACATAACAAAATTTACTTATTTTGTACTTTTTTTCGAAAAGATTTTCGGGTTTCTATGATTTTGTTAGACAAGTCACAAAATTTGTAGCTAATAAAGTGACTTCAAAGCAAATACTAATGCTTATGGAGCACAGTCGTTGAACAAAAACGGGCTTTGCTATCTCTTATGTAAACAAGAGGGTTGGATCGGTTGGAAGCCTCTTGCTCTCAACCGAGAGGTCGGGGTTCGATCCTCACTCTCAAAAGGTCAAGGTCCTTTCTACCTTTGGTAGGCCCAAGCAGCCTCTACCCCAGGTAGGGGTAGGTTGTTTACATCTTAACCTCCCCAAACACGGAAGCAGATTGTGCACCCATAACCCGTGAGAGGCGTTGAGAGTTCTTTACTTTTTACTTTTTCTGCTATCTCTTATGTATGGCAGATTCTTGATGCTCCAAAATTTCTCGCACATAAGAAGAGCACGACTTATTAATCGTAACTCTTTACATAATGTGTCCAACTCTCTTTCAAATCTGAATTCGAGACAAATGATATACCGTCATCAAGACAACCCCGTCTAATTAAGCTTAGTATCATGTAACCTCTTGCTAATATACATAAGTAGTTAATAAGATACAATATTCTGCATTTCATATACTTATATATATTGTTAATGCTGTTTTTTGTGTTTAGGGGCTGACAGAAAAAGTGGCTCAATCTTTTCAGCACGAAACATATGAATGTTTTTTAGGTGTCGAAAAACGATCAGATACTGTATTTGTCACTAATCTTTACAACATTTATAATATTCTGCTTTCCAACTGATATGTAGTTCATTATTTGGTTACAACAATTTTATCTTTACATGTTTGACGAGTTACTAATATACTAAAAAATAGAATATTTCATAATAATAAATAAATAAATAAATAAAAGAAGTAAATACTAAAAAATAGATATTCTGTTTAAATTTTTGCTTATTTCTTTCAGTAGATATAATTTTCATAGTATGAACTAAAATGAGTCATTTGGAAATGTTACCTAAAAAAGTTAGAACATACTTGAAATAGATAATCGGTGTCAATATATAAGGGTTACGAGTATTATAGAAGGATCCTATACATCTTATCACTAGAAATTCGGTTTTATTTCTTACAACATTTTCAAGTTGATTATTCCATCTTAGATGGTTGTTTTATTCCAATGTTAACACTAAAAATTTGCACTAAAATAGTGTAAAATAAGTATCTTTATAGCATATTCTTGCACTAAATAAAAGTTCATCCAATGTATAACACTAAATTTTGGCACTAAATATTTCTGATTAGTCTAAAGTACAAGCCGATACAATAAATAAATAAAATAGTTAAAATAACACTAGCGGTGCCCGAAGCGACGCGGTGATGCAGCACTGCGACTAAATTTTCGTCAAACAAATGTTATTTTGTTTTGGGCTGCTGGATTCAGATTTATTTTTTGGAAGTTTAATTAGATTGTTTAGTTGTATATTTTGGTGAAGGATGAATTAAATTGTGTATTAATTGTATGTGTTGAATAGTGTTTTTTTTGTTTTATTTGTGCTTCAACTACTTATAAATTATGTTTTTTCACATGTATTTTTGAATCAAAGGGTGTTTTTAATAGTGTATTAATTGTAATACATGAGTAATGTGTTTTTAGTTTTATATGTGCTTTAGATACTTGTAAATAATGCTTTCAATATTGTATTTGCTTAAAATTTTATATATGAAAATCTTAAAATAACTAATATGAGAGAAATGCATTCCTCTATTATAATATAGTATGATATATCAATATCGGGCTCATTGTAAACGTATTGATTGCAGACTTACAACAATATAGTTTATATAAGTTATTTTTAATTTTATAATTACATATCAATGTTTAACAAATATGTTGAGTTTAATAAAATGAATAGTATTAGTGATAAGTATAGTGTAGCACTATATTTACAGTTTTACTATTCACATCACTAAATTAGTGCTAAAGATAGTGCCAACATTGAAGAAGGTTTTTTGTAACTCTTGGCACTAAATTAATACAAAAAGCACATTTAATGCCAATATTGGAGATGCTCTAAGCAATGTTAAAAGTTTTTGTGGAGTTTTGCTTAATTTGTCTTAGAGTAAATTGCAAAAATCGTCCTTAAAGTTTGGTCAAATTGCAAGTTTCGTCCCAAACGTTTAGAAAGTGCAAGGAACGTCCATGTGGGAAACTTTTGGGGCAAAAATCGTCCCTGACCAACAACAAATGACTAAAATGCCCTTTTCTAAATGTTTGGGACGAAACTTACAATTTGGCCAAACTTTAAGGACGATTTTTGCAATTTACTCTTTTCTATATTATTTTCAGTTTTCTTACATAAATGATCCCTGTGTTGTACAAAGTTTTACAATGTATCACCGCCACCCGCCACCACCACCATAGCCACCCCACCACCGTCACCCACTACCACCACCCCCACTCATAGCCACCACCGTCACCCACTACCACAACCCCGTCCACCACCACTCACAACCACCACCGCCACCCACCGCCACTGACCACCACCACCATCGCCACCCACTACCACCTTCACCCACCACCGCCACCCACTACCACCTTCACCCACCACCACCACCATCTCCACTCCACCACCGTCACTGATGTGGGCCCAAGTGTTGATGAATAGGCCATGATGTTTCTAGAGGCCCAAAATCGTGTGACAAAAGGGGCCTCACTAAAATGGGCATAACTTGGGCTACGGGGCTCCGTTTTACGCGAATGACCAGTCAAATCGAAGCTTGGAACAAGGAGCACGTGGTGGAAAACTGACTTCGTCGGTTTCCAGAACTTTTGAGCCCCGAAACACACTATTTTATGAGTTATTTTCATTTTAGTGTTTTTTCGGGTTTTTTTTAGACTTTGTTTATGTAATAACTTTCAGCCCGTTTGTCTTCTAGGGTCCGTTTCTGTTTTGTAGTCCTATTTAAGACTTCCTTTGTAATGTGGAATAATCAGTTTTATGAAATACCAAAAGTCTATTTTTGGCAGCTTTTGCTAAGAATTCCCTATAATCGACATTCGTATGAATCAACGATTATTGGTAGGATCGTTCCTGGTATTCGTGTGAATCAACAGGTCCGATTTGTGTTATCTCCTTATTTAGTCTACATCAGTTGGTTTCAGAGCTAAAAGTCCTGATCATTATGCCCCCAAGGAAAAATAGGAATACTAATGACGTCTATGAACAAGAATTCGAGCAGCGGATTATGGCAAGAATGGAGGAGCGAATGGGTCATTTCGTTGATCAATTAATTGATCAGATGGCTGACTTAATGAATCAAAGAAGGCCTCGTAATCATAACCGTCAGGAAAGTGAAGACGAACAGTCAGAAAATCCGTTCGGTGACGGTGACGGTTCATCTTCTGATGAACAACAAGAAAGGCGACCAAGGCGAAATGAAAGGAAGGATAATAGGCGTTGGGAATCTGGACTGAGGGTCAATATTCCCGAGTTTGATGGGGATACTTTGAATCCCGATGGTTTCATTGATTGGCTTGTTGCGGTTGAAGAAGTGTTTGAATTCAAAGATATTCCTGAAAACAAGAAGGTTTCACTGATCGCTACCAGGCTACGTGGTAGGGCATCTGCGCGTGGCAAGAACTAAAACCGACACGGAAAGAGTTGGAAAGCCAAGAGTCACGACTTGGAGGAAGATGAAAAGTGCATGAGAGCCAACTTTATTCCTCATAATTACCAACGGTTGATGTACCCGGTTACAAAATCAAACAGGGGCCAAATCATTGAAGATTACACAACCGAATTTTACCAATTAATTGCAAGGAATGATATTCAAAAGGCGATGAACAACTAGTCTCCCGTTACATTGGTGGTTTAAGAGTCCGGATCATGGATTACATTAACATGTTTGATCGATGACACTTTCGGATGCATATCAACGTGCATTATCTTTTGAAAACAGAACCGACGTGTGGAGGTTCCTCTTATTCTGCTACAACAGAGGTAGTTCGGTTCGGTAATGTAACATCACGTTTTGTTCCTAATCAGCGAGGCAGGTGGTAGCAATCTTGGACCGGTTTCGAAAGGGGTTGGAAGTAGTACCTTGAAGTGTTTTAAGCGTGGTGAACCGGTCACCGATAGTCGAATGTAAGAAAGCGGGGAAAAGGCACCTATTTGCCGATCCCGATGGCAATATGTATACTTGGGAAGTTGATGGCGTGGCTAATGAGGGTTATGAAGAAGCCCCAATTTTGATGAAGATGTTGAGTATGAAGAGGAAGTTGTGAATGGAGATGTGGGGGTAGCTTTGGTGGTAAGGCGCCTTGCTTAACACCAAAAGTCGTTGGCGATGATTGGCTGTGCACAACATCTTTCACTCGACTTGTACTATCTCGGGTAAGGTGTGCACCATTGTGGTTGACCGGGTAGTTGTGATAATTTGATATCTCAAAGCGGTCCAAAAGTTGGGATCAAGACAGAGACCCATTCCAAACCTTTCAAATTACAGTGGCTTAAGAAAGGTGGTGAGGTAACTGTTTCCAAGCGTGTCCTTGTTCAATTTTCTGTTGGGACAACCTATAAAGATAATGTTTGGTGTGATGTGGTGCCCATGGATGCTTGTCACTTATTACTGGGTAGACCTTGGGAGTATGATCGCAACACAAATCATAATGGGCGAACTAATACTTATAGTTTCCTATTTGATGGTGTGAAGATAACATTGATGCCGAATAAGCCCAAAGAGCTAGTTAACAAGCCCACTGGTACTTTACTAACCCTTTCCCAGTTTGAGGACGAGTTAGAGCAAGGAGATGAAGTTTTTGTGCTAATAGGGAAGGAAGTGGTTGAAGATAGCGAAATTCCCGAAGCTATGATTCCTTTACTCAAGGAATTTTCTGATGTTTTCCCGATGATTTGCTGTTGGTTGCCCCTCATGCGTGACATCCAACATCATATTAATTTAGAGCACGGTTCACAATTGCCTAACATGTCACATTACGGGATGAGTCCGGTGAGCATGAGGAATTGTGACGGCGGTGAGGAACTTGTTTCTAAGGGTCACGCTCGAGAGTATGAGCCCTTGTGTTGTGCCCGCTTTATTGAATCCGAAGAAGGATGGAACATGGCGTATGTGTGTTGATAGTCGAGCCATCAACAAGATTCTTGTGAGTCTGGGTTTCCTATCCCCGCTTGATGATTTGCTTGATCGGATCGGTGGTGCCACTATTTTCACAAAGTTAGATTTGAAGAGTGGATATTACGGATCCGTCTTAGACACAGTGATGAATGGAAGACCGCCTTCAAGACTCGTGAAGGGTTGTATGAGTGGTTGGTGATGCCTTTTGGTTTGTCAAACGATCTAGTACATTTATCGTGTGATGAACCAATTGCTCGTGCCTTTTATTGGGAAGTTTGTGGTTGTTTATTTTGATGATATTCTCATTTATAGTACTTCTTTCGGTGAGCATCTCATCCATGTGAAGCGTGTCTTGAAATTACCGCAAGGATAGTTTCTATGCAACCACAAAGAAATGTGTGTTCATGACCCCTAAGGTTCTGCTTTTGGGGTATGTTATTTACGGTGTTGGAATCTGGTGGATGAGTCTAAAGTAGCTTGTTGTCAAGGGTGGCTAACTCCAACTACCATCATCAAGTTCGTAGTTTTCATGGACTTGCTTCTTTTATAAGCGGTTCATCCCAAATTTTAGTTCCATTATGGCTCCATTGATGATTGCATGAAGGAAAATCATTTGTGTGGACGGAGGAGGCGAGTTCGCTCAGATTATCAAAGAAAAGCTTACTACAACACCAATTTCGGTATTGCCCGACTTTTCTCAAGTTTTGAGTTGCACACCGATGCCTCAAAGGTTGCAATTGGCGGGGTTCTCGATCAAGGTGGTTGGCTGTTGCCTACTTTAGTGAAAAATTAACAGAGCCAAAGTCTAGGTATACTACTTATGACTTGGAGTTTTATGCTATTGTTCAAGCTATAAAGCATTGGCGCCATTATCCATTTCATAAGGAGTTTGTTTTGTTCATCGATCATGATTCTTTAAGACATATTCGCACTCAAGATAAGGTGTCACATAAGCATGGGCGTTGGTTGGCATTTCTTGAGAAGTTTACTTTGTGGTGAAACACAAGACCGGTGTTACGAATCGGGTCGGCGATGCCTTAAGCAGGAGGAGTAATCTTCTTGTATATGAGAGTTGATGTACCAGACCGGATGTCATTCGCGGCGATTAACCATTGACCCATATTTTCTGTTGTTCTCGGGGTGTGCAATCCGCCAAAACCGATTTCCTTCACATGATGGTTTTATTTTCAAAGGAATCAACTATGTATTCCTAATTCTAGCCTTCACTTGAAAATTATTAAGGAATTACATGGTGAGGGGCATGTTGGTCGTGATCGCACTTTACGGTTGGTGCAAGCTTTTATTTACGGCCTACTATGAGGAAAGAAGTGGAGCATTATGTCAAGCGGTGTCGATTTGCCAAGTTTCAAAGGGCGACTACTAATGCGGGACTTTATATGCCTTTACGGTTCCTTGCGCAGCCATGGGTTGATATAAGCATGGATTTTGTGTTGGGGTTACCTCGTACTCAAAGGGGTAATGACTCAATATTTGTTGTCGCTGATCGTTTCTCTAAGATAGTACACTTTATTGCTTGCGAAGACAACAGATCTGATTAATGTGGCCCAACTTTTCTTTCGCGATGTATATCGCTTACATGGTTTGCCTTCATCTATTGTTTCGATCGTGACACTCGGTTTCTAAGTCATTTTGGCGTAGTTTGTGGAAGATGGTGAATACTCAACTCAATTTTAGTAGTGCTTATCATCTCCAAACCGATGGGCGATCAAGTTGTTAACCGGTCTCTTGTAACTGCTGAGGTGTTTAGTAGGTGATCATGTGAAGGCATGGGATCGAAGTTATGTCAAGTCGAGTTTGCTCATAATCATGCCGTTAATCAAGCACCTTTGGGTTTAGTCCGCTCTGTGGTTTATTCGCACAACCACATGGACCTCTTGATTTAATGTCTCTTCCTATTTCGGTTCTATTCCAAATAAAGTGCGAGGATTTTGTTAAAGGGTTACATGAAGTTCATAAAGTCATTCATGACAACTTGGTTCGAGCTAACTTAAAGTACAAACAAGATGCTGATCAAAAGCGAAGGCATGTGGATTTTGAAGTAGGTGACTTTGTATGGGCTATTTTAACTAAGGATCGTTTCTCGGTTGGTGAGTATAATAAATTGTCCGCTAAGAAAATTGGCCCATTGGAAATTGTTGACAAAATTAACTCCAATGCTTACCGTTTGAAGTTACCGAGACATATCCGGTGTTCAGATGTGTTTAATGTAAAACACTTGTTGCCTTACTATGGTGATTCTTCTGATGATGATCTTGCTGTGAATTCGAGGACGAATTTAGTCTACCCAGGGGGGGAATGATGTGGGCCCAAGTGTTGATGAACAGGCCATGATGTTTCTAGAGGCCCAAGATCGTGTGACAAAAGGGGCCACACTAAAATGGGCGTAACTTGGGCTACGGGGTTCCGTTTTAGGCGAATGACTTCGTCGGTTTCCAGAACTTTCGAGCCCTGAAACACTCTATTTTACGAGTTATTCGCATTTTGGTGTTTTTTCGAGTTTTTTTTTACTTTGTTTATGTAATAACTTTTAGCCCGTTTGTCTCTAGGGCCCGCTTCGCTTTGTAGTCCTATTTAAGACTTCCTTTGTAATGTGGAATAATCGGTTTATGAAATACCAAAAGTCTATTTTGGCGACTTTTGCTAAGAATTCCTATAATCGGCATTCGTGTGAATCAACGATTATTGGTAGGATCGTTCACGGTATTCGTGTGAATCAACAGTCCGGTTTGTGTTATCTCGTTATTTAGTCTACATCGGTTGGTTTGAGCTAAAATTTCGATCATTATGCCTCCAAGGAGGAATAGGAATACTAATGACGTCTATGAATAAGAATTGAGCAATGCTTATGGCAAGAATGGAGGCGAATGGGTCGGTTCGTTGATCAATTAACCGATCGGATGGCTGACTTAATGAATCAAAGAAGGCCTCGTAATCATAACCGTCGGGAAAGTGAAGGCGAACAGTCAGAAAATCCGTTCGGTGACGGTGACGGTTCATCTTCTGATGAACAACAAGAAAGGCGACCAAGGCGAAATGAAAGGGTGGATAATAGGCGTTGGGAATCTGGACTGAGGGTCAATATTCCCGAGTTTGATGGGGATACTTTGAATCCTGATGGTTTCATTGATTGGCTTGTTGCGGCTGAAGAAGTGTTTGAATTCAAAGAGATTCCTGAAAACAAGAAGGTTTCACTGATCGCTACCAAAGCTACGTGGTAGGGCATCCGCATGGTGGCAACAACCTAAACCGACACGGAGAGAGTTGGAAAGCCAAGAGTCACGACTTGGAGGAAGATGAAAAAGTGCATGAGAGCCAACTTTATTCCTCATAATTACCAACGGTTGATGTACCAGCGTTTACAAAATCTGAAACAAGGGTGCCAAATTTGTTGAAGATTACACAACCGAATTTTACCAATTAATTGCAAGGAATGATATTCAAGAGATCGATGAACAACTAGTCTCCGTTACATTGGTGGTTTAAGAGTCCGGATCATGGATTACATTAACATGTTTGATCCGGTGACACTTTCGATGCATATCAACGTGCATTATCTTATGAAAAACAGAACCGACGTGTGGGAGGTTCCTCTTATTCTGCTACAACAGGAGGTAGTTCTGGTTCGGGTAACGTAACATCACGTTTTGTTCCTAATCAGGCGAGACAGGGTGGTAGCAATACTTGACCGGTTTCTAAAGGGGTTGGAAGTAGTACCTTGAAGTGTTTTAACTGTGGTGAACCCGGTCACCGACAGTCAGAATGTAAGAAGGCAGGGAAAAGGCACCTATTTGCTGATCCCAATGGCAATATGTATACTTGGGAAGTTGATGATGTAACACCCCCAAAATTATCGCAATGAAGATTGTGTCACCGGGTATTACTTCATAGTTCACAAGACAAGTTACTAAAACGACTCAAATGAGACGTTTTGAAATAAATTATCATTCGATTAAAATATCGAGTTTACAAACCGGTCCCACAAGTTTGTACAAGTATAAAAGTACAACATAAAAGTTGTAAAGTTTTTGAATGATAATATATGCATTGTCTTCAAAATATTTTTCCGTGCGCCTTCACATGCCATGCCAGCTAATTCCTTTCGAACCTGAGATAACATGCTAAAAAGTGTCAACACAATGGTTGAGTGAGTTCATAGGTTTGTAAGCAAAACAGTTGATCACAAGATATCAAGTTTATCAAAGTAGTGGGCTACGCCCATAGAGTGTTTGATTGCTTAACCGGTCAATACAAACGATAAAAACCTCATAGGTTTGAAAACAGTAGTGGACAATATAGTTTATAGTATAATTGCAATGTGTACAATTATCTTCTTGAAAGTTATTATTGCTCTAAGCTCATGGCACTCACGACTGACTGTTGTATATATATCACCGGACGATATATATATATATAAGTAACTTGCCCCGAGTAGGTATTTTGCCATATACCTAGGTAACCTCAAATATAGTGCGCCTTGTTATTTCCGATAACATAGACGGGTTCGTCAATTCCGATAGGCCTATCCACAATATTTGCGCTCACTCCCAGTGATTAGTGGTCCATGATATTGGGGACTTTTGGCATAAACAACTTAGTGGTTTGCAATAATACAGTCAAGGCATTCAGTTTGCAAGTAATTGTCCATAATAAAGCATTTTAGCATATAGTGAAAGCGAGAGTATGCATCTCCCCAAAGAGTTTATGAACAGTTAAACAAAAGTTGGGGCTATGAAACTCACGGTAGTGATCAGCAGCGGAGTGTAACGATATAATGTATGTCAACGGTAGAGTATGACAAGATCACGATCTTTAACGGTTACCTACGAAAGCATAGTATTCGCGTTTTAGTATGGTGTACGATATAAGTGTACAAGTATATGTAGTATGTTGGCTTATGATATGATATGATGTTGTACATGAATCTTAAGTTGAGGTATCCCTTAAGTGTTGTTTGGTCTATAGCCCTTTTATAAATAACCTCGTACCATCATTCAGGCTATCAAAATCAAGAGGTCGTGTAGTGAACGTATGAGGAGCCAGGACACTTTAAATCGTAAATCCACAACTCGTCGATACGACGAAGAGGCCTCTTTATGATAATGAAATTCCCTACTATTATTGTACTTGTCATTTATAAGTAAAGTATTTGACAAGACAAATGTTTATTAAAACATGTGTCATGTTTCGTCAAAGACTATTGAGGAACTTGTGTGATAATATGATGATATAAGTTGTGTGTCGTGAAGTAGTTTAACATGGCATATGGTCATTTACTTAGTTTGTCAAAGTGTAGCAAAGTCTAACCCAATGAACCAAGTTTTAAAACAAGAATCGACCATTAAGTCCAAACTAGCCGTGGGGCTAAATTATGTTTAAACAACTTGAGATGATATTCAAGGTCATTACTATGGTTATTTCTAAGTTTAAAGACCTTAAGACAACAACCTCGGCTTAACCTTGGCTTCGTTTCGGCCTCAAAGGATCAAAATACACTAAGTTTCCATGACCATGGTTGTTTTCTAGTCGCAACAGGTCCGTTTAGTATTTGCTGTTTTTAAGACTTTTCGTTCACTTTCTGCCACGTGCCCCGAGTTTTGAAGAAAATTTCATTCCGAGCAACTTTCGTGTTTTACACTTTTGCTGATTCGGACCAGAAAAGGGTCTAATTCGCGTTTAAAATCGTTTTCAACAACTTTTGACATATATCAAGTTTTCATCTAGCCATCTTCTTTTAGTCATAACTTTCTAACCATAAGTCCTTTTTAAGTGATTCAAAAGCCCAAGATTTAGTTTTTACTTGCTCTAACAGCTTCTCAAGCTTAATCAAGTCTAAAGTCCAAATTTTACTTATATCAATTGTCTAATAACAAGTAATTACCTATATTTCATTGCAGAAAGTTTGGCTGCACATTTAGTCCTGCCAAAACGACCATAAGTTGAGTTCTACAACTTGTTTTGACACGCGGCTTTCGCCAAACTTTAAGTTTAGGTCTTGGCTACATTTCATAAAACTGAGTCGACTTCCAGAAATGATCAGAACCATGGGCTTTTCCCAAATGAAGTCTGGTGTGCAGATTTTGACATGTTTTGCCATTTTGGCTCTCATTTACTCATCGGGATGAGTTATGAGGTGCGCCACCCGGCGAAACGACCATAAGACATAGCTCTACAAGCCTATCTGATTAAATTAACCTCAAAGTTTACTGAGATGACCAGTTTAATAAATCTTTGTGACTGTTCCAGATTTCAACTTACAAAACCCACCAAAGGCTTGCTCTAGCTTCTTTTCATGTTCACAAACTTCATGTACAACATCAATCAAGCCATATTACATATACTACTTATATAAAATTACATCCAATAATTATAGAGATTATTACAACCATATTGAATGATAAGAAATATTAGACAAACTCTTACAAAGTTGGGTTGAGTAGTTACAAATAATCAAGCCTAACTTCTTTCAATCTTCAATCCTTGTCTTCATCCTTTTAACCCAACTTTACTAATCTTCATACCCTTGAAATAACCCTTTTACTTCAGCCCTTGATGCCTTGTGTAGCTCCTAATTCAACCAAAGGATCATGAAAACAACACAAAGACTTGTTGTAACATCTTGAATCTTCAATCTTTCATGTATAACTTAAAGCTTGAATTAAAGTGATGATGGTGGTTTGGGTCTTGGTATTCACGGCAGCAAGAGGGAGAGAATGAAAGAGTTTTTGTGTTCTAGATAGTTAAATGAGATGAGAAGTTATAAAAATCTAGATATTATGCTAATTCTTACAAGAGAAGTTTTGCAAAAGTCTTGCAAGTGTAAGAGTGATTCATCACCAACACATTAATGGTCTTGGTGAGTCACCACTAATATGTCGACCATATCACTTATGTGGTGATATATTTGGAGTTTTTATGATATAACTAAGTTACACAGTGTCGTTTGGTCCCGGTAATTACTAATGTTAAGCCCTTAAGTCACGAAACTTAAAACCGGGTAACATAAAAATATAATACTTATGAAAATGTCATAACTTATCAATATACTCCAACTAAGTATATTAAAAGTGTGATAAGTCTATTTGGGTGCGTCTATGTTGTTAAAACCTAATAATGTAGGTTCGAGCACGCGTATTACGTAAAGAGTAAAATATTTACGTAAAAATAACGAAGTGGCAATAGTTCATATAAAATATCACTATTGATAAAAATAGAGTATTTTGAACACCTAGACTTATCGTAGTCTTGTGTTGACCATGAGGAAAGTTTACGATTAAACTTTCGTAATTATTAAAGTCACAACTTTAAATAATTATTTATAGCCAAAGGTGAACAAAATGTTCGAGTGTAATAATTCAAAGCAGTTGAATTATTTAACTTGGGAAATTCTTGGTTACTACGATTCTGATTTGCTTTTACGCTACGGTAAAAGTCAAATAGTAAAAGTCAAAGTCAACTTTTAAGAAGTCAAAGGTAAAATAGTCATTTCACCTTATGAAAATTTACGGGTTGCTACAGCCTCCACCCGTTACGGAAATCATGTCCTCATGATTTAGTTTGTGTTATGAGTTAATGACGTTCTCGAGAAGAGGTGAGGTACTTTTGTAATGGAACTTTGTCACAAAGTTCAGTGAGTGTTACCTACTAACGGTAAATTTGAGTTCACCTTCACGTTCCGACGTGAATTCAGGACCTCTTCTAGAGTTCCATTGAGTTTTGAAAATAGGAATGCGACTTTTCTTAAGTCGTTTGACCTCATGGTCAATGATCTCAGTAGATTCTCCGATAAGATCAAACGTAAATCAATCTGGATCCCTTCCAGAGAAATAGGGAGTGTCTCATCAGTATGACACTTCTTCGAATGCACACAAAAGGAGACGTGTACACCGCCAAGTTCGGGTAGTAGCTCGAGTCCGAAAGCTACTGTGCCAATTCTTACTACTATCTTATAAGGTCCAATATTTCTTAAGTTTGGTTTTCTAAGTTCCCAAACGAATCATACCTCACAGTAACGAGGCTTTCAACAAAACCTTAATCCTAGCATGAAATTTTGAAAGTTAACGCTACATCATCGTATAACCTTTCGGTGATAATGTGTTGCCTAATATTGCGGGGCGAAGTAAACATTGTACTAGATTCCTTACAAGGATTTCGTAGGCGGCAAGCTCAGAAATACTAATCAGCAATTGTGCTCAAAGATTGCAAAGTCAAATATGCCGCAAGCATGCTTCTAGATAATGCTTTGTCAGGGTAAAATGTTGTTGCTCAATCTATTAGTTATTGAGAATACTCACTAGATTGCTTGGACTAAGTTGAAGAAATTGTAATCAAGAAGTATTATCCTCGGAAGAGGTGCAAGAAATGGAGATGAAGTTTCCTTGTTGAAAGTGTTGTTGATATCATAACTTATATTTATCGCTTTCAAGCGTTGGAAATAGTGTGCCCAGTGATGGTCTCAACCAATGAGAAGTTATGGGAAAAGTTCATCTCAGAACTTCCATTCAGTATTCAAGAGAATGTAGCTTCGTTTGATCACTCACACTGGATGAAACAATTCACATGTCTCGTAAACTAGTGGATCAAGTTATGCGAGCTTAGACTGCTCAAGGATCTAACAATAGCAAAATAACAACATTAACAAACAGCGATGGGATGTGGAAAGTGAGAACCTTTCGAGAAATTATATTCTCAAAATAATGGGCAACCAATCGGAGGAGCTCATGGGAAAGCTTATGTGATGGATAATGGGATATCACACCCAGTTTGTTAGTTCGAGACTGAACTAAGTCCATTAGCTCAAGAGTGTAACAAGCTCGTTAGCTCAATAATATGGAATGCGTTGACTTATGCGACTCGTGCATAATCAAATAATTGTTCTTGAAACATCGATTCTATCGGTCGGGTTTCAATTATGTTCTTAAAACATTTGATTCTATCAGGTCGGGTTTCAGTTGTGTTCTTGAAACATCTGATTCTATCAGGTCAGGTTTCAACTATGTTCTTGAAACATCTGATTCTATCGGATCAGGTTTCAACTATGTTCTTGAAACATCTGATTCTATCAGATCGGGTTTCAATTATGTTCTTGAAACATCTGATTCAATCAGGCCGGGTTTCAATTATCTTTAACCAATTTCGTTCACTCAACAAACAATCCATGTTTGTGAGGATTTGTAATATCAAAACTGATATCTTAAGAATGAACTTAGGTTGTTCGAATGAGGTCTTAAGATTTTTGCTGAGTGGTAAAACACTATCGTGTTTTCTAGATCTTTTCAAAGAATACTAGTGATTCTTGAGTTCGAGTTCATACTCATGTCATATCGGATACAAATAAGCCCACTCATTTATAATTCATTACTTACATAAAGAAGCGTCCCAATTTATGCAAGTAAGAAATCATAAACTTATGGTTCGGCGATTTGCAATTTCTTTATTTAAATGAAAAGGCGTCCCAGTCCATTTAAATAAGGACATTCCAAATCATCCTATTTAAGAATTTCCGACAAAACACTCATACTTAATCGATGAGTTACAAGGTGGTGTATTACGAGACGACGTAAATGTTCCAAGAGTATGGAATGAATGTTCACACTCATCTTCGAAGATGAGGAGTTAAATAATCAAAGAGAATCAACATAGTGTTCAAAAGAGTCGGTGAGTTCATAGTTATGAAATGGTTTTCTCACAACGTTTGAGAAATACCAGTGAGACCATTGTGCACACACACAATGTCTGAGAAATAGATAAAACTATTGTGTATCTCTTAATGTCTGAGATATATTTAGGCCAATTGTGTATCTCACGATGTCTGAGATATGTCTAAGTCAACTGTGTATCTCACGATGTTTGAGATATATCTAAGTCAATTGTGTATCTCACGATGTTTGAGATATAGGGAAGACCATTGCATACTTAAAATGTCTTAATAGTAATGAGACCATTGTATCAACCACAATGTCTAAGAAAGTTTCGTAGATCACAAATGTATGTGATCGGGGATATCTAGTTGTGCCATAATGCCTTGGAATAGGCATATGTAGCTATGTTTAGTCAATCATTGTCAATCATTTATATAAACAGTCTTTATATAAAGAATACGGTATTGTGATAAGCAGTAGGCATGGCGCACGGAATGTTGAAGACAACAATGAGTGTTACGGCTTAAACATAAGAGGCAGCTATAGTCGAGGTTTAAATGCAACCTGGTTCTCTATAACTGAAGCTCTGATACCAATCTGTAACACCCCCAAAATAGTCGCAGCGGAAGATTGGGTCACCGGGTATTACTTCATAGTTCACAAAGACAAGTTCTAAAACGACCAAATGAGACGTTTTGAAATAAATTATCATTCGATTAAAATATCGAGTTTACAAACCGGTCCCACAAGTTTGTACAAGTATAAAAGTACAACATAAAAGTTGTAAAGTTTTGAATGATAATATATGCATTGTCTTCAAAATATTTTTCCGTGCGCCTTCACATGCCATGCCGACTAATTCCTTTCGAACACGAGATAACATGCTAAAAGTGTCAACACAATGGTTGAGTGAGTTCATAGGTTTGTAAGCAAAGCAGTTGATCACAAGATATCAAGTTTATCAAAGTAGTGGGCTCGCCCATAGTGTGTTTGATTGCTTAACGGTCAATACAAACGATAAAAACCTCATAGGTTTGAAAAGCGATGAGTGGACAATATAGTTTATAGTATAATTGCAATGTGTACAATTATCTTCTTGAAAGTTATTATTGCTCTAAGCTCATGGCACTCACGATCGATCGTTGTATATATATCATAGGACGATATATATATATAAGTAACTTGCCCGAGTAGGTATTTTGCCATATACCTAGGTAATCTCAAATATAGTGCGCCTTGTTATTTCCGATAACATAGACGGGTTCGTCAATTCCGATAGGCCTATCCACAATATTTGCGCTCACTCCCGGTGATTAGTGGTCCATGATATTGGGGACTTTTGGCATAAACAACTTAGTGGTTTGCAATAATCTGATCAAGGCATTCGGTTTGCAAGTAATTGTCCATAATAAAGCATTTTAGCATATAGTGAAAGCAGTAGCATGCATCTCCCCCAAAAGAGTTTATGAAACAGTTAAACAAAAGTTGGGGCTATGAAACTCACGGTAGTGATCAGCAGCGGAGTGTAACGATATAATGTATGTCAACGGTAGAGTATGACAAGATCACGATCTTTAACGGTTACCTACGAAAGCATAGTATTCGCGTAGTATGGTGTACGATATAAGTGTACAAGTATATGTAGTATGTTGGCTTATGATATGATATGATGTTGTACATGAATCTTAAGTTGAGGTATCCTTAAGTGTTGTTTGGTCTATAGCCTTTTATAAATAACCTCGTACCATCGTTCGGGCTATCAAAATCAAGAGGTCGTGTAGTGAGCGATGAGGAGCCGGGACACTTTAAATCGTAAATCCACAACTCGTCGATGTGACGAAGAGGCCTCTTTATGATAATGAAATTCCCTACTATTATTGTACTTGTCATTTATAAGTAAAGTATTTGACAAGACAAATGTTTATTAAAACATGTGTCGTGTTTCGTCAAAGATTATTGAGGAACTTGTGTGATAATATGATGATATAAGTTGTGTGTCGTGAAGTAGTTTAACATGGCATATGGTCATTTACTTAGTTTGTCAAAGTGTAGCAAAGTCTAACCCAATGAACCAAGTTTTAAAACAAGAATCGACCATTAAGTCCAAACTAGCCGTGGGGCTAAATTATGTTTAAACAACTTGAGATGATATTCAAGGTCATTACTATGGTTATTTCTAAGTTTAAAGACCTTAAGACAACAACCTCGGCTTAACCTTGGCTTCGTTTGACCTCAAAGGATCAAAATACACTAAGTTTCCATGACCATGGTTGTTTTCTAGTCGCAATAACAGTCCGTTTAGTATTTGCTGTTTTAAGACTTTTCGTTCACTTTCTGCTTATGTGCACCTGAGTTTTGAAGAAAATTTCATTCGAGCAACTTTCGTGTTTTACACTTTTGCTGATTCGGACCGAAAAGGGTCTAAATCGCGTTTAAAATCGTTTCAGCAAACTTTTGACATATATCAAGTTTTCATCTAGCCATCTTCTTTTAGTCATAACTTTCTAACCATAAGTCCTTTTAAGTGATTCAAAAGCCCAAGATTTAGTTTTACTTGCTCTAACAGCTTCTCAAGCTTAATCAAGTCCAAAGTCCAAATTTTACTTATATCAATTGTCTAATAACAAGTAATTACCTATATTTCATTGCAGAAAGTTTGGCTGCACATTCAGCCCTGCTAAAACGACCATAAGTTGAGTTCTACAACTTGTTTTGACCATGACTTTCATAAAACTTTAAGTTTATGTCTTAGCTACATTTCATAAAACTGAGTCGACTTCCAGAAATGACCAGAACCATGGGCTTTTCCCAAATGAAGTCTGGTGTGCAGATTTTGACATGTTTTGCCATTTTGGCTCTCATTTACTCATCGGGATGAGTTATGAGGTGTGCCACCCGGCGAAATGACCATAAGACATAGCTCTACAAGCCTATCTTATTGAATTAACCTCAAAGTTTACTGAGATGATCAGTTTAATAAATCTTTGTGACTGTTCCAGATTTCAACTTACAAAACCCACCAAAGGCTTGCTCTAGCTTCTTTTCATGTTCACAAACTTCATGTACAACATCAATCAAGCCATATTACATATACTACTTATATCAAATTACATCTAATAATTATAGAGATTATTACAACCATATTGAATGATAAGAAATATTAGACAAACTCTTACAAAGTTGGGTTGAGTAGTTACAAATAATCAAGCCTAACTTCTTTCAATCTTCAACCCTTGTCTTCATCCTTCTAACCCAACTTTAATAATCTTCATACCCTTGAAATAA
The DNA here is from genome assembly GCA_022545495.1 of Chrysanthemum lavandulifolium. Classification (NCBI taxonomy): domain Eukaryota; kingdom Viridiplantae; phylum Streptophyta; class Magnoliopsida; order Asterales; family Asteraceae; genus Chrysanthemum; species Chrysanthemum lavandulifolium. Next base: position 253,151,869 of record CM040244.1, on the reverse strand, counting down.
CCCTTTTACTTCAGCCCTTGATGCCTTGTGTAGCTCCTAATTCAACCAAAGGATCATGAAAACAACACAAAGACTTGTTGTAACATCTTGAATCTTCAATCTTTCATGTATAACTTAAAGCTTGAATTAAAGTGATGATGGTGGTTTGGGTCTTGGTATTCACGGCAGCAAGAGGGAGAGAATGAAAGAGTTTTGTGTTCTAGATAGTTAAATGAGATGAGAAGTTATAAAATCTAGATATTATGCTAATTCTTACAAGAGAAGTTTTGCAAAAGTCTTGCAAGTGTAAGAGTGATTCATCACCACCACATTAATGGTCTTGGTGAGTCACCACTAATATGTCGACCATATCACTTATGTGGTGATATATTTGGAGTTTTATGATATAACTAAGTTACATAAGGTCGTTTGGTCCCGGTAATTACTAATGTTAAGCCCTTAAGTCACGAAACTTAAAACCGGGTAACATAAAATATAATACTTATGAAAATGTCATAACTTATCAATATACTCCAACTAAGTATATTAAAAGTGTGATAAGTCTATTTGGGTGCGTCTATGTTGTTAAAACCTAATAATGTAGGTTCGAGCACGCAGATTACGTAAAGAGTAAAATATTTACGTAAAAATAACGAAGTGGCAATAGTTCATATAAAATATCACTATTGATAAAATAGAGTATTTTGAACACCTAGACTTATCGTAGTCTTGTGTTGACCATGAGGAAAGTTTACACGATTAAACTTTCGTAATTATTAAAGTCACAACTTTAAATAATTATTTATAGCCAAAGGTGAACAAAATTGTTGAGTGTAATAATTCAAAGCAGTTGAATTATTTAACTTGGGAAATTCTTGGTTACTACCGATTCTGATGTTGCTTTTACGTTACGGTAAAAGTCAAATAGTAAAAGTCAAAGTCAACTTTTAAGAAGTCAAAGGGTAAAATAGTCATTTTACCTTATGAAAATTTACGGGTTGCTACAGATGGCGTGGATAATGAGGGTTATGAAGAAGCCCCAATTTTGATGAAGATGTTGAGTATGAAGAGGAAGTTGTGAATGGAGATGTGGGGTAGCTTTGGTGGTAAGCGCCTTGCTTAACACAAAAAGTTTTAGCGATGATTGGCTCGTGCACAACATCTTTCACTCGACTTGTACTATCTCGGGTAAGGTGTGCACCTTTGTGGTTGACCGGGTAGTTGTGATAATTTGATATCTGAAGCGGTACCCAAAAGTTGGGATCAAGACGAGACCCGCTCCAAACCTTACAAATTACAATGGCTTAAGAAAGGTGGTGAGTGCTGTTCCAAGCGTGTCCTTGTTCAATTTTCTCGTTGGGACAACCTATAAAGATAATGTTTGGTGCGATGTGGTGCCCATGGATGCTTGTCACTTACTAATGGGTAGACCTTGGGAGTATGATCGCAACACAAATCATAATGGGCGAACTAATACTTATAGTTTCCTATTTGATGGTGTGAAGATAACATTGATACCGAATAAGCCCAAAGAGCTAGTTAACAAGCCCACTGGTACTTTACTAACCCTTTCCCAGTTTGAGGACGAGTTAGAGCAAGGAGATGAAGTTTTTGTGCTAATAGGGAAGGAAGTGGTTGAAGATAGCGAAATTCCCGAAGCTATGATTCCTTTACTCAAGGAATTTTCTGATGTTTTTCCTGATGATTTGCCTGACGGGTTGCCCCCTTTGCGTGACATCCAACATCATATTGATTTAGAGCCTGGTTCACAATTGCCTAACAGGCCACATTACAGGATGAGTCCGGTAGAGCATGAGGAATTGCGGCGGGTGAGGAACTTGTTTCTAAGGGTCACGCTTAGAGAGTATGAGCCCTTGTGTTGTACGCCTTATTGACTCAAGAAGGATGGAACATGGCGTATGTGTGTTGATAGTCGAGCCATCAACAAGATTACTATGAGTGCTGTGTTTCCTATCCTCGGCTTGATGATTTGCTTGATCGATCGGTGGTGCCACTATTTTCACAAAGTTAGATTTGAAGAGTGGATATTACGGATCCGTCTTAGACACGGTGATGAATGGAAGACCGCCTTCAAGACTCGTGAAGGGTTGTATGAGTGGTTGGTGATGCCTTTTGGTTTGTCAAACGCACCTAGTACATTTATGCGTGTGATGAACCAATTGCTCGTGCCTTTATTGGGAAGTTTGTGGTTGTTTATTTTGATGATATTCTCATTTATAGTACTTCTTTGGTGAGCATCTCATCCATGAAGCGAGTCTTGAAATTACTTCAAGGATAGTTTCTATGCAACCACAAAGAAATGTGTGTTCATGACCCCTAAGGTTCTGCTTTTGGGGTATGTTATTTATGGTGTTGGAACACTGGTGGATGAGTCTAAAGTAGCAATGTCGAGGGTGGCTAACTCAACTACCATCACCAAGTTCGTAGTTTTCATGGACTTGCTTCTTTTTATAGGCGGTTCATCCCAAATTTTAGTTCCATTATGGCTCCATTGATGATTGCATGAAGGAAAATCATTTGTGTGGACGGAGGAGGCGAGTTCGCCAGATTATCAAAGAAAAGCTTACTACAACACCACCTCGTATTGCTCGACTTTTCTCAAGTTTTGAGTTGCATCGATGCCTCAAAGGTTGCAATTGGCGGGTTCTCGGTCAAGGTGGTTGGCTGTTGCCTACTTTAGTGAAAAATTATGAGCCAAAGTCTAGGTATACTACTTATGACTTGGAGTTTTATGCTATTGTTCGCTATAAAGCATTGGCGCCATTATCTGTTTCATAAGGAGTTTGTTTTGTTCATCGATCATGATTCTTTAAGACATATTCGCACTCAAGATAAGGTGTCGCATAAGCATGGGCGTTGGTTGGCATTTCTTGAGAAGTTTACTTTGTGGTGAAACACAAGACCGGTGTTCTGAATCGGTCGTGATGCCTTAAGCAGAGGAGTAATCTTCTTGTATATATGAGAGTTGATGTACCAGACCTGGATGTCATTCGCGAGCAGATTAACCATTGACCCATATTTTTACGTTGTTGCGGGGTGTGCAATCGGCCAAAACCAGTTTCCTTCTACATGATGGTTTTATTTTCAAAGGGAATCAACTATGTATTCCTAATTCTAGCCTTCACTTGAAAATTATTAAGGAATTACATGGTGAGGGGCATGTTGGTCGTGATCGCACTTTACGGTTGGTGCAAGCTTTATTTACGGCCTACTATGAGGAAAGAAGTGGAGCATTATGTCAAGCGGTGTCGTGTTGCCAAGTTTCAAAGGTACTGACCTACTAATGCGGGACTTTATATGCCTTTACCGGTTCCTTTGCAGCCATGGGTTGATATAAGCATGGATTTTGTGTTGGGGTTACCTCGTACTCAAAGGGGTAATGACTCAATATTTGTTGTTGTTGATCGTTTCTCTAAGATGGTACACTTTATTGCTTGCAAGAAGACAACAGATGCAGTTAATGTGGCCCAACTTTTCTTTCGCGATGTATATCGTTTACATGGTTTGCCTTCATCTATTGTTTCTGATCGTGACACTCGGTTTCTAAGTCATTTTTGGCGTAGTTTGTGGAAGATGGTGAATACTCAACTCAATTTTAGTAGTGCTTATCATCCCCAAACCGATGGGCGATCAAGTTGTTAACCGGTATCTTGGTAACTGTTGAGGTGTTTAGTAGGTGATCATGTGAAGGCATGGGATCGGGTTATGTCGTCGAGTTTGCTCATAATCATGCCGTTAATCAAGCTTTGGGTTTAGTCCGTTCCGGTGGTTTATTCTGCACAACCACGTGGACCTCTTGATTAATGTCTCTTCCTATTTCGGTTCTATTCCAAAGAAAGTGCGAGGATTTTGTTGAAGGGTTACATGAAGTTCATAAAGCTGTTCATGACAACTTGGTTCGAGCTAACTTAAAGTACAAACAAGATGCTGATCAAAAGCGAAGGCATTTGGATTTTGAAGTAGGTGTCTTTGTATGGGCTATTTTAGCTAAGGATCGTTTCTCGGTTGGTGAGTATAATAAATTGTCCGCTAAGCAAATTGGCCCATTGGAAATTGTTGACAAAATTAACTCCAATGCTTACCGTTTGAAGTTACCGAGCCATATCCGATGTTCAGATGTGTTTAATGTAAAACACTTTTTGCCTTACTATGGTGATTCTTCCGATGATCTTCTTTGTGAATTCGAGGACTAATTTAGTCTACCTGTGGGAAAATGATGGGCCCAAGTGTTGATGAAGCAGAGACCATGATGTTTACGGAGGCCCAAGATCGTGTGACAAAGGGCCTCACTAAAATGGGCATAACTTGGGCTACGGGCTCCGTTTTTAGCGAATGACCGTCGGTTTCGAACTTTCGAGCCCGAAACACTCTATTTTATGAGTTATTTGCATTTTAGTGTTTTTGGTTTTTTGACTTTGTTTATGTAATAACTTTCGCCTGCTTGTCTCTAGGGCGTTTACATTTGTAGTCCTATTTAAGACTTCCTTTGTAATGGAATAATCGGCTTTAAATACCAAAAGTCTATTTTTGGCGACTTTTGCTAAATTCCTATAATCGGCATTCGTGTGAATCAACGATTATTGGTAGGATCGTTCTGGTATTCGTGAATCAACAGTCGGTTTGTGTTATCTCGTTATTTAGTCTACATCGATCACCATTGCCACCGCCACCACCATGTGTTGGTGGGTGGTGGTCGATAATGATGGGTGGTAGTAGTAGCTGTGAGTGGTGGTGGATGGGGTTGTGATAGTGGTTGTGGGTGGCGGTGGTGGGGTGGCGATGGTGGTGTGGTCAGTGGCGGTGGGCGGCAGTGGTGGCTGTGAGTGGTGGTGGATGGGGTTGTGGTAGTGGTAGTGGGTGGCGGTGGTGGGATGGCGATGGTGGTGTGGTCAGTGGCGGTGGTAGGGTGGCGATGGTGGTGTATGGGGTGGTGGTAGTGGGTGGCGGTGGTGGGGTGGCGATGGTGGTGGTGGTCTGTGGCGGTGGGTGGCGGTGGTGGTTGTGAGTGGTGGTGGACGGGGTTGTGGTAGTGGGTGACGGTGGTGGCTATGAGTGGTGGTATATGGGGGTAGTGGTAGTGGGTGACGGTGGTGGGGTGGCGATGGTGGTGGTGGCGGGTGGCGGTGGTAGTGGGTGGTAGTGGGTCGCGGTGGGTGGCGATAGTTAAAAAAAAATAAAAAATAAATAAAAAATAAAAAATAAAATCCAGACTAACATTGTAAAACTTTGTACAACACATGGATCATTTATGTAAGAAAACTGAAAATAATATAGAAAAGAGTAAATTGCAAAAATTGTCCTTAAAGTTTGGTCAAACTGCAAGTTTCGTCCCAAACATTTAGAAAGGGCATTTTAGTCATTTGTTGTTTGTTAGGGACGGTTTTTGCCCCAAAAGTTTCCCACATGGACGATCCTTGCACTTTCTAAACGTTTGGGATGAAACTTGCAATTTGGTCAAACTTTAAGGACGATTTTTGCAATTTACTCTTTGTCTTATTTTATTTGTTTGTTTTTTGTGTCCAATAGTTTGCTTGGTTTGTAAAATAGGTTCTCTTAATTGTAATTTTTCATTGAGGAGATGTACGTAATTAGTGACATTTAATAAAGAGTATCTGCAAGAAAAAATGTAAATATAGCATTTGTACTTTTAGCTTTATTACTTGCATTGTTTAAATTTAAATTTTAAATATGAATTGTGTTTGAAATTGTTGTACTTGATGTTTTATTGTTTGTATTAATAAATTTTTAAGTTTCAACTATTTTAATGCACTTAATGCAAAAAAAACCGTATACATTATAAGATAGTAAGATTTATGACCACCTTTTTTTGGTTGACAATATTTGGTTCATCCGAAGATGAGTGGATAACCCTAGTTACGAAATTCTCTTAACTTAATTTGGGTATGGAATGAATAGTGTTATAAGTTACTGGTTGATTTGTTGTTTGAGTATACCGATGGAATGCATGGAATTTTAAGCAACACAACTTAATATGTAACATGTACAAATGATTAATGCTATGTATAATATATTTAAGAATCATTCTTTTACACATAATTATTTAGAGCATTCATTAATGTAAGTTTAATACCAAATTTTTGTTTGATTATGAACATTTAATTTTTATAAAATTTGCATATTTAAAAAACATTTATTATCTATGTATTTTAGTACAAGGTTTGTGAAATCCTAATCATTGTGCAATAAATTAGATTGATAAAAATCGTACACGTCAAAGTACGACGATTTTCAGATAATCTATAAAGTATGAAAACGTGTAAACATATAAAGTACGAAGATTCTCTATATTTACACGTTATATAATATTGTGATAAATATTACATAATATCTACTCATTAGCAATTATATTTCACCGTCAGTCATTACAACTTCATAATACAACTGACTAACGTTTTGGTATCGCCATTGTATCACGATGCACATATGCTTGCCATTTTAATATTAAATAATGTGTGATAAAGTTATTTCTCAAAATTCTCCACATGCATAAAATCATTATTACGAAAATCATGTGATTGAAAAAAATTACTTGCCAAAATTTTTGATTACATGATATTCACCGTCAGAATACGCGAATACCCTGCTAGTATAATAAAAAAGACAAATGGTTGAAAAGCTTAAAAATAAGACATATAAGGTAAATTTATGACTTATACTTGTGACATGGTAAGTTGCCATCAAATGATGGAAGGTCCCACACTCATACACCTTTATCAAGTAGTAACAAAACAAGTTTATGGTAGTTAGCGGTTCTTGTAAAGAGGGGTATAAAAACATAAATAGTGAAAACAAAAATATTAAAATCTCTTACAATTTACTTTTACAAAACATCTTATTCACAAGATTTTGATAAATGTTATAACGGATGGTTAGATGTAGAGAGAACGAGTGAAAAAAACTATATATTATTGCTATGTGTAGGAAGATTTATAAGATGAATGATGTGTTTGGGAGTGGCTTATGGGGTTTAAATTTCAAAATAAGTTCTTTTTCAGAAATTTAATATTATTAAATTTCGAAGTTATAAGCCTCAACCTAAAAAATAGGGCTAAAATATTTAGACCATGGCTTATAGTATGTTAAATTACTTAATTACCCACAAAAATATCTAATATATACATATGTAATGTACTTTTTAGTAATTGTACAACCGTAAGTCCCAATTTAAATTAATTTGCCAAACAAGTTTATAAAATAAAAATTCTAGTTTCGACTTATAATATAAGACTAAACTCAGCTCTAATCTCAGGCCCAACTCATTTTGTCAAATGTATCCGAAAGAGAAATAATTCGCGTACTCTCACTTTTTATTGAGACACTGACAATACAAATAGTTAAAGCAATTTATACTAAAAATACAACTGATTAATACATAAAATAGAGTGTCCGAATGAAAAATAAAAATGTGCCAATCACTTTCCTATCCGAAATGGTAAGAGGTTATAGTAAAAGTTGTGAAAAATATGTCGATATGAATTATCGCTGTTCAATGGTACACCATTCAATAATAACACCTACCTTTCGTCACTGTAATATATGTGAACACGATTTTCACATACCCATAAAATAATACTCGTACTAGTAAATATAATACTCCGTCTTTTAGTATTTGTCTTAGATTTTGCCTCTTTTTTACAACAAACCAAAATCCAAACGTTCTGACCACCGGCCAGTTAGTTGTTTTTCTATACTCTTAACTTCAAAAGACCACTACAAGATTGGGTTCAAGGCCTAAAGCTCAAACATTTTCATCGAATACTATTCTGGGTACGAATTTCTCTTATGTTTTTTTCTAGATTACTCATGTTAAGATTTGGTTGTTAATGGGTGTAACTTTTGTTTGTATTGTGATCATGGTAACTTTGTAACATGGACTCTAGCTAGCTGCCATTAAGTGCTTGTTAGTTAAGTGTTTTTCTTCTTACCTGCTTATTTTTGAGGTTGTAAGGAGTAAACTGTTTAGAGTGTTTAGATGAAAATGATTACTTGTACTTATAAAAATTGATAAGAATTTTAATATACCCAAACATTCCTTGTTCTTAAGCTGTTTTGTATATATTGTGAAAAAGAGCAAGAAACTGATGCTATGAGATAATCTTTCTTAGTAGTTAGGTGTTTGACATTGAGTTTTGAAAGTAATGATATGATTATTACGTTTTCTGGTCGCAAAATAATCCATTGGTAGTGTTTGGTATAGGGAAAAGGAGTATGATTATGAGTTTAGGTATAGTTGTGACACAAGTGATTCTGATTATCTAATAGTTCCAACTTCCAAGGGTGGTTTTAGATATAAATCACGACAATAGGAATGTTTTGAATCTTTTTTGTTGGTTACTTCAAGAACTAATGAAATACTGAGTTTCTTATCGATCTATTTTATGATAATCCTGAAGGCTTTAGATGTGCTTATCCTATATTGGTTGTTTGTTAATGCGCTAAACTGCTAAATACTTTTAACAACTGGATTTATAGAGTTCATATGCCGGTTAACTGTTTAGTCAGAAATGCTATATAAACATGAACATAAAGGCACATCTTGGTTCCTGAAAATGCATAGAAGTTTTGCACTTGGTCACTCGAGTCTTGACATGATAAAGCCAAAGAAAGAATATTGAAAAACCTTATGGCGTTCTAGACATTCATGCTGCATTGGTTCATTATTTAGTAGCCAACATCTTGATATATGTATGAAACACTATAGATATGTAATACGGAGTACAAAGTAATGAAACTTTTTTTTTTCCAGATTAATTGACATCAAAAGTCAACGATGTCACCTGGCACTCAAGGACTGATGTTCTTGTTAGCTATCGCATTATTGACAAGATGTGCTCAAAGTTCTGAAGCTCGCGTGACAGTTGAAAACGGGATAAAATCAAAGGTGTATTTATCACCTGTGATAACCCAACGTCCGGGTTCTGTTTCAAACAAAATGTACTATGATATTGAGTTTCCAAAAGGTCATATTGCAATCAAAAGTTTCGATGCTGAAGTTGTTGATGAATCAGGGAACCCTGTTTCACTTCAAGAAACTTATCTCCATCATTGGGTTGCAGTAAGATACTACGTATGCAAAGGTACAAAAGAAGCGAAATATAATAGTAATATTGGGTTCCACCAGTCAGATCTCATCGTTGCTGGGAATGCTGGAATATGCAAGTATGGCCTTCCCCAGATTTTTGGATTAGGATCCGAAACACGAAAAACATCCACACATGTTCCTGATCCTTATGGAATTGAAGTCGGAAATCCATCTGAAGTACCTGTTGGATATGAAGAGAGATGGGCGTTTAATATCCATGCAATTGACACTCGTGGTGCAGTAGATGCAATGGGGTGTACTGAATGCAGGTATCATGAAATTTGAGAATAAAATGTTATGAATGTAGTATATGGTTATTTTTATTATTTTTTTATTTTGTTGGTTTGGAAATGCAGATGTAACTTATATAATGTGACGGAGGATAAATATGGTCAGCCTTTGAAACCAAATTATGTTGGAGGATTATTCTGTTGTTATGATGGTGTACAATGCAAAGTGAAAAATGGGCTTGAAAGTGTTGAAAGAAACCTTTACATGAAATATACCGTGAAGTGGGTTGATTGGAGTGACTCCATAGTACCTGTTAAAGTCTTTATATTTGACGTCACTGATACTTGGCAGAACACAGGGACTCATGATTGTTTAGTAAGTTAACTTATCGAGATTTAACATCTTTAAATGTAAGGTGTAAAGTGTTTTGTTATCTTGGTGATTAATGAAAAAATATTCTATAGATCGAGTTTGATGTTGAACAATCAACCACTGGAGTGGATAATAATGACTGGATCAGCACTAGAAGCTCAAGTGTGAGTTTCCCAAGTAATGGTGACGTCGTTTATGGTGTTGCACATCAGCACAGTGGAGGGATAGGTTCTGCTCTATATGGAGAGGTATATATATGTATCATTTTCTCCAGTTTTGATTCTTTTAAACTGTAGTTGTGTCTATAAGTATCTTTAGCGCATTCTTATAGAAATAATTATTAATTTTATTCAGGATGGACGTGTTATTTGCTCGTCGAAACCTATATATGGGCAAGGGAACACTGCGGGAGATGAAGCTGGTTACATAGTCGGAATGACTACATGTTATCCTGAACCAGGTTCCGTGAAGATAGCTAAAGGTGAAACTTTAACTATGGATTCTAACTACAGCAGTGAAAAGAGCCATATAGGAGTTATGGGGCTCTTCTATATTCTTGTTGCAGAGTCTTCTTCGACATTGAATGCTTCAGTACAAGTAAGATTTCTACCCTATATATGTTAGTCATTTTGTCGAATATCTAAATAAAAAAAGTCGAGTAAAGGCATCTTGTGATTTTGTGAACTTATATCATTAAGCCCTTTTATTTACACGTAACTTTAGCTTAAACGTGAAAAGCAGTGGTGCAACTTTAATGGAACCGAGGGTGTATAATTTCGACTTTCGCATGTCATGCTAATAAGAGATTTTATAATTTTCACATGGTCTGTTAAAAAAGAGAAGCAGGTTGACTTTGTGGTCAAATTATATCACTGCAAATGTAACATCAACATTCTTAATGTCTCAATTTTTGTGGTCAACATATTTGCTGTAACCTTCTTGGATTTGGTTTTGCAGATTCATCAAGAATCAAAAGTTCCGATCATCTCATTGGGTGTAGCTGTGTTTGGATTGGCAATGTGTGCTGCTGTAATGATTGCTTATCAAAGAAGAAAGCAAAGTGAGAACGGGTACCAGTTTATTTCAACAACTTGAACAGGCTTGCTTTTATGATTCGAAACAATGGGAATGCTGCATGACAACAACCTTGTTGGTTGGTATGTTTGCATACATGTATATGTAAAAAGTAAGAGGAATGCTACTAGAAAATAAAGTTGCATGGAGTTGTGTATTACGATTTAATAGATAATGTCAGACCCTATCATAATCAACGGGAGCGATGAATTCTATTAATCGTTGGTTGGTATGTTTGCATACATTTATGGGGCGATCTCGGGTGATAATATATGTATCATATAGTAATCTTTTTGGGTTTTGATGTGCTGCAACTTTTTTTTTTTACCTTCTGATGTACACACCTTTTTTCCCCCTTATAAAACAAGTAACCAGGTAATATATGATTGAAGTAGAGGTACATTACATGATAAAACGAAACGACAGAATTATGTATATATCAAATGGTAAAAAGTTACTCCTATCGGCCGCAAGTTAAATTTTATAGTAAAGTTTAAAAAGCACCAACTGATTTAACCATGTACCCTGCATTTAGAGCATTGGGTATGGTAGCGCTCCTCTCCGCCAATTCCTACGTGGCTACCGAAATGGCGCCGCCGCCCGTCCGCCACCACACCTCTCAGTCAGTTTCATTTTCGACACTTAAGTGGCGTGAACAAAAAAATAAAATAAAATGTGTAGAGTGTTTATATGTGTGTTTTGTTTGGAGAGATAAGTTGTTGCTTTTGGTTCGTGTGTATTGGTATTGGAAATATGTGGTAACAACGTTTTGGTTTAAGAGAAATCACAAGAGACTATAGTTGTTGAGTTTTATGAGACGAACATAAGAGAGGGTGGATACTATTCTTTTATAGCGAGATTAGGTTAGTGAAGCTAGGGTATAGTATTAAATAACAAGGTGGGGTGACATGCCATTTTCATCTTTTCAGTGTCATTTCAGCGTCATCTGAAAATCTCTACGTTCAACACTGACACAACGGATCCATTCTTCTATACGATAAATTGCCATCTCGTAACACCAGCACGACACCGATTCTCCCGACAAAACCCTCGATTTCCCAAGAGTTAGATGGCCGATAGTAGTAGAAGCTCTAAGGCTTCTAAGGCCGCTATTCTTGATAAGGAATAGAGTAAGGCCTCTACCGATCCTGAGTCCTCACTAGTGGCATGCCATTTCTCCTTATTCGGGGACCTACACACTCACAATTTTATTTCTTTCCAATTTTTTCAAACAATTAAATTTTTTTCACTCAAATAAAAATACAAAGTACGAATATAAATAAAAGAAAGTGATTTCACACTCCTTTAATTGATTAGCGCACTCTAAAATAGATTGTTTCGACATTTATACGCTCACATGATAAAAATGAGTAAAAATAATGTGTGTCAATGAATCATGAGAGTGTCTAAATCACCTCTCATAAAAAGACAAAAATAATTAAAAAATAAAATAAAAAACAAACTACCTAAGGCTAGCCCCAGTAATGTCGATCGAGGCCTCCTCGATCGATTAGAGGATCGATTCCCCTTGTTGTGTAGCCATTCGATCGCCAAGATAAGGAGCTCACTTGGTCGTCTGGTCGATCGAAACCACAAAGCTTTTGTTTCAAAAATATTACCGTTTTTAATGCAATGGTTCTAAAAAAAAGAAAAAAATTAACGTTTATAAATACACAATACAAATACACTTCAATCCACAAATCTATTTCACACAATTCAAACTCAAAATACTTCTCAACACAAGATTTAATATGGTTTGCCTCTCCCATTCCAGTTGAAGATATGCAGTGTACGTTCAAAATCAAAGCGATAACGACGACGAGGCTCCAAAAACGCTATTATAAGCGGATCGAATTGTTTGACCGCGCGGCGGAGAAGGAACAAATGAGAGAAAACTACAAGAGTTGCAACGACATTAATCCCGAACGAAAGTCGTGATCGACAAATTTTGAAAGATCGCATAAAGATCGCGAGGTTCTTGACAAGTTGTGGCGGTGTGCTCGAAGATAACGAACAACGTCAACACCAAAATCAATTGGAGCTATCGGAGAACAAAACGATGGTGTAGACGAGGAAGATTGGCCCGCTCGGCTTGAGGATTCTGCGGTTCGTCAGACCATTGTACGACCGCGTCGCGAGGAGATTCAGATTAGATTTATGATTTATGTATTCAGATCGCTTTTATTTATGTTTAATTATTAATGAAATTTTATTTTGTGTTAAAAATGTTTTTTTTAAAAAAAATGAAATTGATCGCCCTTACTGGGGCACCTAATGCCTGAAGGTCACTGGAGAGAGAAAACTGACGTGGCAGGTAAAATGAGGGGATAGAATCCCCTACTGGGGGCAGCCTAAATATTCACTTCACTATGGTTTTGACATTTATACCACCGCCACCAACCTCAAATCCATTATCAAATTACTCTTCTCTCTACCTCTAATATTCTAAAATCAGTAACTCTCACAAACAAGATCCGTTCACTTCGCAGGTTTCATATGTAAGTTAAGTAGGTCCTAAAACACACTTTGCTAGTGAATATCAGATCTATTGTCTAAGGTGGTTATTTTGGGTCCGCCCTATTTTAAGGTATTTCATTTTTACATTCTATTCTCATTTTAGTTAACTTGTGCTTTTGTTTGTTGCTAATAGTTTAGGATGAATGTGTTTAGTTTTTGTGAAATATGTAAATAATCATGTGTTGGTGTAAGGTTATGTGGATTTTGTTTGAGAAATGCTTTTTCATGTTTTTTATTCTTAAATGAATGTGTGTTTTTCAGTTTAAATAAAATCTACGTGTTTGTAATTTTTTTTTTATGAAAATAATGTGTGTTTTCATGTTGTATTTTATGTTAGATTTTTTATATAAGATGGTATGCTTCATGTTAAAAGGAGTTTTTATGTTAATTCGGATGAGACAGGAATGTGTATTGACCAACATTAAAAAGCTTTCAACTACTCACCAACCAACTTTAAAGCTCATCTACCAAATTTACTTTCATCTACTTGTATTAACTTCTATCTACCAATAATTAAAGTTATTGACTTGCATTGAAGTTTTTGTATACTCTTTGTGTGTTTTGAAACACCTACACCAACACAAACACCATACTAAGATTATTGAACCAACTATACTTTTTACTTTATTTTTTCAGCAGCGAACACCGCTTTCCTACCGACCGCTTTCCTACCAACGGCTAATATGTTTGCTCGAAGTGTTGATAAAAACCCGACAATGTTTGTCCTTTTATTCTATGATACAAGAACAAAACGACCATTTTCTTATTGAAATAGGTGTTCTTGGAAATGAAAAGGTATAATCTCACCATCTTTTCTTATTAGCAGCACCATCTCATATTCTCATTTCACCTTTCACCTTTAATCTTTCATCAGCTCCTCCTGCTCGTGATGGCGGCGCCCCCGATGAACAGACTCATCTTATCGAGGATGCTGGTCACCATGGGTTGCAAGCACTGAAGTAAGTCTATTTTGCCTTTTTACTTAAACACTTTTGATAATTTTAGTCATTAAATATGTATAGTTATGAATATTTATGAGTTTATTAACTGCTTTTTTTTAACTGATATGTATAGGCTCTTTTTCAAGTTGTACGCTGAGTGGTTCAAGTCGAGAACACCAAGACCAGGAAAAGTTGAAGATACACCTCTGGCCATCCACATCTAGCTGCAGCTTTAGAGAGGATCGACCATCCACTGATAATGCTTAAGGAATATTTTAAGCTACGTAAAAAGGAGGAGGTGAAGGTGAAAGAAGCCCTACACCTATTGGGCATCCCATTTGGCACCGCTATTCGAGTATTGACATCCCTTTAGAAGGTTTGTATGTTTATCACTTTACTTTTGTTTTGTTGACTTGTGTCCATTGATGTAATGTTTTTTGTTGTAGGAACTGTTGGATTGACAACTCTACTAGTGATGCTGGTGATGGAAGTGTTGTCTATGGACCATTAGTCCTAAGGCGACCTAGCACCGCAACTAAGATGCGCTACAACACCTCCACTAGGAGATTTGAGTGTGTTTTCCTTATTCTTTTTTATGTGGTTTATTTGTTTAATATTACTATATTATGGTTTTTTAGAAATTTAAAAATTGTTTAAATTTTTAGCTGCCTCAAACCATGTCGTGGCGATGAAGAGCTTTTAGCTACCTCAAACGCGTTGCCGTGAAAGGCTGCAAATGGATCTGTCGTAGAAGAGCTCCTGCTCCTCCTAGTGATGGTGGCCGCCACAGCGCCGCCGAAGAACTTGCTCATATCGTCGGGGATGTTGCTTTACATGGAATGCACCCACGAAACAAAGTAAATAGTCTGTTTTGGTTTGTTTTTATTTATTTTTTTAGTTTTCACTTACCTTAATTGAAGAAACAACATAAAACATTCTATACTTAGCAACACTTTCTTTAAGAATTTTAATATCCCCAAACATTCCATGTTCCTACTCTGTTTTGTATATGTTGTGAAAAAGAACAAGAAACTCATGTTATGAGATAATCTTTCTGAGTAATTGAGTGTTTGACATTGCGTTTTGAAAGTAATGATATGATTATTGTGTTTTCTAGTTGCAAAATAATCCATTGGTAGTGTTTGGGTATAGGAAAAAGGAGTACGATTATGAGTTTAGGTATATTATGACACAAGTGATTCTGATTATCTAATAGTTCCAAGGGTGGTTTTAGATATAAATCGCGAAAATAGGAATGTTTTGAATCTTTTTTGTTGGTTACTTCAAGAACTAATGAAATACTGAGTTTCTTATCAATGTATTTTATGATAATCTTGAAGGCTTTAGATGTGCTAATCCTATATTGGTTGTTTGTTAATGTGCTAAACTGCTAAATACTTTAACAACTGGATTTATAGAGTTCATACCCGGTTACCTGTTTAGTCAAAAATGCTATACAAACATGAACATAAAGGCCACATCTTGGTTCCTGAAAATGCATAGAAGTTCTGCACTTGGTCACTCGAGTCTTGACATGATAAAGCCAAAGAAAGAAATATTGAAAAACCTTACGGCGTTCTAGAAAATCATGCTGCATTGGTTCATTATTTAGTAGCCAACATCTTGATATATGTATGAAACACTATAGGTCTATATGTAATACAAAGTAGTGAAACTTTTTTGTTTCCGCAGATTAATTGACATCAAAAGTCAACGATGTCACTTGGCACTTCAGCACTGATGTTCTTATTAGCTATCGCATTATTGGAAATATGTGCTCAAGGTTCTAAAGCTAGCGCCACAGATGAAAACGGGGTAAAATCAAAGGTGTATTTATCACCTGTGATAACCCAACGTCCGGGTTCTGTTTCAAACAAAATGTACTATGATACTGAGTTTCCAAAAAGTCATATTGCAATAAAAAGTTTCGATGCTGAAGTTGTTGATGAAGCAGGGGACCCTGTTTCACTTCAAGAAACTTATCTCCATCATTGGGTTGCAGTAAGATACTACCAGCGCAAAGGTACTAAAGAAGCGAAATATAATAGTAATATTGGGTTCCACCAGTCAGATCTCATTGTTGCTGGGAATGCTGGAATATGCAAGTATGGCCTTCCCCAGATTTTTGGATTAGGATCTGAAACACGAAAAACATCTACACATGTTCCTGATCCTTATGGAATCGAAGTCGGAAATCCATCTGAAGTACCTGTTGGATATGAAGAGAGATGGGCGTTTAATATCCATGCAATTGACACTCGTGGTGCAGTAGATGCAATGGGGTGTACTGAATGCAGGTATCATGAGATTTGAGAAAAAAATGTTATGAATGTAGTATATGTTTTTTTATGTTGTTGGTTTGGAAATGCAGATGTAACTTATATAATGTGACCGAGGATGGACATGGTCGGCCTTTGAAACCAAATTACGTTGGAGGCTTAAACTGTTGTTATGATGGAACACAATGCAAAGTGAAAAACGGGCTTGAAAGTGTTGAAAGAAACCTTTACATGAAGTATACCGTGAAGTGGGTTGATTGGAGTGATTCCATAGTACCTGTTAAAATCTTTATATTTGACGTCACTGATACTTGGCAGAAGACAGGGACTCATGATTGCTTAGTAAGTTAACTTATCGAGATTTAACATCTTTAAAAGTAGGGTGTAAAGTGTTTTGTTATCTTAGTAATTAATGAAAAAAATATTCTACAGATCGAGTTTGATGTTGAACAATCAACCACTGGAGTGGACAATAATGATTGGATCAGCGCTAGAAGGTCAAGTGTGAGTTTCCCAAGTAGTGGTGATGTCATTTATGGTGTTGCACACCAACACAGTGGAGGGATAGGTTCTGCTCTATATGGAGAGGTATATGTATCATTTTCTATTGTCCGGTTTTGATTCTTCTAAACTGTAGTTGTGCCTAAAGTATCTTTAGCGCATTCTTATAGAAAAAACTATCATTTTTATTCAGAATGGACGTGTTATTTGCTCGTCGAAACCTATATATGGGCAAGGGAACACTGCAGGAGATGAAGCTGGTTACATTGTAGGAATGAATACATGTTATCCTGAACCAGGTTCCGTGAAGATAGCTAAAGGTGAAATGCTTACTTTGGAATCTAACTACAGCAGTGAAAAGAGCCATATGGGAGTTATGGGGCTCTTCTATATTCTTGTTGCAGAGTCTTCTTCGACATTGAATGCTTCGGTACAAGTAAGATTTCTACCCTTTATATGTTAGTCATTTTGTCAGTATCTACATAAAAAAAGACAAGTAACTGCATCTTGTGAACTTATATCAGTAAGCCCATTTATTTACACGTAACTTTAGCTTGAACTTGAAAAGCAGTGGTGCAATTTTAATGGAACCGAGAGTGTATAATTTCGACTTTCGCATATGTCAGGCTAATAAGAAATTTTATAATTTTCACATGGTCTGTTAAAAAAGAGACACAGGTTGACTTTGTGGTCAAATTATATCACTGCAAATGTAACATCAACATTCTTAATGTCTCAATTTTTGTGGTCAACATATTTGCTGTAACCTTCTTGGATTTGGTTTTGCAGATTCATCAAGAATCAAAAGTTCCGATCGTCTCATTGGGTGTAGCTGTGTTTGGATTGGCAATGTGTGCTGCTGTAATGATTGCTTATCAAAGAAGAAAGCAAAGTGAGAACGGGTACCAGTTTATTTCAACAACTTGAACAGGCTTGCTTTTATGATTCGAAACAATGGGAATGCTGCATGACAACAACCTTGTTGGTTGGTATGTCTGCATGCATGTATATGTAAAAAGTATGAGGAATGCTACCAGAAAATAAAGTTGCATCGAGTTGTGTATTACGATTTAATAGATAATGTCAGACATTATCATAATCAACGGGAGCGATGAATTCTATTAATCGTTGGTTGGTATGTTTGCATACATTTATGGGGCGATCTCGGGTGATAATATATGTATCATATAGTAATCTTTTTGGGCTTTTGATGCGCTGCAACTTTTTTTTTTACCTTCTGATGTACACACCTTTTTTCCCCCTTATAAAACAAGTAACCAGGTATATGATTGAAGTAGAGGTACATTACATGATAAAATGAAACGACAGAATGTAAAAGAGGGGTTGGTTAATAGTTGAAGGACTCATATTGGAACATTGAAATAGTGTAGGGTTTGTTTTGTAACTTTTCATTATTCTTTTTCCTTCCTCCCATCTCATTTCCAGATAAAACCTGTATCTTTCATTTCAAGTAATAAGGAGAATCATTTTCACGCGCGAATCTGTGTTTCTCTACTCATTCTCGTCAACACGTAATTATGTATATATCAAATGGTAAAAGTTACTCTATCGGGCGAAGTTAAATTTTATAGTAAAGTTTAAAAGCACCAACCGATTAACCATGTACACGCATTTAGAGCATTGGGTATGGTGGCCCTCCTCCGCCAATTCCTACGTGGCTACCTAAATGGCGCCATGCTCGTCCGCCACCACACCTCTCGATCAGTTCATTTCGCCACTTAAGTGGCGTGAACAAAAAAAAAAGTGTAGAGTGTTTATATGTGTGTTTTGTTTGGAGAGATAAGTTGTTGCTTTTGGTTCGTGTGTATTGGTATTGGAAATATGTGGTAACAACGTTTTGGTTTAAGAGAAATCACAAGGGACTATAGTTGTTGGGCTAATGTCTGACCCGAGCCCATGGGGCAGCAGCAGCTATTGACCCGAGCCCATGGGGTGAATGTCGGTTTTAATATTCTAGTTATATTAGAATTGTAGTAGGATTAGGAAAGCTTGTTCTATTCTATATATACAAACCGAAATGTGGTTTGTTATTATGCATTCAATATCGTTTTTTGTAAAGTATTTTTCCGATTAATTGGAGAGCTTATTCCAAGTAACATTCGGTGTTTATTGTTTGATTAGTTCTGTGCATATTTTACTTTGTGAACTTCGATTGATTTGGGACTTGAATTGGTATCAAGAGCAAGGTTCCAAGTAGTCGATCAAGGTGTTCCAAGCTTAGTCGATCACTAAAGGGTTCCAAGTAGTCGATCACCGAAGGTGTTCCAAGTTTAGTCGATCACTAAAGGGTTCCAAGAAGTTGATCACGTATGGTTTCAAACGTAAGGGTTTCAACACAAGTCGACTAAAGGGTTTCAAGAAGTCGATAAAGTTTCAAACTTTAACTTGGTTTACTTAGGCAAGAAGTAAAACAAGCGTGTTCTAGGTCGAAGACAATCCAACTACACCAGAACTTACAAAAGGCGTTCAAGAAGGATGGTGCAAGGCGAGTCGAGTCAACCACCAATTGAACATTCTAAACGGTCTTCAATGTCCAATGTTTACAAGCACGAACTATAACATATGGGCAATAAGAGTTAAAGCGGTATTCCGAGTCCATGGAATACTCGATGCATCGGAACCAGGGAAGGAACACAAGTCGTTGCTAAGCAAGATCACATGGCGGTTGCGTTACTTTTCCAGCGATTCGAGAAGAACTTGTTTTCAAGTTTCACAATTCAACATGACCAAAGAAATCTGGGAGCTTTGAAGACCGGTATGTGGGTGTTGATAGGGTTCGAGACGCAAGGTTGCAAACCTTGAGACGGAATTCGAATCTTTAAAGATGAAAGTCAACGAATCAATCGATGACTTTGCGGCTAGGTTGGGCAAAATTATAATGATAAATAGCTTGGGAACAATTTATGAAGACAAGAAACTTGTTAAGTCGCTTGCATCCGTTTGGATAGGTATGTTGCAATTGTTGCCTCAATAGAACAATTTGTCGACTTGAATACTATGTCTTTTCAAGAAGCAATTGGAAGGTTGAAAGCTTTGAAGGAAGAATGAAGGGTGTTGACACCACTTCAAGATCAAGGCAAGTTGATGTTCGGAGGCACGAAAGATATGATAAGAAAGGTCGAGGAAGGAATTCCTCCGGTGGCAACGGTAAAGGTCAAAACTTTTCTTCTCAAAACAAATCTCGTGGTAGCGGTCAAGCTAATAACCACAACCGTGGAAACCAAAACAACTCCGGGAGCAATACGGATCAAAAGAAGAACAAAAGTCGAGACCTTTCAAAGATTCAATGCTTCAGATGTGATGAATATGGTCACTTTGCTTCTAATTGTCCCGAACGCCGTGTACAAAAGGAAAAGCATGAAGCAAACCTTTTGAAAACGGAGGATGATGATGACCCGACACTTTTTATGATGAAAAGCGTTCAAGAAGTTTTCTTGAATGAAGAAAAGATTATCCCAAACCAATTGAATACTAAGCCAAACGAGGAAGACACTGGTATTTGGATAATGGAGCAAGTAATCACATGACGGGGATCCGAGAATATTTTTCGAGTTGAATGAGAATATTCCGCAGAGTGAAGTTTGGTGATAACTCCTACATCGAGATAAAAGGAAGGGTTCGATAATCATTGAAGGAAAACGGGTGAGCAACGGTTAATCATCGAGTCTATTACCTACCCGAGCTAAAAGCAACATAATTAGTCTTGGGCAAGCTACCGAAGGCGGATGTGACATTCGTATGAAAGGTAACCTTCTTACTATGCGCGACTCGGATGGCAAGCTTCGATGAAGGTTCCTAGAACAAGTAATAGACTTTACAAGATTAAGCTCCAAGTTGGAAGTCCGGTGTGTCTCAAAGCAAAGATGGAAGATGATGCGTGGTTATGGCATGCTAGGATGGGTCACATTAATTTCGAGACGATGGAATTAATGGCAAGGAAGGGCATGGTTGAAAAGTTGCCAATAATTCATCAAGAGAACAAGTTGTGTGAATCTTGTTTGGTAGGAAAACAAACCAAGAAGTCGCTTCCTAAAGCAAATAAATTTAAGGCAACACATCCTCTTCAACTCATACATGCCGACCTATGTGGACCAATTTCTCCACCATCCATAGCACGAAACAGTACATATTTGTTCTTATTGATGACTTCACGGTTTATGTGGACTTTACCTTGAAGGAAAAAGGTGAGGCATTTGAATACTTCAAAAGTTCAAAGCTTTAGTTGAGAAGAAGTCGGAAGCAAGATTATAACCCAAGGACCGATAGATGAGTGAGTTCACTTCAAAAGAATTTACCAACTTTTGTGAAAACGAGGGTATAACAAGACATCTAACCGCTCCCTACACACCGCAACAAAATGGAGTCGTGGAAAGCGAAACCTGCATCTTATGGAATGACTAGAAGTATCTTGAAAGCACGTGACGCACTACACTGTGGGGTGAAGGAGTTAGACACGCCACATTCTTGATTAATAGAGTTTCAACTCGAGCTCTAGTTAATCAAACTCCATACGAGGCTTTCAAAGGAAAAAGCCAACTTGGAGGGTTTGCGGGTATTTGGATGTGCGGCTTATGCAACGGGAACAAGGCCATATTTACATAAGTTAGACGACATGTCAACACGACTCATTTACATCGGAAGCGAGCCGGTACAAAAGGTTTTCGATCGCTCAATCCGAACTAAAGAAGATAGTGGTATGTCGTGATGCGGAGTTTAATGAGGAACTTGGTCGGAAGTATGTTCTGAAGCGAATCACGAGCTAAACCCTGTATGTTTGTCATAGAATGGCACGGTTCTATTGATACGGGTTGTGGATTTGTTAACCTGTATGACCAATGAAGTTGAGGCGTAAGATCAAGAGGCTGAAAATCATCATGATGTTGATGAAAATCAACCGGTCAAAACCGAACAAGAAGTTCAAAACGAGGCGGGTAATGACCCTAATCCTGTGACAGAAACTCAACCAATTATAAGGCGTTCTTCGAGGGTTTCAACTAAGCCAACTAGATTTAATGACTTTATTATGGGGTCTAGTTCTAGAACCTCAGTTGCTAATGAAGATCAACATCTACTTTTGATTGAAGATGATGAACCAAGAACGTTCCAAGAAGCAAAAGTCTCAAGCAAGTGGATGGTTGCTATGAAAGCAAGAGATTGAGTCTATCGAAGAATGATTCATGGGAATTAGTTGAAGCTCCGGTTAATGTTAATCCCATTGGATTAAAGTGGGTGTTCAAAATTAAGAGAAACCGGATGGTTCAATTAATAAGTTTAAAGCTCGTTTAGTAGTAAAGGGTTATGCTCAAAAGGAAGGAATTGACTATGACGAGGTATTTGCTCGTAGCACGGATTGAAACGACACGTTTATTGATCTCATTGGCCGCAAAGAAGCATGGGAGCTACATCATCCGGATGTAAAGTCGACTTTTACATGGAGAACTAAAAGAGCGAGTGTTTGTTACACAACCGGAGGGGTTCGTAAAGAAAGGAGAAGAAAGGAAGATCTACAAGTTGAAAAAGGCGCTTTATGGACTTAAACAAGCACCAAGGGCGTGGAATACAAAACTTGATGGAGAACTCAAGCAAATGTCTTTCAAAAGATGCCAACACGAACAAGCGGTGTATGTGAAGAAAACAAACAAGTCAATCTTGATTATTGCGGTCTATGTAGATGATCTCTCAAGGGCGTGGAATACAAAACTTGATGGAGAACTCAAGCAAATTTCTTTCAAAAGATGCCAACACGAACAAGCGGTGTATGTGAAGAAAACAAACAAGTCAATCTTGATTATTGCGGTCTATGTAGATGATCTCTTAGTAACCGGTTCAAAGCTTAGTGAAATTGGTGAATTTAAGAGACAAATGCAAGAAAGGTTCGATATGAGTGACTTGGGAAAGTTAAGCTATTATCTTGGCATTGAAGTAAAGCAAGAGGATTCGAGTATCTCAATAAGTCAAGCGGGCTATGCAAAGAAGATCTTAAAAGATGCTGGAATGCATGAATCAAATCCTACTCAATGTCCATTAGAACCTGGAATGAAGTTAAGCATGGACAAGGAAGGAAAACCAGTTGATGCAACATTGTATAGGCGACGAGTTGGTTGTCTAAGGTATTTACTACACACTCGACCTGATTTATCTTATTCGGTTGGTTTGGTTAGTCGTTATATGCAAGAACCAAAAGAATCACATATGGCATTGTGAAACAAATACTAAGGTATATCCAAGGTAGTTTGAATTTTGGAATACGATACAACCAAGAGAAAACCAAGGAGTTAGTGGGTTTAGTGATAGTAGTTATGCTATGGATCAAGATGATGGTCGAAGCACAACGGGCATGTATTTTATCTAGGTAAATCACCTATCACTGGTGCTCACAAAAGCAAAACACGGTGGCTCTATCGTCTTGTGAAGCCGAGTTCATGGTCGCAACCTCACCGTGTCGCGGATATGGTTACGCTGGTTGTTGAGTGAAATAACCGGAATGGAAGAAAGAGTGGTGGTCTTATTTGTTGACAACAAATCGGCTATTGCACTTATGAAAATCCAGTTTTCACGGAGAAGCAAGCATATAAACACACGTTATCACTTTATCCGAGAGTGTGTTGAAAGAGACCAAGTACAAGTTGAATTTGTAAAGGTGATTTGCGAAGGTCTTTGATATTACGTAAAAAGCTCGCAAGGATTAAGTTCAAGGAAATGCAAGAGTTACTCGAGTTGAAGACCTCCTATCTCGAGTCGAAATTGGGGTGAATGTTGGGCTAATGTTCGACCCGAGCCCATGGAAGCGAAGCAATGACTATTGACCCGAGCCGTGGGGTGAATGTCGGTTTTAATATTCTAGTTATATTAGAATTGTAGTAGGATTAGGAAAGCTTGTTCTATTCCTATATATACAAACCGAAATGTGGTTTGTTATTATGCATTCAATATCGCTTTTGTAAGCAAGTATTTTACGATTAATTGGAGAGCTTATTCCAAGTAACATTCGGTGTTTATTGTTTGATTAGTTCCTGTGCATATTTTCTGTTTGTGAACTTCGATTCAGATTTGGGACTTGAATAGTTGTAGAGTTTTATGAGACGAGCATAAGAGAGAGTGGATGCTATTCTTTCATAGTGAGATTAGGTTAGTGAAGCTAGGGTAGAGTATTAAATAACAAGGTGGGGTGACATGCCATTTTCATCTTTTCAGTGTCATTTCAGCATCATCTGAAAATCTCCACATTCAACACTGACACAACGGATCCATTCTTCTACACGATAAATTGCCATCTCGTAACAACCAGCACGACACCTATTCCCCCGACAAAACCCCCGATTTCCCGAGAGTTAGATGGCCGATAGTAGTAGAGGCTCTAAGGCTTCTAAGGCCGCTATTCCTAATAAGGAATATAGTAAGGCCTTTACCGATCCTGAGTCCTCACTAGTGGCATGCCATTTCTCCTCATTTGAGACCCACACACTGACAATTTTATTTCTTTCCAATTTTTTCAAACAATTAAATTTTTTTCACTCAAATAAAAATACAAAGTACGAATATAAAAAAAAAGAAAGTGAACACTCCTTTAATTGATTAGCGTACTCTAAAATAGATTGTTTCAACATTTATACTCACATGATAAAAATGAGTAAAAGTAATCTGTGTCAATCAATAGTGTCTAAATCACCACTCATAAAAACACAAAAATAATTAAAAAATAAAATAAAAAACAAACTACCTAAATATTCACTTCACTATGGTTTTGACATTTATACCACCGCCACCAACCTCAAATCCATTATCAAATTACTCTTCTCTCTACCTCTAATATTCTAAAATCAGTAACTCTCACAAACAAGATCCGTTCACTTCGCAGGTTTCATATGTAAGTTAAGTAGGTCCTAAAACACACTTTGCTAGTGAATATCAGATCTATTGTCTAAGGTGGTTATTTTGGGTCCGCCCTATTTTAAGGTATTTCATTTTTTACATTCTATTCTCATTTTAGTTAACTTGTGCTTTTGTTTGTTGCTAATAGTTTAGGATGAATGTGTTTAGTTTTTTTGTGAAATATGTAAATAATCATGTGTTGGTGTAAGGTTATGTGGATTTTGTTTGAGAAATGCTTTTTTCATGTTTTTTATTCTTAAATGAATGTGTGTTTTTCAGTTTAAATAAAATCTACGTGTTTGTAATTTTTTTTTTATGAAAATAATGTGTGTTTTCATGTTGTATTTTATGTTAGATTTTTTATATAAGATGGTATGCTTCATGTTAAAAGGAGTTTTTATGTTAATTCGGATGAGACAGGAATGTGTATTGACCAACATTAAAAAGCTTTCAACTACTCACCAACCAACTTTAAAGCTCATCTACCAAATTTACTTTCATCTACTTGTATTAACTTCTATCTACCAATAATTAAAGTTATTGACTTGCATTGAAGTTTTTGTATACTCTTTGTGTGTTTTGAAACACCTACACCAACACAAACACCATACTAAGATTATTGAACCAACTATACTTTTTACTTTATTTTTTTCAGCAGCGAACACCGCTTTCCTACCGACCGCTTTCCTACCAACGGCTAATATGTTTGCTCGAAGTGTTGATAAAAACCCGACAATGTTTGTCCTTTTATTCTATGATACAAGAACAAAACGACCATTTTCTTATTAAAATAGGTGTTCTTGGAAATGAAAAGGTATAATCTCACTATCTTTTCTTATTAGCAGCACCATCTCATATTCTCATTTCACCTTTCACCTTTAATCTTTCATCAGCTCCTCCTCTGGCTCGTGATGGCGGCGCCCCCGATGAACAGACTCATCTTATCGAGGATGCTGATCACCATGGGTTGCAAGCACTGAAGTAAGTCTATTTTGCCTTTTTACTTAAACACTTTTGATAATTTTAGTCATTAAATATGTATAGTTATGAATATTTATGAGTTTATTAACTTCTTTTTTTTAACTGATATGTATAGGCTCTTTTTCAAGTTGTACGCTGAGTGGTTCAAGTCGAGAACACCAAGACCAGGAAAAGTTGAAGATACACCTCTTGGCCATCCACATCAAGCTGCAGCTTTAGAGAGGATCGACCATCCACTGATAATGCTTAAGGGAATATTTTAAGCTACGTAAAAAAGGAGGAGGTGAAGGTGAAAGAAGCCCTACACCTATTGGGGCATCCCCATTTGGCACCTGCTATTCAGAGTATTGACATCCCTTTAGAAGGTTTGTATGTTTATCACTTTACTTTTGTTTTGTTGATTTGTGTCCATTGATGTAATGTTTTTTGTTGTAGGAACTGTTGGATTGACAACTCTACTAGTGATGCTGGTGATGGAAGTGTTGTTTATGGACCACTAGTGCTAAGGCGACCTAGCACCGCAACTAAGATGCGTTACAACACCTCCACTAGGAGATTCGAGTTTGTTTTCCTTATTCTTTTTTATGTGGTTTATTTGTTTAATATTACTATATTACTATATTAGGGTTTTTTAGAAATTTAAAAATTGTTTAAATTTTTAGCTGCCTCAAACCATGTCGTGGCGAGGAAGAGCTTTTAGCTACCTCAAACGCGTTGCCGTGAAAGGCTGCAAATGGATCCGTCGTAGAAGAGTTCCTGCTCCTCCTAGTGATGGTGGCCGCCGCAGCGCCGCCAAAGAACTTGCTCATATCGTCGGGGATGTTGCTTTACATGGAATGCACCCACGAAACAAAGTAAGTAGTCTGTTTTGGTTTGTGTTTATTTATTTTTTTAGTTTTCACTTACCTTAATTGAAGAAACAACATAAAACATTCTATACTTAGCAACACTGTCTTTAAGAATTTTAATATCCCCAAACATTCCATGTTCCTACGCTGTTTTGTACATGTTGTGAAAAAGAACAAGAAACTCATGTTATGAGATAATCTTTCTCAGTAATTGAGTGTTTGACATTGTGTTTTGAAAGTAATGATATGATTATTGCGTTTTCTAGTTGCAAAATAATCCATTGGTAGTGTTTGGGTATAGTAAAAAGGAGTACGATTATGAGTTTAGGTATAGTATGACACAAGTGATTCTGATTATCTAATAGTTCCAAGGGTGGTTTTTAGGGATGAGCATTTGGACCCGAATCCCGGAACCGAACCGGAACCGTATCCGTACCGTACCGAAACGGTACCGAATCCTAATACACGGTACGGGACCGGTACCATGAATCGAGCCAAAAAAAAATTCGGGATTAGCTGTCTGATCGCAGTACCAAACAGGATAGTAAAAAATACCGAAATTTTAAGTAGTCATGTTTTTTAAATAAGCAACTAGCTAGTTTAGCATCTGTAAAGCAATTTTTCATAAAAATAAGAAAGGCATGGTTAAATTGTTGATTATTTGGGTACATACTCTAATTCCAACTGCTTTTGTTTTACGTTACGGTCAACATTTAGAGTGAATGAACTGGACATGATGAACATAGTGGCAGATTTTATAATCTACCGAATAATGCTGTTCAAAGCATTACACCAAGTATTGTGATGGGTTTGATCAATGATATACATTGATTATCTCCTATGAAACTAGATAAATATTTTTACTGTTTTCTTACTTAGTCGCTATAATTATAACCAAACGGAAGCTAAGTTGATGATAGCCATAACTCAATTAATAACACTTAACTTAGGTACGCATAAAAGTTGTTTTTTGTCACTTTTAAACGAGTCGTTATGTTACAATAGAGAATTTGATTATTACGTTTGTCATATCATATAGCTCGTAGGTTGGATTTTTGTTACATGTATGGATATTAATATTTGGAACTACATATTTATTAGCTTGTATAGATTATTATTATTATTGATATTATTATTATTATTTTTTTAACAAAAAACGGGAAGAACCGTATAGGTACCGATTTCCCGGTACCGGGTACCGATACCGGTACCGGTACCCGAATCCCGTTCGGTACGGTACCGGTACCCCTCTTTTATGCTCGGGAAAAAAACGGTACCACCAATTCGGTACGGGTTCGGTACCAATCTGGTACCGTGCTCATCCCTAGTGGTTTTAGATATAAATCGCAAAAATAGGAATGTTTTGAATCTTTTTTGTTGGTTACTTCAAGAACTAATGAAATACTGAGTTTCTTATCAATCTATTTTATGATAATCACGAAGTTATCTTCTGTTACGACTATTTTTTTTACCATTTTCAATTTGAACCGATTTATCCCAGCAAGTAGGATGGGGAGATGCTACGCTGACAAGTACTGAAGCATTCACGTAATCATGATCACGACACCGAGACTATTGTTTGTGAAAACATTCAATGTTGTTATTACTATAGTTTATTACATGATATATTAGTTGGTTATGTAAATGATCAAAACTATATTTGATCTCTTTTAAGATTTTGTGTTAGATCATTAGATTATGTCAGGGGAGCTTGAAAGATCTTCATTTTGTTGTGTTTGGGAGTATTGTTTTGTCTAGAATTATGTTACTCTATATTAGTTGGTTATATTAAGGATCAAAACTATATTTGATTTCTTAAGATTTTGTATGGGATTATAAGATTATGTAATGGGTTACGTCTTATTTTGTATATGAGATTATAATATTATCAGTAGCTTTTTTAGACCTTTCTTTTGTTAACTTTTTTTTTTTATTATAATCTTTAGTATGTCTAAAGATTAAAGAGTGTCGTTATACATGAGATGCTAAACGGATGAGTTGAAACGATATCGTTAGACATGATACGATGGTTTCGTTTATACATGAGATGTTAAACAGATGAATCGAGATGATGTCATTATACATGAGATGTTAGACAAGTGAGTCGAGATGATATCATTATACATGATATGATGGTATCGTTATACATCATATGTTAAACGGACGAGTCGAGATGATATCGTTATACATGAGATGTTGAATGATTGGTCAATATAATATCATTATACATGATATGATGGTATCGTTATACATAAGATGTTAAACGGGTGAGTTGATATAGTATCATTATATATGAGATGTTAAATGGATGAGTCGAGATGATGTCGTTATACGTGAAATGTTAAGCGTATGAGTTGAGATGATGTCGTTATACATGAGATGTTAAAAAATGAGTCGAGTTGATATCGTTACACATGATATGACTAAATTGTTTCTATTTTACTATAAAAGATTTTAGAAAGTATAAATAATGATTTTTAAAATTTATATATTAGTTTTAAAATTAAAAGTAAACTCAAAATACATCCTCGCTGGTTTCGCCGATTCGCTTTATACATCCCTCTCGCAAACGTTCCAGCAGATCGTCGTTCCGTTAGTAAAGTTAACCTATATACATCCCTCAGTTAAAATAACGACAAACAGTGGAGATTATTTCTAAGTTATCTCTTAACGAGATAGAAAAAATTTACACCGTTAGTCCTCTTGGTTAACTGTATTTGCACCGTTAGTCTTTTTTTTACGTTTAAGTCTGTTTTTTTAACGTTTTCGTCCGTTTTTTACGTTTTCGTCCGCTTTTTATCGTTTTCATCCGTTTTTTTTACGTTTTCGCCCGCTTTTTTACGTTTTTCATCCCTTTTTTTTACGTTTTCGCCCGCTTTTTTACGTTTTCATCCTTTTTTACGTTTTCGTCCGTTTTTTATGTTTTCGTATGTTTTTACATTTTCATCCGTTTTTTTTTTTATGTTTTATTTGCTTTTTATGTTTTCATCCATCCTTTTACGTTTTCGTTCGCTTTTCTACGCTTTCATCCATTTTTTAGGTTTCGTCCGTTTTGTAGATTTTAAATCTGCTTTTTTACGTTTCATCCGCTTTTACGTTTTTGGTCTTTTTTATGTTTTACCGCTTTTTACGCTTTCATCTTTTTTTGTTTTCATCCATTTTTAGGTTTCATCGTGTTTTTATGTTTTCGTCCGCTTTTTACGGTTTGTGTGTTTTTTAATGTTTTCATCATTCTTTTACATTTCGTCAATTTTTTACATTTTCGTATGTTTTTTATGTTTTCATTTGCTTTTTTATGTTTTCATCTGTTTTATGCGTATTAAATCCGCTTTTTACGTTTTCATCCGTTTTTTTACGTTTTCGTCCGCTTTTTTATGTTTTCATCCGTTTTTTTTACATTTTCATCCGTTTTTTACGTTTTCATCCATTTTTTACGTTTTCGTCCATTTTTTTACGTTTTCATCCACTTTTTTACGTTTTTGTCCTTTTTTTCGTTTTCGTCTGTTTTTTTTTACGTATTCATCCGTTTTTTACATTTTCGTTCACTTTTTTACGTTTGCGTCCGTTTTTTCGTTCTATCCATTTTTTTACATTTTCGTTCGCTTTTTTACGTTTTTGCCATTTTTTTTATGTTTTCGTCCGTTTTTTACGTTTTTGTCTGTTCTTTACGTTTCCGGCTATTTTTTTACGTTTTCGTCTGTTTTTTACTTTTTCGTCCGCTTTTAACGTTTTCATCCTGTTGATTTACGCTTTTGTCCATCATTTTCGTTTTAAATCAATTTTATACGTTTCATCCATTTTTTACGTTTCATCCGCTTTTTTATGTTTTGAGATACAAACTTGAAATAATTTATAATCTTGTCTCACTCTTATGTGGTATTAACTTGTTTTAGCAAGTTATATTTAAAGATTAGGCAAATATGAATCCTTTTTAATCAAAGGATATATCGAGGTTTTTATTATTATTTAGAGGTTTTATGACTCTAAAAACTAATATTTAGTGATGTGACCTAGTTTTATTTCAAAATGAGATGAGAATAGTCAAAATCGAACTTCTTTTGTTTGTTAAAATAGTACATGATACGCTGACAACGCTGTTTAGTCAAAGGAAACTTCCTTTTCTTTGAGCAAGTTTTTCAACCACCTTGGCGGTGAACCTGTCGTTGTAGTGTAGTTGGGGTTGAGGAAGATTATTTTTATCTTTTTTTTTATTTTTTATAAAGCTAAGGGTAAAATCTGGGTTTGGATTTGGGGGTTTGTACTTCACCGATTACTCTACTTATCTAATTTATCTAATCTAAGGGTAGTCTATGTCTTTTGAAGTGTGCTCGTATGATGATTAAAAATGTGTTTACCTAGATACTATTACTCCCTAGTTATCTTTTATTGGTGGTTGAATTGTCACGTCCTTATTCTTAACGCGATGTGTTTTCTATGGTCATAGGGTGTGCTTTTATCCCTAACTCTTTGAAGCTACCTAAGGTTAATGACTAAGAAATCACTATGATTCATAAACTTAAAACTGAGGTTATCTTTAGATTTTTAGCCTACGATTCCACTAGTAACTATAAACTAATGTTCAACAAAGATTTAATCAAGCATTAAAAACACAACGATGGCTTCATGCACTCTTAAGCCATTTACAATTAAGATAAGAGACAACCAATCAATATTCAATAACTAGGTTTCATAGATCTAAGCAAACACACAAGTAAATTAGCCGGACATGTTAAACATGCAAGCATACACACATTCAATTGAAGACATAATGAAATCAAGGGAATAAATAACTTATCTCGATGTAAAATAGGGTATGAGAACCCCAAAATACTGTCCAAGATGGACTACAGTCGTTTTAGGTTTTTACTCCACAAGTCTACCTCTTAAAAGTCTGAAAATCGAATTCTATATATAGAGTTACAATCGCGACGTCCGTCACCTTCAACTTGACCGACGTCGTCTCGAATCGGATCTAGGCCGTGCGGGAGAAAAGTCTTCGTGACGCCCTACTCTTCAAAGCCCGCCGTCATGTACAAAATAGCAAAATCGCTCTCGAGCCGTCACAAATCAAATCACACAGAGGACGGCGTCGCCGCGGTTTGTGGCGCCATCAAGTGTAATTTCAAGACTGAGTGTCTTGATCTTGACTTTAGCCATTTTCTTCACAAGGTTGTAAAATCGCCAGCGCTAGTGAGACGGTCGGGTAGGGCCTAGTGATTAATCTGTTAAGCGAGGATTAATCGGATTAGAATTTTTACAAAAATTGTAATATTAGATATTATATTATATTATATGTATGAGGTAAGAATAGGCATCAAATTTCAAATATTTCAAGTGTTTAAATATAAACATAATACATAATTCTTTAAAGTTTAAAGTCAAATATAGATATTATTCGGCCTGTTGATCATTTTTAAGCGATCTTTGACTGATTTTGTCCAATTAATCGGTTTGTTAACCGATTTTTAAGCGATTTTGTTCGATTAATCGGTTTGTTGACCGATTTTTAAGCGATCTTTTGACCAAAACGATTAAATAGGCCGATTATGATAAATCAAGGCGCTTGAGTGAGCGATCACGATTATCGTGGGATTAACTCCTTTCGTCAAATAAGCATGATTCTAGCATTTTGCCTTCAAGAGACCTAAAAAGTGAAAAGGAGCGAAATTAAGCGAGAACGGATATAAAGTGGGCGATTAAGGGCTTAAATGACCCCTTAAAAGTTTACGTTTTAAATCCTTATCAAATATCCCTACACTTGGTATTTGCTTATCCGCAAGCAAATGTGCTTTTGGCCATTCAATCTATAAGTTAGGGAGCATAAAGCAGTGGTTTAACATCCTTCATAACAAGTATAAGCCCCGCAATAGTCATAACAAGCACGGAAATTATATACTAACACCTCACAAGTGGTGTTTGGATACTCTCATCTCTCGGGTGTATATGAAATATAACAAATGGAAATTGAAAATAAACACTCATTAACCGGTCCTAGTACATAGATTACCAAGGCTTGAGACTAGATCAAACCTCTACCGCTTTGGCGTAAGCACCTAGGAGCAACTATCTAAGAGGTTTTTTAAAGGGTTGTAACTTTAGGCTTACGGTAAGGAAACAAAGGGTTTGGTTGGATAGGCGATTTAGTGGTGGCAAGTCAAAAATCCTTATGTTACAAGCATGAGAAGAATGACGTTGCTAAGCCAAGACTCGAGTCTCTAAGCTCTAATTACTTGAAACAAACAAACATAAATTGAAAACATAAACATAAAGATAAATGTAAGATGGTGGCCGTATGTTTTTTTTTTTTTTTTTTTTTTTTTTTGAAGACACTATTTTTTTTTCTTTTCTTTTCAATTTCTTTTCCATTTTTTTTTTCATTTCATACACTTTTACTCTATCATCCTCTATGATAACATCAAAATATAAGGATTTATAGGCACATCTCTACACTTGAGTTTTATTACTCTAACACTAATTTGACCCGAATTGAAAAGATCAAAACACTTGGAGTACATTATTACGTAAATAAAGGAATTTGAATTTAACGTTCTTTCCCGTCATTCCATAAAATTTAACTTTACCCATGAGTCCCAATCGTCCCAAAAGCGTATACAAAATATATGACTCGACTTAGCAACTTATGCAAGTAACTAGATAATTGAACTAAGGGTTTAGTATGATAACAATAATGCACTAAAAGTATTCTTTGTATAGGTTTTGAAATAAAAACCTTGGGTGATTAGGATTAACCCTTTTGTTCTCATAAACCTCATCAAGTATTCTTGTAAGCATCTCATGTTTATTTTTCATCTTTCATATTCATTTCATATTCATTTCATCATATTTGAGCAAAAACATGCAAGTCATATGATGTTGTACCACTTTTCATTGATTTTCAAGAGTTATGATTATATAAGTCATCCTATAATTATTCCATGTTATATATTACTTTTGGTGATGCCTAGAACCCATGACACCTAAGAAGGTGTATGGTAGGATTAGAATAGCTCAGGAGTTGTTTTGAATGGGTTAGAATAGGTTTGGGCGAGAAAAACTCATTTCAAACGTTTTAAATAGGGTTTGTCCATATTTTTAATTCGAGGAAAATCCGACAGTGGGTATAATATTTTGGGCTAGATATTTAGAAAATACACTTTAAAAGAAACGTGGCGCTTGAAGCGGATTAAAGCGGAGCTATAACGAAGAAGATATGAATTTTTCAATTTTGACGATGAAAACTATTAATTTCAGAAATTTCAGCATGAAAATGTCACTCTTTACGAGTAAAAAATGAGTCTTAAGCTTTATAAATTGTGTCGACTTATCAAAAATATATTAGTATACTTTGACACGAATCTATGGATGTAGAAAACGTAGAAAACTGACTTATAACGATTAAATTACACGCGATAAACCAAGTTGCCGTAACTTTATTCTATTAGCAAAATTAATATATTCTCTATTAAAAACATACTACGACAACTAAAGGACCATGTTGGCGGACGTTTTTAACAATGATGTAGAACTTTTATAACGTGATATCTTCTAGTAAAAGTAAGTTCGCTTAGCATATTTTCCAAAATGTTAAACCGTTTGTTGAGCGGAGTTGTAACGAATAACATATAGTCACTCAAACTTGGCGAAAACCACCCTTAAACTATATTTTGGACTAAAATACAATACTTAACCAATATTTTTCTTTGTGATCGAGACCTCTAGGATGGAAACTTAAATACTAAAACTTTGAGATAATAACACAAGCTTTCCAAAACTGTTGAGTTCGTTTCCTAACACTCGGTGTGCACCATTTTGCGACTATCATAGGAGGTTGTTTCAACATAACTACATGTAGAGTATTTTTATATACGACGAGATGTCATAAACACATATTTTGACGATAAACATTATTTCCAAAACGTACAAGTGGTATGGATATCATATGGAGTTGCATGCTCAACATTGTATCACGCATTCACGACAACATATCATAACTCAAGTCATGACATTCATTTTAGGTCACGGATAGTTTCCGAGCCTCATTTTAGTGCACTTCATTTTGTTAGCATATCAATCATACCAGGTGAGTTCATACCCCGCTTTTACTCGTTTAAATTCTTACAAACTATTTGGGGGAGATACATGCTTAAATACTTGTTTCACTCTTGCGAATATTCAAACCATTTATACAATTGTGTTACACTATACTTCTCATACTCTTGGGACATTATGTGTGGTTTATTGCGATATGTGCCTTAATGTGCTAAACTTGTTTTCAATTATGCATCAACATACATACATTAGCAATGGTTAACTCTGCTGGAGCCGGCGAGAGAGGTATTGATAGTACTATCGGTCGCGCGCCCAATGGGTCCTGATGACGTGACACAGGGTGAATATAATCATTACTCAATGAAAATCAACAAACAATTTAGACTTGTCAAGAGGTTCGATTGGCGTGATTCTTTGCATTAAGTACATGTATATATCGTATGCACCTATGTCCTACTTACAAACAAGATTGACAATTCCATATTTTGGCAATGGGTTGTAAACACACAGTTGCAAGTTTTGTATGGGCGAACTTGGGCGTGTGGATTACAATGCCTTTCTTGCATCAACATTCTTTATAGACTTTTTCAAATCATTTTCAACAAACTTATGAACTCACCAACCTTGTGTTGACACTTTTTAGCATGTTTATCTCGGGTTGTAAGGCGATAGCATTTCATGGAGCTTTGGGTCTCATGGCATACATTGGAGTCTAGTGTTTTATCTATTACCATTCGACATGTTTTGTAAACCTTTATGTATTATCAAACTTTGGGATCTCATGTGTTGTAAACTTTAACTTATTAAATCGAATGGTAAACTCTTTAAAACGTCTCATTATAGAGGTCGTTTTCTTTATCCATACTTTGTGCTATGACGTCATACCCCAATGACACTATCGTTCCGCTGCGATATTTTGGGCGTGTGACAGATAAGCTTTTCTCAGTGGAAGAACCACCACCACCAATATTATCATCACCAATAGCCATAATACAAACAATAAGATGAGCGGATATAAAAAAAACATACAAAGAATAATCGAGACAACAATGCA